>CM021109.1:87510198-87611989 GCA_007115665.2 Sequoiadendron giganteum
TTTTCAAGGGTGTGGAGATGTTTCCATTGACTTCAATCCATCTTATTATGGCTATGAAATATCCACGTAACTCCATATCCTCATCGCTTCCACCAACCCCTCATTTAGGATTAAAAAGGCTACTAGCCTAGGAGCCCCAATTAGGTCTCCATCTTTGAGAAATCAGGCTTGTTCTTCTAAGTTTTCCAAAGAACACCCCAATATTTCTTTGAGTTTCTTAGTGCATATGCCCACCTCTCAATGATTTTTGGGGTCTTAGACCTCCATTGCCCGTACAAAACCCTAAACTAGAAATGAGCAAAAACCTAGGTTATTGAAGGTCCCTCCTGGCTTCTCTGCAAACTATTAAGACTTCCTCTCACCAGACAGATTGATGGAGATTTCTCCTCCATGCTATGCCTTGGAAAGGCTCATACCTGCCCTCTCCACACCATGATTTGACAGGGAATGGACACCCCTGCAAATCAAGTGCTCTGCACTTCTTGTGTTCCCTAGCTAGACACTTGTTGGCTCACCTAGGGGAAGACTCCCACAGTGATACCCTAACTTCTTAAGACTCCTAATCCTACCATATTTATAGTCATGGGGTCTAGTCACAATTCCCAAAGGCTTGTACACTACGTACAGTGGGAATGTGAACTAAACCTCCATTCTTTACCGATTTCTAGTCAGAACAACAATTTTAAAGAAAGAAAACCTAAGTACAAACAACGCTTGTTGTAGACACTCAAAATTGTCCATGTCATAACGTTACCTAGTCGATACATGACCTTGTAAAACATCTTGTAATATTTTACCCTAGGTTATTACATCATCCTACTTATCCCAGTTATTCCACTTAATCACCTTCCCAATTAATTAAAATAAATCTCATTTATTTAATTAATTCCCCCTTCACATGTCTCAAAATAATTCAAATTAAATATTTGAATTAATCCCTCACTTATTGTCACATTGCAACATGTGTCACATGACTACAACTCTTCACATGCATAAATAATTTAAATTATTTTATTATTTAAAAATGAGATTCCCACTCACATCCTATTTTTACCCCCATTCATTGTGCGTCGTAAGCATCTTTTCTTCCAAAATAAAGAATAGAATCCCACTTATTTCCTCACATCCTAATTTTGGTCTCATGTCATAATCCACTTAATGTGCGTCATAGACACTAAAATAAACTTTTAATCCTAGCCATCCATGTCACAAATTTGACTTTTAATCTTGGCCATCGAATCAAATCAGCCTTCTCCTATAAATCAATCCTTTCATAGGTCATTTAGAGGATCTTCTTCTAGCATCATTACTCTGCCAAATTTTTTTCTTATTTATCTATTTTTTTCTATTATCTTTCCTCTTATCATTATACTGCAAAAATGAGCAATCAACATATCAATAATCAAACTTTCAAAATCTTGCATTCTCATGCAAGTGGAGAAGAGCAATGGAGATAAATCAAATCTAGTGTGAAGACTGATTTGCTTTGCTTTCTTGTTTTGATTTTCATGCTAGTGTGTGCTCTATTGTGCTTGTTAGGGTTTTCATATATTGTTGTTTTAGTTTTATATCTGATATTCCCTAACTTACATTTGGTGAACCCAAAGTGAATCATTTGATCTAGCTTGCTTTTTGCAAGTTTTATTGTTTTCTTTGTTGCAGATTTACCAGTTTCTGGATGAAACCCGAGGTTTTACAAATTTTATCATATCCTTCAAAGGGCTACGTATTTCTCTACAAGATTTTCACAAAAGCTTAAAAATCATCTCAAGAGGCTACAGTAAAAAAATTGATGATTTATCACGATTTTTGTAGGAGTTATCATGATTTTGTATTTTTTCATAAAACTATCCTTCTCGACGCAAATGAACAAATTTTTCAAAAATGTTTACATTTATAGAAATCTCTTGTAATTTTAATAGGGGTCTCTGTTTTACAGATTTAATTTATAGGTCAAATACAATGCGAAATAATCTGATCTTTGTTTTTTGTATGTTTTTCACAAATCCGCGTTTCTGAGTGCAAAATAGGGAATTTTTCTAACTTCTTGAGATTTTTGAAAATTTCTCATAAAATTAGTAGGGGTTTCTTCTTTGAGTTTTTATTTTTCAGATAAATAATATCTTCAAATAATCAAATCTAATTCGGTTATGTTAAAAACGTGTATCTAAAATTGAAATTTCTTGATGAACTTTTTGTTCTGGCTGCATTATAATATCATTTTTTAATTTTGCAGATGATCATAAGGAGCTGTAGTAGTAGCAATATCAGTCATACACATAAAATTGGAAAGCGAAAATTTTCGGGTGCACTCATTCTATCATCTTTATCTCTCATTTAATCAATCAATTTTGTTTGCAAAACACTTGAATTTGAAGCTTTTAAATGAACATCTTGTTTGCAATCACACTTTGAAATTGAGCTTAAAAAGAATCATTATCTGTCATCACACATTTTGGCTTTGGGCTTAAAAAAAAAATAAGTGCTTGAATTTTTTTACACACATTTCAATTTTCTAAAGAGAAATTAACAATTGCTAGTGTGAATCAAATGTGTGTGTGATCAAAAACACCTCACTTGGTTTGCTTTTGTCAAACCCTTCATAGGAGGCCTGTTAGGGGATTTCATCACCCCTAGGGATGACCTCAATCAAGGTGTGAATCAAAAGACACGCTTATTTGAGAGTTAAAATATTGTCACTCTTGGCTAAGCCCCAAAGAACTTTATACCTTTGGGAAGTGAAGGTGAAGGGTGGGTTACCCCTTTCTCCCGGCTGTGTGGCACAATTTTTCTTTCAAATTATCTTTAGTCAACCTCATGTATCCTAGCTTAAGACCTAATTGGCCATACCCACTTGACTAGTTCTAAGACTTGTTGATGTGTCTTCTTCAAGTGTGTGCTTAATCATCACATTCATAATTTCAAATTCAAACTTGATTATGTGTCTTGCATGTGTGATTCATGTGTGTACATGTGTAATCATTTGTTTGAAAATTTCCATATCAAACTATAAACACCTACACATAAACATATCATTCTAATCATCCTAATCATCCTTTTTTCTAATCACATTCAAATCAATTTCATCCTAATCAATCCAAGTCATTCAATCTAATCATTTCATCATCATCATCACCCTAATCCTAGTCAAACACTTGCTAAAATGGTCATAATCCTTAACAATATTAGTCACAAGCCCAAGGTCATACTTCGAGGAGCCCCTTCACCTAATCATGAAGATAATCCAAAACCATATATCCTCCAAGGTGGGTCAAACTTTGCTCCTAGTGATGATGAGAATTTTTTAGATCTTAGTGATGATGAAAACTTTGTAGAAATCTTAGGTCACCTTAATGATACTTTTGACAAGGGAAATACCACCATAAGTTTGGAATCATACACCATTCCATCTACTAGTCCTCCATTACCATTTAATAAAATGCCTATTTCAAAGCATACTAGTCCTACACCAACACCACCATCCAGCTTCTCAAGCAATAATCCATCAACCAAAGAATCCTTTAACGATTTTCTCCAAAGACTACTAGCACGGAAAAGACCATCCCAATGTCAAGCACCCATTAATGAGCTTACCAATGAACCTTTGAATGTCATGCCTATTCTTCCAACTCCATCATGTGGTCCACAACCTATTGATCATAAAAATCATACCAAGCCTCTTCTAGAGCCTTCCACTTCCATTTCCACTCAAATCCAAGAGCTATGTCAAGAGCATTATCCTAAGCATGAGGAAACATTAACCTCTCATTCTAATCAAGATCTAGGCCCTTCTAATGATCCCACTCATAATAAACTTGTTCATATTCATGATGAAGCTTCCCTCTATGATATAGATCCTACCTATGATCAAGAAGGCCATGATGACCCTCTTAGCCAACTCTATGCATTCCATGGTAAGAGCCTATCACTTCACGTATCCATGTCAAGGTCCCTCCACGCTCTTATGGCCTTGGATATACACCCCAAGGACACCAATCTAAAGATGTTGGTACTTCCTCCATCCATCATAAGTCCTCTTTCCACCATAAATCCTATCATACACCTAAAACATATCTTGCCATCCCTCATCCATCACCCTACAAATGTCAAAAGCATGTGATCGTACACCTTCCACCATCAACTTTTCCACCATTGCTTCCAACTCCTAATATCCATCCATCTAATCTACCTCCACTACTACCAACACCTAATATCCCCATTATCCAATCCCCTTATCCACCTATCCATAAATCCTCTAAAAATCCTAATCATGACCAATCAATGCACACACTGTCTAAACATGAAGCTTTCACTCATTCCACCATATCCATGGGATTCAAAATCAAACATTTTGATGCCTCTATCTATAAATCAAAAAATATGAAGGGTCCCCATGCCCTAGAATACAAAAGCAAAGAACCAAAGAAAAATTCATCCAAAAAGCAATATAAAATCATACTTTCAAAAGAAATGTCTAAAAACAAAATGGTTTGGGTACCTAAGAAAAAGGAAAACAAGTCAAATGATGCATCTACATCTCAAAAATTCCAACCATCCACTTCCACCTCACATTCCCACTCTATTCAAGAATCTCATATTCCATCTCACAAGAAAAAGAAAAGTCATAAAAATGCTAAATCTATGTGGGTACCTAAAGAACTTCATCACCCATCTCCTAAGCAACCATCTCCATTGCTTCCTATACTCCCTCCACATCAAAAGCTTCAATGTTTATCACAATGTGTGCAACCATTGGTCATGGTTCCCTTCCATTTCACAATGATTCCACATACCTATATCTCCTCACCCTTCACTCATTATCCTACATATCTCCCCCATCACATTCCTATGGTCCATGCTTTTGGCTAAGCCTCCTATCCATCTTCCCTAGATAATCCAAATCATAATCCACCAATCCCTCCATAATCCACATCATAATCCATCATCTACCTACTCCATCTCCCTTTCATGTCATCCCTTACCAACATCTATGAGCATAATGACATTTGACATGGCCCATGAGATGACATCCATCTCTATTGGGACTATCACCTTTCATGGAACTAGACACTTGAGTCCCTCTTATCCATATTCCCCTTCTTTTATCTAAAAAATTGAAAAAAAAATAGTCAAAAAAGAAAAGAAAAAAGAGAAAAAAAAAGAGTAAAGAGAAATCCCTTCATCCAACGGTGAAAACCTTGTAAACAGGCACCCTGGATAAGTACCATGATGAAAACTTGGAAAATAGGCATCATGTGTAGGTTGATTTTTTATGTTACTTACACTTGGGGGCACTTTGTCTCATCTACACTATCTATCCTATCATGCCATTTCTTATCATATCATTTCCATCCTACCTACCATCTTTATCCATCATACCCATATACTTATCATATTGATTCCATTCATCCTCTCTTCCTCTTTTTGATCTTGATAAAAATATGGGGAAAAATGTTGAAACATGCTTTGGATATCTTTTGATATACCTCATCCTTCCAAACAAGCCTATTATTATCCTAGTGTCATAAGCTTTGTCATGAATAATCCTAAGTATTGTACCTAGAATGGGGCATTTTATTGCTATGCGACATAGTCTTTGGAGATCACATCCCTGCCCTCTTATGATGCATACATCCATTTCATTCACTATGACCTATCCTTTTTTATCCATCCATCTATCATGAGCCTTTTGTCCCTTATCCTATCACCCACCCTTTCATCCATCAATCCCATCTATCTCCTTGCACCTAGACTTGGTTTTCCCTTGTCATTGGTATCTAGAAAAAAGGCTACCCAAATTGTCATCCATTGACATCTCAAAACATTTCAAAAATCCAAAAAAATCACATAGGCCAAAAGTCCAAAAAAAATCAAATATTCCAAAAATCCAAAAAAATCAAAACATTTCAAAAACAAAAAATAAAAAATTTAAAAAATCCAAAAAATCAAATACCAAAAATAAAAAAAATCTTAAAACATTTCAAAAATTAAAAAAAAACCAAAATATTTCAAAAAATCTAAAAAAATCAAAAAAATTAAAAACTAAAAAATCAAATATTCCAAAAAAATCAAACATTTCAAAAATCTAAAAAAAAAATCAAAAACATTTAAATCCAAAAAAAAAAATCAAAAATCAAAAATCAAATATTCCAAAAATTCAAAAAAATCTAAACATTTCGAAAAATCTAAAAAAAATTCAAAACATTTCAAAAATCCAAAAAATCAAAAACATTTCAAGAATCCAAGCAATAAAATCAAACCAAATCACTTCTTCCAATCAATTCAACTTCTTCAAATCAATTTCTTCATCAAATTATCTAATCACATCACTTCTTCTAATCAAATCCATTCTTCTAATCAATCTAATCATTATCATCAAATCAAATCATTTCTTCATCAATCCAATCAATCAAAATCATTCCAAGTAAATTATTCCTCGATTTAATTCAACAATCATCATCCAAATCTTCAAATGAAGCATCTTCAATCCTTCCAAGCAATAATCCAAAATGCAAGTCAATCCTTAATCCATACCAATGAAGCTAATCAATCTTGCCAAATTATCCAATCACATCCTTTGGTCTTGATCCTAATCTTGTTGTAAACCCAATCAATCAGTCAATCATCCTTATGTTGATCTAGGGATATATCGTTCCCCGCAATGACAACACTATCATCATCATCAATCAATCAATCAATCATCCAAGTGTTGATCTAGGGATATATCATTCCCTGCAATGACAACACTATCATCATCATCAATCAATCAATTAATCATCGGTTTACAGCTTGACAGGGGCAATACCTTGTTTGCTTTTGTATCATTTGTGCATGCTTGCTTGTGTGTTTTATCATTTCAATTTGCATTTGCATCAAATCCGAATCACTCCCAGCTAATATTCATATCTTGTATCTAGACAAGGTTGTATTATGTTGGGGCACGAGACACATCGTCACCTTGGTCCTTTATACCTTGGTGCATAATGTCTAGTGTTATATCAAACATATGATTGCTCACTTTATTGCAGCATAACATGTCATTTTTCTTTTTCATCTACTTCTTATCTTGCATCATTCATCTTATCCCTCCTTTATCATTTCATTCATTTCGAGAGAATATCCATGTTTATGTAACCCGCCTATCCTCTCAAGGGGGCATCATCATCATTATCATATCCTATATCATCATCCCATTTCTTCATATCTTTTGCATCATCATATTCTTCTATCATCCCTTTCCTTCATTCATCATACTCCTCACTTCTTCAAGTGGTTGGGGCATCATCTTTTTTTCATCTATCCATACCTTAGCTTCTTTTAAATGATGTTACTCGACATAAATTTCACCATCTCGAACATCATCTCAAAGAGGGGGAAAATGTAGACACTCAAAATTGTTCATGTCATAACATTACCTAGTCGATACATGACCTTGTAAAACATCTTGTAATATTTTACCCTAGGTTATTACATTATCCTACTTATCCCAGTTATTCCACTTAATCACCTTCCCAATTAATTAAATAAATCTCATTTATTTAATTAATTCCCCCTTCACATGTCTCAAAATAATTCAAATTAAATATTTGAATTAATCCCTCACTTATTGTCACGTTGCAACATGTGTCACATGACTACAACTCTTCACATGCATAAATAATTTAAATAATTTTATTATTTAAATTATGAGATTCCCACTCACATCCTATTTTTACCCCCATTCATTGTGCATCATAAGCATCTTTTCTTCCAAAATAAAGAATAGAATCCCACTTATTTCCTCACATCCTAATTTTGGTCTCATGTCATAATCCAATTAATGTGCGTCATAGACACTAAAATAAACTTTTAATCCTAGCCATCCATGTCACAAATTTGACTTTTAATCTTGGCCATCGAATCAAATCCACCTTCTCCTATAAATCAAGCCGTTCATAGGTCATTTAGAGGATCTTCTTCTAGCATCATTACTCTGCCAAAATTTCTTCTTATTTATCTATTTTTTTCTATTATCTTTCCTCTTATCATTATACTGCAAAAATGAGCAATCAACATATCAATAATCAAACCTTCAAAATCTTGCATTCTCATGCAGGTGGAGAAGAGCAATGGAGATAAATCAAATCTAGTGTGGAGATCGGTTTGCTTTGCTTTCTTGTTTTGATTTTCATGCTAGTGTGTGCTCTATTGTGCTTGTTAGGGTTTTCATATATTGTTGTTTTAGTTTTATATCTGATATTTCCTAACTTACACTTGTAAATTGAACAAACCTACAATCTAATTCCACACAAAGCTTGAACAAAAACTACATTACTTTCTACACAACCGACAATATCCAGTTCAATCAATTAAAGCACTACTTCAATGCAAAAATCAGAAACTCTCACATTAACTTAGCTGTTTCACTTGAATTTCAAAATTTCAAATAATCCAAATGCTTCCAACCTTGCTCTCAGCTCGAGGCACACCCTATATAGGTCAAAAAAAGCAGTTATGCCTCCCCTTGGTCGTGTATTTCAGTTACAATGTGGAAAAGTTGCAAAATGCACCATTTTGCCACTTTTGCCAATTTCTAGTAACCCATGCCAATGAATTCCGAAACTCATTAAACCTTGCCACTCCTTAACCTACTGATCACTACTGATCACTACTGATCAAGGTATATTGTTAAGCCTCTAACTCTATCTCAATGGTCAACATGACCTTTAGAGAACAAACCAAAAACAAAAATCAAAACTAGATTGCCTAGTGTTTCCTAGGTGCTCCTGCACCAATATCCCCCCCTCTGCACAAACACTAAGGAATGTGAGGAGAGATCAGCGATGCGTCAATACCCTATTTCTTGAACTGAGCTTCATCCATCCATGTAGCCTCAGACTTTTCTTTATCCTTCCACTTGATGAGATGCTCCATGTACAACCTATGCCTTGTAGACTTCTTCACTCTTGACTACAAGATCCTCTATGCTTGTAGCTTGTCTTGAGGAGGTAAGGCAATGTTATTCACATCCTTCAAGATGTCCTTACTAGCCTGACCTATGTCAATGACTGGTCCTTTATACCTAATCAAATCAGCTACATTGAACACTGGTGAAATGCCCAAATCTGCAGGTAGCTCCACCTTGTAAGCATTCTTCCCATACTTGGCTAACACCTTACATGGTCCCAATCTCTTCATATACAACTTGGTTGATATCCCCTTCTACAATCTAGATTTGTTGAGGTGGACCATAACATAGTCTCCTACTGCAAATTGTAGATCCTTCCTAGATAGATCCACCTTAGTCTTCAACTTTTGAGTAGCCTTGGTGACTGTCTTCTTTACCTGCTCCTGAATATCCTTCATGGTCTAAGAGAAATCCTCTGCATGTCCACTCCTATGCTCCATAGCTCCTAGATCCTTGAGCTCACACACACCTCTTGGGTGCATTCCATACACTATTTCAAAAGGACTCTTCCCTGTAGTCTTGTTCACACTATCATTGTATGCATACTTAGCCTGTGATATGTTCACACTGTCATTGTTTGTCTATCGGTCTGAGGATGGTAAGCTGATCCAAAAGATACGTTGGTACCTAATCTTCTCCATAGATTCTTCCAAAAATGACTCATGAACTTCACATCCCTGTCTGAAACAATGCTCAAAGGCAATCCATGGATCCTTACTATTTCTTTGAAGAAAAGGTGTACAATATAGCTAGCATCATGGGTGGTCTTGCAAGGAATAAAGTGACTCATATTACTAAACCTATCTAACACCACATAGACACTATCAAACCCTGTCTTAGTCTTAGGGAGTCCTACAACAAAATCCATGCTAACATGCTCCCATGGTCTGTTGGGAATGGGTAGAGGTTGATACAAAAGTGCATTGCTAGCTCCCCCTTTGGCTTTCATACAAACTACACACTGCTCCACATACCTCCTAACATCCCTTGGCAACTTGGGCCAATAGTAGAACCTTTGCACTAGTTCCATTGTCTTGTTGATGCCAAAATGACCACTGAGACTACCATTATGCTTCTCCTGGATGAGATTCTCTCTCATTGATCCTCTTGGAACACATAACAGATTACCCTTGAATAACAATCCACTTTACAATGTATAATCTGAGTATTTACTATCAAAGTGATTCTCAAAGTCAGAACACACCTTGTATGCCTCCGAGAAGTCTTCATCTTCCCCATATGGATCCTTGGAACTCTCTATTACAATGCTCTATATTTGTATCTATTGCACTGTTAGCAATCTTCTACTTGGTGCATCTACCACCTTGTTCAACTGTCCCTTCTTGTGCTTGATGGTAAAAGTGAAAGCTTGGAGATACTCCATCCATTTTAAATGTCTATTGCTCAACTTCTCTTGTGTGTTAATGTAGCTCAGTGCCTGATTGTTAGTGAACACTACAAACTCTTTAGGTAGGAGATTATGCCTCCATTTCCTAAGTGATTGTACTAGAGCATAGAGTTCTAGGTCATAGGTAGAATAATTCTTCTAGGCTTCATTGAGCTTTTTACTAAAGAAATCTATAGGCCTGCCTTCTTGGCTAAGTACTCCTCCTATTGCAATTCCACTAGCATCACATTTCACAGTAAACAACTTATCAAAACTAGGTAACAAAAGGATGGGTTGAGTTGCCACTTCTTGTTTTAGTTTCTCAAAACCCTTCTAAACTTCTAGAGTCCACTTGAACTTAGTTTTTAAGCCACCTTTGAATGTATCAAGGACTAGTGCACATATGCCACTAAAATTCCTTATAAATTTCCTATAAAATTGAGCCAATCAATGAAAAATTCTTACCTCTGTCCCTGTGGTTGGTGTAGGCCAATTTAGGATAGCTTCTACCTTACTTGGATCCATTTTCAATGACCCTTAGGATACTACAAACCCCAAATACACAAGATCTTGTTTGAATAACTCACACTTCTCTAGGTTGATGGCCAACTTCTCCTCTTGCAGCCTTTTAAGTACCATCTCCACATGATTTAGATGTTATTTTGTTGTCTTGCTAAAGATGAGTATGTCATCTAGGTATACTACCACAAAGATACCTATAAAGTCTTTGAGCACTTCATTCATGAGCCTCATGAATGTGCTAGGGGAATTAGAGAGGCCAAATGTCATAAATTTCCACTCATACAACCCATCTGTTGTCTTAAAGGCTATCTTCCACTCATCTCCATCCTTGATTCTCATCTGGTGGTATCCACTTTTGAGATCCAACTTGGTGTAGTACTAAGCTCCTCCAAGACAATCCATCAAGTCCTCAATCCTAGGAATAGGAAACCTATACCTGATTGTGATTCTATTTATAGCTCTAGAATCAGTGCATAATCTCCACTTACCACCTTTCTTTGATGCTAAGACCACTGGTACAACACATGGGCTGATGCTCTTCCGGATTAGTTCTTGGTCTAACAACTCCTGCACCTATCTAGCTACTTCTAGGTTCTAATAAGGTGTAAGCTTGTAAGCTGCTTTGTTTGGAAATGAAACTTCTGGTATGAAGTCAACTTGATGGCTAATGGCTCTCTTTGGAGATAAGATTGCTGGTGTCCAATCACTAACTATGTCGTTGAACTAATCTAGCAACTTCTGGACTGCTACCGATATGATTGTTTTTTTGGCCTTGTCTTCTTCTTTGGCTTGCACCGCAACCACATATCCTTCACCTCTTTGATGTAGAGTGTTAAGGAACTCCTTGCCACTTCTTAATAAGACACTAGGGGTCTTTGAATGTCCTTCTTCCTCTTCTGACAGTGACTGCAATTTGAGTTTCTTTCCATCCTTTTTGAATGAGATAGTATTCTCCTTTCCATCATGGATGGCACCTCTATCATACTACCATGGTCTACCCAATAGAAGATGGCATGCATCCATGGGTAACACATCACATATCAACTTATCCTTGTACCCTCCAATGGAGAACTCCACAATTGTTTGCTCATTGACAACAACACTTTGCCCTTTGTTCAACCATGTCACCTTGTAGGGATTAGTGTTGGGTACCTTCTCCAACTTCAACTTCATCACTACCTCCTCTAAGATTATGCTGTCAGTAGACCCTGAGTCCACTATCACCTTGCATACTTTCCCAAGTATCTTGCATCTCACCCTAAATAAGGCTCTTCTTTTCCTTGGCTCTTCTTTGACCGGTTGTCTAATCAAAATCCTTCTAAACATTAGGTTCTCCCCCATTTCTGATTCAATGTTACTAACCTCTGGTGATTTGGTACTCATGGTGTCCTCTTGAGCATATGCCACCCTCTTCTATGTATTTGATGAAGATGCTTTCTCCGGGCACCTATAAGCTGGATGACCGACTTGACCATAGTTGTAGCACTTCATACTAGCAAAGTATGAGTTACTTCTACCTACTCCTCTCCCTCTGTTTGAACCTCCTTGAGGTCCTCTAGCTCTGTTATACCCTTCTCTAGAAGGTGTCTACCATGCTCTGTGAGTTTGGACTCTCCCTGACTTCTTTGTTCAGTCCCTCTACCTTGGTATCCACCTCTATTTCCTCTTTGATCTCTGCCTTTACCTCTACTCTTAGAATTAGAATCTTGTTTCTTTTTCAGTTTCTCCTCCACTTTAAAAGCCATTTGATAACAACTATGGTGATTAGTAAGTGTAAAGAGACTCAACTCTTCTTGTATGTTCCATTTGAGGCCATTTAGATACCTTTCCACCTTGATTCTTTCCACTTCTTGCACTCTAGACCTAAGGCTTAGTTTTTTGAACTCCTCTGTGTAGGCAGCTACATCTAGGTCTCTTTGTCTAAGGTTTTTCCTCTTCTTGTGCAATTGGATCTCATAGTCCTCAGGTAGATAGTACTCCTTCACTTTAGCCACCATAGCTTTTCAACTCCCAATGTGTTTCTTACCTTCATTCTCTCTTTCTTCTTGTAGGAACTTCCACCAATTCAGTGCTTGTCCCCTTAACCTTGATTTGGATATCTTCACCTTTTGTGCCTTAGTAACTCCATCACACTCAAAGTGATTCTCCATTCCTTATATCCACTCCATAACCAACTCTGCATCCATTCTTCCTATGAAGATGGGAATGCCTTCTAGTGCCTTGCCACTCAAGGCCTTCAATGCTTTGAGGAAGGGTTCCTCTTTTAGCGGAGGGTCAGGGTCTAGTTCTATGTCTTCCTCACCTTGACTCTCACCCTTGTCTCTAACCACTGCTAGCTGTAATTTCATCTTGCCTACAGCCTCTACCACCTCTTCTAGCCTTTGCTTCATCTCTTCAACAACTTCTTCAAGTTGTCTATTTTTCTCTTGTTGCTCTGTCAGATCTCTTGCCAATTCTACATTGGTCACCATGATGGTAGAACCACTAGACTCAAGCTCTAACATACAACTTTCAATCCCAAATCTTTTGTTGCTCTGATACCAATCTGATAGGGAGGTTGGAGGAATCACTCATTGATTCCTGCTCTAGGTCTTGCTTGAAGGACATCCTTGGTATCCTTCTTCACCACCTTAACCTATAGGACCTTCTTCTTGGTTAGGTTCCCTTGGTTCTCCTTGCCAACCCCACTACCATCCCAAATCAACCTACCAAGTCAATCTTGGTGCAATGTCTCCAACTCTTCCTTAGCCCTTAATCCACCCTAAAGGCTATCATACTCCAAAACTAGAATTTATCTTTGCAGGGGTGTGGAGATGTTTCCACTGACTTCAATCCATCCTATTATGGATCTGAAAGATCCACCTAACTCCATCTCCTCATTGCTTCCACCAACCCCTCATTTAGGATTAAAAAGGCTACTAGCCTAGGAGCTCCAATTAGGTCTCCATCTTCGAGAAATCAGGCTTGTTCTTATAAGTTTTCCAAAGAACACCCCAATCTTTCTTTGAGGCTCTTAGTTTATATTTCCACCTCTCAATGATTTTTGGGGTCTTAGACCTCCACTGCCCGTATAGAACCCTAAACTGGAAATGAGCAAAAACCTAGGTTATTGAAGGTCCTTCCTAGCTTCTTTGCAGACTATTAAGACTTCCTCTCACCAGACGGATTTATGGAGCTTCCTACTCCATGCTATTCCTTGTAAAGGATCATACCTTCCCTCTCCACACCGTGATTTGAAAGGGAATGGACACCCCTGCAAATCAAGTGCTCTCCACTTCTTGGCTTTCCTAGGGCAAGACTCCCACAGTGATACCCTGAATTCTTAAGAATCCTAGTCCTACCATATTTACATTCATGGGGTCTAGTCATGATTCCCAAAGTCCCATACACTATGTACAATGGGAATGTGAACTAAACCTCCTTTCTTTACAGACTGCCAGTCAGAACAACAATTTGAAAGAAAGGAAACCTAACTACAAACAACACTTGGAAACTGAAAAAACCTACAATCTAATGCCAAAGAAATCTTGAAAAACAACTACATTACTTTCTACACAACCTACAGTATCCAGTTCAATCCATTAAAGCACTACTTCAATGCAAAAATCAGAAACTCTCACATTAACTCAGTTGTTTCTGTTGAATTTCAAATTTTCAAATAATCCAAATGCTTCCAACCTTGCTTTCAGGTCGAGGAACACCCTATATAGGTCAAAAAAATTAGTTATGCCTCCCCTTGTTCGTGTATTTTAGTTACAATGTGGCAAAGTTGCAAAATGGACCATTTGCCACTTTTGCCAATTTCTAGTAACCCATGCCAATGAATTCCAAAACTCATTAAACCTTTCCACTCCTTAACCTACTGATCACTATTGATCACGGTATTTTCTTAAGCCTCTAACTATATCTCAATGGTCAACATGACCTTCAAAGAACATACAAAAAAAAATCAAAACTAGATTGCCTAGTTGCCTAGTGTTTCCTAGGTGCTCCTGCACCAAGAATTGTCAATACACCTCCTCATCTCATGCCAAGGTGAATCACACCTTCACCGAATTCACAAAAGAGCCCTCAACACAAAGAACTCATGGACAAAGAGCTAGGTGATGCACTCGTGACAGTAAACATATCACTCCCCACAGCTGAATCGTGCCCCACAGTAACTCTTCCTAGCTGAAAAATATGCACCTCCCTTCCAAATTCCTTTCCTGTATAGATATCATGTACAGATGGATCAACAAAAAAAATAATTAACTAATTCACCTCATGGCTTGCCAGTATCCTGAAGTGCTCTAATATCATGTGATAAACCACATATCTTAGAGATATTTGACAAGCCCAATGAATACATAGACTAATTAATGCCAATCTATATTGATAGACAATCAAGGGTCTCCTTATAAAGGAGAAATATCCAAGTGTTAAACAAAATATCAGGAAAATATCAACCTACACAATAAATACCTAAGTAGGCTTAGGTCAGCCAGTGTATGCAAGCCATTAATGAATACAATAACATTTTTTTGTTTTAAATAATTTTATTTTATGCTTTCTAATGGATCTATTTATATATGTTTTTATTGACCATCCAATAACACCTTTAATTGATTTTATTAGTTTTGAAATTTTATTTAGCAATATATCTTTAAAAAAGCATTACATTTACTTCAAAATAATGGATCATACATTTTTTTATCAACAATTTGAGAAAATGATAAATCGAATGCCACACATAAATTACAATAAGATGCTGACATGTAATCTCTAAATAATATAAAATAAAATTAACCTAAATAAATATTCATTGTTTATTAAAATATTCTTTATTTAAATTTATGAATCAAGAAATATCTTAAGATAATGGGTTCTATAAAGGGGCACCCTACAAATATAAAGTAATAGAAAAAATATATAAAATAAAATAGCTATGTAAAATACCTTATAAAGGGTAGAGAAAGCTACATGTAATAACATCTGAATTAAAACACAACAAAAAGACTAACATAAGCACATAAGGAAAATCAACAAGAACAACAACTGGAGATAATAAAAATGAAATGGAGAAAAATAAAGGTACTGATGAGGAAAAAATAAACTCAATGGAGAACAAAGTCACTCAAATTGATGACAATATGGTTAGATTGTGTACATGGTGAAATCTACACATTGCTAAAAACCTTCAACACACACTCTTACTATGGTTAGTATTTTAAAACAAAACAAATAATCAACATCTCTATGAAATACTCCAACATGCTTGATAAACAAAATAACAAACTAAACTAATTAAAAGCATAAAAAGCATAGTGGATACCTATTTCATAGTGGATTTTTGCACCCTTGATATGTTAAGGAGTCATTTCCCAATCCCAGATAAGCTTAGGTGATGATAGTGGAAATGAGATGCAAAATGATGATCAACTCCAAAATGCCTATAGTAAAGTGCTCAAATTGTGGATGATTAAAATGAAGGATAACCTCTCTATTTATAGAAGAATTTGATGAGAGAAGAGGAAAAATGGATGAATTTGGGATAAAAACCCAACCAATAGGAAGACCCCCCTTGTCATCATGTGAATGGGCCAAAGATGTGCATATTTTGATGAATGTGTCCATAAATGAAATTAGTTGAAATTTGAAATTATTGAAATGAGAAGGTGGAGGGAGAGTCAAATGGAGTTATGGCAACTTGGCTCAAGGAAAAAGGACTTGTAAGATGAAATAAATTCCTTGTTGGAAAGACACATCTCATTTGGAGGGAGATTTGAAATGGAGGAATATTCCACTTTTATGCCTTGTTGAGAGAAAATGAAGATTTAATAAATTACTTAAATTGATTTATTTGTGCAAGTGGAAAAAGCTAGAGGATGGGACATGGATTAAAGTTAGCATTAATCACGATTTGATTAATTAAGATTATGTTAGGTGATTTGACATGACATTGTATTTAGATTTTAAATCAAATGGAGAGGAAAATGATTTTAGAATTAATTAAATAAAGATTTGATTTATGTAATCAAAGAGGGTGATGTTAGTGATTTTAATTAAATAAATTTGATTTATTTAATTAAATGAATAACTTTAGAATTTAATTATATAATATTGCTTTATTTAATTAAAGGGGCACTTTACGATTTAATTAAATAAAATTGATTTATTTAACTAAAAGATGAACATTAGCGATTAAATACAAGGAAAATTAGATGCATGATGTCAATTTTGCATGTCTACATTTTCCCCTATTTGAAGAAATGTACTTGTTGCATTGGTTCAAAGAATGATGCCACCGACATTGAAATTAAAAAAAAATCTATTTTTTTTTTATGCCCCGGTGGAAAGGAGTATGTTGGTACACTGCCCCCTCAAGAGATTGAGTGAAAAGTTAAATTTGAGGTCAATCTCATGACAAAGAGGTTCAAGTTGGATGTATGGATAGTTAGAATAATAGATCTATATGATAATGAGGATGAGATTTTTTTAAGATGCATAGAATAACAAATCTATATTATCCTAAACAACTTAAAGGATTACGTAATTCATACATGTGAGATGGATGAGATGGATGATGTTGTATTATGATGATATGATGTGATTATGTAGGATGGATTAAATGATACTATGTTAGCGTGAAAGATGATAGAAGAATGAGAGGGATCAACCCTCGAATCCATGAAGATGTAGAATTCCAACAAGTCTATTAGTCATAGAGACTTTATTAGATATTATGATGAACGATGATGATGCATTGATTATCCAAGGATGGGAGAGATAAAGAGAATAAATTTCCTTATGTTTGATAACACACATAGGTATGATGCATCAAGGTATAAAGAACCAGGATGGCATTGCACCTACTGTGATGGACTTTGACTCGATCATGAAATAGGAGTAATCTTGTTCACACCTGACATATGAAACCTTATTCAAAATGGAGTTCAGATATTCTAAACATCTCGAACCAAAACATAGATAAGAAAGCCTTCGTATGTGGTCAACAAGACATCTAAAACACCTTCCCTACAAACCAAACAAAACACGCATAACCAAGTTATATTTCAAGAACATCCAATAAGAATCAGATAATGATAATTGCCCCATTCCTTACTCTCTAAACCGTTTTGATTAGGCATCATGAAGAGGTCCTTGGAATGAGCGAAAAATAAGATAAGTCAAAAGAACAAGATAAACTAAACAAACAAGCTAATGTTCTTCATACCACTAGCCAAGACTAAACTACGGTGATGCCTGATGTTGATATCTTGACATACGAAACCTTATTCAAAATGGAGTTCAGATATTCAAAAAATCTCAAACCAAAATATAGATAAGACAGCCCTCCTATGTGGTCAACAAGACATCTAAAACACCTTCCCTACAAACCAAACAAAACATGCATAACCAAGTTATATTTCAAGAACATCCAATAAGAACAATAGATAAAAACATAATGATAATTTCCCCATTCCTTACTCTCTAAAATGTTTTGATTAGCCATCATCAAGAGGTCCTTGGAATGAGCGAAAAATAAGATAAGTCAAAAGACCAAGATAAACTAAAATAACAAGCTAATGTTATTCATACCGCTAGCCAAGACTAAACTACGATGATGCCTGATGTTGATATCCATTGTAGAAATGATGCATCCTAGGACATGTTGTGATTAGGTGATGATGAGATTGACTGGATGATAAGCTATTGAAACTCTGAGTTGACCAACTTGCTGACTTACTGACCTAGACTTGATACTTTGACAATTTGAGCTTTCACTTTAAAACTTGCTAGACTTGGTTCTGACTGACTTACTAGAGGATGAAGATGATGATGGGTTATTATGAATGAGGTTATTTGAGATGAGATAGATGCACCATTTTTGGTTTTTCAGATATTTGGATTTTTTTGGTGTTTTGAAAATTTTTGAGGCTATTTATTTTTTGGAATTTGAGGTTTTCAATGTTTTTGGTATTTTCGAGATTTTGACCAAGAGACTAACTTAAAGACCCACCTTAGGGGTCTCGATATTTGATCAAAATATTAGCCTTATCTACGTTATATACGCATAGACCATGTACTTGGATTGACATTGACCTGACTACTAATGAGATAGATGGGCAAATAGATTGCCATTTTATTGCGACGAATGCCTAAAGGATTGACCTAAAATATCTTGGGGGATGATCAAAGATCAACCTTACCTACGTTCAAGCTCAGAGACAATGTAGTTCGACAGGATGACTATATTTTTGTTTTTTCAGGTTGTTAACATTTTTTTTGGATTTTGATATGATTTGGATTTTTTTAATGTTTTTGGATTTTTTGAAAGATTTTCTAATTTGTTTGGGGTTTTTTTATTTTAAGGAATATCACATGAATTCGATCTGATGTAGGTACAAGAACATGCCCCCAACATGATGTGATAGACTACTTCAATAAAAGTAGGACAAACTGGCCTTAGGAATATACCAAGTAGTACTAGGGTGGAACATGATACAAACACAAGATCAAGCTATGATATAGATGTGGATGGATGATGGAAGGATAAATGGAATGTCATGGATAAGGGAGTGTGCGGAATAACCCGTGAAGATCCTAGTGGATGGGGAGTACTTTATTTATGCTTAGCGCCTATTTGTTAAGTTTTCACCAAGGTACTTGTTCAAAGTACCACCAAAGTGGTTTTCACTAGAGTACGATTTTTTTTATTTTTTTCAATCCTTTTTCTAATTTTTTTGGATTTTTCTATTTTTTAAATTTTTTTATTGCAACCAACACACTTGTTTAATAGGTTTTCATTAGGGTGACCATTTTTTCAGGACATTTTCTAATTTTTTAATATTTTTTGGTTCTATACCTTGAAAGATTTTAGGCATATTTTTTTTTGAGATGGGAGATGTTGATGGGCTCCTGCAGAGGTTCATCTTCTAGTGTTGATAACTGCTATACCCTTGATTTATAACTTGTCATGATAATGAAAGGTCCCAACTAGTTGGGTCCAAATTTTCCCTTGCTTTCTGGGTTTGGCACACTCTTCTAGTTCTCCTTTAGAGCAAGTTCTCCAAATTGGAAGGTCTGCCTCCTGATCTTCTTGTTATAACTTCGTTTGAGTTACTTTTGATACACTGCCAGATGGTTTAGGGAATCCATATGCTATTCATCCAGGAGTTCTAGCTCATTTAGCTGTGAGACCTAATATTCTTCATCTGTAATGAGATTTTGCACTGATATCCTCAAGGACGGGAGCTCAATCTAAATGGGGAGGATCGCTTATGATCCATAGACCACGGAGAATGGGTCGGCACCTATTGGTGTGTGAATGCTGGTGCCATAGGCCCATAAGGTAGGATTTAGCTGCAGATGCTAGTCACGACCAGCGTCATTGACTATTTTCTTAAGGATATTTAGAATGGTTTTGTTGTTGGCTTCAGCTTGGCTATTTCCTTGGGGGTAATATAGAGTAGAGAAGAGATCCTAGATTTTCAATATTTCACATAAGTCATGAATATCCTGGTTCTTAAAAGGTGTCCCACTATCTGAGATAATAGCTTGGGGGACACCGTATCGACAAATGAGGTAGTTCAGGATGAACTTAGATATCTTCTTTCCAGTTATGTAGGTCATGGGAATGGCTTCAACCCACTTTGTTAAGTACTTCGTGGCGGTGATGATGATGAATTTATGGTCATTCGATGAGGTGGGGGTGATTTTACTGATGAGATCAAGCCCCCATTGTGAAAAGTGCCAAGGTGTAATAATCGGATGAAGCTCCTGAGTGGGTGCATGGATACGGCCCCCATGCTACTGACACTGCAAACATCTTCCAACAAAGTCATGTGCTTCTATTTCCATAGTGGGCCAATAGTATCTGGTCCTCAGCAATTTCTTAGCCAAAGTCATACCGTTTGTGTGTGTGAACCATAAATTCGATTGTGTACCTTAGTTAAAGCAGTCAGGGCTTCCTCAATATTCAGGAAATTCAATAGGGTTCCTTCGATGATCCTATAGTAGAGGGTTTATCCTAGGATAACAAAGTGGGTTGACTTCTTGACAAAGGCTCATTTAAGGTTCGGAGTTATGTCAGTAGGGAGGACTCCTATTCTTAAGTAGGTATAAATTTCATGGTACCAAGGATCACCATGACCAATGAGTTCACACACGAATTCAAACTTCGGTACCTCGAATGCTAGTATGAGAAGCCGCTCTACAAGAAATTCTTGCTTTGGGACGTTGTGCAAGATTTCCAAGAGTGATCCAATTGTAACCACTGTGTTTGTTGCTCTTTTGTTTTCTCTAGATAGCTATTCAAATGTGATATCAATGAATGACTCTTTGAGGCTTTCCAGAATTTCTTGTATGGAGTTAGCTTTTCATCCTTCATATGATATTCATTGTTTACTTGATTTATTATGAGCTAAGATTTCCCATACACCTTTAGAGCCATAATCTGCAATTAGATTGCAATCCTTAAGCCTATGACAAGAGCCTCATATTCAATTATATTATTCGTGCATGGGAATCTGATCTTGTAAGATTTGGGTATGCAGTCTCCTTGGGGAGTTATGAAGAAAATTCCTACTCCTAACTCATGTTTCTTGTAAGATCCATCAAAATACATCTTCTAGTGGTATGTTGCACCTAGGCTAAAAATTGATTCATCAAGGAATTCTGAGATAAGTGGATTTTCTGTGTATATAGGTGCCTCTGCCAGTTGATCTACAATTACTTGTCCCTTGATGGCCTTCCACTCCACATATTCAGTGTTGTGTTTTGTCAATATGATGACCCACTTGGTTGTCCATCCTATAAGAGTGGATTTAGAAAGTAAGTACTTGAGAGGATCTATTTTTCTCAAACATGATGTCAATGAAGAGTTCATTGAGGCTCTCCACTAGTTTCTTTTAGGGAGTCAACTTTTCATCCTTCGTTCGGTATTCGTAATTGAATTGATTGATGATAAGCTATGAATCTCAATAGACCTTGAGTACCATGATCTGCCACTATACAAAAATTCTCAGCCCTATGACAAGAGCCTCATATTCTTCAATGTTGTTTGTGCAAGGAAAAGATAGCTTAAATGATTTGGGCATGCAATCTCCTTTCGGTGTAATGAATAATAATCTAGCTCATAACCCATGTTGTGTGTAGTATCCATCAAAGTAAATTTTATAGTGATCTTCTATGATTATGTTAAAGATGGACTCACTAGGGAATTTTGATACAAGTCGATTGTCTGAGTATATTGGTGCTTCTTCCAGCTGATCTACAATCACTTTTCCTTTAATGTCCTTTTGTTCCACATACTCAATATCATTTTTTGTTAGGATAATAACCCATTTATCTATTTGCCCTGTGAGTGTTTCTTTAGAAAGTAGATACTTGAGAGGGTTTATCTTGGTAATGAGTTTTATCTGGTATGCCAATATATAGTGTCTGAATTTCTATGTTGTGAACACGACTGCTAAGAAATCCTTCTCAATGGATGTCAAATTCATCTTGTATGTCACCATGGTTCTATTGATGTATTTAATAGCTCTCTCCTTCTAGTTTTCATCATGTTGTGGTAAGAGAGCGCAAAGGGCTATTGTTGTTGTTGATATATATAGGATCAAAGGTTTTCCTGGAATTGGTGATATAATAAGTAGTGGTGTGAGAAAATACTCCTTGATCTTGTTGAACACCTGATCAAATTTATAATCCTATTTATATGCTACCCCCTTGTGGATTATATGAGAATATGGGATAGTCTTATCTGCTAATTGTGCTATGAATCGAGGAATGGACAAGAGTCTTCCTTGTAAACCTCTTAGCTGCTTCAATGTCCTTGACACTTCCATCTCAAGAATTTCTTTGACCTTGGAGGGGTCTATCTTGATTCCTCTCATGGAAACAATGTACCCAAAGAGATTTCTATATTGCACTCTGAAGAGACACTTCTTAGGATTAAGTCTAACCCTATATTATTCTAGCCTATGAAAGATGGAGCTCATTGTTGCTATGTGATCTTGTTGCTTTTTTGACTTGACTAGTATGTCATTAACATAATCTTCCACAATATTGTGAATCACATCATTGAAGATCAGTGTCATAGCTCTTTGATAGGTCGATCCTGCATTCTTCAACCCAAATGGCATCATGTCCCAACAGTATGTTAAAGTGAAAGTTGTCTTGTGCTGATCTTCTTTGGATATCATGATGTAATTGTACCCTCAGAATCTATCCATTACTGATAGAATTTCATGCCTTTCTATTTGATGTACGATCATGTCAAAGTTTGGAAGGGGAAAGTTATCCTTCTAGAATGCCTTGTTTGGATCTCTGAAGTCAGTACAGATTTGTATACCCCCAGTGGGCTTAGTGACTAGTACCAGGTTAGAGACCCACACAAGATAGTCAATGGGCCTTATGAAGCCAACATCCAAGAGTTTTTGCAACTCAATCTTGACCAATAGTGTGATTTGTGGATGCATTTTCCATAGTTTTTGCTTCACTGGCTTCACCTTTGGATATACTGCAAGATGGTGAACCACAACTTCTGGGTCGAGACCCGACATGTCAGGGTAGGTCCATGAAAATTTTACGTATATTTCTCTCAAGAATGCAACCAAAAATTATTATTTTTAAGTGAGAAGTGATTCTGCATAGAGGGTTATATGTGGTGTCACCTCAGTCCCCAGGTTCACAAGGTTGCACTTTTCTACCAATACTAGTGACTTCTCCTGATGAATTGCACTAAGAGGAATATTGGATCCCCCATCCTCCGCTACCTTAGAGAGGTTTTCTCTGTTGGATGTGTCCTTTTTTTTTACTATTTTTGGGTCTGAAAGGGCCATAGTGTGGTTTTCACTTAAATAATTAGAGATTATTCTTAGATTTTCACTTTTGTGACCGAGGGTTTCAATTATTTCCCCGTAATAAGCATGTGTGTCTCGTTGAATGTCGAATCCAACTTTGTGATCTCTACAAGGTACATTATCTCGTAGTCCCATGAATTTTGAGAGCACCTCATCATTTTTGAATGTGTCTAAAAATGGCGGTCCTCATTGGTCATAGTCTATTAGCTGGGAATACACTAGTTTTAATTCATGGGTTTGGTTATTCAACTCAAAATACATAGTGGAAATCATGAATAGGGAAGAGTCTAAAACAACATGTGTAGGTTAGTGAGGTGATCCTCGTCACTGTCAGTACATAAATTAGTAATGTCAAAGGTATATTAATCTAGAGGTAGAACTTTAGATATTGGTAATCGAAGAGGAGCTTTTACTATATTAACAGGGGGATTTCAGCCAAGTACAATTATTCTCATAAGGGTACATCCAAGGCAAAGATTTTTTATGCACTTCTCAACAATGATGGGTTCTAATTGGTCGTTGTTTTTTCTGAGGCTTTCATTCTTTTTATAGGCCATACCCTACATCAATTGTAGTCCTTTGTTAGTAGTATCCATATGAAGGGCTGATAGAAGTCTTTCGTCTTGATATAGTAGACTGGATATATCTTTTTTGTCCACCACTTTTCGGCCTAGATCCCCCCAACTTCTGAATTAGGAGGGGTCTTCTCTCAGGGTTTGAGATGTTGTGTTGGCTGGTTTTGGTTGTCCATGGGACCTAGGAGATTGAGGTAACTCTCCTACAACAAAGGAACCCTTCTTCATCTTGTAATCTCCACATCTATTGTCTTGGATAAAGACTTTGATATCAGAGTTGGAGAAAATGGAGGATGTATCTATCTCTTAAGTGGATGGTAAGGTGGATGGGTCCACATATGGCATTGAAGGTCCTTCATAATTTTTAGGTACTTGTGGGATTTTGTAGTATTTGGCTTCAAGGTTCCTGTAGTAGGTAAAGGGCTCAGGATCACCATGGACGGTAACCTCTTGGTTTTTGAAGGGGAATTTAACACATTGGTGAAATGTGGATGCAAATTCTTTCATCCCATAAATCCATGGGCACCCTAGGAGAATTTTATAAGGGAGATCGAGATCGAGGACTTAGCAAGTAGTATCCATGATGGTTGGCCCTACTTAGATAGGAAGTTGAATGGTGCCTTGAGACACTCTTTCTTCATCATCATAAGCCTAGATTGTGATGACTTTTCCCTTTTCAATCATATCTTTAGAAAATCCTAGGTTCTTTATTAGCTTGAGGGAACAAATATTCAACCTTGCACCTCCATCCACCAAGACTTGTTTGACTTTATTTTTATGGATAAAGACTTCAAGGTGAAGTGCACGATTGTGAGATGGTTGGGCCAAGAGGTATTTTTCAGAAAATGAGAGGAGATGTGGCATGGTGATGTGTCCAACCATAGATTGGAACTGATCTGCATCACGGTTCATGGGCACAAAAGACTTAGCAAGGGATTTTTCTAAAATATCCCTATGTGCAGGTGAAATTTTTACCAACTCCATGATGGAGATCTAGGCGAGGGTGTTGTTTAGAAAATACAAGATATTGTAGCCATTGGCAACTGACTTTGAATTGAAAAGGGGTGCTCTGGCATGCATGGATGGTCTGGGGATAGTGATTTTTCCACTTGATGTGGTGACTCCACACTTGGCTTGGGACCCTAGGAAATGGATGACACTTACCCATTCATCTAAAGACGTGAAAACATGGTCATAAATGTGGTTGACGCTGCCATACTTCTTGCCTTTTCCATTGTTATTTTATTTATCACGATCTAGCATTGGATTCATGTATATATTTAGGTCTTGATTTCTAGTTGGTTGCTCAATAGTAATGGTCTTGTTTTCAATAAGATCTTGGATCAAATTTTTGAGGCTCATGCAATTGGTTGTTTTGTGCCCCTTTATTTTATGAAAGTCACACAAGTGCTCGTTATACCAATGTGGCTTAACTTGAGGCTTCTAGTAATTCTCAATTACTGGGAGCATGATGATGTTGGAATGAATGAGTCACTTCATGACAAATTCAACTGACTTTGCAAGCGATGTGTAGTTTTTCTATGGGGGATATCGCTTTCTTTTGGTTGGTCCACTAATCATTAACACTATTGACTATCTACGTGTTGTTTTGTTGATGAGACATGTTGGGTCGGGGAGTGTTTTGGGTATTATTCTAAATTTTTTGTTACTTTTTTTGTTGCATGTATGGCTTTGGAGCAATGATCACAACCTTAGGATCAACAACACCATCGTTGGTAATATTTTTGTTTTTCACCCATATTTGTGGTTTGTCGTTGTAGCTTGCTGATGGGAAGTTTTCTTGATAAGAAGGTGTCCCCCCTTGCGCAATGAGGGATATTTCAATGTTGAGAGACTTGGCAATGAGTTTATCATAAGTGGTGATGCATTTGACTTTGAGATGGAAAGCTAGAAGCCATCGAAGATTTGAGATAATAGTTACTGCTTGTTCTTCCGGCATGAACCACTTTCTTTTATTGGCCTTGGATAACCATCATTGCAAGGAGGACGTGAATTATTCTCCCTTGTTTTTCTTAAGGTTGGAAAATTCCTACAAGCTTATATTTGTGCCCATGTTGAATGAATAATTTTACATGAATGTGTCAACAATCTCTTGGAACTTTTTGATTCTAGCAGGAAGACGGGAGAACCATTCCATGGTTGGGTAAGCCATAATTTGAGGGAAGAGCCTCATTAGATAGGATTCAACATAGGCCACTTCCATGCAATGCATTTGGAATTCCCTGATGTGATCTTCAGGATTTCTGGCTCCACGATACTTGTCGATTTTTTGTATCTCAAATCCTTGTGGGAAAGGCTTCATCACAATGCTCCTATCGAATGGATAATGTTATAGATTCCCTTGTGATTTAGGGGTCTTCCCAGACTTTATGTCCAACACCTGTTGTGATATTTTTTTGATTTAGGTGAACAAGTCACTTTGTGGGTCAAGTGGTTGAATGATTGTGTTTTTGTTTGGTGTAGTGATTTTGATGATGGGTGAGGTGACTTGCGAACTGGGTGGTGCATTCATGGGATTTTTTTGTACAAATAATGCTTGCTGATATTCTTGTAGTTGTTGTTGTGCCAAAAAAATCTTGTTGTTGGTCTTGTTGTTGTTGTTGTTCCAACAACGCTCGTTGTTGGGATTGTTGTTGTTATTGCACCAACAATGCTTGTTGTTGTGGTTGTGCCAACAACACTTGTTGTTGGGCTTGTTGTTGCACTTTCTATTGTTGTAAATCTTGTTGATATGCCTATTGTTGTAACGAGCCTTGTGCATAAGCTTATTGTGCTTTATGTTGGGCTTGTGCCTACGCTTGAGCTTGCAATTGTGCCTGTGCAACTTGGGTGGCTTGGGAAACTTGAGCAGCTTGAGTGGCTTGAATGGATTGTTGTTGTTGCAATAAATATTATGTGTGTGCTTGGGCTTCTTGTTGTTGTATTAATGCTTGTTCTTGCACTCGGGTAACCTATTGGGCTTGTTGTCCAGCTTGCTGCAATTGTTCTTATTGTGTGGCCTGTTGCGCAACTTGTACGACTTCCTTGGTTTTGGAACTGTTGGAGTGACATTTGATAGGCTTGTCGAGCCGCTTGCAATGTGATGTTATATTGGTTGTTCACATTAGGATTTGGTGGTAAAGGTGGAGGATTCAGAATGGTGTGAGATGGTGTGATGAGACTTTGTTGGGGTGGTTTTTTAGGCATTCGAGTGATGACAATGGGTTGTGTGGTGGATGGTATGGTTGATGAGCTAGGTCCTTGGGAGACAATGTTTTGAGATGTTTTGGATGGTGTAATGGTGGATTGAGATGTTTGGATTGATGCCACCTTTTTTTGCGATGTCAGTGGTACACTTGGAGGATTTGGTACGCTTGGCAGATTGATTTGATTAAGCTAGTTTTGGATAAGTAAAGGGGGTTTCCCTATACAAAGGTTTGGTGTGGACATTGATGTAAGAGAAGGAAGTGGTGGGAGGATACATGGTATGTTCACTTGAGAAAATGATGATGATGAGGGATCAAAGATTCCCCCTTGCCCGAATAATCCACATTCTCCTTGTGAGGTGATGGGAAGAGAGACTTGTATGTTAAGAGGATATGTTGGTATTGTACTGAAAGTGTATGGATTATTGGTGTAATGAAAGGTGATTGGAATATATGGGTGTTTCGGATCTTTAGGAATGGATTGACCCAAGATGGTGTTTTCATCCAAGTCTTGGTTGTTCACGAGGGGATGTGTTTGAAGAGCATGAAGTAATGAACTCCCCTTGTTGACAATTGGTTGAGTTGGAGCAAGAGATTATGTGGGTTTGGGGGATGGGTTGAATGATGGTTTGAAAATATGGTGTGAATGAGACTGGTGATAAAATCCTGAGAGGTTGTTCCACAATGGTTCTTATATCATAATAAGAAGCAACTTTATCCCCTTCCTTTGCTAATGCAAGCATGTACTGGGAAGGATTGAGTCTCATCATGGTATTAACAATTTTTTGGTTTTCCGTATTTTGGACTATCTCCACGATTTCATCTTGAGTCATCCCTAGGAAATTGTTGGTAACGTCCTCCACTTGGCAACATCCCTCTTGAGGATTTTGAGGTATTTGAGGAGGATTTATTAGAAGATCAATGGATATCCTAGGGTTGAATTCCATTTCAATTTGACTCAAATCACTTGAAGTGGATTTTTCTTTTTTTTTTCTCCATGTTTTTCTTGTGTTGAGATGTAGTTTGGACCATAAAATAAGGATCAAAATTCAGGAATATGGAAAGAAAACCTATAATTCCTTAGGTTGGTCTAAAATTTAGGTACAAAGAAGAAAATATGAGTTTTATTAAGGAGCAAAGGATGGGGATGAGATAAATGAAATATGGGTGTTGTGAATGATTAAAATTTTAAGGATCTTGAAGGGACAATAGACTTTAAGACTTTTGGATCTTTGGTTTTTGACTTGATTTGGGTTTGATTTGGATTCAGATAATGAACTCATAAACCCCAAGATGTTGGCTATTACCTTGGGATAAATTTTTCCACAAAGTGACAATTTAACTAATCATATGAAGAAGGATTCATCTACACATACTTAGTCAAACAAAATTATTTTTGATTTGATTTAAAGGATTTTCCAAAATTCTAGCATGAGGTATTTTTCCAAGATTCTAAGAATTGTTGGTGGGATGAGATTTAGTTGGTGTTTGAGGGAAGGATGAAAACATTGATTTTGATCCTAAATTGGACTTAGATAGAATTCCTTCCTAAAAGACCTCGGTATTAAAGAACATTCTTTTAATTCCCATGTGAGAAATTCAAATATTTGATAGAGACTTGGGTTTTGACTATAATAGAACGAGTATAAAATGGAATTGTTTTTTGAATCTTTTTTATAAAATTTATAGACCAACCTTTCTCTAACTTCATGAAGTCTTGAAAGATAGTCCTCACGATATTTTGGACTAAGGTGATTATGATAGCTTGGGTTGGGAACTTTGAATTTTCGTGAAATCATGAGATCAAACACATGTGTGGTTCAATTTTATTTTATCTTTCTTAGATTTGGTTCTTTTTACCACAAACACTTTCCTGATTAGCTTTCAAACTAAATGTCTAATGTCTTGATTTCTTCTCATCGCACAAGGTCCATTATGTGGAAATCAAGAAAATGAAGGCAATAGTTCCCTAATGTTGACTTTAGTAGGAGAAAATTGAGATGTAAATTCAAATACTTAGAAGCCTCTAAGGATGGAATCCCTAGGATAAGCAATAGCACATGGATTTTTTAATAGTATTTTCTCCTCCTAAAGGGTTTGAAATCTTGAGGATTTTGTTGAATGTTTTTTTTCCAATGTTTGAGATCCAAGAAAAGTGTTTTGATTCCAAAATAATGCAAGAACCTAGGATAGAAAGAGACAATATTTGTTGAGTTCCCACTTAGATAAATCCATCTATGCTTATTCAAAGTGGGTGATTAGAAGCTTGACCACATTGGCTCCCATCCATGACACACACTTCTCAGGTCAGCCAAGCTTTAGTTCTCATGAATATCTCATGATGAAATTTTCATCTCAACTTTGAACCACAAGTACATGGGATGACTTCAGAACGATCATTCTTGCACCAACAAATAGATCGGGATTTGTCTTACTATAAAAAAAGGTTCTAGTATAGGAATTTCATTCATGGGGGATCATCCATATGATAAGAGACCATTATTTCCCTTCTTATCAGAACAATCATCATGATACTTGAACTTCATTAAGTACCCACACTTATATACTAGGGAGAAGTCACTTGGCTTTAGTGTGTTCCTGGTTGGCTCGTTCCTTTGGGTGATTACTTTTTCCCACTAGGAATTCCCTCTAAAGGTGAACTATAGCGAGTAAGCACATCTGTAGTTCGATCAATCTTTGTTTTCATGAACAAAGAGAGAACACAAACGATATACCTAACTCACACTAGCAAGATTTGTTCAATTTTAAGAAATCAAAATTGAAGTGTGGAGGCAATATTTTATACAACTTAATATCACCAAAATATTTTCATTCTCAAGATCATTATGAAGCATGAGAAAAGTGCATACGCCTTTTAAATGATATTAATGTATAAAAGAGATTACAAAACTCAAAAGATAGATGTTCATTTTTAGACCTTAAAGTAGTAATGGATTATTTTTATAGCACCAAGATGAAGTGTGAAGTTTTCTTGTTCAATTTTAGACCAAATCTAAATTCTAGTAAGTTCATAGATTCAATTTCAACCAATTTTGAAAAAATCAATCACTAATGAATTTTAAACCCAAATTGATTTAGTTGGCCTAAAACAGAAAACAAAAGCAGTCATGAATATTCTAGACTATTACAATAAGCATTTAAAAAATATTTTTCAAGTCTCAAGTTCAATGTTCGATGCCCACTTTAAATGTGCTTGTGATTCTTTAATTCCAATGCCCTGATTTTTCATGCAGATCCCACCTACAAACATTACAAAGTTATCACAAATGAGATTTATTTCAAGGAATCAATGAAGCATGTAGCACTTAATAAAAAAGGTTGAATCTATCATGCAAAGTTTGCAAAATCAAATATTTTTGTTTGATGGTCACTACAAAATTGATATAGAATATAAACTCCTCGATAACCTACAAACCCACTTTCAACCTGTAAATATAGTCATTCATAACAGATTTAAATCCACTTTATGATTCACCTATTCTAACAATCGTTGTTCCCTTCTAAAATAAATCTGCATTATCAACATTCAGATCATTTCTATGCCTAGTCAACTCACATTCAAATCTCATAACTTGGATAGCTGACTTATAAATTCAATGCATATAGTTTGATAGTTTTAATCTTGAATGTATTCTAGCTATAATAATTATGATTTTGAATGGGATATTGGTGAGACAGTAATGTCGGTATTGAGAAGCATGGACCACTTTTAATTCAATTGCATCCCCTCATAAATTTAATATTGGTGTGATTACAATTTATTGATATTAAGAAGAAACATCGATGCACTTTCTTAGCACAATCTCAAAGATAAGATAGCAATATCGATATTCAACACTCAAACAACAGATCAATGCCAATTAATCATGGACAATAATATCGATGTTAAGGAAGACAGAAAATGGTAGAGAGTAAATTAATTGAATTGCAGTAGAAATTGACAGACAACGCACCTTTTCATAGATAGATAGCGCAATAATATGAATGCAATCAGGTTAGAAGAAAGTGATTTTACTCCTAACGGGAAAATTTTCAAAGTGATTTTAAATGTAACTATGAGAAATCTTTTCAGAGTGATTGATTTTACATTAGTAATTTATTGTACCTTATGTGTTTGGTTATTATGCCACGAGTATTTCACTGGAATCTCACATCAATATTTATTTTTCTTGTGACCTATCTCCTCTAACATGCTTGTGACCTGTCTTTGATTATTGCAAAGAAAAAAACTTTTGAGCTCTATGCCTCTTGAATTTTTTTGACTAGAGAAAACAAATCCAAATAAGAATGATTTCCTTTTACTACACAAATCCAACGTATGATTATGATGTTTATTGCAACCTAAAAAGGGTCTACATAAAACTGAAATGGCTTTCGTTGAAATTTAGAAAGATAGTCGAATAGGCATTTCTTTAATGTGTTGGGGTGATGTAATGAGTATTTTTACTGAGTGAATTTTAAGGGACAACAAAAGTGGAGGGATGAATGTTATTTCAATGATTTGAATTACACTCTACTCAGGATTTTATCTACTTATCATTGAAAAGAAATCAAAATAGAAAGCTATTTTAAAACACTGAATTGTAACATGCTCATGATCAAAGTTCTACCTAGATTACTAATCTTTTCAAAGCTCTGATACCCCACAAATCTAAATCAGTCTGGTTATAGTGAAACTTATTAAATTAAATACAAAAGGGGCCACACATTCATTCCTCACATCGATCTTTATCCATACATATTCCCACTTATCTACATGGCCCATAAAAGAAATCAAAATAAAGACTCTAACAAAATGTACTGCTCTCATGCAAATCGACCTTTCACATGATAAATCTGTATTTTCTTTTACGAGATATTTCAATCCAAGAAGCCTTGATAAGAAATTTATAACAACCTCGAATACAGGGTAGGGTCCTATTATGTCATATTATAAGGAAAATTAGTTGAATAATTACTTCATTTTGACAATACGATAGAAGGAGCAAGAAAAGCAAAACTTTCAATAAATAATTAAAGTAGTGACAATTACATTACCATATACTACTAAAATAAGAGTGGAGTTTCATAAAATTAGAGTGAATGCAAACTTGACATGCTCTCCTTCTAGAACCATTTTGTGGATGCTAAACAAGTGAATGTTAGACTTTGACAAACATTTTCATGGAAGTCAAACAAAAAATAGCAAATCAAGTATCCCTATGAAATATTGCATCATGCTAGATATGCTAAATAAGACATTAAAATAACAAGAAAAGCTAAATAAAGCATATAAAAACATGAATTATACTTATCTCATAGTGGAAGTGGTGCACCTTTGATGTGAAAAGGATACCCTTTCCCACCTCCTTGACAAGCTTTAAATGATAATGATGCAAATATGCAAGTGATAGAGATGAAAATGCAAGATGAACTCAAAATTCCTATAGTCCAAATACTCAAATTATGGATGGATTTGGAGTAGAAGTGCCTTGTATTTATAGATTCAAGAGTTGAAGAATGGAGAGATGGGAGGAATGTGGGACTAAACATGAGCCAATGAGATTGTGACACTTGTCACATCGCTAGTGGAGGAAGTTGGAGCATATTTTGGAGAATGTGCACAGTTAATACAAGTTGTTGAGGATTTGAGATGTGTAAGAAGTATTAAATGCATATGTTTGAGAAATTTTGGAGGGAAATTTGTTTGGGAAAGAAAGTCAAAAAAATGGAGTTAATGAGAGAATATTCTCAAAGAATATGCCTTGGTGAGGGAAAAAAGGGTACTTAGATAATTAAATAAAATTAATTTCATGTGTAAGTGTGTGGGTTAGTCAAGGGTTTAGGTTTGACCCATGTTGAGTCAAAACCTAGAGGATGGGTAATTAGGATTATGGGTTGATTAATTCAGATTAATTAACTTGGAGGAATTTAAGGGATTTGACATTTGATTTAAATCATTTTGATTTATTAAATCTGATAAGAAGACTTTTAGGGCTTTAATTAAATAAATTGAGTTATTTAATCAAATATGATGCACATTAGTGAATTAATTAAAAAAAATTGCTTTATTTGATTAATAGAAGAAATGATGTTAATTTGAGTGTTTACACATTCCAATTTCACATTACCGAATCAGTTCTAATTTTGTTAGGATAAACATCTGAAAAATCATTACAAGTCATCAAAGCCACCATAAAGGAGACCGATATGAAATAAATGATTAAAACAAAAGTATACAATCAAAATACTAAAAGAAATAAGTAAAATCTTACTACACAACAACCATCTCTGTAGATTCCATTGCATCCTTATCCCTACATGAATTAAAGAACAATTTTATATTAATATAGACCAAACTAAAAATTAAATAGAAGAGACAATAACTTCCAAGTAGCTAATTCTAAAACAAATTTATAATACATGATTTTCACAACTCAAAGTGTTCAGTCCTTGACTATTAAAAAATGTGTATCTCACTGCTTACAACTATTTTGTGTTTCTAAATTTGGTAAATGCCATAAATTGTCCAAAATAAATACACATAATCAATTTATTATAGAATACAAAATTAATCACTTCCTTTATATATAAAAAAAATATCATTTCAAAAAATTAATCAGTTTATCATTTCGTTAATCACTTCCTTTATATGTAAAAAATAATAAATAGTCAATTTATCATACAATAAATAATATTATTTTAAAATAAATATTATTATTTATAAAACTAGATTCAATCATAAAGCCTTTGACTATATCCTAAATTTTTTAAGGGGGAAATCCTTTTTAAAAATGGGCTCAATCATTCATTCAATAGATTTATTTAAATTAACAGCTTAGTTCTCATAGCTTGCAATAGTTTTACCCTTTAAGATTAAATGATGTAAATTAGTTTTTGTTCCGGGCAAAGAATTTTTCAAGGATGACTAAGACAATAAGAAATAATGTGCTAAAAGGGGTGGTAACAACAAGTCACAGAGTTGTTACAGGTCCTGTAATCACTTCCAAGGCAAGTAGAAAGTGATTTGTCATGCTACTAGGAGAAGTCTTGCTTGCTTCATTAAATGTTATCAATATGTTTTTTTTATTACCTATCACTGTATAGTGTAAGTTGTAACAACTAGAAAAAATATCCTTTTTCTGGTAGGGACTAACATCATTTTGTTAATGGAAGACAAGCTTATGGAAGCTCTTGAAGTAGCGGGGAAGGATGCTTTTTCAGCCACTTCTAAGGTGACCTCAGAAATTATTACACATAGGTGAGACAAGAAAAATATTGACAACCTTTCTAATAATATGAACGTTTCTAATATATGTTAAGGTAGTCCAAAATGCTATGATAATAATTTTTTTAACATGACATTTCTTTGGCGTAATATGAGGCACTAGAGCCCCTAGCTGACATAAGTCATAAAAAAAACTAGATCAATGCCCATTAGAATGGGAAAAGTCTATTATGCAAAGAAAAAATTCTTTGTTACTTATAAATCTTACTATTTTTTTATAAAGTGCAATGTAGGTTTGGAGAAGATGTAAGGGAGGTGACACAAGAAGCCTTTGAATCTGGAGGGCATGCCCTTGGAACTATAATGAACGTAGTCAAGATTAGAAAGGATATCAATCCTACAACAAATGGAAATGTATCATCCTCTGCTATAAGGAATTCACTCAAAATAAATAAACAAGGAAATCAATTGAAAAATATTGAAATGACTCTAAGAATTCCAATTTTTTGCATCACCACAAGCATAACTTGAAGTGCTTGTGGGAGAGAAGGTATCAGGGTTGTAGAGCCCACATATGGTGGGGTCGGTGGTCATCTCCTCTCTTGATGCTCTTTGACATCTCATCTATAGGAATGCATTGTCTTAAAAGTTTTGATTCGATAGTTGGGTGGAGAGGGATGAAATCACTTGAATGGTTTTTCAAAATTATTGTCGAGTGGGGGGGATAGGCCCAAAAAATTCATCTCAGACTCCTTGGTTGGGGTTGTTCTATTGGGATCCAGACCTGAGCTTGCCTGTTCGAGAACCAATCGACCTAATTCACTCATGAGTTGAATAATGGGAAGCAAAGGCAAGGTTAGAAGTAGTAGATACAAGAGGAGCAACAATTCAAGATCAGGAAGATTTGGTAGGATGATGAGAAATTTTATTTCTCCATGGTTAGGTTGAACAATTCAATCAGATTATTAAATAAATAAGCTTGTTGATTTTGGGAATGGGATGTAGAGGAATGTTGAGATTTGATTTTCATCTTTGAGTCTCATATTCATGTATACAAATTGATTTTTTTCCCTCTAAAAAAGACAAAAAGGATCTTATATGATTTGACATGTTTAGTGGGATTTACAATGTGTGGCTTCTCTTATGTCAGCCATGTGGAACGAAGATTTCACTTTTTGTTTGTAGAAGGGGTTTTCACACTTCAAAACAATTATGTGCTATAGTATTTGAGCCTGACATCCTATAACAGTAGCTCTAGGAAAGTAATTATAGATTATACAATGACGATTATATATTAAAACCATGATTTAAAGAAACATTTAAGGTAGAAATCTTATAACAACGGCTATCGTAAATGCCTCTATGAATAATTAAATGGTTGAAAGGTGAATGTAAGTTTATCTAAGAGACCTTCCAACTATGCACCTAGGGGTTGTAGATTGGGTTGCAAGGTTGTACGCCCTACAACACACAAATCTACAACACACCTAGGATACAAGAGAAGACTTTTATATATTAAGGGAAAAAATCAAAATAGTTCAGTCAGGTTCACCCAAATATAGGGAAGAGGGGCCATCACCCTCGGGACTCCAGGTCATGAAACAGTCATGAGAATTTTTTTTCCCTAAACTACCTCAAGTTTTCTAAATGGATTGAAAAGGGCAAGGCATTGAGGCTGAAAAGGAAGGGAAAATAGCTTGTCTCTTTCCTTCTACTGAACCAAATATTAAAGGGGTTAAAAAAGTCAATTTCCAAGGTTCAACCTACTACCTAGAAAACTCATTGTCTTGGGATGGAAGCATATATCTTGTACTCTAGCATGACACATTGGCATCTTAGGGATGTACTAGCGTCCTTATAGATAGGGGTCTAGAAAATAGTAAATAGATTAAAATGGATAGAAACAAAAAATACACCAAAAGCAAGATAAGAAGTAAACTATTGTGAGAATTATGATGAAGATGATAAAATGAACCTTTTACCCATGGGTTGAATATTTGAATAGCTCAACTCAAAAATCACCACCTACACACATAGAGAGGAAAAAATATTGGGGTTATTTTAGAGGAAAACTTCAGTCAGTACTTTGCTTTGGCATTCATCTCCATGGACAATTGCATAGCCACAAAGATTAGAAATTGATAAAGGAAAGTAGAAGCAAAGTAAAGTACTCGACAACTAGTATGCTAATCAGTTAACAAGATGGTGCAAAGAGAAAAAAACAATGAGCAATGCCACTTTCATAGTTATGAGCACTCAAGGCATGTAATGGAAGTAAGAAGCTTGAAAGTCTCCAATGGTGACATAGTGTAGAAGCCAAAACCAGCAGCTTACAACCAACAAGAGGTAGTGTAGAAGTTGTGGAATGAGCTTGGAGAGTGAGAGCAAGTGAGAATTGAATTGGAAAGAGTGTAAATGACTAAAGATATGTTAGAAGTGGAAGAGATAGTGAAATAATGTGATAGAATGGATTTGAACTAGAAAAAGTGAGGCAAAAGACCCATTTTTCATCAATCAAGGATGTAGGAGAAATTACGCTTCGCGGCCAATAGAGAAGTGTAACAACTTTGCAAATTTGAGAGGTAGGAATCCAGTTAGGATGGAAGCATGGTGTGTGCACATCCCCAACAAATATTCTTGCACTAACATGAAAAGATGTGGCCAAGTGGAATGAGCAAGGTTGTAGAAGTGAAATTGCATCATTGACTTTGTATTTTCTAATGTAGGGCTGATGAAATTGGGAATTTTCCTAAGGGTGTAAATTTTCTCCATTACAATCCTATATATTTTATAGCCTATTATGACTAGGAAGTATTGAACCATAACCAAATCATAAGAAAATTTGACCAACAATGTTTATGGAAGTTAAGATAAACCATAATAGCCCATACATATAGATAACAAATAAAATCTCCAAAGGTCATACATGTATTTCTATATACGCCATTTACCAAGACCACTATTTGTACCACTTCTATAGTTGGATCTATATTAGCTTCCAAGCCCTCAAATTTTATACCATGAATTATATTTGCTTTCCTAGATAAGTGTACTTATCATGCTAAAAAATAAAGACATGACATAACCACTTTACACTATTAGAACCTCTTTATAGTATCACACAATAAATTCTTAATGTACATAGACATATTTCAGTAAAATTCTTATTTTTTTGGAAAATGAGATCCTAGGTCTAATGGATATATCACTAATATCAATATTTTCTAACAAAATGTATGGGAGAATCTATACCAACAAGGATTTGAGATTGACTAACAACCCGAAAGGTGAATCAACCAAATTTGGATCTATATTCAATTTTTGGAGGTGGTAGGGTCGATGGATTTAAAAGTTCATACAATGATGTAATTGAGTAAACTATGAAAATGCAACATATTGAGATGAATTTTGATAGACAGAAAAACAAAAAAATTGAGTTCCATAAAAGTAAAGAGTAGACACTAATGCAACTATCATTGAATTTTTTGCCAAAATGGATGGTCTAGGGAATAAGGATGCTCTATACTACGGACTTCAAACTTGAATATGCTTTCATAGGATTTAAGTCCCTAGTTTGTAGTTTTTGCCTTTCAGATTTGGTTGTTGAATCTTCATCTGTTACTAAAATAATTTAGATTTTGTGACTTGTCAACTTGTAGGGATTTGATGCATGAATGATCAAATATTTTCAATATTCCTCCAATCCTATTTAGATGTGTAACTTGCACACATAAAAGGATGGGAAGGGTTGTGCCATATAGGGGCTTTCCTCAATCAAATCATGTGTTGGTACTTCTACCTCTATAATGAAAAAATTGATGATAAAAGAGAGATTATCCCTTTGAGGGATAGAGGCTAAATGATAAAAAAAATGATAAATTGACACTTTTCTACAACTAACCACTCAAATCTAATCTGGTTGATAGGGGTATGTGCAGGATCATCATGGAAAAAATAGGCTCTTAAGTGGCAATAAAATTCAGAAAATCAGAGTTAGGCAACTTGACGTAAATATTTGAATAAGTTATTTATATTATTTAAAAAATATGTAAGAATATAATCTGTAGAAAATTGAATGTAGTTTCAAGAATAATAGGTTTATTTAAAAAAATAAAAAATCTATTTGGTGAAAATTTGAAATTTCAATGCAGTAGTACTTAAATTTCAGGGAAAAAGTAAGAAGTGGGTGTTTGCCTAACCACCCTAACCTCAATAAAATGATAATATTTTTTTATAAGATTTTAGATATAAGTAGGGGACTCATGTTTCGATGTGATGCATATTTTTTTTGTATTTTGTTTCCAAGTAAATAATTAATTATGAATTTTTTATTAGAACTTTTAAAAAATATAAAAATCCGTATGTCTGATAACCTTAACTTGGTCAAAACTTCATGAAATTCAATTTTTTTTTTAATCCTATAGTATGTAAATCATAGAATGTAATGCATGTTTTGGATTAAAAAAATGTGATACCGTTTGAAAGCTATATATTTTTTTCAATCAGCCTATCAATTAGGACTTTAGTCGTAATTCAAATAGAAAATGAATAATAATAATTTATTAAATTCAAGGTAAATCATAATTTATATTGGTGGAAACTTGAGAATCTCCTTTACAAACCCTTTTCGTTTAAAACATTCTGGATAAAAAAAAGTCGTCAGCCACATGGGCCATCATATCACTTAGATATTGCCACTTTTTGGCCCATCATGATCCTGCACATACCCATGGACTAAATTCATGCTCATCACCTTCAAGGATTATTTATTTCTTAACTTTATTTGGTTTGAAGACCTAAAAGTGTTAGTGCTCCAAAACAAACTGTATGCAAAACATGAGCAAAGCTCAAATAAAACTTGACATGATCCTTGAATGACCAAATATTGCAATAAATCTAAAAATTATGCTCTTCACTAATCGTAGGATAATATTTGAAGTATTCTCAATACTTTTCTTCCCTTTTTTGAAATTATGAAAATATTGTTTATTTATATGTAATTAATATAATTTCCCAAAAATTAAATCCTGATAACCAACAATTAAAATGAGAATTTCAAATAATAAATTGTCGACACTAAAATATTTAAATTTGGAGCCAACATAGGCAATCTAGGGTGCCCTATGCCCTAGATCGGATTTTTATTTTTTAGGGATCCAAAGTGTTAGGGGGAAAATATTAAATGCCTCCTTTGATTTCCCATGTTTGATTTTTTGATAAATGTTTCACAATGGGCTATTATTCATAAAATTATGAAATTAGGTGCATGATTTTTTTTAGGTCCAAGCACATAGAGGGAAGAAAAATATAATATGAATTTGTCAAGGGTGTCAATTTATGACACAAATTCCATTATGGTATTCACACATTTTATTTATGCCTAATTCTCCTCCTTTAATGCTAAGACCTTCACACCAGAATCATCCTCCTTAGATAACACTATTCCATGTACGTGAAGAGTACTCACTTCATGTTTCACCAATTTCATAGCTTCTTGGATTTTCTTTACCTCCATATGCAGCGTTATGAGATTTTTTAAAAGGCTCTCTTGCACCTTGATTGTACTATTGCCACCGGATTTTCCTTAAAATATTTTTAAATTGATGCACACATCCTAAACATCACATTATCATCTACCCCATCATTGTTTAAAATACCCTTAATTACTTTTAGGCTATTTTTACACATGTAATTAGAAATATTCTTTAGGCAATGTGGAACTCTAGTGCAACATTTCCCCACTATGATAACAACTTAGACAACTACTAGCAATATTGATATAAGTGCCATATTTTAAATTAGAATGAGGAATACTATAGACCATAAGATCATAGTTTCACTACTAAACAAGTCCATTTACATGTGAATGACCAATGTCACTTGTCTTTCACCCTCTAACACCTAGTAGGATTTAATCAACTATAATTTTTTACCTATGACTATATGTTATGGGGGATATTAGTCATGACAACTAGTAATCATTTATATTAGTCAAGAAAGATCTTACCTTTCATTAATGTCTATAATTTCAATTAATAAGAAATTGAATAGATGTATTCCTTTAATAGAAAAAAAAAATGATAATGTGTTTCTTCTCTTGATAATAGTAGACCATGATAGCATTGTAAAATTTATGTTTCAAGATTAAAATTTATTATTATGTGTCTCTAAGTTTCTAATTAGGGAAAAATTATTTGTTTAATAAATACACCCACAAATAGTATTAGTTTAATGCTAGGTAAGTGTTGATATTGTATACATGTAAAACTAACATCATGCATCCAATTCTTCTATTAATCAATTAAAACAATTTATTAATTAATTCCCTGGCTTTATCATACTTAATTAAATAAATCAAATTATTTCATTAAGTCCTTAAGTTCTTATTATTTGATTCAATAAATCAAAATGATTTAAATCTAATAAAAAAACTTCTAAAATCCTCCAATTTGATTAATCTGGATTAATTAACTTCTAATCATAATCACCCATTCTCCAGCTTTTGACTTAATTTGAGTCAAATCTAAACTCAACTAACCCACCCACTTGCACCAATAAATCATTTCTTTGATTTATTAATTCTTCTAATTACTTTCAAAAGGGCATCAAGATGGAATATTCTTCAAATTTGAATCTTCCCTCCAAAGGACTTGTCCATCCAACAAAGCATTAAATGCTCTTGCACAAGTCAAACTTGGCATTTAATTCATCTTTCATTCCCCCTAAACATGTCATTTTATCCAAATTCAAATTTCAAATTGGCACATTGGCCAAAATGTTCTCAACCCTCATCCTCTCACATCTTGACAAGTGGCATCTTGTCATTGGCTTGTGAATGATCCCACATTCATGAAAATCACTCAATATTTCAACTTTGAATCTATAAAATGCAAAGCATTTTCACAATTTGACAACACATTTTTGGAGCACCATCACTATAGGCAACTAGAGTTCACTTTGCATCTCATTGTCTATCATCTCATTTGGCTTATCAAGGGTTGGGAAAGGGTTGCTTCCTAAAAAACAAAGTGGCACCAATCCACTATGAGATAAGGGTTTAACCATGTTTTTGAATATGATTTTGTTTAGCTTGTTTTGTTCTTTTTAGTTGCATATTTGAACATGATTAAGTGTTTCATAGGGATGTTGAGTTTGCTGATTTAAACTGACTTGTGCTAACAACATGAAATCGTTTAAGTCTCTCTTGCAGATTTGTGCATCTAAATTTTGGCACTAGAAGGAGGCCCCATTAAGTTGTATATTATAGTTACATTGGTTCTAAATGCATTATTTAGCCTATCAGCCTATAGCCTTACACTCACCGTGATGGGTATATTTAAAAACACATTGAGACGGATTCATGAAGCTGAACCATATGATTTTTATTTTTTTTGTAGGCTACATGTAACTCATATTTCTTTTCTTTGTATTATTCATATAGAGTTAGTCAGGACATATTCCCCTTGATGGACTGTTTAACGCATCGTGTATACTAAAACTGTTGTGATTGCAATGTTGGTTTAATCTGCGAAGTCATTTTTTACTTGAAAAATTATGTTGGTCATAATGTTGTGAAATCTCTGGTATATGTGGGACACCTAATATCTTAGCTAGTTCTCTTAAAAGAAATAGTATTGATGTGTGAGTTACTAGCTCTTTGTATTCTCCATCTCTACAAAATAGAAAGGACATCAGTCACTAATTAAGCTTGTGATAGATCTTTGATATTAGTTCTCCCTAGACGTAGGATATTTTGAATACTTTAGGAAGCTATCATTTATTAGAGATTCAGAGTCATATTTCATAAGCTTGGCTTTGACTAACAAAATCTGTCACAAACGAAGAATGTGAGTTTATTGCAGGTCTTAATTTTAAGTGGAGCTTCCATAGTCAAAATAATTAGTTCCAACTGGTGGATAAACCTGAATGTGCACTCTGAGATATCCCATGGCATCAAAAGAAATGCAAAAAAGTATATATACCAATGACCCCTCTAACAAACTTAAGCTTGTCACTAGTGAGTGCTCTAAATTTTGAAATCTTGAAGTATTGTTCAAAGTTGAAAAGGAAGATCTGAAAAACATATTCCCTTCAAAGGGCACTGCACACTCGCAGTTACGAGGATCGATTTTTATTTTCTCATCACATTTCATATTTATCCGACAATATTTCATAGGATTTTTGTATGAATTGTTGTTTTCTACCATTTCTGGATTGCATGCTCTTATGCTTGATACACAACTATTTCAAGGGAGCGAGTTGTGAAAATATTTTAATGATTGCAGTAGGCTTGGTACCCGAGTTAGGTAGCACAAAACCAAGTTGGAAGCACGTACTGCAAGTTGCTTCTCTGGTTTCCCAATGGACATCAACCGATGACGATTGCAATTATTTGGTGCATATTTGACATTTATTTCTTTCAGGCGTTATGGTAAGCAGTTTGAAGGTCCAATGGATCACATGCTAATAAAAAATCCAATGCACGACAAATGGTAAGTCCTAGAAATTTGCATACCAATAAATATCTGACAGTTATTGCTTTTAGACATTATGTGAAGCAGTTTGCATGCAGCTATGCATTGATTCAATTGCACTAGCCCATGCTTCATTCTTGGCTGAGAAATATTTAGCTCAAGTGCATTCACGGTTGCTGTGAGATGTGGGAAAGTTCATGTGTCTGGTCTATGCTTCCGCATTTAGCATTCATGGTTGTTGTGGGACGTTGAAATTTAGCAACACTGAGCAACAACAATCAACAATCAACATATTGTAGTCTCTATGTGTTACGTGCTAAATCTAGATAGGAGATAGACATTCAATTTGTGCTGACAGTAATTCTAGTGTACTAGGTAATGATTTGACTAAGAACATGTTTTGTGCTCTAATTTGGGGTCGCCCTACCAGCTGCCTTTGTCTATTGAGACCTTTTCCCCAGCCAAGGAGAACCCCAACGCTCACCTTGATTACATACCATGGGATAAGCAGCGACAATAAGTCTTGTAGTAAAATATTTCATCCTCGCGTACTTCCTTTCGAGATATGGGTATCGAGAAAGGGGGATAGTAGTTGGCACGGGATGGTGCCATTAATAGAAACTCAGGACTAGTCTAGCATCAATAGTGATCCCTGTCAAGTATGATCTTGACTTTATTCATAGATTTAGTTGTAAACGCTTGCCTTCATTAAACATAGAGGCCGTACCACATTAAAGAGACCAACTTAGTGTGGGGATGCGAATAGAATAAAGCAACCATGGGAGTAAATGCGTACGACCAAGTGCTAATAAGATTCAACCAATCTTATCAGTTGTGATAAATCATTATGCATGGGGAGTTAATTTCTGATCATACTCATTGGAATCTTTGTTTTTATTTAAATATCAATTGATGCATTTAAAAAGTAGTGTATTAGTAACTCTTGCAGTTAAGATCACTGATATATGACATAGTGGTATTTATTTCAAATTTTGATTTAGAATGATCTCTATCGAAGGTGAAAATGATGGGTAAGTGTTTCATGATATTTATCTTTGGAGTATTCACAATATTGAAATAAAAAAAAATTATCACTTCATAAGATTTATTTGAAGAAAATTTTGTTTGAATTTAATCATGTAACATGGCTTTAATAAAGCAAATAATGCTAGATCTGGAGCATAAAAGATTGGAGTATTACATTTCTAAGGTCCTAACTTTATACTGTTTATAGGTTGGCATCGGAATTGGGCATTGAACTTAAATAAAAGAAAGCATATTTGAGAGGGTGAGCTGGACATTAGACTTGAAAAGCATTTCTTAATGCTTATTTTTTTTTACAATCTAGAGCATCCATTTTCTACTCTCATTTTCTATTTTAATCCAACTCACTTTTCAATTTGGGCTTAAAATCGAAGATTGATTTGATCTTTTCCAAGTGGGATTAAAATTGAACATTAAAAACCTACTAAAATTTCATTTGGGTTTTAATAATTGGACAAGGCAAACTTCACATCTCATTTTGGTGCTTTAAAATGAATCAAAATCACTACTTTTGACGTCTAAAATGAACAAGTTTTTCTCATGTTTTGCAATATTTTTCACAAATTAATATCATTTAAAGGTTGTATGCGCTTCACGACGATCTTGAGAATCAAAATTATTTTGGTGATATTAGTTTTTTTAAAATATTGCCTTCACACTTTGATTTGAGACATAAATTGAGCAAAACATCTGGCGATTGTGAGTAAACTTATTGTGTGTGTTCTCCCTTTGTTTCTAAACAAAGGTTGATCAAACTACGAATATGTTTGATCACTTTTGTTTAACTTAGAGGGAATTCCTTGTGGGAAAAATTACTCACCCAAGGGAACGAACCAACTGGTAACACACTAAAGCCAAGTGTATTTCCAGCCGGGATATAAAAGTGGGTACTGAAACAAAGGCCAGTATCACATGGTTGGCTCCGATGAGAAGGGCAGCAATGGTATCTCACCGCATGGGTCAACTCCTACAAAAGAAAAGTCTAAATTAAAACCCCTTGTTTAGAAAAGGCCAAAATCCTATCTATTTGTTGATGCAAAAGCTCATGTCCTTTGAAGCCACCCCACATATACATGCGATTATGTTGTAGAGATGAAAAGTATGCCATGGGAGATTCATGGTACTGATGCTTGGCTAACTTGATATGTGAGTGCACTGTAAGGGGGAGCCTGTGTGGTCAAGCATCTAATCATCCACATTGAATATGTGCAGCTGGATTTATCCAAGTGGGATCCCAACAAATGTTATCTTTGGGTGATCCCGCAAAGCTAGTTTACAATTTCTAGGAGATTCTGATTTTTGCTGAAATCAGATATTTTTAGAAAATATAATAATTTAAGAATTAAAAAGTTTCATTTTAAGGATTCCAATTGAAGAGGTTTTGATCAAACCACCTTAGATCAAACCCCCTTCGATAGAACCTTGTTAGTTTTAAACCATACCTACAACAAAGTCTCCTTTACACCTATGAAAATGCTGATAAAAAATTACATTTGATTTAACTTTTGGGGGATCAAATGAATTTATTTCAAATTTATTTTAAATTATCATGGTAGTCCTCAGAACAAGCTATCAAATGAACACAATTTTAATATGTTCTGGTTTTATTATGTATTTGTCTTTTTAGTTTTATTGAACATAGGTATTTCACCGAAAATCAAGCTCCTTGTTCTACACATGTGGAAAAATAGTAGATTAGCTAAAAAAATAAATTTAAAAATATGTTTGGGTTGGTTGTTGATGTACTTGATCCATTGAAAAAATAAAATTGAATTTTGATACATACAAAACAAGTTATGTTGTATACAGTCCGCCTATGTCTGAATTGTAATTAGTTTGACTTCGAATATTGATTAAGGAAAAAATATTTAATAAAACACAACAGAACCAAATGAAAGTGCTAGATATCATAGCTAAAAATATAAATTTGAAAAAAATATAATTTTATCCTTCATACAAATTTTTTTATGTTGTATATGGTGAACGTCACTTCTTAAAAATGTTGTTTTAAAAAAAAACTAGTTTTCAAAGGAGATGGAAAAAGAAGTGTAATCTAATTCCAAAAAAATTGAAAAAAATATATTTAGAATCCATAGACAAAACTTCACAAATCACTAATTTGCATCATCTTCAAATTCCTCATGGTTTAGCCGCTATAGGATCCTGAAAGTGAAGATTTAGTTTTAAAAAATCAGTTTAGTGTCCAGTTTGCCCAAAAATTGTAAACCAGTATTGTGGGATCACCCCTTTTCATGCTAGGATTGTGCATACTCTTGGAATTAGAAAACACTTTGCTGGATACAAAATAGTGGAAAACAAACATTCAACAAATCATCAGAATTTCAAACCCTTTGGAAGAACAAATTCCTTCGAGGTGTCCACATGTTACTGCTTGTACCTAGGGGTTCTTATCTCTAGAAGGCTTCTAAACATTCATACATCTCAATTTTTTTCTCTCAAAGTCAACATTAGATAACCTTTGCCTTGATTTCCTTGATTTCCACATAATACACTTTGTGGGATAAAAGAAAATTAGGACATTGGACATTCAATTTGAAAAAAATAATCAAGAAAGTGCTTGTGTCAAAAAAAAACAAAACCTAAGCAAGATAACGGACAATTGAACCACACATGTGCTTGTTCTCTTTTGGGTGGTATGGTTTTCATGCGAGCATTGATCTTTTGGTTTGAATTACTCCTAGGGAAAAGCATGTTCTTAAAAACCTTGGTCTAGTAAGCAAGTCCCTCTTAGGTCCTCAAAGGATCAAGTCAAACACTTCACCCATTTCAAACATCATCTCGCCAAAAAAATCTTGGGAACTTTGAAAACATCACTTATGCTACACTTTTAGAAAAAATCAACATCACCTTGTTTGGCTTAACACACCTAGCCAAATTATCTTTTTTTTGTACGAGTTTACTCTAGGATAACACAACTTTCTAGGGTTTACGAGTCTATCACCTCGTTTTACTTAACACACTTAGTCAAACTTCCCTCTTGTGTACGAGTTTACTCCAAGATAACATAACTTGCTAGACTTTACAAATGCATTATCACCTTGTTTGACTTAACACACATAGTCAAACTATCCTCAATCCGAATAAAATCAAATGAATTCCTAATGTCTAGCATTGATCCAAAGTTCCTAAAAGTTTAGACACCCATATCATCCTTCATCTCATCATTGGTCCTAAACTCCTCAGAGGTCAACAAGGTAAAAACACAAGAAAAACATGGAATTCAAACTCAACTCATACATCATGAGCAATCCAAATCAACCAAAATACCCAAGTCTCACAATGCCGATTGATGATCAAAAATTACATTTTTACAACTTGTACATGGCATCATTATCTCCTCCAAACTTCAACAATACAAATGCGAGTATGCACAATCTAAAGTTTGGAACATATTTTCCAATGATAGATTTAAATCAAAGTCAAAACCTATAAATCTATTAATCGAACAATCAATGCATGAATCTTCAAGCAAACAACATTATTCCACCAAATCCATACATGCCAAATACAAGTTCGTCAAACATGAACATATCAAATCCGCACTTGGTAAACTTTGGGATAGATATGCTTGTAAATCAAATCAATGTTGTTCAAAATCCTAGCAGTATATTGAAAACTCAATGTAATGATCCAATTCAAGGTAACCCCATGCAAAATCAAAGTTACCTAAATCCAAGCAATGTGTTTCCTAATAACAACATTGTTCAATTTCAATCTATCATGCCAAATCTAAACATCGCACCGAATTAGAGCATTATCTAGAATCAAATTTTCCATGATCCCAGGCAAAGACCACAAGGATTCATACCAAATCTGCTTGCTAAACAACCAAGTCAACCATATCAAGAATATCAAGATCAAATTTTGTAGGATCAATTTTCTTCACTTTCCAAAGTAGTTGATCCATTGCTCCAAGAGACATCTCCACCCCAAAATCAATACACTCTTCCATTGGTTGAACTATGTCATCAAAGCATTGAGCTATCTCCACAATCACATCAAGAAAAATATCTCCAATGTCAAGAAATTGGATATTAATATCAATGACATCAACAAAAAACTCAATCACAACATCTCAAAGATCAATCACATCTCCAAAATCAATAGCCACAAGGTCAATTTTAACTACGAATCCCATAAGGTAACAAACAAAAATACACACTACTTGGGGAACCAATTGAATCGGTCATGCAATGGTTGATAGAGGAAAATCTCATTAAAATGCCCGTTTACATGAATTATCAAGAGCCCATGGTGAAACCACAAGGGTATGATGAGAATCACTTTTGTAATTTTCACAGCACAAAGGGACACACAACATCAAATTGTATTTGACTCAAAAATCATCCAAGACTTGATTGATCAAAAGCTAATAGCTATTGGGGACAATAATTAGAATTAAACCACTAGTAATAGCATTAACAATCTCTCCACCATAACTGTTGAAGAAAATGATCAAAATCAATCCATCGATGAGCACTGTGAAGATATTTCTAGCCCATTTGATGATCAAATCAACATTCATCAAGAGCCCCTTTTTAGTGATCTATTTCAAGATGTGTTAACATTATTTGATCCTATCGACATAAACCACAATCCATCGACCAATAATCATATTGAAAATGTCTCTACATCGCCTAATGAATCAAATGACATATCTCTCAAATGTATTTTAGAGTAGGATAAAAATATTACATCAAGGTCTAGCAATGTTCCTTCCCAAGACATATTGACATCCTTTGAGCTCATGGTTATAGATATTGAACAATCCCTAGCTCAACATTTGATCCAAATCCACTCAAAGCTCAAGAGAATATTGAGCCACTTCCCAATGACGATGTCCAAGGACCCTTTGTAAGAAATCTACCCTTTGAAATTGACCCATGTCAAGAATTTGATCCAAACCATGTCGAAAGAAATTCTAGAATCAGTCAAGATCAAAAATTCATATCTCCAAGATACTACAATGATCTAATGGGCACTCTCCTATCTATGCAAGATGTTGCAAAATATGATCATATTCATATTTTTGGGGATAAGGAGTCAATTTTTTCATCAAGATAGGAATCTAAGACAATAGTGCCTTAGTGATTTCAATTCAAAATCACAACAGAAACAGACACAATTGATCCCCCATTGATCTTACTGAGGAAAGTGAATGCTTAACAAATAACAGATTCAACACAAGCAAATATAACCATGAAAGACAAAACTATGAACACACAGATATAAGTGGGGAAAAGTTTTTCAGGTAAAAAATCCCACCTCCAAAACATTCAGCTCACTTGTATTATTTCGTAACAAAAAATAGTTACAATACAAACATAGAGCTATGCTCTTCAGAATATTACATCTTGTCCATCTGGAGAAAGAAATATAGGCTACAAAAACCAAAATCTCACATAGTTACAATGTACTCATGACATACTATGTAGATTCCCTTCAGCTTCTCTCAAAAGACTGTCATTGCCAGCTTCACGGCTAGCCCAGCCACTCGGCCTCCACAGCATCACATGTTACTAGATCCGAGAGTCCAAGTGTTCATGATTGAACCACTCAAATACTCTTAGCCTCTCTCTGATATCACTCATCATCAATATGGATCTGCACACCAGAATACATATACTGTGTGCCAACCTGTCGTGCCAGTCCAACCTTCAATGGTCATCAAGATAATTAAATTATCCACCCGCAAGCACCCATACTTCACTGATAACGTGCATCGCTCAAACAACATGCATCGAGCCACGCAACATTAAACAAGTTTTTGAAAACATGTTCATCAACCTCCATCCAATAATGCTGCCCAATCGTAATAAGGAAATAAAGCTTCGGCCAACCAGAACATAAAGATCTTCCATTTGTTGCCATCTCATTTGCTGTCACACTTTCACTGTCGGTCCAGCTCGGTCAAGCTTGATCAACCGAGCTTCGAGCCCATTTTACTTCTACCGCGTTACCCCCGAGTCCATTCGACCCAGCCACTGTATGGTGATGAGCTCCCCCAAGCTCACCCAAGACTTCACCGTGCTATGTCTCTCCTTCCCATCGTGCTACTGCAGCCCTATTGGAATTGTCTCACAGTATGGTGCTAACCACCCAGCAGACCATCAGTCGTCATACCGCGCTACCGCAGAGACCGCCAGGTCTCACTGTGATAGAGTGGTAACCACTCTGGAAGACCGCTAGCAATCTCACTGGAAACACCATGGTGAGCATTCTCACCACCTATGATATGGCGGTAACCGCTAGCCCACACCACAGGTGGCTTACCGTGGCCACTGCAGTCACTTCGAGCACCGCCTGTAGTAAGGCGGTAACCGTTACGTCCATCGCCCTCCAACAACCAATGGTCTTACTGTGCCCATCGTGGCTTAGAAAACAAGTCGTGCATTTGGGTGGTAACCGCTCCCTTTGCCATCTCGCCACCACTGCACTGTCCACCGTGTTACCTCGCCACCAACAGGAGCACCCCGCAGTATGGCGGTAAGCCAAACCTTCGCCACTCAGCCACCTCCAAGAGACCTCTGCAGTATAGCGGTAGCATCAACCAACCACCAGATAGAGTGGCCCGCGGTAATGTGGTAAACCGCACAACCATGCCACCAAGGAAAGAAGAGGTAGCGGTATGGCGGTAAAGGCCACAAACATAAATAAAACGCGTAAGTCTTCAATGGAAAAGACTAGAAAGTTGAGGCAGACTTTCCCAACAATTTTCCACTTGCCGAAGACTTTCAGGCTTCCTCCATAACTCGAAAAAGGACCACAACAATGCACTCATGCTCCAACCAAGACGACTGTAAATGGCATTCAAAATGTCCACCATTTCAGGCAATTGCTCCCAAAATCCAAGGCAGGAGAAGGAACAAGCCAAGGCATAAATCCACCAATCTCAGGAATGAAAGCAAATTACCCTTTAGGTGGAAAAGGAAAAACAATAGCAAATGACAAGGCACCAAAGAAAGCACAAGAAACAAGACATAGATTGCAACTCTCTAGAAAAAGAGCACCAATCAGCCAGAACAACAACTAGTGACCTGACTGTCCTCATCCAACTGACCAAACCTACGCAGGTGAACATAGCAACCACAACTTGTGGTAATCCATCCAACTACCCATACCTGAAAGGTATGATAACTAGTAGCAGACTCATGCAATCATAAAACCACCCATCTCAACAGCAAACAACTACCCTATGTCAACCAGTCAAAAGACCAAACACGTCCAGGTACTCCCATTGCAAGGGTACTGTCAAGATGAATGCAAAAAAAGTAGCATCACACATGATCTAGGCATACTCAGTCCACCAAACCCTGCACATAGAAATGAGTAACCATGTAGTTCCAAGGAACATCCACACTGATCTGCAACACCTACAACCACCTACTGCAAGAAAAATTTCTCTCAACTATCTTCTAGAGTTCTTCCAAACTCCTCCAAACCCAACTGAAGAAAGAAGCACAGGCACCTTCGTGTCATCACCCAAGTGACAACACATGACCACAAACTATGACCAGCTCAACACCACAAAGGAAACTCACATCTAAAGTCAAAAGAGCAATCAGGAAGAACAAGACCAGATTAGAGAGAAACAACAAATAAAAAAATTCCCTTCTACAAACACTTCTATATGTTAGCTATGTTAAGAATGATCTTCTTCACATCCCAAAAGAAAAACCATAAAAAAACCCCAACATATCCATGGATGTAAACACCTCAAAGAAGATCAGACTCACCCATATAACCATCTCCTATCATTCCTCAAAAGAACAAGGAGATATACAATGCTATCCATCTTCCATTATGAATCCTCTAGAATTTTAAAAAAATAGCAACTCAATATTCATGCCAATGAAAGATAAAGCATAACACACCTGAAAAGTATAATGGGAAAATACTTTTCACAGGAATACTGTTGAGTATACCAAGGAGAAAAGAAAACATGCTCATCCAAGATATACAAGTCACTGTGACTTACCCAAGAGAATTCTCCTTCAAGGTCTCTATTGAATTCACATTCAACCAAGGTGCAGGCTACTCGGACTTTCAGCTGTAACAACAACATTATCATAAGAATTCTAGCCTCACCTTATTCTCCATCCATCCATGAGCACCAACACTTGTCATCTCATGCTAACTCCAAACTGCATTGCTGAAATAAACATGAAGTCCTCCAACATATGACCAATGTACTCAAAACAAAGAGAAACCCTAGACTACTATCAAAGCTCCAAACCTAGGACAAGAACTTATCATGACACCATGATCTACAAATCCCCATAGGAGATACCATGCTTCAAGTGAACTATCCATGGTCTCAAGATCAAAGCGACATGCCAAAACTCTAAACCAACATCACCTATCAAGCACCACCAGCATCCCAGCCAAAGACTACCAAGGTCCTTCATGGCTCCAAGATGTTGCACATCTTCAAATAGTGACCATGCAGATGTGAAAGAACTCTTCTATAGCAACAAGATCTAAGATTCCTCAAGAAGCATCTGCAACACCAAAGAAGATCATTCATGACCAAGTGATGAATCCATAGTCACTGCTAAAGCTCCCACTGAAATGTGACACCAAGCTCTCCAAGCATCATGACCGACCAAACCATCACTTTCAAAAGCTTACACTAGCCAGTGTATCTAGCTCTCCTTGACATCGTGATTCACATGCTTCAGGTCACCATCACTGACTATTCAGGTACTCAAATTCCATTCCTCCTCTCATCTCAAAACAACCACGCCAATGCACAAGTGACCATAGACAAGGTCAGCTAATAGATCTGCAACACATAGTTACAACCTCATGGATATTGATAGTCCACTTCTGAGTTGTATCACAACAAACATGCAGGTAAGGAGAGCCCACAACATTGCACAACTCATGGATGCAACCAGATGAAAACCTGCAAATCTATCATTGCACCAGAAACTACAAAATTGAGATCATCAAAAAGAAAAACCAAAGCAAACAAGCATGAATCAAACACTAGATCAGAAATAGATCCAATTTCTCAAGCACATCCACAACTCAAGCACCAAAGTGTAGGTAACCAACAAGCAACACCACAAGAATTTTGAAAGTAAACACATACCAACACTCTCATGTAGAGAAGATAATTCTCCTCCAAACAAGTCAAGCTACAAGTATCTCATCCAGTCACACCCCAAAAGCTAAGATATGGAAAATAGCAGATAGCAACTCCACACAGTGCAAGTTTTATCTTGACCGTGTAAAACCTGCAAAACCACAGTGTTTATAAAACACCCACACATCTCCATATTCACTGCTCATTTGGATGACTCGGGAGTCTACACACAACCATCATAATTAACCAGAACAATGAAAAGAAACATGAATATGTGTCAAAATTTTTTAGGAAAATCTACACAAAACCTTCAGTGCCAAAAGCATGAATCTAAAACCATGCAAGTGCAAGACATAGGCATACAGGAACAATAGGTCTATTTGAGATCAATTCCAATGCCACAATCATGCACAAGAAAATGACAGAGCTAGGCTATCTAGAAGTTGCAGAACACCAAGGTCACTTCATAGCCTCCATGCAATCAGAGCACCATAGAAACTTCCTTCAGTGCTAAGTCAAAAAACACCCATCACAAGCACAACTCTCCATAGTTTATCGACAACACAAGCATGTCCATACCACCAAGGAGACTCTCACATAGACACCCAGTATGAGACCATGCTTCACTACAACACAACCACAAGCACAACTCATGCCCTTTGCACCAGGAAAATTTGCTGGGAGCGAGGAGCCGATGACCATGTTGCCACAACATGACCAACTCCAATCATCTCTAGTGTATTTCAAAACTATGTGTTGAATCAATTAAGCACACACTTCCACTCATCGAAGGATCAATCACCAACTGGCTGGTATCATCAAGCCTCGACATCCTTCAAACATGCTCTGATACCACTTGTTGGGGATAAGGAGATGGTTATGTCATAAAGATAGGGATCTTAGAGAACAATGGCTTAGCGATTTCAATTCAAAATCACAACAAAGACACAACCAGCTATGGCATAAAGTATAAACATGCACAGTTGATCCCCCATTGATCCTACTGAGGAAAGTGAATGCTTGACAAATAAAATATTCAAAACAAGCAAATATAACCATGAAAGACAAAACTATGAACACACAGATATACGTGGGGAAAGCCTTTTCAGGTAAAAAGCCCCACCTCCAAAACATTCAGCTCACTTGTATTATTTCATAAAAAAAAAAGTTACAATACAAACACAAAACTATGCTCTTCAGGATATTACATCTTGTCCATCTGGAGAAAGAAATACAGGCTACACAAACCAGAATCTCATATAGTTACAATGTACTCATGACATACTATGTAGATTCCCTTCAGCTCCTCTCAAAAGACTGTCATAGCCAGCCTCACGGCCAACCCATTCACTCGGTCTCCATAGGTTCACATGTTACCAGATTTGAGAGTGTAAGTGTTCACGATTGAACCGCTTTAACACTCTCAGCCTCTCTCTGATACTTCTCATCAGCAGTATCAATCTGCACACCAGAATACATATACTATGTGCCAACCTGTCCTACCAGTCAAGCCTTCAATGGTAATTAGGATAATTAAATTATCCACCTGCAAGCACCCATACTTCACTGATAATGTGCATCACTCAAATAAGATGCATCGAGTCGCGCAACATTAAACAGGTTGTTGAAAACATGTCCGTCAACCTCCATCCAATAATACTACCCAATCGTAATCAAGAAATAAAGCTTCAGCCAACCTGATCATAAAGATCTTCCACATGTTGCCATCTCATTTGCTATCACACTTTGACTGTCGGTCTAGCTCAGTCAATCTTTGTCAACCGATTTTCGAGCCCATTTGCCTTCTACCACATTATCACTGAGTCCATTCGACCCAACTACGGTATGGTGGTGAGCTCCCCCGAGCTCACCCAAGACTTCATAGTGGTCTATCTCTCCTTCCCACCATGCTACCACAACCCTGTTCGCATTGTCTCACGGTATGGAAGTAACCGCCCAAAAGACCATCAATAGTCATACCATGCTAGTGCAGAGACCGCCAGGTCTCACCGTGGTAGAGTGGTAACCGCTCTGGAAAATTGCCAACGGTCTCACCGCGGCCACCGTGGTGAGCATTCTCACCACCTGTGGTATGGCGGTAACCGCCAGGCCACACCGTAGGTAGCTTACGGTGGTCACTCCGAGCACCGCCTATAGTAAGGCGATAAATATTATGTCCATCACCCTCCAACTGCAAACGGTCTTACCATTCCCACCGTAGCTTAGAAAACAAGCCACACGGTAGGGTGGTAACCACTCCCTTTGCGAGCTTGCCACCACTGCACCATCCATTGTGTTACCTCGCTACCAACAGGAGCACCCCGTGGTATGGTAGTAAGCCAAACCTCCACCACTCAGCTGCTCACTATGCAACTGCGCCACCTCCAAGAGACCTCTGCGGTATAGAGGTAGCACCACCCAACCGCCAGACAGAGTGGCCCGTGGTAACGTGGTAAAACACACAACCATGCCACCAAGGAAAGAACAAGTAGTGGTATGGCAGTAAAGGCCATAAACATGAAGAAAACACCTAAGTCTTCAATGGAAAAGACTAGAAAGTTGAGGAAAACTTTTCCAACACATATAGTGCATATTCCTCCATCTTCCCACAAGATGCTTTCTTTGGTTGGAGATGTAGATGATTTTCATTCAAAACAAGAGTCTCGTACTCTTGACATCATTACCAGGGTACAAGATCCTCCTACTCTTAACATTTTTACACATGATGAAAGTATAGAAAATATGGGGACACCAAAAATGGATCATGAAGAAGACTTCTACAGAAGTTGTGAATCAAAAACATTCTATAGAGACATTGCAGAAATAGGTCATGAAGAGGGCTCCTATAGAAGTCATGAATCATGAGGAAGAGGTTTATGAGGACAGTGAATCATCAACACTTCTTGAAGAAGCATTATGTTCTAGTATCTCACAAAATCAATCCAAAGATATCAATCAGGCATTCATCCCACATATAAACTTGGATCACTTACCTTTCATAGGACAAGCTATCTCATCAATAAATAATTTTTCAGTTTTGAAGATCCACCACAGAGCAAAGAAGGATTAGCACCTTGTTTCCAAGGTAAATCATATCCTATTGCAAACAAAATGTTTCTATAGATGAATTATCAAGGCAAAGGATTAGGTTTGCATGAACAAGGTATGCTAGAACCAATGCAAATTATTGGAAATCCTAAGAATCAAGGACTTGGTTATTCGACAATCAAGGAATATAAACATATCAGTGATACTTCCACAAAACTGGGGGCAATGTTGTCTCAAGCAAATGTCAACATAGGGAGCATGAAGAATCCTTATGATGAAACCAATGCCAATACTACAACCCACCATGTCACGAACCTTTGTCCACCCATCACCCCATCCACGAACTAGGACCAACATCAAAAGAAAGGTTTGAATCAAAGCACAAAGAATGACATCAAAGGAAAAGAAGTATTGAAGCATGAAGGAAAAATCAAGTACATATGGATACCAAATAATACAAAGAAATACTATCCCTATCAAACTCCATTAGTCAAAGAAACTATGGGGAAAAATAAAAAAAGAAATGTATCCATCAAAGATGTCCACAAGAGAAAAAATAGGCTTCTCAAGCAATGTACAAGGAATATCGAGTTGTTGGTCGTAATTCTGTGTACACTTTTGTATCCATCCATAATTCCTCATCTTCCCAAGTTTGGAGAGTCAAAGATTCCAAACTGTCAACCAATCCATCTTTTATTCCTAAACATGCTTCATCCATGCCTCCACACATGATATCCAATTCTCACATTGACCATGTGTTGGCAAGGACCCTTCATCATAAGGATTCAGAAGGCACTCTATCACGATGCGCACACAAAGACAAAGTTAACTCTGGTATCAACAAAGCATAACAGATTTCTCAAAATTTTCCTTCAAGTGCATATATCTTGGCAAAGAAGCTTCTTAAAGAAGGATATCGATGGCACATTATGATAGAATAATTAATTTTGATAGTACTAGGTGATTCAATATCAACTTAAAATCTCTCAGAAAATACAAAAAAATAAAAAAATACAAAAATACAAAAACATCAGAAAAAGGATTGAAAACAGTAAAGAAAAAAATTGTCCTCTAGCGAAAACCACTTCAGTATTGCTTTGGACAGGTACCATGATGAAAACCTAGAAAATATGCATCATGTGTAGAATCGAGCATGTACATGTGCTAGTTTAGGTGAAAACATCTTATCACATCCATAATAAAGCCAACATTCCAACCATATCATCCATTCATCCAACCCATGGTTATCTATCTACCTTACCTATATCTTGATAAAGGTTTGGTAAACACTTTACGCTTGCTTATGGTAAACATCTTGACATGGGTCATTTTCATTGATCCCATCCTACCCAACATTATTTGAGCCTTGAAGTATTATCCGAATGAGAATCCTCTATTTTGAACACCCTTTTCTTATCGCAAGATAATTCATATCCATTCGTCGAGGAATCTACCCATGGTCATTCAAACATTGCTAGACACTAGGGGCAGATATTTTCATCTTGCTTCGAGAATAAATCTTGATCTATATCCTGCAACTTATTTGGTGATTCGAACACTGGCAAAAACATGACATCAAATTGGTTAAGAATTTGTGAGCCAAAAATCAAAATCACTACCCCATGGTATATTTTGATAGGAAGACATTCCTTATCAAGCTTTATCTTTTTTCGAACAACAATCCAACAATTCTTATCAATGACATCTAACTTGTGCGTCAGAGTCACATTAAATCATCAAAACAATTTTGTTCCAAATCAAGCTTCATCAATCTTAATCAATTGAATCCAATCAATTATCACCTTGTTTGACTTAACACACTTAGTCAAACCATCCTCTTATGTATAATTTTACTCTAGGATAACACAACTTCCTAGAGTTTACAAGTGCATTATCACTTTTCTTTGACTTAACACACTTAGTCAAACTATCAATCCATCAATCCGATCCATCAAACTTAGCTTGGTTTCCATCAAAATCCCGAAACAAAGAACTGATATCATCATGCATATCCACCTCCAAATTGTCAAAATCCATCAAAAATAAAAAAAATTAGAAAATCAAAAATCCAAAAACATCAGAAAATCATTCAAAAATCCAAAACATGTTAAAATCCAAATAAATCAAATCGAGAGTCATCTTGTCGAACTACGTCATCTCTAAGCTTGAAAGTAGGAAAAGTTGATCTTTGATCATCCCTCGAGACAATCTAGGTCAATCCTTAGGCGTCCACCGCATTGGCAATCCGTTTCCCCATCTAGTTTACATTTTAGGTAAGTCCTTAGGCGTTTGTCGCATTGGCAATCCGTTTGCCCATCTAGTTTACAATTTAAGTTAGTCCTTTAGGTGTCTATTGCATTTGCATCCATTTTCCCATCTATTTAGGCATCTCTCGCAATAGCATTCATTTACCCATCTATTTCACATTTTAGGTAAGTCCTTTAGGCATATTTCGCATTGGCATCTGTTTGCCCATCTATTTAGGCATCTGTCACAATGGCATCCATTTTCCCATCTATTTCACACCCTAGGTTAGTCCTTTAGGCGTTCGTCGCATTGTCATCTGTTTTCCCATCTATTTACGCATTCATCGCAATGGCATCTGTTTGTCCATAATTTTTGCATTTTAGGTCAATCCTTAGGCATTTGTCGCAATGGCAACCATTTTCTCATCTATTTAGGCATTCGTCACAATGGAATTCGTTTTCCCATCTATTTTCATATTTTAGGTCAGTCCTTTAGGCATCCGTCGCAATGGAAATTTGTTTGCCTATCTATCTCATTAGCAGTTAAGTCAATTGTTGTCTGAACTACGTCGTCTCTGAGCTTAAACATAGGCAAAGCCATCCTTGATTGGCCCCCGAGACACAAAACCCAAAAATATTGGAAAATCCAAAAATCCCAAAAATAGCCTCAAAACATTTCAAAACATCGAAAAAATCCAAAACATTTGAAAAAACCCAAAATGGTGCACTCATCTCATATCTCTTTCACCTGCAATAATCATCATTCCTAATAAATCAATCATCGCCTTCACCCTTTGGTGAGGCAATTAGAAGCAAGTCTAGCAGATTTAGTAGTGAATGCTTAACTGTCAAAGTCTCAAGTCTAGATTTGTAACTTAGCAAGTTGCTCAACTCGGAGTATCAATAGCTTATCACCGAATCAATCTCATCAAAACCCTTATCACAACCTATTCTAGGAATGTGACCTTCCTATTATGGACATCAACATCAGGTAACCCCGTAGTTTAGCCTTAGGTAGCGGTATGAAGAGCATTAGCTTGTTTTCTTACTTTATCTGGTCTTTTTAACTTATCTTATTTTGTGCTCATTCCAAGTACCTCTCGATGATGCCTAAAAAAAATAGGTTTAGAGAGAAAGGAATGGGGCAATGATCATTATATTTTTGTCTGTTGTGCTTCTTGGATGTTCTTGTAAAATAACTTGGTGAATACTTGCTTTGCTGGGTCCATCCTAGCAAGGTTTTTGTATGCCAAGTGTGAACAAGAGCACTCTTATTTGATTTTCGAGTCAATGTCTATCACACTAGGTGCAACACCATCTTGGTCCTTTATACCTTGATGCATCGCACATATGTGTGTTATCAAACATAAGGAAATTTATTCTCTTTATCTCTCCCATCCCTGAATAAGCAATACATCATCATCAATCATCATGATATCTAATAAAGTCTCGATGACTAGTGGACTTTTTTGACTTCTGCATCTTCTTGGATTCAAGGGTTGATCCCTCTCATTCTTCTATCCTCTTTCATGCTAACAATGCATCCATCTTGCATCCACACTCTCATTTTTTATAATCACGTCATATCATCATAGGACTACATCATGCATCTCTTCCATCTCATTTGCATCATCATTCAAGTTGTTTAAAATAATATAGATTTGTTATTCTAAGCATCTTAAAAACATTTTCATCATCATTATCATATAGATCTGTATTCTAACCATCCATACATCCATTTTGAACCTCTTTGTCATGAGATTGACCTCAAATAAAAAAAAATTCACTCGATCTCTTGAGGGGGCAATGTACTAACGTACTTATTTCCGCTGGGGCATCCAAAAAAATCAGAATTTTTTTAATTTCGATGTCGGTGACATCATTCTTTGAATAAATGAAACAAGTACATTTCTTCAAATAGGGGAAAAATTTAGACATGTAAAAATAACATCATGCATCCAATTATTCTATTAATCAATTAAAACAATTTATTGATTAATTCCCTGGCTTCATCATACTTAATTAAATAAATCAAATTATTTCATTAAGTCCTTAATTTCTTCTTATTTGATTCAATAAATCAAAATGATTTAAATCTAATAACAAAACTCCCAAAATCCTCCAAGTTAATTAATCTGGATTAATTAATTCTAATCATAATCACCCATTCTCCAGCTTTTGACTTAACTTGAGTCAAATCTAAACTCTCAACTAACCCACCCACTTGCACCAATAAATTATTTCTTTGATTTATTAATTCTTCTAATTACTTTCAAAAGGGCATCAAGATGGAATATTCTTCAAATTCAAATCTTCCCTTCAAAGGAATTGTCCATCCAACAAAGCATTAAATTCTCTTACACATGCTCTTACATGTCTCTTGCACAAGTCAAACATGGCATTTAATTCATCTTTCATCCCCCCTAAACATGTCATTTCATCCAAATTGAAATTTCAAATTGGCACATTGGCCAAAATGTGCTCAACCCTCACCCTCTCACATCTTGACAAGTGGCATCTTGTCATTGGCTTGTGAATGATCCTGCATAGGGTCACCCTTAGGTGTTGATAATTGATATTCCCGTGAGCTAGTATTTGATGATGATGAAAGGTCCCAACCAGCTAGGTTCAAACATTCCCTTACTATCTGAATTGGGCACATTCTTATTATTTTCCATCAATACTAGCTCTCTGACTTGGAAGGTCCGGCTCCTGATCTTCTTGTTGTAGCTCTCCTTGAGATGGTTTTGGTAGAATTGCAAATGGTTTAAGGAATCCATGCACCGCTCATCTTGTATTTCTAGCTAATTCAGTCGTGACACCTGATACTCTTAATCTATGATGAGATTTTGTAGTGATATTCTTAGGGATGGAAACTCAATCTCAATGGGGAGGATGGCATCTAATTTGTAGACCAGGGAGAATGGGGTGGCACCTGTTGGTGTGTAGATACTTCTTCGATAGGCCCAGAGGGCGGGGTTCAACTTTAGATGCTAGTCATGACTAGCTTCATTGATTGTCTTTTTGAGGAGACTGGAGATGGTTTTATATATAGCCTCATCTTGGTCATTACCCTAGGGGTAGTATGGAGTAGAAAAGTGGTGTTGGATGTTGAATTTATGGAATAGGTCTCGGACATCCTAGTTTTTGAAAGGTGTCCTATTATCTGAGATAATGGCTTGTGAGACATTGTAGTGGCAAATGAGGTAATTCAAGATGAACTTGGAAATCTGCTTTCTTGTAATATAGTTCATTGGGATGGCCTTTACCCACTTTGTGAAATATTATGTGGCATTGATGATGAATTTATGTCCATTGGATGAGGTGGGGTGATTTTCCCAATGAGATCAAGCCCCCAGTGTGAGAAGGTCCAAGGTGTAACAATTGGGTGGAGCTCTTGAGCTAGTGGACATATGATATCCCAATGCTATTGACATTGCAGGCACTTCTTTACATATTCATGAGCTTCCCTTTCCATCATCAGCCAATAGTACCCCATTCTTAGCAGATTCTTGGCCAAGGTCATACCACTCAAATGTGAACCGCAGATGCCATTATGTACCTCCGTTAAAGTAGCCAAAGCTTCCTTAATGGTTAAGCATCATAAAAGGGTTCCCTCAAGACTCCTATGGTATAGGGTGTCGCCTAAGATAATAAAACCTAGGATGACTTCTTGACAAAGGTTTTCTTAATGTTGGGAGTGATATAGGTATGGAGGACTCCTATTCTTATATGTGTATATGTCATGATACCATGGGTTACCAGGACCAATGATTTCACACACAATTTTAGACTCTCGTACTTCAAAAGCTAGTACGAGAAGTAGGTCTACAAGGAATTCTTGCTTTCGGATGTTACATGGGATATCCAATAGCGATGTAATTGTTTCCATAACATCCTTTGAATTTTTTTTCCCTTGGTATTTTCTCAAACGTGATGTCAATGAAGAGTTCCTTGAGGATTTCCACCAGTTTCTTATAGGGAGTCAACTTGTCATCCTTCGTTTGGTATTCTTCATTGACCTAGTTGATGATAAGCTATGAATCTCCATAGACCTTGAATGCCATGATCTGCCACTATACAACAATTCTCAGCCCTATGACAAGAGCCCCATATTCTTCAATGTTGTTTGTGCAAGGAAAAGACAACTTATATGATTTGGGTATGCAATCTCCTTGTGGTGTAATGAAGAATAATCTAGCTCCTAACCCATGTTGTGTGTAGGATCCATCAAAGTACATTTTATAGTTATCTTCTATGCTTATGTTAAAGATGGACTCATTAGGGAATTCTGATACAAGTGAATTGTGTGAGTATATTAGTGCTTCTTCCAGTTGATCTGCAATAAATTTTCCTTTAGTGGCCTTTCATTCCACATACTCAATGTCATGTTCTATCAGGATAATAACCCATTTATTTATTCGCCCTGTGAGTGTTTCTTTAGAAAGAATATATTTGAGAGGGTTTATCTTGGTAATGAGTTCTATCTAGTATGCCAACATATAGTGTCTGAATTTCTGTGCTGCGAACATGACTACAAAGAAATCCTTCTCAATGGATGTGTAATTCATCTTGTGTCCCACCATGGTTCTATGGATGTAGTAAATAGCTCTCTCCTTCAAGTTTTCATCATGTTGTGGTAAGAGAGCGCCAAGGGCTCATCTTGTTGTTGATATATACAGGATCAAGGGTTTTCCTAGAATTGATGGCATAAGAACTAGTGGTGTGAGAAAGTACTCCTTGATCTTCTTGAACACATGATGACATTTCTCATCCCATTTTTATGCTACCCCCTTGTGGAGTAGATGAGAATATGGGATAGTCTTATCTGCTAATTATACTATGAATTGATGGATGGACTGGAGTCTTCCTTGTAAGCCTCTTAGTTGCTTCAATGTCTTTGGAACTTCCATCTTGAGAATTTCTTTGACCTTGGAGGGGTCTATTTCGATTCCTCTTATGGACACAATGTACCCTAGGAGATTTCTAGATTGCACCACAAAGATACACTTCTTAGGATTAAGTCTAATCCTATATTCTTCTAGCATATCAAAGATGGAGCTTAGTGCTGCTATGTGATCTTGTTGGTTTCTTGACTTGGATAGTATGTTATCCACATAATCTTCCACAATTTTTTGAGTCATATCATGGAAGAAAATTTTTATAGCTCTTTGATAGGTCGCTCATGTGTTCTTCAACCCAAATGGCATCATGTTCCAACAATATGCTCCCCATGGAAAAGTGAAATTTGTCTTGTGCTAATCTTCTTTGGATATCATGATCTGATTGTACCCTAAGAATTCATCCATTAGTGATAGCATTTCATGCCTTTCTATTTGATCTACGATCATTTCAATGTTTGGAAGGGGAAAGTTTTCCTTTAGGAATGCCTTGTTTAGATATCTAAAGTCAGTGCAGATCTGTATACCCTCAGTGGGCTTCGTGACTGGTACTAGGTTCAAGACCCACTCAGGATAGTCAATGGGCCTTATGAAGCCAATATCCAGGAGTTTTTGCAACTCAAGCTTGACCAACAGTGTGATTTGCAAATGCACTTTCCTTAGTTTTTGCTTCAATGGCTTCACCTCTCGATATACTGCAAGATGGTGAATCAAAAATTTCGGGTCAAGACCCAAGATGTCAGCATAGGTCTATGCAAATTTTACCTTTCTTTCTCTCAAGAATGTAGCCAAAAGTTCTTGTTCTTTAGTCAGAAGTGATTCTACATAGAAGGTTATATGTGGTGTCGCCTTAGTCCCCAAGTTGACAGGGTTTCACTTTTCTACCAATAATACCAACTCCTAATGAATTGCACTAAGAGGAATATTAGATCTCCCATCCTTTGGCACCTTAGAGTGGTTTACTCTATTGGATGTGTCCTTTTTTTTTACTATTTTTGGTTTTGAAAGTGCCATAGTGTGGTTTTCACTTTTATGACTGAGAGATTCAATCATTTCCCCATAATAAGCATGTGTGTCTAGTTCAATGTTGAATCCAACTTTGTGATCTCCATAAGGTACATTATTTCATATTCCCATGAATTTTGAGAGTGCCTCATCATTTTTGAATGTGTTGAAAATTGGTGGTCCTCATTGGTCATACTCTATTAGTTGGGCATACACTAGTTTTAACTCATGGGTTTGGTTATTCGACTCAAAAGACAGAGTGGAAATCATGAATAGGGAAAAGTTTTCAAACAACATGGGTAGGTTAGTGAGGTGATCCTTATCAGTGTCACTACATACATAAGTTATGTCAAAGGTATAGTTATCTAAAGGTAGACCTTTAGACACTGGTAATCAAAGAGGAGCTTTGACTATTTTAATGGGGGGAATTCTATCAAGTACGGTTATTCTCGGAGGGGTACAACCAAGGCCAAGATTTTTTATGTGCTTCTCCACAATGATGGGTTCCAATCATTTGTTGTTGTTTTTTTGAAGGATTTCATTCTTGTTATACCCCCTACCCTGCATCAATTGTAGTCCTCTATTAGTATTATCCATAGTAAGGGTTGGTACAGGTCTTTCATCTTGATATAGTAGACTGGATATATCTTTTTCGTCCACCACTTCTTGGCCTAGATCCCCCCAACTTCTAAATCGGGAGGGGTCTTCTCTTAAGGTTTGCGATGCTATGTTGGCTGGTTTTGGTTGTCCATGGGACCTAGGAGATTGAGGTAACTCTCCTACAACAAAGGAACCCTTCTTCATCTTATAATATCCACATCGGTTGTCTTGGATAATGACTTTGATATTAGAAATGGTGAGAATGGAGGATGTCTATGTCTCAAAAGATGATGGTAAGGTGGATGGGTCCACATATTGCATTGAAGGGCCTTCATCAATTTTATGTACTTGTGGGATTTTGTAGTATTTCACTTCAAGGTTCCTATAGTAGGCAAAGGGCTCAGGATCACCATGGACGATAACCTCTTGGTTTTTGAAGGGGAATTTAACACACTAGTGAAATTTGGATGCAACTTATTTCATCCCATGAATCCATGGGAACCCTAGGAGAATTTTATAGGGGAGGTCGAGATTGAGGACTTGGCAAGTAGTATCCATGATGGCTAGCCCTACTTGGATGGGAAGTTGAATGGTTCCTTGAGACACTCTTTCCTACTCATCATAAGCCTGGATTGTGATTCCTTTTCCCTTTTCAATCATATCTTAAGAAAATCCCACCTTCTTTATTACCTTGAGGGAACAAATATTCATCCTTGCACCTCCATCCACTAAGACCCGTTTGACTTTATTTTATGGACAAAGACTTCAAGGTGAAGTCCACGATTGTGAGATGGCTAGGCCAAGAGGTCTTGTTTAGAGAATGAGAGGAGATGTGTCATGGTGATGTGTCTAACCATAGCTTGGAATTGATCCGCATCAAGGTTCGTGGGTACAGAAGACTCAGCAAGGGATTTTTCTAAAATCTCCCTATTTGCAGGCAAAATTTTCAGCAACTCCATGATGGAGATCTGGGCAGGGGTCTTCATTGGCAAATCCAAGATATTGTAGCCATTGGAAATGTACTTTGAATTGGAAAGGGGTGCTCTGGCATGCGTGGATGGTCCAGGGATAGTGATTTTTTCACTTTGTGTTGTGAGTCCACACTCGGCTTTGGACCCTCGGATATGGATGACACTTACCCATTCATCTAAAGATGTGACAATGTGGTCATAAATGTGGTTGACATTTCCATACTTCTTCCCTTTTCCATTGTTGTTTAAATTATCATGTTTTAGAATTGGATTTGTGTATATCTTGACGTCTTGATTTCTAGATGGTTGCTCAATGGTAATCGTTTTGTTTTCAATAAGATCTTGGATTAAATTTTTGAGACTCATCCAACTGGATGTTGTGTGCCCCTTTATCTTATGAAAGTCACACAGGTGCTTCTCATTATACCAGGGTGGCTTAACTTGAGGCTTCTTGTAATTCTCAATGACTGGGAGCATGATGATGTTGGCATCAATGAGCCGCTTCATGATAGATTTGACTGACTCTCCAAGCGGTGTGTACTTTTTCTTTGGGGGATATCAATTTATTGTGGGTGGTCCACTCTGATCATTAATATTATTGATTGTCTGCATGCTGTTTTTCTAATGAGATATGTTGGGTTAGGGAGTGTTTTAGGTATTATTTTGAGGTTGTTGATACATTTTTTTCTGCATGTTTGGCTTTGGAGCACTGATCACAACCTTAGCATCAACAACACCATAGTTGGTAGTATTTTGGTTTTTCACCCATATTCATGGTTTGTCATTGTAGCTTGTCGATGGGAAATTTTCTTGATAAGCAGGTGTCCCCCTTCCACAATGAGGGATCTTTCAATGTTGAGAGCCTTGGGGATGAGTTGATCATAAGTGGTGTAGACATGCAAAAATAACAATCATGCATCATACAAATTAACATTCATTTCAGCTATTAATCAATTAAAGCAATTTATTGATTAATTTCCTAAGGTTCATTAAATAAATCAAATTACTTAATCCTTATGTTCTTCTCTTTTGATTTAATAAATCAAACTTATTTAATCAAATGTCAAATCCCTAAAACTCCCTAAGTTAATTAATCTAAATTAATTAACTTCTAATCATGATTATCATTCTCCAGCTTTTGACTCAACTAGAGTCAAATCAAAACTCCTAACTAACCCACCCACTTGCACCAATAAATCATTTATTTGATTTATTATTTCCTCTAATTACATTCAAAATGGAATCAAAATGGAATAATTTTCCAATTTGAATCTTCCCCCCAAAAGGGACTTGTCCCTTCCAACAAGGTTTTAAATGCTATTTGCACAAGTCAAACATGGCATTTATTGCACCTTTCATCCCCCCTAAACATGTCGTTTCATCCAAATTTGAATTTCAAATTGGCACATTGGCCAAGGCTTGCACATTCCTCACCCTCTCACACTTTGACAAGTGGCATCTTGTCATTGGCTCATGAATGATCCCACATTCATCCAAATCTATCACTCTTCCTAATCTTGAATCTATAAAATGCAAAGCATTTCAACATAAATCATACACAACACAACACTTACTCATTGCAAGGTTACGCTCTTCATTTGAGAATCAATCTTGCTCATCACAACACCATTTGCTTAGCAACAACACATTCTCATGGCAAGGTTACTCTCCACTTGTGAGAACTAATCTTGCTCATCATTTGGCACTTTGCTTATCATGGATTGGGAAAGGGCAGCTTTCTACACAACTAGGTTGCACCAATCCACTATGGGATAGGTTTATTTCATGGTTTAGATGCTTTGTTTAATCTTGTTGTTTGGTTGCATTTGAATCATGAAATATTATCTCATAGGGATAGGAATTTCTTTTTATGTTGTTTTGTCATTCTATTAACCATATGCAGATTTTCATGTCCACAAAATGGCGCTAGAAGGAGGGAAAAATTTTGTGTGAATTAACTCTCTAATCTGATTTTGTAGGGATTTTTCCTGATGCTAATATTGTATGAATTTACATTCTCAAAAAAAATAAAAAAAAATGTATAGCTTCCTGTTGTGCAGCATTTTGAAGTCAAACAGCCTATTGCGTGAGCAAATATTTTGCATCATTAGAGAGACAAACATACTATCTGTCATGGGTTATTCCATGGTTTTAGATTATGTCGATTAAGGGAGCAGTGCAATCTTGGATAGACGTATTGTTTGATATGGATGTCACTGCTTATTCTTAAGTTGCATGTTCGTACATTTTCAAGGCTGAACTCTGAATCGTTCAAACATTTCCTGTGGTCCCTCTAGACGAAGTAAAAATGTGTAAATTTGAGTTCCACAGCTTGCACCTCATTTACGGCCATTACTGCCTATCTTATCATGAGTAAAATGACATTTACTTCACGTTACTTTGCTTAACATCTGCAACCTCTTATGAGATGCAACTTCTATAGCTATTACTGTGGCCCCCTAGTCTACACTTTCTCTGCCATTTCGAGCGCCCTCACTGCCTGTGTATATCTCCATCCTTTGAGGAGAAAAATACCAGTCAATGGAAATAAGAGAAAATACGTGGATATACTTGTGATAGCACCCGGCATCCAACAAACCTTCTTTAGCTACCAATTCCTTTGTTCTCCCTGATAGATCCGAATGATCAATATTGTGCTAGCATTTATCCAACCCATTGCCAATCGCATTTATTCCTAGCTCTATTTTTTATAGTGGTGACAATGAAATCATTCAAGAGAGAATCTACACACAAACTCTTTATTTGTAAATTTTAAAAGGAAGCTTGTGTGAAATCTCAAGTGGTCTAAAGGGAAACTCACAACTAGAATATCAGATTTCTTGAAGGCGTTATGTCAAATAGTCGACGTTCCTGTTATATGCTTGGAATTTTAAACTTTGACTTCAACTAAAGCTTGGAGATTTCCATAGCCACGATCTATGCTAGTTTGAAAGTAACAAGGGGAAATCTTTGGGGTGGCGACTGTCTGTGTGTAGGTTAAGGAAAAGTTACTATCTTTTGTCGCCCATTCATGAATATTGTTTATTTTCCCATTCATTGAAAAGATACGGAAAAGTGATAGCCAGTTATGGCAATACCAAGAATTTAAGAAAACATGCAATCCCTAGTCATATCTATGTTAACATTTGGTGACCAATTTTTCTTTACTGCTAACACAAGAAGATATCGAGCTGCAGAGGAGTAAATCGTGCTGACATCAAACTGACATCCATGTTGAATTTTGGCATTGGAACTAAAGTTCTGTCAGGCACTGTTACTGATGAACTTACTAGCCTGTGCATAGACACATCCATGGACGTTGAATTGCCAGAAGAATCCAACGAAGTTAGGATTGCTTCTCTTTTTTTTATTGTGAATGCTTTGCAGGTAGACTAGTACCATGCGCACCTGGATTATTGATTTGTTGTGGCTGAAAAGAGTCTACGGTGAAAATATACTACCGTTTTTGAGTCTTGCAGTCTGTGGGGTCTAACTACAGTCGGCTCAGGGGGCCAACTTGTTGCAGCAAGGGCCACAGTGCTGGATCCCTCATTCATTGCTCCAATTTATGTCCTTGTTCAGATGAAGGGTTGACATCAAGATTGAAGTTGAAGGTTGAAACAAAAGTGAAGGCGAAAAGAGTGGAATTGAAGATTTTTGAAAACAAAACTTGGAAAAAAGCATTTTTTAATGCTTGTTTAAACAATCTTAGAGCTTCCATTTACTACCCTTTTTTTTTCCTATTTTTAGCTAACTCACTTTTCAATTTGGGCTTAAAATCAATCAATAACTTGATCTTTTCAAAGTTGGTTAAAATTGAACCTTAGACACTCACTAGATTTCAATTTGGGATTAAAATTGAACAAGGCAACCTTCACACTTGGATTTTGGTGCTTAAAATGAATTCATCACTGCTTTTTGGACTTAAAATGAACAACTGTTTGTCATGCTTTGCAATCTTTTTCACAAAGTAATCTCATCAAAAAGACGTATGCACTTCTCTCGCGCCTCACGATGATCTTGAGAATCAAAAGTCTTTTTTTGATATTAAGTTGTAAAAAATATTGCCTCCACACTTCAATTTGGGATCTAAAATTGAACAAAACATGAGAGTGTGAGCACGATATATTGCGGAGGTTCTCCACTTTGTTTTTCAACGAAGGTTGTGTGAACGACGGGATATGTTAGCTTGCTATTGTTTATCTTAGAGGGCCTGCCTTGTGGGAAAAAGTAATCACCCAAGGGAACAACCCAACCGGGAACACGCTAAAGCCAAGCGACTTCCAACCGGTATATAAGTGTGGATATTGGAACAAAGGCCAATATCAGGAGGATTATTCTGACAAGATGGACAGCAATGGACTCTCGCCGACGTTGGATAATCCCCCATGAACGAAATGCCCGAATTAGAACCCCTTATTTAGAAATTGGCCAAAACCTTGTCTATCTTGTTGGTGCAAAAGGTCATGTCCTTTGAAGCCACCCCACATAACATGAGGTCTTGTTGTGGAAATGGAAAGTATTCCATGGGAGATTCATGGGTACTAATGCTTGGCTGACCCGAATAAGTGAGTGTCGTGGAGGGGAGCCAGTGTGGTCAAGCATTTAGCCATTCGCACAAGACATGCGTAGCTGGATTTATCCAAGTGGGAACCCAACAAGATATTGCCTCATCATCTTAAGGTTGTAAAAGTGCTTGGAATCAAAAACACTTTGCTTGGATTCAAAACATTGAAAAACGAACATTCACAAGAGCCTCAAATTTCAAACACCTTGGATGAAACAAATCCCTTTGATGAATTTAAGCACTCTTGCTTTCGCTAGGGATCATATCCTTACAGGTTTCTAAGTCCTCGAATTCTATCGTCATTTGTTTTCACTAAGGTTAAACATAGGTAACTTTTGCCCTATTTCCTTGATTTCCACATAATGGACCTTGTGGGATGAAGAAGAAAGCAGGACAATAGACATTCAGTTTGAAAACATAATCAAGCAAGTGATTTTGGTAAAAAGGATTCACTAAGACAAGATAAAAGAAAAATTTGATTACACATGTGTTTTCTAACATGATCAAAATCCCAAAACCGAAGTTCAAAAAGCTTAGTATGAAAGCTAGTGAGGAGCATCTTGAGAGACTTTTTGAGTTCAAAATATAGCTTGTCCTTCAACACCGAGGTCTTGTAAGAAGAAGTGTTATTCTAGGTCAAGTCTAGGATCAAATTCAATCACTTTCATCCATCTCTCAACCATCAAAATCAGTCAAGTTTCCGTCTCACCAACAACTCTTGGAATCTTTGTCATCTATTATTCTAAACTCTTAGGCGAAATCAAATCACTCTTTGTTTGACTTAACACATGTAGTCAAACCATCATCCTATACACAAGTTCTCTCTTGGATAATACAACTTCCTAGGCTTTACGAGTTCATCTTGTTTGGCTTAACACACCTAGCCAAATTATCAAATCATCACCTCATTTGACTTGACACACTTAGTCAAACTACCATCTTGTAGGAGTTCACTCTTGGATAACACAACTTCCTAGAGCTTTACGATTACATTCATCACTCTTGGTTGACTTAACACATCTAGTTGAACCATCAATCCAATCACGATCAATCAAAGTCCTAAAAATTTTAGCATTTCCTTCAAAGTTTCTTTAAGAGTTCCATCCATCTGTATCACTCATCTTTCGTTATCTCATCCTCGTCATCACTTTGATCCTCCAATTATCCTAGTTCTTCACTTCTTTGAACCTAAGGTTTAGACCGATCTAAAGGATTAGAGGTTCATCTCTTACATTCTTGAAAATTGATCTTCATTTTATGGTTCAAACTTGATCTCAACACAAGAGGGACATGGAATATAAATTTGATCCATCCATCATGAGCAATTCGATTCAACCAAACTATCCAAGCCTTGCAATACCATTTGATTTCCAAAGCTTGTACAATGCATACATGGGAGCATTATCTCATACAAACATCAATGGTACAACGAATGTGAGTATGCCTGATCCAAAGTTTGGAACACCTTTGCCAATGATAGATTTAAATCCAAGTCAAAATCTGCAAATCTATCAACCAAACGCGGAATGCATGAGTTTTCCAAACAACATTACCCCACAAAATCCATACATACCAAGTGCAACTTTACCAAACATGACCATTTCAAATCCACACTTGGTAAACTTTGGGGTCGACATGTTTTCAAATCCCCCTAATGTTGTTCAAAATCCTAGCAATATATTGGCAACTCCATATGTTGACTCAAGACAAGGTAACGCCATGCAAAATCAAAGTTACCTAGATCCAAGCAATATGATTCCCAACCACAACAATGTTCAATTTCAATCTATCATGCCAAATCAAAACATCATACCAAATCATCCCATTTTTCTATCGACATCGCAAAAACAGATGGAAACCATCCAAGCAATCCCAACAATCAACACCATTCCCATTCTGCCACCGCCAAAACATAGCATGACCACTTCATTCTCTATCATGTTGCAAGCTGCACAAGAAGCTTCCCGCAAAAGGGCACTCCAAGCCCAACAAGCTACACAGCTAGTTGCTCAGCAAGCACAAGCAGCTCAAGTAGCCCAACAAGCGCAAGCGTAAGCAGAATTCTATGCACTATTGCAATCAATCCAAGAATAAGTAGCACAACAAAGAGCCCAACAAAAAGCTTTGTTGGCACAACAACGACAGGACCAACAACAAGCGTTGTTGGCTCAGCAGTAAACACAGGCCTTACCCGCTCAACAAAGCTTGCAACAGATTCCCACCGCAATTGTTGAAAACAATGATCAAGATCTATCCGTCAATGAACACATTGAAGATGTTCCCATCTCATTCAATGATCAAATCATCACACATTAAGAGTCACTTTTCAATCACAATCAAAACTCACTCACAATACCCAACAATGATCCAATCCAAGAAACATTAACATCATTTGATCCTATGTTTGAGAACATTGACAGTCCCTCCACCAAAATTGTTGAAAACAATGATCAAAATCAATCCATCAATTAGCACATTAAAGATATGTCTACCCCATCCATTGATCAAGTCGTCGTTCATCAAGAGCCACTTTTTAGTGATCTATTTCAAGATGTGTTACAATTATTTGATCCCATTGACATAATCTACGATCCATCGACCAATGATAATGTTGAAAATGTCTCTACATCACCTAATGAGTTAGAGGACATATCTTAAGAACATATTCCAAAGCATGATCAAAAACTTCCATCAAGGTCTAGCAATGGCCCTTCCAACAACATATCAACATCCTTTGACCTCATGGTTAAAGATATTGAAGGAATCCGTATCTCAACATTTGATCCAAATCCTCTCAAAGTTCAAGAGAATATTGAGCCACTTCCTAATGAAGATATCCAAGAAAGAAGTCCATTCTTTGAAATTGACCCATGTCAAGAACTTGATCCAAAGCATGTTGAAAGCAATTCCAAAATCACTCAAGATCGAGAATTTGTATCTCCAAGCTACTACAACGATATAATGGACACTCTCCTATCTATACAAGATGTTGCAAATGATGACCATATCTGCATAGGACATACTCCTCCATCTACCCATGAGATGCTTTCTTTGGATGGACACGTGGATGATCTTCAAAAACAAGAGTCTCATACTCTTCAAATCATTACCAACGAACAAGAGTCTCCTACTCTTAACATTTATACACCTGATCAAGATATAGAGAAATGCAGAGACATATCAAAAATGGGTCATGAAGAAGGCTCATACATAAGTCATGAATTAGAAACATCATGTGAAAGCATATCAAGAATAAATCACGAGGAAGAATTTTGCAAGGACATTGAATCATCAACACTTCTTGAAGAAGCACTACAATCTGATATGTCACAAGATCAAGTTGAAGATATCAATCAGGCATTCATCCCACTTATGGAAGATCCTATCACTTATAAACTTGGATCACTCACCTTTGTAAGGGAAAATCATCTTATCAATGAAAGAGCTATGAAATTTGAAGATCCGCCAAAGAGCAGAGAAGGATTAACACCTTGTTTCTAAGGTAAACCATATCTTATTGCAAACAAAATGTTTCAACAGATGAATTATCAAGGCAGAGGATTAGGCCTACATGAACAGGGTATCCTAGAACCAGTGCAGATTTTTGGAAATACTAAGCGTCAAGGCCTTGGTTATTCGACAATCAAGGAATATAAAAATATCAGTGATACCTCCACAAAACTAGGGGCAACTTCGTCTTGAGCAAACGTCAACATGGGGAGCACGAAGAATCCTTATGATGAAACTGATGCCAATACTACAACCCGCCATATCATGAATCTTCATCCACCCATCACCCCATCCATGAATTGGGACCAACATCAAAAGAAATATTTAAACCAAAGCATGAAGAACATTATCAAAGCAGAAGAAGCTAAGAAGCACGAAGGACAAATCAAGTATATATGGATACCAAAAAATACAAAGAAAGATTATCCCTATCAAACTCCATCAGTCAAAGAAACTATGGGAAAAAATAAAAAAGGGAACAGTATCCATCCAAGACGTCCACAAAAGAAAAAGCATGCTTCTCAAGCGACATACAAAGTGTATCAAGCAGTTGGTCCTAATTCCATGTACACTTCTATATCCACCCATTACTGCTCATCTTCCCAAATTTGGAGAGTCAAAGGTTCCAAACTATCAACCAATCCATCTTTTATCCCTAAACACACTCCATCCACGCCTCCACGCATGATATCCAATTCTCAAATTGAACATGTATTGGCATTGACCCTTCATCATAAGGATTTAGAAGGAACTCTATTGCGATGTGTGCACAAAGACAGAGTTAAGTCCATTATCAGCAAAGCAGAACAGATTTCTCAAAAGTTGCATTCAAGTGCACATATCTTGGCAAAGCAACTTCTTCAAGTAGGATATCGATGGCACGTTATGATAGAAGCATCAACATCAGCACCACTAGGTGGTTCAACATCAACTTAAAATCTCTCAGAAAATACAAAAAAATCAGAAAAAATGTCCTAAAAAAATGGTCACCTTGATGAAAACCTGGCAAACAGGCGTCCTAGTGACAACAAAAAAAATACAAAAATACAAAAAATCCAAAAAAATCAGAAAAGAAGATTGAAAACAGTAAAGGAAAAAAATCATCCTCTAGTGAAAACCACTTCGGTGGCGCTTTGGAACAAGTACCATGATGAAAACCTGGCAAACAGGCATTATTTGTAGAATTGAGCATCTACGTGCGCCAGTTCAGGAGAAAGCATCTTATCACATCCATAATAAATCTAGCATTCCATCCATATCATTCATTCATCCATGAACCATTTATCCAACACATTTTTATCCATCTGCATCCAAGTTCCAAGTTACCTTGATCTTGATAAAATTTTGGAGCACACTTTACAGTTGCTTATGGTAGACATCTTAACATGGGTCATTTTCATTGATCCCATCCTATCCAACATTATCTGAGCCTTCAAGCATTATCTGAGTGAGCATTCCTCTATTCGAACACCATTATCTTATCGCAAGATGATCCATATCCAACAATCCAAGAATCCACCCATGGTCATTCAAACATTGCTAGACACTGGGGGCAGATATTTACATCTTGCTTCGAGAATAAATCCTGATCTATATCTTCCCACTTATGTGGTGATCCGAGCATTGGAAAATGTGAAATCAAATTGATCAAAGCATTTGTGAACAAAAAATCTAAATCACTAGCCCATGACATATTTTGACAAGATGATGTTCCTTATCAAGTTTTATCTTTCATCGAACATCAATCCAAACAATCCATATCAGTCGCATCTAATGTGCACATATGTGTCACATCAAATCATCAAAAAAAATTTGTTCCAAATCAAGCTTCATCAATCTTGATCAATCGAATCCAATCAATCATCACTCTGTTTGGCTTAACACACTTAGCCAAATTATCAAATCCATAATCACCTTGTTTGGCTTAACACACCTAGCCAAATTATCTTTTTTGTACGAGTTTACTTTGGGATAACACAACTTCCTAGAACTTACGAGTGCATTATCACTTTTGTTTGACTTAACACACTTAGTCAAACTATCAATCCATCAATTTGATTGATCAACATTAAGATTGGTTTTCAACAAAATCCTGAAATAGAGCACTGATATCACATATCATATCCAAATTGTCAAAATCAACAGAAAATCCAAAAACATTCAAAATCTCATCAGAAAATCCAAAAACATGTCAAAATATTGGAAAATTTTCAAAATTCATCATTAAGTCAAGTTTGTCACCTTGTCGAACTACATCGTCTCTGAGCTTGAACGTAGGCAAGGTTGATCTTTGATCATCCCCCGAGATGGTTAGGGTTAGTCCTTTAAGCAATAAAAGGGGCAATATGTTTGTCCATCTTATCATCAAACCAGTCTATCACCTTGTCGAACTACGTCATCTCTGAGCTTGAACGTAGGCAAGGTTGATCTTTGATCATCCCCCGAGACAGTCAGGTCCGTCCTTATGCATCCATCGCATTGGCATCCGTTTGCTCATCTAGTTAGGCGTCCGTCGCATTGGAATTCGTTTGCTTATCTTTTTTCTATAATCAGGTTCGTCCTTTATGCGTCCGTCGCATTGGCAATCCGTTTTCCCATCTATCTCATTATTAGTCAAGTCAATTGGAGTCTGAACTAAATTGTCTCTAAGCTTAAACATAGGCAAGGCCATCCTTGATCGGCCCCTGAGACACAAAATACCAAAAACATTGAAAAATCTCGAAAATACCAAAAAAATTTGTAAAACATCTCAAAAATTCCAAAAATAGCCTCAAAACATTTGAAAAAACCAAAATGGTGCATCCATTTCATCTCACTTTCACTCGTGATTTTCATCACTCATAATAAATCATTGTCGCTTTCACCCTTTGGTGAGTTAGTCAGAAGCAAGTTTAGCAGGTTCTAAAGTGAACGCCTAATCGTCAGAGTCTCAAGCCTCAGCCAGTAAGCAAGAAAGTTGGTCAACTCGGAGTATCAATAGCTTATCACGCAATCAGTCTCACCAAAACCCTGATCACTACGTGTCCTAGGATGAAGCTTTCCTGCAATGGACATAAGCATCAGGTACCCCACATTAGTTTAGCCTTGGCTAGCGGTACGAAGAACATTAGCTTGTTTGTTTACTTTATCTTGGTCTTTTCGACTTATCTTATTTTGCGCTCATTCCAAGGACCTCTCGATGATGCCTAAACAAAACAAGTTTAGAGAGAAAGGAATGGGGCAAAGATCATTACCTTTTTGTCTGTTGTGCTTGTTGGATGTTCTTGTAAAATAACTTGGCGAATACTTGCTTTGTTGGGTCCGTCCTAGCAAGGATTCCGTATGTTAAGTGTGAACAAGATCACTCCTATCTGATTGTCGAGTCAAAGTCCATCACACTAGGTGCAACGCCATCCTGGTTCTTTATACCTTGATGCATCGCCCTTACGTGTGTTATCAAACATAAATAAAGTTACGCTCTTTATCTCGCATTCCTAGATAAGCAATACATCATCATCATTCATCATTTCTAATAAAGTTGGCTTGTTGGACTTCTTCATCTTCTTGAATTTAAGGGTTCATCCCTCTCATTCTTCTACCTTCTTTCACGCTAACAATGCATCCATCCTTGCATCCATATTACATCTTTCGTAATCATTTCATATCATCATAGCACAACATCATCCATCTCATCCATCTCACATGCATTACATAATCATTTAAGTTGTTTAGGATAATATAAATTTGTTATTCTAAGCATCTTCCGAACATCTCATTTACATCATCATTATCATATAGTCTAACCATCCATACATCCATTTTGAACCTCTTTGTCGCGAGATCCACCTCAAATTGTATCTTTTCGCTCAATCTCTCGAGGGGGCAATGTACTAACGTACTTATTTTCGTTGTGGCATCCGAAAAAAAAAAAAGAAGCAGAAATTTTTAATTTCGATGTCGGGAGAATCATTCTTTGAACCAATGCAATGAGTACATTGCTTCAAAGAGGGGAAAAATGTAGACATGCAAAAATAACAATCATGCATCATACAAATTAAAATTCATTTTTCTATTAATCAATTAAAGCAATTTATTGATTAATTTCCTAGGGTTCATTAAATAAATCAAATTACTTAATCCTTATGTTCTTCTCATTTGATTTAATAAATCAAACTTATTTAATCAAATGTCAAATCCCTAAAACTCCCTAAGTTAATTAATGTAAATTAATTAACTTCTAATCATGATTATCATTCTCCAGCTTTTGACTCAACTAGAGTCAAATCCAAACTCCTAACTAACCCACCCACTTGCACCAATAAATCATTTATTTGATTTATTATTTCCTCTAATTACATTCAAAATGGAATCAAAATGGAATATTCTTCCAATTTGAATCTTCCCCCCAAAAGGGACTTGTCCCTTCCAACAAGGTTTTAAATGCTATTTGCACAAGTCAAACATGGCATTTATTGCACCTTTCATCCCCCCTAAACATGTCATTTCATCCAAATTTGAATTTCAAATTGGCACATTGGCCAAGGCTTGCACATTCCTCACCCTCTCACACTTTGACAAGTGGCATCTTGTCATTGGCTCATGAATGATCCCACATTCATCCAAATCTATCACTCTTCCTAATCTTGAATCTATAAAATGCAAAGCATTTCAACATAAATCATACACAACACAACACTTAATCATTGCAAGGTTACTCTCTTCATTTGAGAATCAATCTTTCTCATCACAACACCATTTGCTTAGCAACAACACATTCTCATGGCAAGGTTACTCTCCACTTGTGAGAACTAATCTTGCTCATCATTTGGCACTTTGCTTATCATGGATTGGGAAAGGGAAGCTTTCTACACAACTAGGTTGCACCAATCCACTATGGGATAGGTTTATTTCATGGTTTAGATGCTTTGTTTAATCTTGTTGTTTGGTTGCATTTGAATCATGAAATATTATCTCATAGGGATAGGAATTTCTGTTTATGTTGTTTTGTCATTCTATTAACCATATGCAGATCTTCATGTCCACAAGTGGTGATGCATTGGACTTTGAGATGGATAGCTAGAAGCCCTCCAAGATTTGAGATAATAGTTTCGACTTGTTCTTCCGACGTAACCCACTTGCTTCTATTGGCCTTGGATTGCCATCATTGCAAGAAGGATGTGAATGATTCTCCATTTTTTTCTTAAGGTTTGACAATTCCTACAATCTTACGTCCATGCCCATGTTGAATGAATAACTTTACATAAATGCGTCCACAATCTCTTGGAACTTTTTGATTCTAGGAGGAAGATGGGAGAACCATTCCATGGCTGGGCCAACCAGACTTCGAGGGAAGAGCCTCATTAGATAGGATTCATCGTAGGCCATTTCCATGCAATGCATGTGGAATTCCCTGATGTGATCTTTAGTATTTATGGCTCCATGATACTTGTCAAATTTTGGTATCTCAAAGCCTTGTGGGAAAATTTTCCTCACAATGCTCCTATCGAACAGATAAGGGGATAGATTCCCTTATGATTTAGTGGTCTTCGCAGATTGTATGTCCAACACCTATTGTGATATTTTTTTGATTTGGGTGAACCAATCACTTTGTGGGTCAGGTGGTGGAATGAATGTGTTTTAGTTTGGCGTACTGATTTGGATGATGGGTGAGGTGACTTGTGGACTGGGTGGTACATTTACGAGAGTTTTCTACACAACTAATGCTTGCTGATATGCTTGTAGCTATTGTTGTGCCAAAAACTCTTATTGTTGGTCTTGTTTTTGTTGTACAAACAATTCTTGTTGTTGGGCTTGATGTTTTTTTTGTCCCAAAAACACTTGTTATTGGGCTTGTTTTTGAGTTGCTTATTGTTGCGCTTGGAATTGTTGTAAAGCTTGTCGATACGCTTGTTTCTATAACAAGGCGTGTGCATGAGCTTGATCTTCTTGATGTCTGGCTTGTGCCTATGCTTGAGCTTGTGCTTATGCCTGTGCAACTTGGGCGGCTTGGGCAACTTGAGCAGCTTGAGTGGCTTGTGTGGCTTGTTGTTGTCGCAATAAAGCTTGTGCTTGTGCTTGGGCTTGTCGTTGTTGTAGTAATGCTTCTTCTTGCACTTGGGCAGCCTGGTAGGGTTGTTGTGTAGCTTTCTGGAATTGTGCCTATTGTGCAACTTGTGTGGCTTCTTGTGTTGTGGAACTGTTGGAGTTCCTTTTGATAGGCTTGTCGGGCCACTTGCAATGTGACGTTGTATTGGTTTTTCACATTGGAATTTTATGGTAAAGGTGGAGGATTCAAAATGGTGTGAGATGGTGTGATGAGATTTTTTTGGGGTGGTTGTTGAGGCGTTTGAGTGATGACAATGGGTTGTGTGTTGGATGGTTTGGTTGATGAGATAGGTCCTTGGGAGACCACATTTTGAGATGTTGTGGATGGTGTAATGGTAGATTGATATGTTTGGATTGATGCCACCTGTTGTTGTGATGTCGGTGGTATGTTTGGAGGATTTGGTACGCTTGACATATTGATTTGATTTAACTAGTTTTGGATAATTAAAGGGGGTTGCTCTAAACAAAGGATTGGTGTGGACGTTCATGTAAGTGGAGGATAGGTGGTATGTTCACTTGAGAAAATGATGATGATTAGGGATCAAAGATTCCCCCTTTCCCAAATAATCCACCTTCTCCTTATGAGGTCATTGGAAGAGAGACTTGTGTGTTAAAAGGATATGTCGGTATTGTAGCGAAAGCAGATGGATTATTGGTGTCATAAAAGGCAAGTGGAACGTATGGGTGTTCTGGATGTTGAGGAATGGATTGACCCAAGATGGTGTTTCCATACAAGTCATGGTTGTTCACAAGGGGATGTGTTTGAAGAGAATGAAGTAATGAACTCCACTTGTTGACACTTGGTTGAGACATTATAGAAAGAGATGATGTGGTTTGGGGGATGGGTTGAACGATGCTTTGAAAAGATGGTGTGAATGAGACTAGTGGAAAAATACTAAGAGATTTTTCCATAATGGTGCTTATATCATAATCAGAAGGGACTTTAGCCCCTTCCTTTGCTAATGCAAACATGTACTACAAAGGATTGAGTCTCATAATGTATTGACAATTTTTTGGTTTTCCAGATTTTGGACTATCTCGATGATTTTATCTTGAGTCATCCCTAGGAAATTGTTGGTAACGTCCTCCACTTGGCAACTTCCCTCTTGAGGATTTTTAGGTATTTGAAGAGGATTTATTAGAAGGTCGACGGATATCCTTGCGTTGAATTCCATTTCAGTTTGACTCAAATCACTTGAAGTGGATGTTTCTTTATTTTTCTCCATGTTTTTCTTATGTTGAGATCTAGTTTGGACCATAAAATAAGGATCAACTTTCAAGAATATGGGAAGAAAACCTCTAATTACTTAGGTTGGTCTAAACTTTAGGAACAAAGAAGAAAATCTGAGTTTTCTTAAGGATCAAAGGATGGGGATGAGATAAATGAAAGATGGGTATTGTGAATGATTAAAATTTTAAGGATCTTGAAGGGACACTAGACTTTAAGATTTTTGGATTTTTTGTTTTTTGTCTTGATTTGGGTTTGGTTTGGATTCAGCTAATGAACTCATAAACCCCAAGATGTTGAATGTTACCTTAGGATAAATTTGCCCACAAAATGAAAATTTAACTAAGCATATGAACAAGGAATCATCTACACATACTTAGTCAAACAAAAAGATTTTTGATTTAATTTAAAGGATTTGCCAAAAGTCTAGCATGAGCAATTTTCCAAGATTCTAAGAGTTCTTGGTGGGATGAGATTTGATTGGTGTTTGAGGGAAGGATGAAAACATTGATTTTGATCCTAAATTAGACTTAGATAGACTTCCTTCCTAAGAGACCTCGGTATTGAAGAACATTCTTGTACTTCCTATGTGAGAAATTCAAATCTTTGAAAGAGAATTGGGTTTTGACTATAATAGAATGAGTAGAAATTAGGATTGTTTTTTGAAGATGTTTTGTACAAATTATAGACCAACCTTTCTCTATTTTCGTGATGTCTTGAAAGATAGTCCTCATGAGCTTTTGGACTAAGGTGCTTATGACGGCTTGGCTTGGGAACTTTGAATTTTCAGGAAATCATGAGATCAAACACATGTGAGGTTCAATTGTCTTTTATCTTTCTTAGATTTGGTTCTTTTTACCAAAAACAATTACTTCATTATCTTTCAAACTGAATGTCTAATATCTTGATTTATTTTCATCCCACAAGGTCCATTATTTGGAAATCAAGGAAATTAAGGCAACAATTCCCTAATGTTGACTTTAGTATGAGAAATTTGAGATGTAAATTAATATACTTAGAAGCCTCTAAGGATGGAATCCCTAGGACAAGAAATAGCACTTGGATTTTTTAATAGTATTTTCTCCTCCTAAAGGGTTTAAATCTTGAGGATTTTTTTGAATGTTCGTTTCCCAATGTTTCAGATCCAAGAAAAGTGCTTTGATTCCAAAATGAAGCACAACCCTAGGATAGAAAGAGACAATATTTGTTGAATTCCCACTTGGATATATATAGCTATGCTTATTCAAAGCGGGTAATTAGAAGCTTGACCACACTGGCTCCCATCCATGACACACACTTCTCAAGTCAGCCAAGCTTCAGTTCTCATGAATCTCTCATGATGAAATTTTCATCTCTACTTTGAACCACAAGTACATGGGACAACTTCAAAACGACTGTTCTTGCACCAACAAATAGATAGGGATTTGTCTTACTATAACAAAAGGTTCTAGTATAGGCATTTCATTTATGGGGGATCATCCATATGGCAAGAGACCATTGTTTCCCTTCTTATCAGAACAATCCTCATGGTACTTGAACTTTCCTTAAGTACCCACAATTATATATTGGGTGGAAGTTGTTTGGGTTTAGCGTGTTCCTAGTTGGGTCGTTCCTTGGGGTGATTAGTTTTTCCCACAAGGCATTCCCTCTAAAGGTGAACAATAGCGATCAAGCACATCTGTAGTTCGATCAATCTTTGTTTTCATGAACAAAGAGACAACACACGTGATATACCTAACTCACACTATCAAGATTTGTTCAATTTTAAGAAACCAAAATTGAAGTGCGCAGGAAATATTTTATACAACTTAATATCACCAAAAGAATTTTGATTCTCAAGATCACCGTGAACCATGAGAAAAGTGCATACGCCTTTTAAATGATATTAATTTTTAAAAGAGATTACAAAACTCAAAAGATAGATGTTCATTTTTAGACCTTAAAGCAGTAATGGATTCTTTTTAGCACCAAGATGAAGTGTCAAAATTTTCTTGTTCAAGTTTAGACCAAATCAAAATTTTAGTATTTTCCTAGGTAAAATTTCAACCAATTTTGAAAAAACAATCACTGATTAATTTTAAACCCAAATTGATATAGTTGCCCTAAAACAGAAAACAAAAGCACTCATGAATATTCTAGACTATTACAATAAACATTTAAAAATTATTTTTCAAGTCTCAAGTTCAATGTCTGATGCCCACTTCAAATATGTTCTTGTGATTCTTTAATTCCTATGGCCGGATTTTTCATGTAGATCCCACCTACAAAAATTAAAAAGCTATCACAAATCAATTTTATTTCAAGGAATCAATGAAGCAAGTAGTAGTTAATAAAAAGGTTGCATCTGTCATGAAAAGTTTTCAAAATCAAATATTTGTGTTTGATAGTCACTGCAAAATCGATATAGAATATAAACTCCTCGATAACCTGTAAACCCACTTTCAACTTGTAAATATAGTCATTCATAACAGATTTAAAAAAACTTTATGATTCACCTATCTTGAAAATCATTGTTCCCTTCTAAAACAAATCTACATTGTCAACATTCAGATCATTTCTATGCATAGTTGACTCACATTCAAATCTCATAACTTGGAAAAGTGAGCTATAAATTCAATGCATATAGTTTGATATTTTTAATCTTGAATGCATTCCAGCTATGATAATTATAATGCAATATTGGTGAGACAGTAATGCCGATATAGAGAAGCATGGACCACTTTTAATTCAATTGCATCCCCTCATAAATGGAATATTGGTGTGATTACAATTTATTGATATTGAGAAGAAACATCAATACACTTTCTTAGCACAACCTCAAAGATAAGATAGCAATATCGATATTCAACACTCCAATAGCAGATCAATGCCAATTAATCACGGACAACAATATCGATGTTAACAAAGCTAACATATGATTATTATGTTTATTGCAGCCTAAAAAGGGTGTACATAAAAATGTAATAGCTTTCGTGGAAATTTAGCAAAACAATCGAAGAGGCATTTCTTTAATTTGTTGGGGTGACAATGAGTTTTTTTGTTGAGCGGATCTTAAGGTACAAAAAAATTAGAGGGATGAATGTTATTTCAATGATTTGAATTACACTCTACTCATGATTTTTACTTAGCACCAAAAAGAAATCAAAACAGAAAGCTATTTCCAAACACTGAATTGTAACATGCTCATGATCAAAGTTCTACCTAGATTACTAATCTTTTCAAAGCTCTGATAGCCTACAAATCTAAATCTGTTTGGTTATAGTGAAACTTATTAAATTAAATAAAAAAGGGGCCACGCATTCATTCCTCAAATTTATATTTATCCTTACATATTCCCACTTATCTGCTTGGCCCATAAAAGAAACCAAAATAAAGACTCAAACAAAATATTCTTCCCTCAAGCAAACCAACCTTTCACATGATAAATCTGGATTTTCTTTTACGATATATTTCAATCCAAGCAACCTTGATAAGAAATTTATAACAACCTCGAGTACAGGGTAGGGTCCTATTATGTCGTATTACAAGGAAAATTACTTGAATAATTACTTCATTTTGACAATACGATAGAAGGAGCACCAAAAGCAAAAATTTCAATGCAAAAGGAAAGTAGTGACAATTACATTACCATATACTACTAAAATAAGAGTGGAGTTTCATAAAATTAGAGTGAATGCAAACTTGATGCCCTCCTACCACCATTTTGTGGATGCTAAACCTACAAACGTTAGACTTTGACAAACATTTTCATGGAAGTCAAACAAAACATAACAAATCAAGTATCCCTATGAAATATTGCATCATGCTAGATATGCTAAATAAGACATTGAAAAAACAAGAAAAGCGAAATAAAGCATATAAAAACATGAATTATACCCATCTCATAGTGGAAGTGGTGCAACTTTGATCTGAAAATCATGCCCTTTCCCACCTCCTTGACAAGATTCAAATTATAATGATGCAAAGATGCAAGTGATAGAGATGAAAATGCAAGATGAACTCAAAATGCCTATAGTGCAAATACTCAAATTATGGATGGATTTGCAGTAGAAGTCCCTTGTATTTATAGATTCAAGAGTTGAAAAATGGAGAGATGGGAGGAATGTGGAACTAAACATGACGCAATGAGATTGTGACACTTGTCACATGGCTAGTGGAGGAAGGTGGAGCACATTTTGGAGAATGTGCATGGTTAATGCAAGTGGTTGAGGATTTGAGAGGTGTAAGAGACATTAAATACATATGTTTAAGACATTTTGGAGGGAAATTTATTTGGGCAAGAAATTCAAACAAATGGAGTTAATGAGGGAATATTCTCAAAGAATATGCCTTGGTGAGGGAAAAAGGGGTACTTAGATAATTAAATAAAATGAATTTCATGCGCAAGTGGGTGGGTTAGTCAAGGGTTTAGGATTGACCCAAGTTGAGTCAAAACCTAGAGGATGGGTAATTAGGATTATGGATTAATTAATTTAGATTAATTAACTTGAAGGAATTTTAGGGATTTGACATTTGATTTAAATCATTTTGATTTATTAAATCTGATAAGAGGACTTTTAGGAATTTAATTAAATAAATTGATTTATTTAATCAAATATGGTGAACGTTAGTGAATTAATCAAAATAAATTTCTTTATTTGATTAATAGAAGAAATGATGTTAATTCGAGTGTCTACACATTCCAACTTCACATTACCAAATCAATTCTAAGTCTATTAGCATAAACATCTGAATAATCATTACACATCATCAAATCCACCATAAAGGAGACCGATATGAAATAAATGTTTAAAACAAAAGTATACAATCAAAATACTAAAAGCAATAAGTAAACTCTTACTGCACAACAACCATCTATGTAGATTCCATTGCATCCTTAGCCCTGCATGAATTAAAGAGCAATTTTATATTAATATAGACCAAACTAAATAGTAAGTAGAAGAGACAATAACTTCCATGTAGCTGATTCTAAAATAATTTTATAATACATGATTTTCATCACTCAAACTATTTAGTCCTTGACTATTGAAAAATGTGTATCTCATTGCTTACAACTTTTCAATGTTTCTAAATTTTGTAAATGCCATAAATTGTCCAAAATAAATACACATAATCAATTTATTATAGAATAAAAAGTTAATCACTTAACTAATCACTTCCTTTATATATAAAAAAAATTACCATTTCAAAAAATTAATCAATCAATTCCATTATATGTAAAAAATAAATTAAATAATCAATTTATCATACAATAAAAAGTATTATTTTTAAATAAATATTATTATTAATAAAACTGGATTTGATCATAAAGCCTTTGACTATATCCTAACATTTTTAAGGTGCAAATCCTTTTTTAAAATGGGCTCACTCATTCATACAATAGATTTGTTTAAATTATCAGCTTAGTCCTCATAGCTCGCAATAGTTTTACCCTTTAAGATTAAATGATGTAATTTAGTTTGTGTTCAGGGTAAAGAATTTGTCAAGGATGACTGAGAAAATGAGAAATAATGTGCTGAAAGGGGTGGTAACAACAACTGGAGTTGTTACGGATCCTATAATCACTTCCAAGGTAGGTAGAAAGTGCTTTGTCATGCTACTAGGAGAAGTTCTGCTCGCTTCATTCAATGTTATCAATATGTATTTTTTATTACCTATCACTCTATAGTGTAAGTTGTAACAACTAGTAAAAATATCCTTGTTGTGATAGGGACTAACATGATTTTGTGAATGACAGACAAGATTATGGAAGCTCTTGAAGTAGCAAGGAAGGATTCTTTGTCAGCCACTTCTAAGGCGACCTCTGAAATTATTGCACATAGGTGAGAGAAGCAAAATATTGACAACCTTTTTAATAATATCAATGTTTCTAATTATGTTAAGGTAGTCCAAACTGTTATGATGATCATTTTTTTAACATGGGATTTCTTTGGCGTAATCTGAGGCACTAGAGCCACTAGTTGACATAAGTGATAAAAAAAACTGGAGCAATGCCCATTAGAATGGGAAAAGTCTTTTATGCAAAGAAAAAAATATTTGTCACTTATAAATCTTACTATTTTTTTATAAAATGCAATGTAGATTTGGAGAAGATGTAAGGGAGGTGACACAAGAAGCCTTTGAAGCTGCAGGGCATGTCCTTGGAACTGTAATGAACATAGTCAAGATTAGAAAGGCTATCAATCCTACAGCAAATGGAAATGTATCATCCTCTGCTATAAGGAATTCATTCAAATAAATCAACAAGGAAATCAACTGAAAAATATTGAAATGGCTCTGAGAATTCCAATTTTCCGCATCACCAAAAGCATAACTTGAAGTGCTTGCGGGAGAGCAGGTATCAGGGTTGTAGAGCCCACTTATGGTGGGGTTGGTGGTCGTCTCCTCTCTTGATGCTCTCTGACATCTCATCTGTAGGCATGCAGTGTCTTAAAAGTGTTGATTGGATAGCTGGGTGGAGAGGGATGAAATCACTCGAATGGTTTTTCAAAATTATTGTCAGGTGGGGGGGATAGGCCCAAAACATTCATCTCTGACTCCTTGGTCGGGGTTGTTCAACTGGGATCCAGACCTGAGCTTTCCTGTTCCAGAACCAATTGACCTCATTGAATCATGAGTTGAAGAATGGGAAGCAAAGGCAAGGTTAGAAGTAGTAGACACAAGAGGAGAAACAGTTCAAGATCAGGAAGATTTGGTAGGATGATGAGAACTTTTCTTTCTCCATGGTTAGGTTGAACAATTCAATCAGATTATTAAATAAATAAGTTTGCTGATTTTGGGAATGGGATGTACAGGAATGTTGAGATTTGATTTTCATCTTTGAGTCTCATATTCATGTATACAGATTCATTTTTTTCCCTCTAAAAAAGACAAAAAGGATCTTATATGATTTGACATGTTTAGTGGGATTTGCAATGTGTGGCTTCTCTTACGTCAGCCACGTGGAAGGGGGATTTCACTGTTTGTTTGCAGAAGGTGTTTTGACACTTCAAAACAATTATGTGCTATAGTATTTGAGCCTGACATCCTATAGCAGTAGCTCTAGGAAAGTAATTATAGATTATACAGTGATGATTATATATTAAAACCATAATTAAAGGAAACATTTAAGGTAGAAATCTTATAACAACGGCTATAGTAAATGCCTCTGGGAATAATTAAATGGTTAAAAGGTGAATGCAAGTTTATCTAAGAGCCCTTCCAACTATGAACCTAGGGGTTGTAGATTGGGTTGTAAGGTTGTATGATCTACAACACACAAATATACAACACCTAGGATACAAGAGAAGATTTTTAGATACTAAGGGAAAAAATTAAAATAGTTCAGTGAGGTTCACTCAAATATAGAGAAGAGGGGCCGTAACCCTCAAGACTCCAGGTTATGAAAGATTCATGAGAAAAAAGTTTCCCTAAACTACCTCAAGTTTTCTAAATGGATTGAAAAGGGCAAGGCATTGAGGCTGAAAAGGAAGGGAAAATAGCTTATCTCTTTCCTTCTACTGAACCAAATGTTACAGGGGTTAAAAAATTCGATTTCCAAGGTTCAACCTACTACCCAAACAACTCATTGTCTTGGGATCACAACATAGATCTTGTACTCCAGCATGATGCATTGGCATCTTAGGGATGCACTAGCATCCTTACAGATAGGGGTCTAGAAAATAAGAAAAAGGTACAAGGAAATTGACTAACTACTTGACTGTGCAATATTTATACTTTCACATAGATTAAAAAGGATAGAAACAACAAGTACACCAAAAGAAAGATAACAAGTAAACTATTGTGAAAATTATGATGAAGGTGATAAAATGAACCTTTTACCCATGGGTTGAATATTTGAATAGATCAACTCAAAAGTCACCACCTACATACATAGAGAGGAAAAAATGTTGGGGTTATTTTAGAGGACAACTTTAGTTAGTCCTTTGATTTGGTATTCCCACCTCCATGAACAACTGCATAGCCACAAAGATTAGAAATCGATAAAGGAAAGTAGAAGCAAAGTAAAGTGCATGACAACTAGTATGCTAATCATTTACCAAGATAGTGCAAAGAGAAAAGAACAATGGGCTATGTCACTTTCATAGCTACAAACACTCAAGGCATGTAGTGGAAGGAAGAAGCTTGAAAGTCTCCAATGGTGACATAGTGTAGAAGCCAAAACTAGCAGCTTACAACCAAGAAGAGGTAATGTAGAAGCTGTGGAATGAGCTTGGAGAGTGAGAGCAAGTGAGAATTGAATTGGAAAGAGTGAAAATGACTGAAGAGATGTTAGAAGTGAAAGAGATAGTGAAAGAATATGATAGAATGGATTTGACCTAGAAAAACAGAGGCAAAAGACCCATTTTTTGTTGATCAAGGATGTAGGAGACATTACTCTTCACGACCAATAGAGAAGTTTAACAACTTTGCAAATTTGAGAGGTAGGAATCATGTTAGTATGGAAGCGCGGTGTGTGCACATCCCCAACAAATATTCTTCCACTGACATGAAAAGATGCCGCCAAGTGGAATGTGCGAGGTGGCAGAAGTGAAATTGCATCATCGGCTTTATATTTTCTAATGTAGGGCTGATGAAATGGGGAATTTTCCTAAGGATGTAAAATTTCTCCATTATAATACTATATATTGTTAGTGTATACTTTAAATTCTTGAATAAACATAGGTTGACCTAAGCCTACTTAGGCATTTATTGTTGTATGACTCATTGACATAGGTTAGATATTGTCTACATATTTTCTTGATATTTTGTCTAGCTAGTTTATAGACTGGAGAGGTGTTAATACACCTCATTCTTGGATATTTCTCCTTTATAAGGAGACCCTTGACTATTTAATAATATGGGTTGAGTTTATGGGTTCTATCTTTTGTGCTTCTTCAGAATCTCTGACATTGTTGGTTCTTTCATGGTATCAGAGCCTCTCAGGATTTTAGCAAGCCATTGTGTTTGATTATTTTCCTTAAATCCCTACAGATTTGCAATTTGCAGGAAAGGAAATTTGACCCCATTATTCCCTGTCCCATCGTGAATTTGTGTTGAGGGAACCTAGCTCTTTGTGCACGAGTTCTCTGTGTTGAGGGCTTTTTTTGTGAATTCAGTGAAGGTGCGATTCACCTTGTTTCATCAGCCCTTCCCACTCTCTACGATGTAGCCACACCACTCAAGTGGGATTCACCTTGGCGTGAGGTGAGGAGGTGTATACATACCTCTACTCTTTATGTTGGAAACATCCCCCCATTCAGGTCAATGATATCACACAAGGGAGGTATGACCTTAACCTTGCAAGACGCCTACGATGGGAGAAATATATTTGTTGTTGGGCGTGCTTTCTAATAGTGGAGGTGTTTCTCCTATTCCTGTCATGAGTGCCCCCAGTCCCTGCTGCGATTTGGTTTGCAGGGAGGCATTTTTTTTCTGAGAAGAGGGCAATGAAGCAGTACTGACTCGTCAATCAATAGATCTGCAATGGTCCTTTATGAGGCTGCGAATTGATTACCTTTGTCACTATTCTCAAGCTGAAGGGCATGATTTTTTCTCAAAATCCCCATGTATCTGTCGTGATTTTCTATAGAAGAGGAGCATGTTTTCTACTAAGGCTTGATCTTTAGTATGAAAGCCATGATTTTCAAGTGGGAGCCACGTTTTCTCACTTCATAGCCTAGCCACGGGCTGAGAGAGGCTTGCATCTCTTTGACTTAGTCAACTATTCCCCTCTCTTCCATAATTTTTTGCTTTGGATGGTTTATTAATTACATTTGTTTTCACAATCTAGTAACTGGTTAAAATATTTTTTTAATGCACCATCCATTTATATCAAAAAATTTTAACAAAAGAGGAGATTTTTTTAGTTTTCTTGTCATAGTTAAAAATTTGTAAAAGAGGAATATTCTTTTCCAATGAATGTGACATTTGTAAAACGCACTAACTTATAAAGTGCCAAACTAGGGGGTTTCATCTAATCTGGAGGGGTTCTTAATCTGTTGATTTTCTATTGTCTTAATGAATTGACCTATTTTTAATCATGGCATATGAAACCCACTAATCTGTAATCAACCTAAAATCGGGAAACTCTAAGTCTTGGTGTGAAGGAATCCTAAAACATCTCAGGTTCCATAATCTCATGCCATATTTGTATGGAATTATCCCTGAACCAGGTAAACAAACTCAGAAGGATAAATGGTTTAATATTCATGATCATATTCGTGGATTAATCAGTTTACATATTCCAGATAACTCTTTGTATGTCATCATGGATATTGAATGTCCACATGCATTATGGATCAAAATTTTGGAAATACATGGAGACTCCAATGTTTCTCCATTCCCACATGATCCTACTATGATCACAACTCACATCCTGAACCATGATTCAAATACAGAGCGTCCAATTGACATAGAGGAAATCATCATTCCTCCACCTCCTTCTGTTGCTTCATTGGATTTCAGAGTTGTTTCTTTGAAATCTTCCAGCACTTCTTTACAACATGATATTGTTCTTCCTACAATTGTTGATTGGGATGCATATCTACCCAAAATTTCATGTATTTTCATAGAGTCCCGCATTGCTGACATGGAAGAACACATTGAGGACATCAGTCTTCTTTTTTATGACAACTTCAATAAAGTTGCATCAGCCTTGTCTTCTTTAGATATGATTGCTCTTCCTTCACCTACATCAACTTTTATAGTGACAGACTTGGATTCTTATGGTTCCAGTTATCCCCATACATCTATGGTTCTTGTGGTCCCTGTTATAGAATCTTCTATGATACTTGATTCGTTCCATCAGTATTCATCACATGTTAGCATTGGCTTGGAGATTCCTTAGCAACATTCAAAAAATCATGGTCACCATCATCATCATTCTTGAATGAGCTTCAACTCTATTCAAGATCATACATACATATTCTCACATGGGAAGATATCTTGCATCTTTAGTTGGTTTCATTTCTTCCCAAGGGAAGGAACATTGTGAAGCGTTCGTGGAACTATATCTGCATTCTTTGTCAACTATCCAACTTTAATGTAGCAGGACATGTATTATTGGGGGGTCTCATAGACCTTCTATCATTTTCTCTCTTATGGAGGAAATCATATATTGTATTTAGTGAAAGAATTAGTACTTCTTCATTTGTATAATTTTCATGCATCTTTTCTCTCTTTTGGAGGGTAGTTTTTCCCATGGGGTTTTCTACTTTTCTCCACTTCATGAGAGATTACTTTGTGCATGGGTACCTAACATGGCTATTATTTGGGACCCATTTTATCCATGCCCACCTAAGTTATCCTTAAGGGGGGGTGTTAGTGTATACTTTAAATGCTTGCATACACATAGGTTGACCTAAGCCTACTTAGGCATTTATTGTTGTATAAACCATTGACATAGGTTAGTTATTGTCTAGATATTTTCTTGATATTTTTTCGAGCTAGTTTATAGACTGGAGAGGTGTTAATACACCTCATTCTTGGATATTTATCCTTTATAAGGAGACCCTTGACTGTCTAATAAGATGGGTTGATTTTATGCATTCTATCTTTTGTGCTTGTTCAGAATCTCTTACATTGTTGGTTCTTTCATATATTTTGTAGCCTGCTATGACTAGGAAGCATTGAAACCATAACCAAATCATAAGAAAATTTGAACAACAATGTTTATAGAAGTTAAGATAAGCCAAAATATCCATACATATGGATAACAAATAAAATCCCCAAAGGTCATACATGTATTTCTATATACACCATTTACCAAGACCACTATGTGTACCACTTCCATAGTTGGATCTATATTAGCTTCCAAGCCCTCAAATTGTATACCAAGAATTATGTTTGCTTGCCTAGATAAGTGTACTTATCATGCTAAAAAATAAAGGCATGATATAACAAATTTCCACCATTAGAACCTCTTTATAGTATCACACAATAAATTCTTAATGTACATACACATATTTTAGTAGAAAACTTATTTTGTTGGAAAATGAGATCCTAGGTCTAATGGATATATCACTAATGTCAATATTTTCCAAAAAAATGTATGGGAGAATCTAGACCAACAAGGAATTGAGATTGACTAACAACTCGAAAGGTGAATCAACCAAATTTGGATCTATGTTCAATTTTTTGAGATGGTAGGGTTGATGGATTAAAAGGTTGATACAATGATGTAATTGAGTAAAATATGAAAATGCAACATTTTGAGATGAATTTTGATAGACAGAAAAAAATAAAAAATTGAGTTCCATAAAAGTAAAGAGTAGACACTAATGCACCTATCATTGAATTTTTTCCCAAAATGGGTGGTCTGGGGAATACGAATGCTCTAGACTAGGGACTTCAAACTTGAATATGCTTTCATAGGATTTAGGTCCCTAGTTTGTAGTCTTTGTCTTTCAGATTTGGTTGAAAAATCTTCATCTGTTACTAAAATAATGTAGATTCCATGACTTGTCAACTTGTAGGGATTTGATGCATGAATGATCATGTTTTTCAATATTCCTCCAATCCTCTTTAGATCTGTAACTTGCAAACATAAAAGGATGGGAATGGTTGTGCCATATAGGGGTTTTCCTCAATCAGATCATGTGTTGGTACTTCTACCTCCATAATGAAAAAATTGATGATAAAAGAGAGATTATCCCTTTGAGGGATAGAGGCTGAATGGTAAAAAAATGATAATTGACACTTTGCTAAAACTCACCACTCAAAAATAATTTGGTTGATGGACTAAATTCATGCTCATCACCTTCAAGGATTATATTTTTCTTAACTTGATTTCGTTTGAAGACCTAAAAGTGTTAGTGCTTCAAAATAAAATGTATGCAAAACATGAGAAAAGATCAAATAAAACTTGACATGATGCTTGAATGACCAAATATTGCAATAACTCTAAAAATTATGCTCTTCACTACTCTTAGGATAATATTTGAATTATTCTCAATACTTTTCTTCCCATTTTTAAAATTATTAAAATACTATTTATTTATATGCAATTAATATAATTTCCCGAAAATTAAATCTTGATAGCCAACAATTAAACTGGGAATTTCAAATAATAAATTGTCGACACTAAAATATTTAAATTTGGAGCCAAAATAGGCAATCTAGGGTGCCCTATGTTGTAGATTGGATTTTTATTTTTTAGGGATCCAAAGTGTTAGGGGAAAAATATTAAATGCCTACTTTGATTTCCCATGTTTTATTTTCTAATAAATGTTTCACAATGGGCTATTATTCACAAAATTATGAAATTAGGTGCATGATTAGGTCCAAGCACATAGATGGAAGCAAAAAATACTATGAAATTTTCAATGGTGTCAATTTATGACATAAATTCCATTATAGTATTAACATATTTTATTTACGCCTAATTCTGCTCCTTTAATGCTAAGACCTTCACACATAAATCCTCCTCTTTAGATAATACTACTCCATGTAAGTGAACAGTACTCACTTCATGTTTCACCAATTTCATAGCTTCTTGTATTTTCTTTACCTCCATATGAAGCCTTAAGAGATTTTTAAAAAGGATCTCTTGCGCCTTGATAGTACTATTGCCACCGGATTTTCGTTAAAATCTTTTAAAATTGATGCTCACATCCTAAACATCCCATTATCATCTACCCCATCATTGTTAAAAATACCCTTCATTAATTTTATGCTATTTTTACACATGTAATTAGAAATATTCTTTAGGCAATGATAGAACAAATGCCTAGGTGATGTGGAACCCTAGTGGAACATTGCCCCACTATGATAAGAACTTAGACAATAACTAGCAATATTGACATAAGTGCCCTATTTTAAATTAGAATGAGGAATACTATAGACCATAAGATCATAGTTTCACTACTAAACAAGTCCATTTACATGTGAATGACCAATGTCACTTGTCTTTCACTCTCTAACACCTAGTAGGATTTAATCAACTATAATTTTGTACCTATGACTATATGTTATGGGGATTATTAGTCATGACAACTAGTAACCATTTATATTAGTCAAGAACCCAAAATGGTGCATCCATGTCATCTCGCTTTAACCCGCAATAATCGTCAGTAATAATAAATCAATCATCACCTTCATCCTTTGGTGATTCAGTTAGAAGCAATTCTAGTAGGTTCAAAAGTGAACACCTAATCATCAAAGTCTCAAGTATAGGTCAGTAAGAAAGCAAGTTGGTCAACTCGGAGTATCAATAGCCTGTCACCCAATCAGTCTTACCCAAACCCTGATCACAACATGTCCTGGGATGAATCTTTCCCATGATAGACATAAGCATCAGGTATCTCGTAGTAGTTTAGCCTTGGCTAGTGGTACAATAGCTTGTTTGTTTACTTTGTCTGGTCTTTTTGACTTATCTTATTTTTCGCTCATTCCAAGGACCTCTCAATGATGCCTAAACAAAAAAAGTTTAGAGAGAAAGGAATGGGGTAATGATCATTGTCTCTTTTATTTATTGTTCTTCTGGGATACTCTTGTAAAATAACTTGGCAAATACTTTCTTTGTTAGGTCCAACCTAGCAAGGTTTTTGTATGTCAAGTGTGAACAAGAATAATCCTATGTGATTGTCGAGTCAAATTCCATCACACTAGGTACAACACCATCCTGGTCCTTTATACCTTGTTGCATTGTACCTACGTGTGTTATCAAACATAAAGTAATTGGCCCTTTGAAAATCCCAACTCCTGGTAAGAAAATCATCATCATCATCATAACGTAGGCTTTTTGGATCCTCCTTCCATCCATCTTCTTCTTCTTATTCTTCTATCTTTACTAACATTTCTATCTAAAATTGGTGTATTGTATCAAAATATACACGAGGCTACCCATGGCTGATGATTGTCTATACATCATCAGAATTGTCTACATTAAAGAATTATCTTTCATCCTCTGATCAATAGAACCACTCCTCTCGCATTTTATCACGATCTCGATTGGAAAATTGAACATTTCCACTCAATCTCTTAAGGGGGCAATATACCATCATAATCCTTATTGTTGGGGCAATAGTGATGCATTCAAAAAAATTAAGAAATTTTGAACTTTGATCACAACAGTTTATTCTTTGAATCAATGCAATAAGTGCATTGCTTCAAAGAGGGTAAAAATGTAGACATGGAAAATGTACAATTCAATCTAACACACCTGATCTTGATCACTAACATCGTTTCATCCTGAATCACCTTCTTGGCTTGTCATCACCTTTAATTAAATAAATTATTTTTTATCTAATTAAATCATTCTTCCCTATTGATTGAATTAATCAATTTAATTTAATTAACCTTGTATCTTTGTTTAATTAAATAATACATTTTATTTAATTAATCACTAAAGTCATCATATTAAATGGAATAAATTAAACCTTGTTCTATTTAATCTAACATCATCATTCCTCTTTGATTAAATAGATCAAATCCCTTTGTTTAATTAAATCTATCTCTCATCCTTTTGATTTAAATCAATCCTAAAATTTAAGTCAAAGTTGTCACATCTCCGAATTCCTCATTAAATTAATTAAGATTTAATTAATTTAATCTTAATCTATGTCACATCCTCCATAGAATACACCTTGCACAATAAATCAATTACTTTGATTGATTAAATTGCCTATTTTCTCTCAACATGGAATAAAGGAGGATTATTCCTTCAAATTTGAATTCAAAATCCAAGTGGATGGGTACTTACAACAAGGCATTCACTCCTCTTACATGTCCTTGTGCATTGAGCAAAGTGACACTAACTCCATTTATTTCTCCCTCCAACATGTCACATTCAAATTTCAAATTTGAATATCATAGCATTTATCATGCACATTGACCAAAATATGCTCATTCCTCCTCCAATCAATGTGGACAAGTGGCCTCTTCTCATCGGTTGGTATTTTATCCCACATTGCTGAAATATTTCTCATTATTCCAATTTGAAATCTATAAATGTGAGACTCTTCCCCTCATTCTAACATCCACAATTTGAGTAAACTTACTATACTCAACTTCATCCTCAAGCAACATCTAGTTCATATATTTCATCAAGATCTTAGCTAGGTTATTGCAGGTTTTCTCAAGAACTCGTCTTGTTCTTCATCAAAGTTTACAAAGGAGTTGGGAAAGGGATTATTTTGACACATCAATTGGCACCAACTCCCCCATGGGATCATGAGTTTGCATTTTCTTAATTTAGGATTTCATCTATATTTCATCTATATTTCATGTTTGTTCTTATTTTTCTTATTTTTCTTATTTAGAGTATTTGTGAATGGATTTCATTGGGAATCCTTGTTTTACCTTGCATATGATCTAATATTATGTTTGTTTGTTGCTTTTGTGAGGGTATATAACTAGGGTTCACAGTTGGTACTTCTACCTCCATAATGAAAAAACTGATGATAAAAGAGAGATTATCCCTTTGAGGGATAGAGGCTAAATGATATAAAAATGATAAATCGACACTTTTCTACAAACCACCACTCAAATCTAATCTGGTTGATGGACTAAATTCATGCTCATCACCTTCTAGGATTATTTATTTCTTAACTTGATTTGGTTTGAAGACCTAAAAGTGTTAGTGCTCCAAAACAAAATGTATGCAAATCATGAGAAAAGCTCAAATAAAACTTGACATGATGGTTGAATGACCAAATATTGCAATAACTCTAAAAATTATGCTCTTCACTACACTTAGGATAATATTTGAATTATTCTCAATACTTTTCTTCCCTTTTTTAAAATTATGAAAATACTATTTATTTATATGTTATTAATATAATTTCCCAAAAATTAAATCCTGATAGCCAACAATTAAAATGAGAATTTCAAATAATAAATTGTTGACACTAAAATATTTTAATTTGGAGCCAAAATAGGCAATATAGGGTGCCCTATGCCCTAGATCAGATTTTTATTTTTTAGGGATCCAAAGTGTTCGGGAAAAAATATTAAATGCCTACTTTGATTTCCCATTTTGAGTTTTTTATAAATGTTTCACAATGGGCTATTATTCATAAAATTATGAAATTAGGTGCATGATTAGGTCCAAGCACATAGAGGGAAGCAAAACACAATATGAAATTGTTAGGGGTGTCAATTTATGACACAAATTCCATTATGGTATTCACATATTTTATTTACACCTAATTATCCTCCTCTATTGCTAAGACCTTCACACCAGAATCATCCTCCTTAGATAACACTATTTCATGTAAGTGAAGAGTACTCACTTCATGTTTCACCAATTTCATAGCTTCTTGGAATTTCTTTACTTCCATATGCAGCCTTATGAGATTTTTAAAAGGCTCTCTTGCAACTTGATTGTACTATTGCCACCGGATTTTCCTTAAAATATTTTAAGATTGATGCACACGTCGTAAACATCTCATTATCATCTACCCCATCATTTTTCAAAATACCCTTAATTACTTTTATGCTATTTTTACACATGTAATTAGAAATATTCTTTAGGAAATGATAGAACAAAAGCCTAGGCGATGTGGAACTCTAGTGCAACATTTCCCCACTATGATAAGAACTTAGATAAAAACTAGCAATATTTACATAAGTGCCCTATTTTAAATTAGAATGAGGAATGTATTGTAGACCATAAGATCATAGTTTCACTACTAAACAAGTTCATTTACATGTGAATGACCAATGTCACTTGTCTTTCACCGTCTAAAACCTAGTAGGATTTAATCAACTATAATTTTGTACCTATGACTATATGTTGTGGGGGCTATTAGTCATGACAACTAGTAACCATTTATATTAGTCAACAAAGATCTTACCTTTCATTAATGTCTCTAATTTTAATTAATAAGAAATTCAATAGATGTATTTATTTAATAGAAAAAAAAATGATAACGTGCTTCTTCTCTTGATAATAGTAGACAACGATAGCATTGTCAAATTTACGTTTCAAGATTAAAATTTATTATTATATGTCTCTAAATTTCTAATTAGGGAAAAATTATTTGTTTAATAAATACACCCACAAATAGTATTTGTTTTATGTTATGCAAGTGTTGATATCATCAAAACAAAAATGCTCCCTTAGAATCATGAATCACATAACTAGACCCCATTGGATTGGGATTTTATCACAATGAATTAGCATAGTTCAATTTAGTCCACTCCAAGGATTTCAATTTTTCATTTCTTCTACTATTTTTAGAAAGAATTGAAACCTTCAAAACAATTTTGTCCTATTTGAGAATAGCTAACTGAGTTTGTCCATCCATGGTGCATGTTACTCGAGAGGAGATGCAATACGGATCTTTCATCCATAGCCGTTGATCAATAATATTGTTTTTAAAAAAACATGTTGTTGGCAAAACCCGTGACTATTGCAGCCATTGAAAAAATCATACTGCAAAATCAGGGATAAAAATAGTTACACCAATTTTGCTTTTCCTAATTTTACCTAATTTTCCCTCAAATGTTCATTTAAAAGTTAAACCACTAATAGTTCAGTTATAATAAATAAATATATTTCAAAATATACACATAATTTAAATTTGATTTTGTCTTTTTTTTTATAATAATATAGAGGATAGATATTATATTAAAAAATATTATATATTGATTATATAGTATGCTTATATTTAATAATATATATTATATAATATATAATAATAAATAAAAATATAATTCTATAACATATTTAATATAAATACATACTTGTAACATATAATAATATTTTTAAAATATGTTATAGAATTTATATTATATATTATTCAAATATTTAAATATAACATATAATAAATAAATATATTTCATTTAAATATACAATTTATATTATCTTATTATACTTAAAATATACACATATAATTTAAATTTTAGTTTTTCTTTCAATTGATAACAATGTCAAAAAAAGGTGTTTATTAAATTAAGTTAATAGTAATAATTTTTTTGAATGAAATGATTATAAGTTATGCAAATTACTTCGAATTGAATTTTTAACTTTACAAATTTTAAAATAAAAGCTAAAATTTTAGCTTTAGCAATTTTAATTTACTTTAGTGGGGTTTTAATTTTCAAAATTTAATTTATTTAAGAATTTAACTATATTTATGCTCAACTTTATAATAATTTTATATTTATTATTTTTTTTAAAGAAATAAACATTTTAATCGATGTAATAAAATGAATTTATATATATGATAGTCCTAAGAGCATATGCATGATTATCTTCAATCATTTACACACATTTCTATGGAATGCCTTATGAGAATTTGTTCCATATTGACATAATGAAAACACTTCAAAAATATTTCTAAATATAGCCAGTCCCATATAATAGAAAAGATAGAAAAATAAAAAAATAAATTAAGTGAAATAAAAAGTAGTTGTACTAGCTAAGCTATTCTAAAGGTCATTTCCACAAATATGGGATATTTAAATGTGAGCATAGATTAGATTTAGATCTATATATTTACTTTTCATAATGCAAATAAAATTTTGTAATTTTGAGGTGAATTATATATTCTCTTTATCCATTCTTGATCCTAAGATATCATAGATTTAGAATATTCACACAAACTACTCATTCTTTAATCACATAACTAAGTATGATTAATTGTTACATTTACTTTTTCATATAGTAACATTTATTGTTTCAAAATAAAAGATAAGTGCACATAATGGGGGACAAAAAAAATATTAATATAATAAAATTATAATACGGATAATCATAAAAATAATAATAATAATAATTTAATATATAAACAAAAAAATGTTTTCTAATTGACCTACCAATTGACCTCTTGCACTACACAAATGTACGCAAAAAAAAATCAGAAATTGACTGAGTGGTGACTCACAGTTGTGCCCATTTGCATCGGGTTGCGGTGCTATTATCATTGCATGGAAGTGGGTGTCCTGTTTGAGATTCAAAGGCTGGAGTTAGCAAAGTCAATGATCAGGGGTTCTTACGAGAGATGGATTGGTTAGTTTAATCTTTGTAGAATCTTTTTAAAATTATTATTTTTATTGGTTGTTTTGTCCAATTGTTATATACAGCTGGTGGAACTGTTTATTCAAAATTGTATGTTATAAGTTGGCATAAATATACATAAATATCAAATATATAATTTTATAGTATATATGCATTCTAGGATTTGATTTAATTAGATTAAGGTGATTTTTAAGTAAACAAAATTTTGAAAAATAATAAAGTTTCAGCAATCAAATTTTAGCACTCATCTCACTCATATGCATTAAAAATAGGAAAATTATAATAATTAAAAAAATATTAGATCAAAAATTTCCAAATTCCCATTTTACTTTGCAAAATCATAAAA
>CM021109.1:87612089-88048629 GCA_007115665.2 Sequoiadendron giganteum
ATTGGATTATTAACTAGATTCAAGTAGCTTGATTTGATTTTCAAGCTCCTTATATTGTGTGATGATTTCATTTTTCTCATTTGTAGATTCTTGAAGCCTTTGAGATTAGTATGCATGAGGTGTTTGGATATTTGAATAGTAGGGATAAACATCATCATAAGAGTCCTAGTCATCTTCTTCACTATCGTATCTAGAGATTGACATATAAGAGGGTGTATAAGTAACAAATAGCCTAGAGAGGTCACCATCATACCAAGAAGCATGACTAGAATGTCACGTCCCATTTTTAATCATTTATTTTAGGCATATTTTTAATGACTAAACAATCATTAAGAGTGAGCAAGATCAATATTGTACATATTGCATTATGTGTTGCACAATAGTATGGCAATGGATATTTCATTATCTCTACAAAAATATTAATATTTTTAATGATAAATTTAATGTGCATAATAGAGATAAAAAATTGTCATATAGAAGTTGATATCTTATTCAATTCAAGATTACGATATTAATAACATATTAACTACTATTTGTACTGCTGAGATGAATGGATGAAATTATTTCCATCCTCCAACAAGTTGAGGGAGAGTATCATCAAGCAGAGGATGGTGGATATCAATGACATGACATATGAACTATGCTAACCGAGAACCCACACATTGTATGAGCTTATGATTTGACTATTAGATAATGCATCATAGACACATAGAAGTGTGCCTAAGTCTCGGCAAATCAATATGGAGTCTTTGCAAATTCTCTAAAATTTACATTATGCAACAATTAGTATGAAGTCTAAATTCATGAAGTGGATTCTATTATTATTATTTGATAATTAGAACTATACTAATGAGAGTTATGATTATTTTATTCATGTACATTTATAAGTTATTTAGAATCAAGAATATTTAACTCACATCCTTGAATGAGATCGTGCACTATTGCACCAATTTATTTTCTGTATTTAGCCAAAAATTCAAACACAAAGTGGACTAGGAGTATAAAAACATTAGGACAATCAAAATTCCACTTAATAAGCACTTGAAAAGAAATAAATATATATATACAAGAAGCATACTAGAAATAGCATTATTATTGTTCCCCTCTTTTGGATAAGGAAAAATCTAAATTTCTCTCATTTTGGTCATGGCATTCTTGAGGAGGAAGAACTTGCATGTTGTTTGGGCTCCATCTGCACAAAGAAAGCTTCAATAAGAAGGAAATCTAAATAGATATGAGGATGAATTCATTAATAATATGCTTAATTTGTCAATCACTCTTTCTTAGATTGAATTGACCTTAAAGGATATTTTAAAATACCCATACTTTTGTTTTAAATTGTTCGGTGTAAATTATTGCCCGAACAATCATTATTTTGAGTCTAGGCCAATATAATGGTTCTTGCAAACCTCATGATCAATTTATATTTTCTTGGGTAAGAGATTATATTCAATTTTGAGTCATTTTAACATGCAAATTTTTTGGCCATACCTTAGCAAAATTCCTATAGTGAGTCACTTATCGTGAAGCATTTAGACATTAGTTAAAATGTTTCATAACACCCTTATTGGCACATTCAATTAGTCTACATGACCTATGTGTGGTTTCACATTTTGCTAAAATAACCACCAAAAAACAATCTTCCTTAAATCAAATAAATTGTGTAAGGTTTCCACAATTTAACAAGCGCTTTGCGTGAGCTGGAGTCCCTGCCTTGAGCAGGTCTGAATTCCTTGAGCAAAAATGAATTGAAGTGTTTGATAAAATGCTTTGATAGACCTGTATGGAAAATTTGGTAGCATAGACAAAGTAGTGGACTATTTGGAAAAATGCCTTAAAGAAATGTGATCTCATGGAATGCCATAACAAGCAAACGCAATTGGCATCTGCTCCCGGTTAATAGTTATTTATCTTATGTAACATTATAGCTTGGGGGCAATAATGGCATCCAAATAGAATTTAAATGTTTCAAGAGAATGTTCGATTCTTAGAACCTAGCCATAAATGTATTCCAACTTTTATGACAGATGACAACAAAGCTCTCTACCATGGGTGAAATGTATCAAACCCAAAAGAAACTTCAATGCAGATATCAAAGAGTGTACAACACATGACGAGGACGGGAGGAGAGGAAGTACACATAGAAATAATGCACTAGAAGAACAAATTTGAACACAAAAATGTTTCAATGATTACAATCCAGATGGAAGAGGAACAACTCGACAAAATTTTAGATTTTTGTGATTAGCACAAGACAAATTACTAGGACTTGGGCTTTGAGGTAGGAAAAATTGCAATGGGGCGTTTGAATAGACACTAGAGTTGGAGCTTGGTGCTAAAGATCGATGAAATTCAAGGGTAGTAACCTAAGGCTAAAAAATAAATGACAAGATCGATGAAACTCGAGGGCAGTAACCCAAGGCTAAAAAGTAAATGACAACCAATATGTAAAAATTTCAAGCTCTTATACCTATGATCCTTGTTGAGCACAAAAGATGCACGATTGATAATCTACAACTTATCTATATTATTAGAATTGCTCAAAATAAAGTATAGATTGTGGAATGCACAATGGAAACTTAAAACATAAGATGTAGAAAACTATTACCCATTTGAATGGCATAAGACTAGCAAAGAAGCTACTTCAATTCAATGACATAAAAGGATAAAATAAATGTTTAAAAAGCATAGTAAGGTTGAGAATAAGAAATCTTGTTAGAACCTACAAAACAAGAAGTTCTATAATTTTATTGTCTCTTAAATAGTGTTGAGGTAGCCTATTTTTAGAAGCAATAACAGTCTTCAAAATATATGCGAATTGAATAGATAGGTTTTCATCATGCCCTTGAAGGCATTCTAAAACTGGAGCAAATGACATATACAAAAAATATCTAACTAATTTAGTGCTCATCACATCATATAACAACACAAAAGAATAGATAAAATGGAACGCAAAAGAATAGATAAAATGGAATGTCTTATTGACAGAGATACTCACAATGTACATAGTCTTGAATATGTAAGTCTGAATCTCATAAGATATTACAACATTTTCAGTTTCTGAATCTAAATGGCTAAATGGATCATTGGGTCAAGCTCATTCAAGTTCAAAATGCCAAGCCATTACCTGTGTCATGAAATCCATGCCTAGATTCCCAAGATATTACCAAGGTATGTATTTGACAATTGAACATTCAATGATCCCCTAAATATCTAGTTATAAGGACAACCTTTTGATAGAGAGAAAAACAAAAATAATCTAATCATTTCAAAGATCAAAAACACTACCAAAGCTGCTCCAAACGCAAGTTCCAAGAAGTCTTCCTACAAGAATCATCATTAAAGAGGAAATGGAGTGTAATTAAATCACATCAAAGAGAAGAGTTGGAACAAAAATTATGACAACCAACAAATGGTAATATTTTTGAATAAGTATCCAATAAATCTCATTGTCCTTTAAAATATTGTAAAATCACATAATAGACACACAAATAAAAGCCAACCAGTATATGCAGATTGTTTATCTTTCCATTGGTTTCTCCAATATAAAATCAATAACCCTGCCAAAGGCCAAAGACAACATAAAATTAAAAAATGAGATAATAATGCATCTTTCATATTAAGCAACTCAAAGTAAAGGGAAGCGAGGTCTCATGTAAGATCAACATACTTGCACAAACTAATAGAGACATCTATGTGATAAAAATAGCATTGCTTGAGAACCCACAAATTAATTTATCTCCAATTTGGTCACAATATCCACATAACGACTTGGCCCTCCACGCTAAATTTTTTGACTAGAGACAGGTGGAAACCTAATAGCTACACCATAATTAGGTCCGAGTTTGACTCCCTTGCCTTTCCCCTGACCCTTTCCTTGACCACTCCCCTAAGGCAACGGTTTCTACATTCATTGTTCATCTCCCCACGCTCTGCCTCTGCCTCACCTTCTATTACCTCATCTCTGCATTGATTTCTACTTGGCCTCAACGAAATTATTCCTCTGCTACTCTATGAAGAACAAAAAAACCTATCAATTTGTAGAAATTGCAAAAACCAAATGCATTTACAAACTTAAAATGGCCTAGGGAAAATAAACATGGTGGGGATTTCTTAGCCTCTGAGAAACCAAGGGTAAATAGTTAGCCGATACAAATTATGGTGCCATTAGAATATTAGGCATGTATGGAAAATGGTGAAACATAGGCAATGCACGTGAGTTGTTTTGGAGAGTGCCAAAACAAACACCTCTCAACATGTATGTAGAATGTGGAAGCATAGATAAGGCACATGGATTGTTCCATAGAATTCCACATAGTGACCTGCATGTAAGTGTCCTCCTGTTAAAAACAACTAAAAACATTAGAAAGTACTTCAATGTTTTCTTTTTTCCTAATTTTACACAGCTGGGAAAAAGTAGAGCCACAAAAACATTAGAAACCCATGAAATTATTTATTCTTCTCATTTATCATTCGTTAGACAAATTTTCCCCATTTTTATAAATTGAAAATCCTCAAAACCCTTGGCAAAAATGTAGAGGGCAAATCCGGAAAACTAAAAAGTCAGCAGAAATTCTATTTTTTAAATCCCTATTTGTATATGCAAAATAAATTATTGAACATAAAGAGGAGAAAAAGATGAGAGATAGAGGAACGGTTAAATGTACCTGTAATTGAAATTAAACAGGGTGATTTGGAGGTGGTGGATGAATACAAAAACTATTCTTGTCTTTGAAATACAAGCCCTACACACCAACATGTATACCAATTACTTGTTTGTAATCATTTACAAAATAACACTGTGGTGGAAGTCTAATTATCTGATGCAATCAATAATGTCGATGAAGAAAACTAAACAAATTTTGCATGACTGTTTCTCCATAGTGGCTACTTCATTCTATTCAGAATAAATGAAAAATAGATCTAAAAATATTGGGAGTTCTAGAGCTATTAGATTATTGGGCTTTGGTATGCATGTATGCAAAATGTGGTAGCAGAGACAAAACTCGTGAACTGACTGTAGAATTCCACTTATTCCACCAGGCGATTGCAGAAATAAGACACATGAGCGACTTTCAACAATGCCACTTGCTCATCAAGACACGTGAATACCTTCTTCCCCCATCGCTAGACTATCTGAAACATTACATGCAATTTTAATTTTTTCTTCCACCTATTTCTGATTGGTGAGTCTTTTAAATTTATAAATGATAAAAGCCAAAACCCTAGAAAAAATCTAACCAGCCAATCAATGAATTTATAAAAAAATAACAAAAATAAAACTTTAATGGTATTTAGGAAGTGCATAAATACCTTGGAGGCCAAGCATTTATAAACTTCTCTGTAACCCCAAACAAGTAGGTTTGAGCAGAATCCGTAAAACCGAGCAAATGTAAAGACCCCTTATGAATTTGGGTCCCCAGAATAATAATCCAGTGATATCAAATCTGAAACCAGGTATGCCAGCTATGGTATTGTAATCCATGAAAATGATCTAGAGTACAAGTTATAATACAACTTTAAAATCGATGCAGTTGCCCTAGCATGCATGAATGCAAAATGTGGAAGCATAGACAAGGCACATGCAAACAGTGATACCAATGAAGCCACAAGTCTGGTCAAATTTTTAGTAGAGGAAGAGGAAGAGAGGTAGCAGAGATAACCTGTGACAGGTTCAAAAAGAACATTTGGAGGAAATATTTAAGGGCAAAGTTGCCTGGAAAGAAAAGAAAACAAGAGAAAATAATCTGAAACAATAGAAAACCAAGAAAAAGGAAGAAAAGCAAAGAATTTGGAAGAACAAAAAATCAAGAATGGGAAACGAGCAAAGATAAGCAGAATACAACTCTGCAATGAGGAGTCAAGCAATCAAAATCGCAATATTCTTGCTAGCACATTGCTTGTTATTGACAGAGGGTCAGTTCTCTATTTCCAGTTTATGTGCCTAGTCTCTCCTACTCACATTTGGCATACATGCCTAACTCCTACCCACCAACAACCCTCGTTGCCAAGACACGTCTACAACTGAAAAACATTAGAAAGTTACCAAAATATTCTTTCCTTCGTTTTTATTGGTGGCAACAATAATTTGTAAATAGAAATGACAAAAACCACAGAGGAAATTCAAAGTTGCCAATCAGAAAATTAAAATAAGAGACTGAAATTTCACTTTAATAGAAAAATAGTTACAGACCATAAGATAAGGCATGACGGGAGTTCTGAGATGATTTTAATGCTCAAAATCAGTTGTTTGAAAACATAAGTCTCTGCCTATAGATAGGCAGGACTAACAAGAGAATTGTTACATGTTCATTAAATTAGAAAGAAAGAAAATAAATTAAATTAGAGAACTTGTGAGTAAAGGAGATCTATCTAATTTAGTATACAAGAATTTAATCTATTATGTCCATTTTTTTATTGTATTAAGTTTTTTTTTTTAGTTTTAAGGTCATTTTATTTTTTAAGTTTCATATGATCTTTTTATTTCTTGTCTTTAATTGTTCTAGCAGAAATTATATTATTGAAATGATTAATTTAAGTGTTTGAGATCAATTGATTAGTATTATAAAATATTCAATATAAATTGATTATGATTTGGAAAAATACTAGTTCCTAATACCTTATAACCCATTAAAATTAGAATAATATATTGTTTACAAATTCAATTATTCTATGTGAGAATGATAGTAGATTTATATATAGTGAGTGATACGTAAATCCCTCCAACCAGATATTATTATCAATATATGTTTTGACAAACATTGATTATCATCAATAGCAAAATGTGTACTTCTCCTTCCTTTTTTTTTATTAAAAAAATTTGTGTTTGATTGAGCTAAAAAAAGAGGTAGACTCACATATGTATCCTTACATGTTCCTTCTTTATCTAATTATCTTATTAAGGAAAAACTTATTTAGAAATAATTTTACATTTATTTCCAAATCTTTGAAAACGTAAATTATTTGAGAGATATATATTAAGAATTATTTATTTAGTACCACATGCACAATCTTGCGAAAATGATATATTAACAATAATCACAAATACGTTAGAAATGTTGGGAGTAAGTACATAATTTAAGATGGATGCAATTTATTCCTATATGTTCTTCTTAGGAAAGCTAAATCTACTATATAGGTCTATGCATTAAATGATAAAATTCTTACATATTTCCATTCTAATCCTCTAATTAGAGAGGTTTGATTTAGTATTTGATCCTATATTAATCACTAATGAAAAGATCTTAATCTATCATGTCTTCCCTACATGTATGATAAATGATTCATTTCAATGATTCTCATAAATGAAATGTTCCTATGAGATTTAGTGTGCTCTTAAGTAAATCGTTTCAATATGATTGTTGCATCCCAAAACCAATACTCTAAAACCTAGAAAATAATTATCCTTTCAAGATTAGGGCTTGTCATCTTGAAAGAAAGAATAAGGTTCATCCATAGATATGGAGGGTTAAAGTGTAGCATCCCTCATTTGTCTTCTTCTGGATGTTTCTATGATGTGTTAGTGCTATTATTTCATTATTACACTGAAAGCATTATACAGTGAAAGCAACGAAGGAATATTTTGTAAACTTTTTGAAGCTTCATGGTGGAAGTCATGTAAAAAGACATCTTCCGGTGATAAATTTTGGAACTAATTTGTAAAATGTGAAATAATTTTGGTGCAAATAAAAAGAATATAATTTTTAAAAGTACTGTGCCAAGAAATTCACATTTGTAGTATATCTCTTGGAAAATCCCTAAAATGCTTAAGACTAAAAAGAAATAATTTAGGGTTAGGGTTTAGGGTAAGGATAAGGGTTAGGGTTCTAATAAGGGTTCAAAAAAGTTTTATAAAATATTTTATATTTAAAATTTAAGAACATTGTTAATGAAATCATATATATGACTTTTGAAATTAATGTTAATGAAGATGTAAGCATTTTTCCTCAAATCAATAAGCACCTAGATAATGATAACTTTCAGCGTTTTTTATATATATTATTAATTAATATATATACTAGTTTATTATCAATCTTATTGGTCAATGTTTTGTGGATAATGGTGTGTTCATTTTTATTGTACTTGTATGTCATATATATGGTAATGACATAAGTAATGATTAAATTTCAATTCAAATTATTTTATATATGTTGTATTTAACAAATGTTACTAAGGTTTTGTGTGGGGAGATGTGTTGTGTAATAGGTGTAGATAATAGAGAAGGTGAATCAAATCTTGGAAATGAAACATTTCATTTTTTAATTCAAGCATATGAAAAAAATAAATGTATAAAATAACTAATTATATAAAATAAAAATAAATAGATATTATATTAGATAATTAAAAATGCATATCATTATTCTTTTTATTTATTATTATAGTATTTAATTTAATTTAAATAAAAAGAAGAGATTTATTCATCAATGAATTAGAAGATATAGCTTTTACTATAAAGTAAAATACATATAAATCTTTTATTTTTCTCACACATATATATTATTGAATGTGTATTTAAAAGAAATATATGTTTTAATATTATTTCTTATTTTTATTAAGAAGATAATATTGTATTTTATTTTATTTTAATTTATTTTAATTTAAATATTGAGAAAGTAAAATCTAAATGTTTCTTTTTAAATAAGATAAGAAGGAAAACTAATTAATTTTATTCATATTCTTCTCTTTCTTATTATACTTTTTTCATTATGCAAGAGACAATGAAAATGGACAGTTTGAAGTACGAAGAATTTGAAGGTGCTTTTGTGGATGAAGTGATAGAATTTGTTTCTACTATATTAAGTAAATTCTCCATTTCGTTTCTAAAATTGCTACAGGGTTGAGGTAGGTTCATTCTCATAAAATTATGGTTATTTGGATTATTAATTAATATAAATTATTTTATTTTATTATTTATGTGAAAAAGAAAATTAAAGAGATGTTAACAATGATTTGAGTATTTATTATTTTTATGTATGAGGTTTTAAAATATTTATTAATTATTTTCATCAAAGATAATATTTAAATATATTATATTTTGTGTTTTATGATTAAAACAAGTTAATGTATTTTTTTTAAACTAATTTAATTGATGTGAGATAAGTCAATTTGTTCATGTGAATATAACTTTTGTATTGTGAACTAGGTTTTTCTAAAAATTTAGGAAAATATACACAATTATATTTTTTAAATCATATTAAAATTTTATATATATGTAGATTGTAAATACAAATATATTTAGTGATTGTCTATCTATATTAACAATATAAAAATTAATATTTGAAGTATGTAATAACAGTACTTTTTTTGTATGAGCACAAAAATTATAATGGCGTCGAGCGGGAAACCTAGCGGGAGCGCTGGTTCAAACTGTGCAGAGGAGGATGGAGCTCGTGAGGAGGACAAAGAGAGCGATGGTGACGTTGATGGGGAAACGAGCATCTGGTTGTGTTGGGCTTTGGTTGAGTGCTCTTTGCATTTGGTTCTTTCCTCCCTTGTAACACCCCGCCACACAAACCCCAAAGGACAACACAACATCTAAATTTTATGACATAATTTTTTTTTTTAAAGTAAAACTAATATGAAATGTAAGTTAACATACAACACTTATAATGAAATTATACATGTACATCATCGAACTAGTCCTTTGGGGTAGCATGACGGCATTACTTGCGAACAATCCTAACACGATCTCGATACCATAACGATGATTAACGAATCAAAGTTTATATTTTAAACCCTTTATATAGAATAAATAAACTATGTACGTACAACCATAATATTACATAAATGATAAACATCCATTTGAGAACACATGATAATACCAAGAATATATATACATTACTCAGAAACCCTAATCTGGGACTAAATCACCAAGTTTGGCATATGAGTCCCAGTCAACATTAAAATCAGTGTTTTCAACATTTTAGAGCTTCATCCAGTCCTTTTCAAGTTTCTAGGTGCACAACTTTCATCTCTTATCTTTCTATTCTATTTTACATACATTTCTAGGTCATTTAATTAAGTCTTGCATATCATTAAGTTTCACAATTAGATCTTGCATTTCATTAGTCTTTCCAAGCTCTAGCTTGGTGGTGAACCCCTCATTAGTTTATAATCAGACCCTAGGGCAACCCTATTACAAGATCTCCTTTCTACATTGGATTGAGATCTGTAGGGTTTCCCTCGAATGAAAAATTGTGAAACGGGTTGTTCTATGTCCTCAACCATAGAGAAAACCTATTTTTTTGTTGTTTCAAGAGCTATCAATATTTTTTGGCATTTACAACACATAAGGACTTTAAAGTTTATCAGATGAATGTGAATTCTACTTTTCTGAATGGTGAATTGGAAGAAGAGGTCTACATGGAACAACCAAAATTATTTAAATTGTCATATCAACTAGATATGGTTTGTAAATTAAAGAAGGCATTGTATGGATTAAAGCAAGCTCCTAGAGCTTGGTATGCAAGATTGGATAGATGTTTGATACAACAAGGATTCAGTAAAGGAACCACAAATTGTAATCTTTACTTCAAAATTGAAGAAGATAAAATATTGATAGTGGTTGTGTATGTGGATGATTTTATCTTTGGTGGAAATGAAGCTATGTGTAATAAATTTGCTGAAGAGATGCAAAAAGAGTTTGAAATGTCAATGTTTGGGGAGATGAACTTATTCCTTGGGTTACAAATCAATCAAAAAAATAAAGGGATTTTTATTTCACAATCTAAGTATGTCAAAGAGATGTTGAAGAATTTTGGAATGGAAGACTCCAAACTGGTATGCACTCCTATGATGACTAGTTGTAAACTGAGAAAAGATGATGATTTACCTAAGGCTGATTAGAGCAAATATAGATATATGATCGGTGGATTGCTATATCTAACTACTACTAGATCGGATATCATGCATGCAGTTTGTCTTGTGGCTAAATTTCAAGAACCTAAAGAAACACATGTTGCAATTGTGAAGAGGATATTCAGATATTTAAGAGGCACTCTAGATTATGGCTTATGGTATCCTAAGGATACCAATTTCACATTAAGTGCTTATACAAATGCAGATTGGGTTGGTTGTGTTGATGACAAAAAAAGTACAAGCGGTGGAGCATTCTTTCTTGGATGTAGATTGGTGTTGTGGTTGAGTAAGAAGCAAGATCCATTTTCCTTATCCACTATAGAGGTTTAGTATATTGCAACAACATGTTGTACACAAGTTTTGTGGATGAGACAAATATTGAAGGAAATCAAAGTTGTATATGATGAGCCTATTTCTATATGTTGTGATAATACAAGTGCAATTAACGTTTCAAAAAATTTAGTGATGCACTCAAAGACAAAGCATATATCTATTAGGTATCACTTTCTGAGAGAGAAGTTTATGGAGAATGAGGTAAAGCTTAAGTATGTACCTATAAAGGATCAAATTGCTAAAATATTTACTAAGGCTCTTCCTAAGGATACTTTTGAGTATCTTCGAGAGAAGTTGGGGGTTATTTCTCCTCCTTGTTTGAACTAGATGCATATGGAGATGCATCAGTCCACTGGACCATGGATCTATCTCTTTTCTGGACTGATATTGGTGGCTACCTCTCAAGGGGAGTAGGTAGTGTCATTTGTTTTCATTGTTGTAGAATTGCTGATTTGGCTGGGTGTACTCCTAAGGGGGAGTATTCAAAGCAGGTATCTTGGTTCAATGTCAAAGGGGGAGATCAATGGAAAAAAATTATCCTTTGCCATTGATGTCAAAGGGAAGACAAAATCATGTGAAAAAGTGTAAGGTATCAGGGGGAGAAAGTTGTGTATATTATCTAATTATTATTGTCAAAGAGAGAGAGAATCCTATAAGGGGGAGAGTGTGCAAGAATGTTGTGTAGGCTATCTAATTTGAAAAAAGAGGAGAATGTTTGTATGTTGTCTTTGATGGATTTTCACATCTTGTGTTGCCATTAATGTAAAAGGGGGAGATTGTTGTAAGTTTGAAGGTGTTGTCATTGATGTCAACATGAATTCTATTGAATGGTGTTGTCATTGATGTCAACTATGTGCTAATGAAGGATGTTGCATGATGAAGATGTCGAGGATATTGAGAAAATTGTGAAAAAGAGGAAAACATGTTGTTGCAGGTTGTGCATGTGTAGTTGAGATATTGAGGAAGTGTTGTGATTAGATGGAGCTATATTTTTGTTTTAGTATCTGAAGAATGAGTTGGAATGAAGTAATGAGCTGAGATGATGTCTCTGATACTTTTTTTCCAAGTACTTTTGAGAAAAATTGATAAACAGATAAAATAGTGTCGTGCAAGTGTTCAGAATGTGCTCCGGTATTGTCCTCCACATTTCTTCTATGTTGAGGCTATGCCTATGTGGATTTGGTATGTTTTTCATGGTTATTAGAGGTTTCTATATTCAAAATTTTGGTTTTTGGATTGTTGTACAAAGTGTGATATTTTCACTAGTGCATGAACCAATTATTTAGTGTTGTTTTCTGTGGCTTGGGAGAAATATATTTTCTCTATGTTTCTCCACTATTTGGATTTAGATTGTGGGGATTTGGGAAGTTTCTTATAATTCTTATATCTTTTAGTATTCAAGATTTCACTTGATTTGGTACAATACAATGTGAGTTTCACTTGTTAATGTGAAAATAAGGTTTACCAGTTATTTTGGGATGAAGTATTTATATGTTGAAAGTTTGGATAAAGTGTTTGATGAATCTCAAGTAGTTTTTGGATTATTCTAGATCGTGCTCAATTGAATTTTTTTGTCTAGAAGTTTTGGATTGATTTAAGGAAGCGTGTACTTAATGTTTATGGTGTTTACACAATTTTGGGCTGACCTTGTGTTTAACACTACATGTGAAGTTTATGAAGCATTTTGAGGTGTGTTAGGATCTATTTGAGTCCTACTTAAGGATTTATTTAGGTTTCCTTCATTCCTATGCACTGCAAGAATGTTTAGGTGCTGACCTATTTTGAATTTGTAAGTGTAACAGATAGTTTTCAACATTGGGGAAAGTTTTCAAGGATGAGGTTGATATAGATAAGTATGGTGTTGATGTGAAATTTAAGAAAGAATCAAGAGAGAAGAAAGATAGATGCATGATCGATGCAAGTGATGTGTGTGATGCGAATTTAAGCAGAGCAACACAAATTTCAGTGTTAGGGTTCGTGAAGGAAGCAAGCTGAAGGTATCCAAAATATTTCATGCAAGGTTGCGAAAGTGTGTGAGAAATTGTGGTGGATTCCTTGTTGCATTGAGAAGTATTCTTTTTGTAACATTTCTCTTCTATCTTCTTGTAATTATTTCTATGGCATTGAGCCTTGGCTATGAGCCTTTTTGGAAAGTGTGTCCTATTCTGGAAGTGATCTCTTCTACTAATTTTGTTATTACTTATATTGTGAGCCAATCCTCACCATTTTTTTTCACTCATTAGGTTTTCCACATAAATCTGGTGTTCTCTTGTGTATGGTATTGTAATTTCAGTTTCTGTTATCTGCATTTTATGATTAACTACTTTAACAGAATAAGGGTTTAATGAATGCATGTGGATTTGATTACTGTTGAGGGTTTTGATGTTTTAATTTTCTATAATTGATTCACCCCCCTCTCAGTTGTCTTGTTCATTCAACATTTGTGTGTAGATTTTAAATATAAATATTTTTAATTTTTCTGAAATAAATCATAAATCTTTCAACATCTCCTTTAATAACTATTTTAAAATAGTAAACAATATTTTTCAGAAAGTAACATTTATGTCGTCAAACATAATTTTTTTCTAGAAAGGATAAAAGATAAAATTCTATTTTTTATTTAATATAGATTCTTAAGATCAATATCTAGGGCAAGGATACATTTTCATAAATTTTTGTTACATATCTTTTTAAAATTAATTTTTAAGGTCACTATAACTATAATTTGGACATAGGTGTATGCCATCAAACATACCTTGTTGTGTATATATCAATTTATTTTTAGTGAAACAAGGACATCAATACCTAGGGCAAAGGTATTTTTTAGTTTTTTTACAATGGTTTACTATTTTTCCACCTCTGTAGAATGAAGAACTTGATGTTTGGTGAAAAACCTATGTTTAGTAAAAATTGAAAATTAAATACATGATAAAATAAAAATATATCAAACTATACAAGTGTTAGAAATATCATTTTGAGGGCTACGATCTTCCAAAATATAATTTCTAAATAACTTTATTTAATCCCTCAAAAGGTAAAGAAAAAGTGTTTTTTGCCAACATTGTGATAGGTGCGAAGGAGACTCTATTGTGGGCATGATTCAATACTAGTGGGGTTATATCCAAGGGGGTTTGATCTAAGGGGGTCTTATCTAACCCTCTTCAATTAGAACCCTTTAGTTGGAACCTCTCAAATCTTAAATCATTAGTTTTTCTAAAAATAAGTGATTTTGACAAAAATAAGGATGTCCCAAAAGTGAGACACACTATTGTGGCAACACCCTAATCTATTGACAAACATATGTTTCTTTCACTATTATGAATAAACACCATGCAAAATATTTGCAATTTTTTACAATCATTTTGTAACGATCTCTAAATATAAAATTAATAATTTACACATAATACACATAATACACATAATACACATAACTGAGCATAAGAAAAGTGTCACGTGTCCAATATACAAAGAAAAGAGATAAGGAATTATATTAAATTAATAAGGTTTAGAAGATAAATGCCAATAACATGGCAACTCATATAGGAACATATTCCTTACAAAGATCACTTGGTGAAGATCATGATTACACCATGAACCAAAACACATAACTTCTTGACAAGATTCTTTTGACATTGACTCCTTGACCACTTCGGGTGAGAACATTGCTAGAGCATGTTTCCACCCTACCACAAAGTGATTCTCTTCTCTAGAATTCTTCTTGAAAGAAGAATACCTAACCCAACAAGATGAAGAATAGCAATGAAAGACTGTTTGGAGTAATGGAATTTGTGGAAAACATAACTCATCTAAGATATCATGAATACCAAACATTAACAAGGAACACACTGGATTTCTCTTAACAATCACTTATGACATCATAGCAAAACATCTTCCATTCTATCATGACACCATCTTTGCATAAGAAATGAATGTAATGCCATCACTGTCACGATATTGTCACAAGAAAATGCAATTAAGACTAATTTCAAATCTTTACTATTCATGAGAATATAGAGAATTCAACTTTAAAAGAACATGCAATTAGAAAAAAGGGTATAGCTCATGTATGTATGTGAATACATAAATTTCTTAGAACGTATTTTTTTATGAGTATACATTCTTAGGAAAATAATTATTAAGATTGATTACGAGAGAGAGAGAGAGTGAGTTCCTACTATTTATTTCATACATGACACTCCATAATGCATGAGAGGAAATATAAGTATAAAATTAGATCAATTCTAGCGAATTGACTGCAATGAGTCAATGCATGTTTATACACAAGTACATAAGAATGAACTTTAGAGGAAAATAAAATGATGGTGTTTGATAAACACAACAATTTAGTGTCACAATAAGCACTTTGGGTTTTCTAATAGTTTCCTCTTGACCATAATAGTACCTGTAAACCTAGGGTTTGAAAACCAACACCTTTTAATACATAAAGTCTAGTATATCAAGTCATCTCAGCTACACCCATAATCCTATATGGATTAAAAATCTTTACCTTTCATACCAATGTAAAATATAATGTCTTGAGGGTACTATTAATAATTTCAATTAATGTTAAGCATTTAATAAATACCCAGTTTTCCACATTTACCATGATATATTTAATCTCTATAATGATTAAGATCTTAAGGTAAAATACTTCTAATAATATTCGCCTTTTTACCTGATCACATCATATTGCATGGATTTAAAATAGTTTTGTAGTTTCGAAAGATATTAATCTCACGATCTTACCTAATCATCATATTAGATTCTTATAGTGAAACTCTTAAAGAAATATTAATCTCCCTTTTACTGCAATTCAATAATTTAGATCTTTAAGAATATTCTATTAAAATATTAGACACACTTATTTACATAATCTTTCCACATAATGGAGTTCCTTAATGCTATTACGAAGCAACCTCCTCATCAATAGAATAAGGTTTAATCTTCAAAATTTTCCCCCTTCTTTAATATAATCACTAAAGTCATCATATTAAATGGAATAAATTAAACCTTCTTCTATTTAATCTAACATCATCATTCCTCTTTGATTAAATAGATCAAATCCCTTTGTTTAATTAAATCTATCTCTCATCCTTTTGATTTAAATCAATCCTAAAATTCAAGTCAAAGTTGTCACATCTCCTAATTCATCATTAAATTAATTAAGCTTTGCTTAATTTAATCTTAATCTATGTCACATCCTCTATAGAATGCACCTTGCACGATAAATCAATTACTTTGATTTAATAAATTGCCTATTTTCTCACAACATGGATTAAAGGAGGAATATTCCTTCAAATTTGAATTCAAAATCCAAGTGGATGGGTACTTACAACAAGGCATTCACTCCTCTTAGATGTCCTTGTGCATTGAGCCAAGTGACATTAACTCCATTTCTTTCTCACTCCAACATGTCACATTAAAATTTAAAATTTGAATCTCATAACATTTATCATGCACATTGACCAAAATGTGCTCATTCCTCCTCCAATCACATGTGGACAAGTGGCCTCTTCTCATTGGTTGGTCTTTTGTCCCACATTGGTCAAATCTTTCTCATTCTTCCAATTTGAAATCTATAAATGAGAGGCTCTTCCTCTCATTCTATCATCCACAATTTGAGTAACCTTACTATACTCAACTTCATCCTCAAGCAACATCTAGTTTCATATATTTCATCAAGATCTTAGCTAGGTTATTCCAGGTTTTTTGAAGAACTCATCTTGTTCTTCATCAAAAAAGTGGATCAAATCATCAAAGTTTACAAAGGAGTTGGGAAAGGGCTGATTTTGACACATCAATTGGCACCAACTCCCTCATGGGATCATGAGTTTGCATTTGCTTAATTTAGGATTTCATCTATATTTCATGTTTGTTCTTATTTTTCTTATTTAGAGTATTTGTGAGTGGATTTCATAGGGAATCCTTGTTTTACCTTCCATATGATCTAATATTATGTTTTTTTGTTGCTTTTGTGACAGTATAAAACCAGGGTTCACAGTTGGTACTTCTACCTCCATAATGAAAAAACTGATGATAAAAGAGAGATTATCCCTTTGAGGGATAGAGGCTAAATGATATAAAAATTATAAATTGACACTTTTCTACAAATCACCACTCAAATCTAATCTGGCTGATGACTAAATTCATGCTCATCACCTTCAAGGATTATTTATTTATTAACTTGATTTGGTTTGAAGACCTAAAAGTGTTAGTGCTCCAAAACAAAACGTATTCAAATCATGAGCAAAGCTCAAATAAAACTTGACATGATGCTTGAATGACCAAATATTGCAATAACTCTAAAAATTATGCTCTTCACTACACTTAGGATAATATTTGAATTATTCTCAATACTTTTCTTCCCTTTTTTAAAATTATGAAAACACTATTTATTTATATGTAATTAATACAATTTCCAAAAAATTAAATCCTGATAGCCAACAATTAAAATGAGAATTTCAAATAATAAATTTTCCACACTAAAATATTTAAATTTGGAGCCAAAATAGGCAATCTAGGGTGCCCTATGCCCTAGATCGGATTTTTATTTTTTAGGGATCCAAAGTGTTTGGGGAAAAATATTAAATGCCTACTTTGATTTTTTGATAAATGTTTCACAATGGGCTATCATTCATAAAATTATGAAATTAGGTGCATGAGTAGGTCCAAGCACATAGAGGGAAGAAAAACACAATATGAAATTGTCAAGGGTGTCAATTTATGACACAAATTCCATTATGGTATTCACATATTTTATTTACACCTACTTATCCTCCTCTAATGCTAAGACCTTCACACCAGAATCATCCTCGTTAGATAACACTATTCCATGTACGTGAAGAGTACTCACTTCATGTTTCACCAGTTTCATAGCTTCTTGGAATTTCTTTACCTCCATATGCAGCCTTAGGAGATTTTTTAAAAGGCTCTCTTGCAACTTGATTGTACTATTGCCACCGGATTTTCCTTAAAATATTTTAAAATTGATGCACACATCCTAAACATCTCATTATCATCTACCTCGTCATTGTTCAAAATACCCTTAATTACTTTTATGCTATTTTTACACATGTAATTAGAAATATTCTTTAGGAAATGATAGAACAAATGCCTAGGTGATGTGGAACCCTAGTGCAACATTGCCCCACTATGATAAGAACTTAGACAACAACTAGCAATATTGACATAAGTGCCCTATTTTAAATTAGAATGAGGAATGTACTGTAGACCATAAGATCATAGTTTCACTACTAAACAAGTCCATTTACATGTGAATGACCAATGTCACTTGTCTTTCAGCCTCTAAAACCTAGTAGGATTTAATCAACTATAATTTTGTAGCTATGACTATATGTCGTGGGGGCTATTAGTCATGACAACTAGTAACCATTTATATTAGTCAACAAAGATCTTACCTTTCATTAATGTCTCTAATTTCAATTAATAAGAAATTCAATAGATGTATTTCTTTAATAGAAAAAAAAATGATAACATGCTTCTTCTCTTGATAATAGTAGACCATGATAGCATTGTCAAATTTATGTTTCAAGATTAAAATTTATTATTATATGTCTCTAAATTTGTAATTAGGGAAAAATTATTTGTTTAATAAATACACCGACAAATAGTATTAGTTTTATGTTAGGCAAGTGTTGATATCATCAAAACAAAAATGCTCCCTTAGAATCATGAATCACATAACTAGACCCCATTGGATTGGGATTTTATCACAATGAATTAGCATAGTTCAATTTAGTCCACTCTAAGGATTTCAATTTTTCATTTCTTCTACTAATTTTAGAAGGAATTGAAACCTTCAAAACAATTTTGTCCTATTTGAGAATAGCTAACCGAGTTTTTCCATCCACGGTGCATGTTACTTGAGAGGAGATGCAATACGGATATTTCGTCCATAGTCTTTGATCAATAATATTGTTTTTAAAAAAACACATTGTTGGCAAAACCCATGACTATTGTAGCCATTGAAAAATGCATACTACAAAATCAGGGATAAAAATAGTTACACCAATTTTGCTTTGCCTAATTTTACCTAAATTTCCCTCAAATGTTCATTTAAAAGTTAAACCACTAATAGTTCAGTTATAATAAATAAATATATTTCAAAATATACACATAATTTAAATTTGATTTTGTCTTTTTTTTAATAATAATATAGAGGATAGATATTATATTAAAAAATATTATATATTGATTATATAGTATGATTATATTTAATAATATATATTATATAATATATAATAATAAATAAAAATATAATTCTATAACATATTTAATATAAATACATACTTCTAACATATAATAATATTTTTAAAATATGTTATAGAATTTATATTATATATTATTCAAATATTTAAATATAACATATGATAAATAAATATATTTCATTTAAATATACAATTTATATTATCTTATTATACTTAAAATATACACATACAATTTAAATTTTAGTTTTTCTTTCAATTGATAACAATGGCAAAAAAAAGGTGTATATTAAATTAAGTTAATAGTAATTATTTTTAAGAATGAAATGATAATAAGTTATGCAAATTACTTAGAATTGAATTTTTGACTTTACAAATTTTAAAAGAAAAGCTAAAATTTTAGCTTTAGCAATTTTAATTTACTTTAATGGGGTTTTAATTTTAAAAATTTAATTTATTTAAGAATTTAACTATATTTATGCTCAACTTTATAATAATTTTATATTTATTATTTTTTTTTAAAGAAATAAACATTTTAATCGATGTAATAAAATGAATTTATATATATGATATTCCTAAGAGCATATGCATGATTATCTTCAATCATTTACACACATTTCTATGGGATTCCTTACGAGAACTTGTTCCATATTGACATAATGAAAACACTTCAAAAATATTTCTAAATATAGCCAATCCCATATAATAGAAAAGATATAAAAATAAAAAAATAAATTAAGTGAAATAAAAAGTAGTTGTACTAGCTAAGCTATTCTAAAGGTCATTTCCACAAATATGGGATATTTAAATGTGAGCATAGATTAGACTTAGATCTATATACTTACTTTTCATAATGCAAATAAAATTTTGTAATTTTGAGGTGAATTATATATTCTCTTTATCCATTCTTGATCCTAAGATATCATAGATTTTGAATCTTCACACAAACTACTCATTATTTAATCACATAACTAAGTATGATTAATTGTTACATTTACTTTTTCATATAGTAACATTTATTGTTTCAAAATAAAAGATAAGTGAACATAATGGGGGACAAAAATATATTAATATAATAATATTATTATATAATAAAAATATAATATGGATAATCATAAAAATAATAATAATAATAATTTAATATATAAACAAAAAAACATTTTCTAATTGACCTACCAATTGACCTCCTGCACTACACAAATGTACGCCAAAAAAAAATCAATTTATTTCTTAATTGACTTTCCACAGTTCTTCAGCGTACCCATTGCACATCAAGGTCCAATTGCTAGTTATATTTACACCGAAGGCGTGTCCTATTTGAAATCAAGATCAAGAGTTCACTACAAGGAATGCATTATGATTGATTTAATCTTATCCGTAGAATCCTTTTAAGTATTTTTTTAATAAGTTGTTTGTCCAAATTATTTTATATACAATATAATTACATTTATTATTATATAAAAAATTATATATGATATAAATTGTATAATTATAAATAAATATACATAAATATCAAATATATAATTTTATAATATATATGCATTCTAAGACTTGATTTAATTAGATTAAGGTAATTTTTAAGTAAATTTTTTGGAAAATAATAAAGTTTCAGGAATCAAATTTTAGCACTCATCCCACTCATATGCATTAAAAATAGGAAAATTATAATAATTGAAAAAATATTAGTTCAAAAATTTCCAAATTCCCATTTTACTTTGCAAAATCATAAGGAATGAGCAATGTACTTTTTTCTTTATTATATCCTCTACAAATATTTTGGAATTTTTTTATTCTCATATTTTTTTTTGTTGTTAAGCAAATAAAAAATTATAATCTAATACAACTTTTCAACTTAAAAAGCAATGAAATAAACCATATTTTGAATATATAGATTTTTCAAATAAAAATTACTACTAGCAATCGCCCCTATGTGTGCAATGGGTATGCCGAAGAGGTTTTATTTGAAAAGAGGAAAAAAATAAATTGGAGGGAAAAAGTGGCAAGGAACCATAGACCTTATTATGAGGACAGACTTGCATTCGTAATGTTCACGATCTAGACTAATAGTGAAGCAAGAATGTGGACCCAAGAATGATACAAATTTGTACATAACTAACCACAAAATAAAATTTGTGTTATTTCCTACACTTGCTTTGGTATATTATATTCTCCATTTTACATAAGGCATCTAGCTATAGTGAAATTTTCAGAAAGAAATGAAGATAAAAACAGGACAGGAGGGACAATTCCATATGTAGCAGGAGCAACAGTTTCATCCATCGCTTGTAAAGTCATCAAAACTTAAATGTTCTGAGATGGGTTTCAGCATCCTCCCATCATCTGTGGAACTCAAAAATATAAAGTCACAGGTATATAGCCTAAAATGTCCCAAAATCTAGTTGTAAATACAAATATAAAAATCCAAGAATTTATATAAGAATTGTAAAAGATCGGAAATTGACAGTTGAGATGCCATGACATGAGACAACTATAAATAGAAATGTTAAAGGTAGTTACCTAGACATTATTTCTCTGGGGAATGGAGATAGGCTTCAGAATTGGGTGTTAGAAATGGATAGCCTAAATAGCTTCCTAATATATCTGACATCAAGGATCCAAATATCATCTCACATTACCTCTAAAAAAAACTATATGTTCCAAAACTACAATACATCAAGTTAGCTACAACTTTGTTTTAATTGTTTGCTAAAATTAACCCTGTTTTTACTTATATCACAAACATAAATAGAGTCTCAAACATCATAAATATATATATAAGAGTGAATAATTTGTTCTCTCATAATTTCCCATAAAATGGTTGCTTCCATTTATTTGCTCACTCGAAGTGTGTGAAAAATCAGCTGTCAAATCAGAGAGACTGAAATTATGAGGATTTTGACTCGAGAACCCAAGTGGATCCTTTTGGTTAGCTGTATTTGTGTCTTGAGGGAAACCCACTCCAATTTGCTGATGTGTCTCATTAGAATTAAAATTAGGGTCAGAAACCTCCATGACTGTACCATGTGTGTCTGTAGAATTGCCAACACCACTATAAGAAAATCTTGTGTTGTTCGAGAATCCTGAACTTGGTTGGATTGTTAGTTCATTTCCCGGTGAAATGACAAAATGGCCATGCATTACTGGTGGTACACCTGATGAAATTTCCATCCTTCCCCTGCTGTGAACATTAAGAAGTAGATTAACTCAGATTTTTATGTTCCATCACATGAAATGTAATCATGAGTATTCAAAGAATAAAAGTAGTTATACAAATATAATCATGTATAGGAACAAACTATGCAAATTATTTGAAATGTAGTATAAGTGTAGAATCACATAAAATGGTGAAAATTTGAGGAAAATAAAAGCTTCCTCACCTTGAGATCGAGTTGTCATCAGAAGATTGTATAGCATTAGGCAGGCAAGCTCCACCATTAACCAGGGATGGATTTGATGGCACTAAATTACATCCCATATTGTGAATCCTTTGCATTGATATTTTTGGTTGCTATACATGATAGCCAATGGGTGTATGTTTCATTGGATTATAAAAGAAATACAAGATTATACACCAGTTAACAAAGAAAATATGTTGTATTTTAACTTATCTAGTGCCAAAATTACAGGCCCTGAATTGAAAAACTAATAATTGAAGATATCTCATTGAATTTCATCCATTCCAAAAAGAAATACACCACTAGATACATTTCCGATGTTTTCACAATTCAACCAACAGATGAAATGACACTTAGGAAATCACTAGGCCTTCAACCCAACATGAAGACTTCTCGCCATAACACACATGACCCCAGCATTTTTTACACGACTAGGTAGGTGTGCTAGATACTAGAAAAGGGGCTACTGATTCACAAGCACAAAATGGAAGACCCGATACTAATGGGCATAGAAAACTGAATCCAAATTTTCAAATGGGAACTTCAATTCCAACGAAATCTAAACCAGGTGAATACCTCTCAATGTATACATTATTTATGTTTATGTGCTCATTGAGGTTTCTTTTGTTTGTTTTTATATTTCTTCAAAGATTCACATATGGTCCATACATTAAATAATATTATGTTATTACAACATACTTTTAATGCTTGTTAACCTTTATCATTTGTTGGTTCCAGGCTTTATATACTTTTTGGGCAGGCATATCTGAGATATCATAATTTTTGTGTATGAGTTTTGTATTCTTCAGTTGCTATAGCAGTATGTATGTTCATCAAACTCCATTACCAATAAGCTCTTGTTTAATATTATGTTACTATTGTCATGTTCATTGGCTCAGTTGTTTGTCTTGTGTCTCCGATTGGCAATTCAAAGTAGCATAAAAACCAGTCATATTGAAGGTGATTTAATGTTCATTTTTCATGACATCCAAAACAAAAAGTCTCTTAAATTGATAGATTTATGGAAAATATTGTCTGCACATTGTATGTACAACAACATACACAGCCCCCCATTGCATTGGCTGAAAATTGAGCAACCACAAGGGCTATGGCTGTTGCACTTTCCAGCCACAATGCAAGGCTACTTGGAAGAGCGCATTCCCCATGCTCATATTTCACCTGGTGAACCTTCAAATGTAGTAAATTCACATAATTAGAAGAGAAATGAATTTTATGTGAATGATATCTAAACTGCCATAAATATCAATTGAGGCATACTTCAAAGAAAAAGGTAGAGCCATACAATAACTGTCTACCTTGGTGTCCTTGAATTCAGCAGCAATGGCAGCCGACAAAGCAATGACACCCAAGAGTCCTAGAAATAGACAAAATGTGAAATTTGTTCTTTGCATATTACTTATCACTTTGTCTCCCTTCTTGGCCTATAATTCGTCTCCTGTTATCAGTTCAATTCAATTAGGGTGCCTTAAATGAATCATGTTTCTTAATCAATAATCTATTTGTGCAGGTTATTACGTATGTGGCCATCAATGTTGGCACCAAATCCCCATCTGACTTGTCTCCTCTACCAAAAACTTTGCTTATACTTCATCTCTGCCGCTTGTTTTGATTTGATTAATTTTTGTGATCCTTTTAATCAAATGAGGTAGATAGAACAATTGAGGTTTCTACTTATAAAATTCTTAAATTTTGTTAAACTGTGTGGGCCTTGTTTCACTTCACTTTTAGGACAACAACCCTAGGTAGTTCATGACTAAGCTATTGATGGGTATTCCATATCTATATGAGTGTGTTTTTTCCTTCTTTTTCTTAAAAGCTTTATTTTTTACTATCTTGAATAGACATTGGTCTCCTTTGTTGGGGGTGGGGAGAAGGGGACCAGGGACCAGGGGGAGGAATTAAAATCATATCAGAAAATTTAATTGGATATAATGGAGATTGACATAAACTTACTCCAAGTTACTTTGATTCTGAAGCCTGGTTAGCTTCTACATCCATATGTGGTGTACATGAATAGATAAACCAGAGCATAGCCAACAATTCCTTTAAAATTTGTTTGTACCAATATCTAGTTGACCATAATATAAACATACAATGAAACCTTTACAAAGCAAGTCCACACCCAAGAAAGGGAAAGATATTAATATGCAACAAAAATATAGTAACATCAATTAGCTTGTTTTAAAAAGCATAGCCCAGTTTAGATTGATGTCTCTTAAACCACCTCCTTGTCATAATTGTAATCAATGTACAATCTGACATAACAATGTGGTAATCGTACCCAAAAAGAGCAACAATCCACTTTTCTATTGATAATTTGTAGAAAGAAAATGGACCAATCCACCTTAAGAGGAAGCATCTAACTACTATATTTAGACCAAGGAAACAAGCTTACTCATACAATTGTAACAAAAAAACTAAATTGGGCAAAATTTCATTTTAGGAATCTTATACAACACCCACTATCTCGTCATGTTAGCTTGGGACAGAGTAAACAAAAGAAGCAGAGCTCTCACAAAGACATGATTCCAAGGAATACACATACACATTCAATAATTACCTCAGAAACAATTGCCATTACAAGACTAGCGAAGATCAAACATCTTGCAAAAGCTGCCAAATAAAACAAAATAAAAAGCATAAGCAACCTGTAATGTCTTTTTTATAGACTTGTAAGTTAGTCTTACAGGAAAAAAGTGTCTTGTAAGATTTATAAAATGCTTACTGTTTTAATGCAGGTTGTCGAAGAACTACATCCATAAGCTGCAATGGTTGTTGTGGAAGTAGTACAGGATCCCCTGCAAGATATTGTGCCATATTTGTAAGATTTATCCTTTCGTAGATATGCATGAAAATACATAATTGAAAATCCACAATGAAATACATGTTGAAAAACAAAGTAGAATTTTCTAAGTATGAAGACCATTTGAAGGGAAATTTAAAAGGAGAATTTACTTGTGGATTGTTCACTTAAGTTCTCATAAATAGTTAAGTTGAGAGATTCCTGTATCATATACCATATTATTATCTTTTCAGACATAGTAGGAGAGTGGTTGTATATTCTTTGATGCATGCTCCTGGAAGCTTATAGATAGACAGTAGATGGTTTGATTTTCATGCTTATAGATTTCATTGTATAATGCAATTCAAATGTGCAAGGCACATTATTATATCCATTCATTTATACAAAACACATTTGTTAAAAGAGATAATAGCTGATATTGCAGTTTGCAGCTTAGTATGAAATGATTGTAAATGAATTTTGAAGGTGAAAAAATGTAACTGATAAAATATTACTAACCTGCAGTTCTTTTAAGTATTAGCATTTGTTGTGGAGGTTGAATTTGATAATGCTAATAAGCGTGTGTCTTCTTTCTTTTGGTATGCTACATATGGGTTTTGTTGCATACATGCATATCGTTCAAATGTGAATGTTGGTTTGATGTGCAAGCTTGCAAGTTGACGCACTCTTGAAATTGCTATGAATGTTAGGCCTTGGCGGTCGACATTGCTGGTGTCGATTGTTGCCTTTTCAAGTGTTAGGCCTTGTGATTTGTGTATTGTTAAGGTCCATGCCATTTTGAGTGGTATTTATCGATGTCGACCATGACTCAAAGGGGAAATAGGTACATTCTTTGGAAAAGATGGAAATATTAGGATATTCAGGAAAATTCCATGTTAACAAATACCACTCAAAATGGCATAGACTAGGCTAATGCATGCATGTAAATGACTTTGGATCAAAAGCTGAAACAAGAAACACAAAATAAACATCTCTACAACTTAGCAAATGCAATTAACCTTTTTTTATTATAAAAGGATAAATAGATAGAATTTACCTCTTTTCAAATAGGTTTAAGATAGTAATTAAAGCTTTGATGGTCTTCAAAAATACCCCTGGTAATTTGAATGTGTATTCTCCACCTCCAATCTGCAACTATACACAGTTGTTAAAAAAGTAAGCTTATAAAATAAATTGTAATTTTTTGAAATAATAAAATTATGATGTTCTTATGTTTGCATAAGAATCTGAAAATTACTACTTGCAATCAACAAATTACATTAAATTGCTAATATTTGTAAGTCAACAATTGTTAAAGATTTGGAGTATTATTATTTAAGTTTTTGAATTTACTTCCACCTCTTTTTTTTGTGAGGATTTTTTTTATAATGAAATGATCAACCATTTTGTACAACTTTGGGTAAGGAAGGCATGCACAACCTAAAATCATCATTCTATTACAGATGAAAATACCTCAAAAGGCACCATATTTACATAAGGAAGTCATGCATTTTAGTAAACAAAAAAGAATTAAATGATTACTATAAGTCATAAGAACTCTTTTTATTTACATCCTTATTCCCAATCCCCCCCATCCACATCTGCACCCCTATCCCTACAACATGGAGGAAATAGTGGACATTCCTTGGCTATCCCCTATCTTTTAGAGAACTCAAGGACAAATCCCCTATCTTATTTTTTATTTTTTTAAATCAGATTTTTTTTAAAAATGTGTCGGGGCTGCAAGACCTTCATCCCTTATGAAACCCTAAACACATCTTATGTGTAACCCACTCAAATTAGCATTGTCACTAATGTGTCGGGGCCGCAAGACCTTCATCCCTTATGAAAACCTAAACACATCTTATTTGTAACCCACTCACCCATTTGCATTGCTACTGACAATTTCTAAATCAGTTTTGCCAATGTAGCTGTGAACTTGAATAACAAGGAAAGAAGGAGATGGGAATATGCATAGGGAAAAAAGGAAAAAAATTATAAATTGGAGGGAAAAAGTGGCAAGGAACCATAGAACTTATTATGAGGACAGACTTGCATTCGTAATGTTCACCAATTTCCTAATGGAACTTGGCAGTGTATTTCTCAATTTGTTTTGTAAAATTAAAAGAAATAACAAAAACAGGCACATTTTCAATCTTTTACTTTCATAACCATTGATAATATGAAAATTAGGGATTAATATATTTTCTATTTGGCAAAAATAAGAATAAAATAGTGGTATGATGTAACATACACTCCCTCTGTTTTTTTTTTGATAAACAACTTACAACCAAATTTTGCAAGTACTAATCAAACACAATGTTGTCATGATTTTGATTAGGAAATCAATGTTCTTACAGTGTCTAATAGCAATTAGAAGGACATAATTAACCCTACATCAACCCAAGCGATGGGTAAGAAATTCAAGACACAACTCCAAATTAAAATACCTCAAACTTAATGATATTGGCAAATGATGCAGGTTTGATTCACCACTACATGCTCTACTATAGGGATGAATAGTAAATCTGAGCAATGACATGACTTGAAGTGGCCGGATACCATAGAACTTATTATGACGAACAAATCTCCAATTGAACACAATGGTCCTATGCTTCCAAAATGCAAATTTCATTGCAAGGCATTCTACACAAAAGCTACAAAATGATCTTATGCTGCGTTACAGACAAGTACCAATACATTTCAAAGGAGAGTCTGATGTATTTTCCATGAGGTGAATCTATTATGGTGGTGAGTCTGATGTGTTTTTTAGTTTTTCCCATGCAGCTGTGAACTTGAATAGCAAGGAAAGAAGGAGATGGGAATATCCATAGGTTATGAATAGTCACCCTTGAACATTGACATCGCTCACACAAATGAAACTTGTAGCTTTAACACATAGAATTTAAAACACACCATATTTGATACCAAAAACAATGATTTTCTATAAAATATAGAAGTGGCCGCAAAGACATCTCAGAAGAATTGGATACAATATTTTGTTTAATTTGTTGTGATGCTCTTCAAACAACGTGCCATTGGGATCACATGTTCATACACTCTTAATCTCATTGTGTTCTAAACTTCGAATCATCAAAAGAATATTTGAATTGTTGGGTTGTATTTTTTGATTTGCTTAGTTCTACCAAGTAATAAATTGGGTACATCATATGTTCAATGCTTCTATTTCTTCTGCTAAAACCAGGGGGCCATTATAGCTACCAAGTATGCATTAATTATTTTGCTTGATCTGCAATTCCTTGACCCTCAACAGACTTTATTTTTGTATAAGAGAGATTTTAGAGTTGCAATGAGCACGGATATGCCTATGTGGATATCAGTGCATAGTTCTCTTTATTTAGTATTTAGTTGAAGCTGAGTAAGAAACTCAAAATGTAAATCTCACATTTGTAAGCCACTATTTTTTTTGTCAATAAGACATGTTCATTGCAAATAGCAGGAAGAAGTGTTTGGATTTGAAGTTGATTTGTGACATAAATGTTGGTTTGATATTTTTTCTGACATAAGACGAGTAGTTAGATTGTAGAATTTTATGGTGCATCTGATCTATAATTGGTCAAGCTATGTCTAGTAAAATTTTCACTGTAAATATTTTTGAAGTGATTATGTGTCTTATTCAATTAGCAAGGTACTGAATTTAAAGAAACATTTTGCTAGATTTGATGTTTGCCTCATATACATGTTATCAACGACATTCCCATGGGAGATTCCAATGATCATAGACTAAATAGACTACTACACTATTCAAAATCAGACATCTTATAATTATATGCTATTGTACATGATCACATATCATTAAATATGTAACTACAGCTGTTGATGCTGAAATACCTATATTTACAGTTATGTATGGTGAAATGGTTACCTATGTGACTGTAAACTGTATGTATACATCTCATCCCAACAATAATACCAAATAATGCTCACCAGTAATGTGCAGTACTGAAAATAATTAAGAATGTGATGGACATTTCAATAATACCATCAACATATGAACACAATTTTTTTCATGGAATAACCTAAGTTGGAAAAGCTCAATATGGAAAATGCTTTTGTTAAAGTTCAATCCACTTGGCTAAAAATATCTGAACAAATAAGAATACCTCCTTGAAGCATGAAACCTATGTACAATCCCTCACTCTACAAGCTATTTAAATCTCATTTTGCTCATAATGATTTTCCTTTGTGATAAAGAGATTTCATAATGGAATGATGCCTCCCACTTTGGGAAGGTTGTATTTCATGGTGTTGGTGTTCGTTCATGTTTTATGGCAAAATTATAGATGAGCAGAAATATTTGAACAGTTTGGTGCTCTTAGCTTGACTGGTTTTGAACGTGGGTGTTGATTGGATTTTTCTTGATCGTTTATTCCTGGGTAACATTTTTGAGAACAGTAAAAAATAAAACATTACATTGGGACAAGATTCTCTTTGTCCATTAAACTATAATAGAATTTACATACATCTCTAAATCAGAGGGTTCGTCTATGTCTTCCGTGAGAGCAAGCCTATGGGTATACCAACTCTAAAGCATTCCTGCTACTCTCTGTCACAGTAGTATGTATAATATTTTACAATTTTACTTACTTTGAAACTATATTTGTTGTTCTATTCTATTCATGATTGGGATTCTAGTCAGGTTGAAAGGAATACTTAAGTAGTATTTCTCACAATCCAGCTGAGAGACCCTTAGCTATTTGTGAGTACATTTTTTCCAAAAAAATTAAGTGACAATTTTTTAGTATTATTTTTTTCTGCTTAAATTGTCTTTGTACACTTTGTCATGGTTGAGTGTTGTTCATTTAACTTCCAAAATAAGAATATTTTCAAGTGATCTTTTAAATTTGTGTTCTTGTAAAATCATCTGTATAAGATTGAGTTTTCAACTGTAGTAAGGCATTCCGTGTATTTGGAGAAAATCAAGAAAGTACTTGGATGAAGCACTATTAAAAGATAGAGTATTCAACTGTAATAAGGCATTCGTTGTATTTCAAAAAAATCAAGAAAGAACTTTGATGAAGCACTATACATCTAAGTTACTGGTACACCTAGAAATGACCTTGGATATGATACATAAACGATATTGGTACAAAAACAGTTCAGAAACATCTATGATACAATTTTTTGATGCTTGAAAAAAGTATTTACATGTAATATATATGACAATAAACTTACAAAGAAGATATCTTTATTGGTAATTGACGAAGAATATACATTGCTATTTTACAATGTATGCACATATATTTACAAAGAAGATATCTTTACACAAAACCGATAAAGAATATAAATTGTTATTTTACAATGTATGCACATATGAGTTATTAACATAGATGAAAACGGTATAGAAGAGCGTACTTAAAATTCATTGGATATCATTTAGAAAAATTAGAAATTGCTCAATGATTACGTGGGATGAGCCAATCTTGTAGTTTTCGTCATAGTACATTTCTTTTAAAAATGAGCAAAAGCCGCCTACTTTTGAACATGTTTTATGAAAATATTTTGCAACAATATCCATTTGTTGGACTTCTTCTTCTTCAACAACAAGAGTATGGTAGGTTGCTTCTTCAATCTCTTGGATAATTTTTTGTGTATGCTCTGAGATTTTTAATTAATTTTTCAATTGGTGTTTCAATGTACACATTTGAACCAACAAAATCATTCGATATTACGATTGGCCTTGTTATGGAATTTCCTATTTTGTTTTGTTGAGCATCAATATTTTCCATTATCTAAAATAGAGGACAAGAAATTATTATTGAAAAATTTAAAACAAATCATTTTCATATTATTAGCTACAAAATAAGGTGTACATTTTTTTTTTAAAAGCTTATGAGGTTTCTAAGATAAATATTAAATGTGAAAATTGCCATTAAATTAAATTTAATTGCAAATTGGAAAAAATAATCTACAAAAAATTGACCTCTTCAAAAGTGTCAAACAAAACAAAGCAGTCAACAAAATTATCTACAAAGATAGAATTTACCTCTTTGAAAGATTTGGCGGTGTTGTCAATTCCCCTGGTAATTTGAATGGCTTTTCTCTACCTCCAACCTGGAAAAATTAACACGGTAGTATAAAAAATATGCTTCCGAGGTTTGTTTGATTGAAAAGAAATCTAATATTAAATACCAAAATCAACTTAAAGTGGAGTAAACAATTACCTCCTGCAATTAGCTTTTTTATACTAACTAATGTTTTGATGGTCTTCTCAATACCAATTGTAGTTTCAATGGGTTTGCTCCACCTCCAACCTGCAACTAAACACGATAGAATTTAAAATAAATGATTTCTCATAACTGTTTCAGAATATGCTTGATAATTCATTAGTAGGATAAAGAGAGAAAATATCAGCGTCTTGAATTGGCATCTGTGTTATGTTTAAAGAGATTACATCTGTATGTATTTCTATCAAACTATTTTATAAAAAAATAGAATACAACTGTATGTATTATCTGTATTTATTTATCGATTGACACCTCTTCACTGTAAACAAATGTGGAGCCACCATGGTTGACAACATGGAAACATAGTAGAATAAGACTGAAATCTTCTCAACAATGTAATTTTGTGGAAGATTAAAAAAGGAGAGATGTCCAAGGTCTATGATGATAGCTCATTTCACTTTCCAAGGCTTAACTCAAAGCTTGATTATAATGCCATAAGTAAAATATTAAAAGCCTAAGGGAGAATAGATGTAAAAGATTATATCTATCAGAAAATTTGAAATCCCACATTTCAACAAATGTTGGAATTGATCTCTATTTACCATAAGTCTATTTTTCCAATGTTTAGGTCCAAAAGAGTAAGGGTTGCTAAGCTTTTTATTTTATATTGCAAGTTTTGTTTTTTGTTTTTCCCTAGGCCTAACCTGATTTAATCCCAATAAATAGAAAAATATTTTGGCTTTCCGAGTTATTCCCGAGAAATTTTTTTGCTGCTACGGTTTGCATTGCAAATCTTGCTCACTAGTCTGTCTAATTGAAGAGGTCAAAAAATAGTTATGTGAATCAGAGCGTTGGCCTAAATTTCAACACCTTATGGAGCTTGTATTACATTAAAGAAACACTTACAAAAACTACCTACTTTTTGAAGAGTAAATAGACCCTAGCACATGTTCCAACTATTAGCAAGGATCTGGGTAACTTGACCACCTCCGTTTGCACTATATAATTTGCATATTTACACAAGATATCTGATCAAAAATAAGAAATTGGTTGCATTTTTAATGGAAGCCACCAAGTATCACCATGAACCTCCTAGACCAAATAGTCTCAGACCAAGTCACAATCAGCTTATACACAAATGCATCTAATCAACAACTTTCTAATGACTTAGCAAAGGGAAGCAAGAGGAGCTATCCATACATCATATGTACTCCCCATAGTGTTATTGCAATACATATAAAGCTATCAAGAATATCAAACTTGCAATTACAAAATTAAGTTGCAATATACCTAATAAAGAATGCAGCTAGGAAATTGGGAAAAAGGTTCTATATATATATATCAAACAGTATTTCTCTTCATAGACTTTTCACCAAAATAGATATTTCAAATTAAGTTGCAACATACCTGGTACCAACCTACAAGTCTACATAACACTTAATATTTACATGGTGAGAATTCATATCCCCTAGCAACTGATATTAAATACTTCAATTATGTGTGAAACAACATCCTGTGGTAGTTCACATCAGTCGAGTAATTCTTCTAAACAAGAGTTAGCTGTTCTGCACAACCACAACTCTCCTAATTACATTTACAAAAAGAGTGGGTGGCATATATGTACGGAAAAGACATTGTAGCTAAGTATTATAAAAGAAACCCAAAAGAAACTTGAAGAGTAAATAGACCCTAGCACATGTTCCAATTGTCAGCAAGGATTTGGGTAACTTGACCACCTCCTTCTGCACTATATAAATTGCATATTTACACAAGATATCTGATCAGAAATAAGAAATTGGTTGCATTTTTAATGGAATCCACCAAGTATCACCATGAACCTCCTAGACCAAATATTCTCAAACCAAGTGAGAATCAGCTTATACAGAAATGCATCTAATCCACAACTTTATGATGACTTAGCAAAGGGAAGCAAGCGGAGCTGTCCATACATCATATGTACTCCCCATAGTTTTATTGCAATACATCTAAAGCTATCAAGAATATCAAACTTGCAATTACAAAATTAAGTTCCAATATACCTAATAAAGACTGCAGCCAGAAAATTGCGGAAAAGGTTTGATATATATATATCAAATAGTATTTCCGTTCATAGAATTTTCAGCAAAATAGATATTTCATAGACTTCAACAATGACCAAACTCTACAACAGTACTATGCCCAGTTTTGACAGCTTGTAGCTAAGTATTAAAAACGAATCCCAAAAGAAACTTGAAATGTTGGAAGAAAAATTAAAACAGAGTTATACAAGTTCACCCTAAAAAAACATAATTTCCAAATCATGCTCAGCCTATCAAAGACCCATCCATAACAACAAAAAAATCAGTTGGAAACAAATGACTATAAGATAGAGCTATGACTGCAAGATTATGTTGGTTTCAAAAGATAAATGCATAACTTGGGTTTTGCCATATATGTGCAAGATTACTTAACAAGATAAGTTCAACATACCTTTAATACCACATTAATGACACAACAAAGGATCTTTGACGATAAATTGTACAGTATTTTGCTTCATAGAATTTTCACCAAAACAAATATTTCATAGACTTCAACAACGACCAAACTCTACAATGGTACCATGCCCAATTTTGACAGCTTGCAGCTAATTATTAAAAAAGAAACCCAAAAGAAACTTGAAATGTTGGGAGAAAAATTAAAATAGAGTTATACTAGTTCACCCCAAAAAAACATAATTTCCAAATTGTGCTCAACCTATCAAAGACCCATCCACAACAACAAAAAATCAGTCGGAAAAAAATGACTGTAAGATAGAGCTATGACTGCAAGATTATGTTGGTTTCAGAACATAAACATATAACTTGGGTTTTGCCATATCTGTGCAAGATTACTTAACAAGATAAGTTTAGCATACCTTTAATAGCACATTAATGACACAAGAAAGGATCTTTGATGAAAAATTGTACAGGGGCATTTGAAGATTGGCACCAAATTGATTACACTAATTTACAGTCAAATATTTATATTCAATATATTTTACAATAATAAAAATTCAAACCCCAGACTTAGTGTTGAAAGGAGGTAGGAAAAGGTTTGCAGCTTGATCAGTATGAACAACCTCAAGATGGTCCTTAGCATGAAAGGAAATTGACTCAAATAGATCTTGAAGTTGTTTTGAGTTAAGACATTCAGAACCTAGAGGCAAAGAAGCAGAAAGGGAAGGAATTACACATACAATATCCTTAGAGTTGAGTTGATAGAGGAAGCCGACTAAGAGGTTCCCAAATTGATAATGCTAAAGAATAATGGAATATGTTGTGGAGGTAGCAAGAGCAACTGTAGAGGAACAAATAGTATCTAGGGAAAATAATCAAACTTTCAATAAGGCTTTAGCAAGGAACACAACATCTCTAGAGATCAAGCAAGCTTTGATACTATTGTCAACTTGAAATTGCACCCGAAGCTTATGATTCAAGAGTTGACTAACAAATAAAATATTGGATGTCAAACGTGGAACATAGAGCACTTTGGTGAGAGTACAACTCTTTTCACTAAGAGGAATGGTGACTATGCCCATGCCCCCTCCAACATACTCCTTATTGTAAGCAATGTGAACTTGTCTCATGCGGGTTGATCAATTAGCATATCAAAAAGTTATTGACTTCCTATCATATGTTGACTAGCACCATAGTCAATCAACCATACTTCCTAATGGAACCCCTAAAAAATTTGTTCCATTTCGGCAATCTTGATGAGTTTTAAGTAACTATGGGTTTTATCTCCTACTACTATAGAAGGGGTTTTAGGTTTACCTAAGTCCCATTTTCAAAAACCCTTGGATTCTATATCTTCACCTCGGTTTTATTTTTTGGTTGACTCCTTCTATCGGTCATCAATCCTTTAAGTCACGACTCTTGACATCCAAATTCGTTAAGTGACCAACCCTCTGGTCTTATTTTACTAGTTGCTCCTATTGGATCATTATTTTTGAAGTTTTCCTAAGTTGGGTTGAATATTTATCACTAAAAAACCTTAATTATTTTATGTCCTAGGATGTTTGGCTTCATCGACCTACATCAGTCTCTTTTAGGGTTAACTATTTTTGGCGTGTGTAGATATAAAAACCCCTAAATGTCATTCGATCAATGCAGAAAATATGGACTATTTACCACATGCCTATTCCATTTTGTCTCTCACTCTTTTATTCATTTGGGCTCACGGGCGAAGGCCATGTGTCCCTGATAATTCGTGGGCAAGAAATCACTAATAAAGCATGCAACTGGTCATTAAAAGGATCAACAATGGGAGATGAATAAGGTCATTGCATCTCAATCGTTCCCCATGTGCCCATTTACTTTTCTTGGCTATTAAAATAATCACACAGGCTAGTGAGAAATTGACACTGGTCTTCATTGATGATGGACCCGAGGGTTAGCATTGTTGATTTTCAACTAAATCAACGGTTGATAGTGAATGACGTGGATTAATCTTGACTACTCCCTACCATCGCGTATGGGCCCCATCCTTCCTACCAGTTTCCCAGCGAGGAGGCGGCGTTTGCCATGTGGAGTAATCCTAAGGATGTGGAGGCATAGATATGTGGGAAAATATTTAATTAAAACCTCAACATGGTACATGGGAAGAAAAATGTGTGTTACTAATATGCATATTTTGCATCTGCTTAAAAGGTTTTTCAATCTGAGCCATAGATTTTTTATTTAGGATAAATTTGTTGCTAGCTAAGGAGTGTGTATGATGAGGTTGCGAGATATGATCTCATCTTCTTCACATCTTCCCATCGATGAAATTTACATATCATTTATGGCTCATGGGGGCAAGGGAAAAGGGACACGTGGATCATGGCTATAAAGAAAAAGAGGTGGTGGAGCCTGTGTACTACAAAAAAGTGTTTCCATGTGGCCTCATGTCATTTGGTAAGTGTTGTGGCTATTTAGAGTCAGATCTTCATAATAGCTTGATCAAATCTGGACTGTGAATCAATTAACTCTCCAAAAGGATCAACAGTTGGATTTCAAAAATTAGTTGAAGGCAATCAAGTCATTCTGGTTCACACGAGTGAACATTAATAACTGAAAGGAAATTGAGCTACCAAAGTAAGGAATTTCATGATTATTAATGTTTATCTTAAAGGCATAATTCAGCATTAAAAGTATACTCAATACACTCAAGGAGCTCATTATATAGTTTCTCAACGTTGTCTCACATGGGAACTAGGGTTGTCAACCTACAAAAAAAATATTAAGTCATTATTGCTTTTCTTCTAGCATTATTGATGAGTTGTGATTTGTCAAGCTTAAGCCTCTTAGGGTTTTTCTTAGTTCAGCTTTTTAAAGGTTTGACATTCATAAAAAGGGACTTTTTAAATTTTGCATTTGCAAAATTCATGCCAAACCCTCACAAAATTCGTAGGCCTTTTTCAGTTAAACCGAAAAACCCTACCTTGTTGTACTTCCTACATTATGGCTCCTAAAGTAAAAGTGTTTTCATCTAACTTAGGGGAGGCTTCTGCTCCCAAAAGACCTCTAAATAAAGACCTTGTGGATTAATTATGACCCTCCACTATTGAAAATCCTAAAGGCCAATCGATTCCTAGAGGTCCTCCAATAATAGAGGGTTTGTTCGACAGAAAAGGTTTTATCAGGGATGCTAAATTACTTTATATGGGATGGGAACTATTTTATGGTTGGTTCAGGAACAAAAATATGGGTATCCTAGTAGGAAACCCTTGGAACTATGATCTAGGAAAGTTAATTGTGCCAAATTTCTATATGGATATTGACTGGCTTAAGGCAATAGCTTCTAATTATGACCTAGTCACAAGGACTATCAGAACCTATGATGGGAAAGAAATGGTTAAGATCACTATAGAGGAATTGGGTATTATTTTCAAGCTTATTGAATGGAATGATTAAATTCATAAGATAAATGAAGATGCTCTTAGGTAGGAGTATGAATAAACTAAGATTTCATTCAGAGTCCACATCTTACCAAGATTTCTAGTAGAAGTTGCAGGATGGAAGATTGTAATAGGATCACATGATTAGGAACCTTTACCTATTAACTATTTTGTTCCTTATTTCAAAAGGACCTTCTATTCCATTTGCCAAATAATTGGATATGATCTTGTCTCTTGAATGCAAATGGCATGCATGTATATGGTTGCCCATATCCAACATCCCCAATATTGTGCAGTGTATGATTATGCAGGATTTCTTTCTGAAAGAATGCATGAGGGACTAATATGATTAAAGAAAGGTGAATCTAGGAGAAGATGCAATTGGTACTCACTGCTAGTGCATATGTTTTTGTACAAGGGTGCAATTTACTTTGGACAAAATATTGACTTGGAAAGGAAAAGGGGTGACTTGGATCTTTCCATGCAATGTTGGACCATAGTCTTGGACAATGATGATATAAAATATGATTATTTCACATTCCAAAATTTGTTTTCTTCTAAACTAAAGAAAGATTTTATTGTGAATTTACCTATATTTCCCATTGCTCTACATGATTTCTTGATACCTAAGGAAAGAAGGCCTAAGATAGGAGTTGATCATAATTGGGGAGATGTTATATCCCTCTTTGATTACACTATCTTAAGATTATATGGTTCCAAATTAGGACCTCACTTTTTTTTGAGGTTTATGCTAGAAAGAATTGGTTTCCTTGAGGTTATGTGACAACCAGGAAATGTTAAAAATGAGCATTTGTTGAATTAGGGAAAAGTAAATTTATTTCCTTCATATACATGTTTCTCTGATTTGGTAATGACCAAAGGAGGTTGGAATAACATCCTTGAAGTACTCAAAACATAGTGCATGCAAAGGATAGTTGAGAGGGTTAGATATGATCCTAAAGGTTTTATGGCTTGGTTGAATGAGAGAAACAAGAGCTAATAATATGTCCACATTTTCTAGTATGCAGAAGATGTGATAAGAAATATATCAGACACTCTAGAACAAGAAAATAGGTTAGCAAGGTGGATTACATACAATAAGATACAAAGGAAAATAAAGTAGGAAGAACCTGATTTCATGGTACTCCCATAGGCTAAGGATATAATACAAAAGATGCAACATGTAACAAGGAATTTTGATTCAATAGTAGGCCACCTTGAAACTAAAGGGGTAGTCAGTAAAGATAAAGGGAAGGCTCAAATTGCAGAAGAACATAGTGGAGGAGGAATCCTTGCTATAAGAGAAGAGTCTACTTCACAAGTCCCCGAGGAAGCAAAATAAAAGTTTTATATAAGGTGAAGGAGTAAGGCAAAGAAATCTGATGAAGCCTATTTTCCCACTTAGCAAGAGGAACATAATCCTCCTTCACATGTGCCACAAATACCACCCCAATCTCCACTAAGCTTGGTAGAGCCTACAATTGTGAATATTGATTCTCCACCACCTAGTGAAATACCACCCATAGAGCCACCATTGAAAAGAGAAAATATTGAGGCCACTAATTTAGTGGACTATGATGATGAAGGCTTCGATGATGATATTTGGGTGTCTGAACAAGAAATGCAAGAAGGAGTGCCTACAACATTTATACTAAGGGAAAAAAATCAATTGGGAAAAATATTGAGTAATGTTGATCTTAGAGAGATCAAGGGAAGTGAAGATATGCAGGTTGAGGCATGTACCAAATTCTTGGATGATGAATCATTTGTAAAGACTCAAGATTTTATGGAATTTTCATATAGGGCTAAAAGAGATGAATATGTAAAAAGTCTAGCTATAGAAAGGAACTTTCATCCAGAATTGCTTGATGCTATCATTCAGAAAAAAAAGGTGTTAAATGAAATGAGAGCCAAATTCCAAAACATGACTGCAAAGGAAGGTCGGGAATTGGTGAGAACTATTGGCATCTTGTTGTTGCTAGAACGGGATCTAGCTTCAGTTATAGATTTTGACACAATCAATAAATGTGACAGACCCCTCCATGATACAAAAGAAGAATTTGTACTTGCACTATAGGGGTCTACTTTCAGCGAGGAATGGGAAGCCTTGGCTATATGGTCTTTAGCCCCAAGCATAAGAAAGTTAGACATTTTTGAACCTACACCTAACTACAGTGGGGGCCTAATAATAAAAAAATTATTGGAAACATCGACCTTAGAAGTTGCAAATATGTTAGTTCAAGTTGCATAGTTCACATGGGCAACGGTGGAGTCTCTGACTACTGAAAAGGATAAACTCATAACAAAATTGAATAATTTATTGTTTAAATATGGAGATCTCGAGAGGGATAATATGCAATTAAATAAAAAGGTAGAATTATTGGAAGATGTGTTGCATAGGTGACAACCTAGAAAGCTCAAACAAAATGATGTTAACTCTCCAACTAATATGGGAGGTATACCCATTTGAATACTAGAACCTAGTGTATCAGAAGGGCCACGTGTAGAAGAGGATATCAATAGGGAAGAATTGCTTAGGAAACTAAATGAATACAAAAAAAATATAAAATTCATGATGAAGATGCTTTTAAGAGGAATATGAGAATTAACATAATAGTACTAGAACATCTGAATAAAAGAGTGAATCAAAAATTGAATAGTATTCAATACGGTTATTCATACATGGTTGATTCCATCAGAATGTTTGATATTGACAAAGAAAGAGCTATTACACTCATGGAAGTTTGGATCCCTAGGAAGCAAGAATTTATATTGATAGGAATCGGAGTTAAGCAGGATCCCAACCCACCTAAAAGGTTTAAGCCTACTGTGATTCTTGTAGATAAGATCTAGGGGTACAGAGAAAATATTGAAACAATTGAGAACAAGATAAAGGAATTGGTAAAATCCTTCCATGAATCTCATCATGGCCTTCTTCCATACATTTTAAGGGCTGATGGTATCATTATGAATCTTCAAGAGTGGAAATGTTTTCAAGTAAATAAGGTTATTTCAGATCAAGATATGAAAAATTGTTAGAAATTTGATATGGAAAGAGTAATTATGTATATGTTAGTTCATGTTGAGACCGTTTTACTAGAATTTGATAAAGAGACTAATCGGAACGTCACCAAGTATGCACCTTATAGGCAAGGGGCTGATGAAGTAATGAAGTTTGACTGGCCTACTAAAGAAGAATTCCTAGCATGGAAAGACAGATACTTGGAAGGACTGGGAGGTATAGCATTAAGAGTGGTGGGCCAATAATTTGAAGTTTTGAAGTCTACAACCATGATGAATAATGGATAGATGGGAATGCACTACATAGCCTGGAGTTAGTGGGTAAAAGCACAAAGTTATGCCACACTTTCAACCAACTTATCAACACAACTAAATTTAACTATTTCTAACTAAAAATCAATTTTAGTCAAACATATGATCTAGTAAGATTCATTCTAGCTAAGTTAGATACTTCCATAACTTTTTAAACTAAAATTATTGGCTAAAAATATATGGAGCACCACTTTGAGTCCAATTTACCAAAAAAATTTTCTTTTTTGAAAACTTGAAGTTTCAATAACTTTTGCTAATGTAAATAACACATTTTAAAAAACATAAAAAATACCCATTTGTAGATCCATAAGTGTAGTTTTCAAAAATATATTTATTTTAGTAGTTTACTTATTATTTATTATTTCTTTTTTATTTTTACTGAAAGTAGGTTATCAACAAAAAATATTAGCTTGATTACCATGCCAAGGAAAAATACGAAAAATTACTTAAAAAATTTGAAAAAAATATGATGCACTAGATAAAAGAATCCATTTCAAGATGGTATATATTTATTTCCAATTTAGATAAATATTTAATATGAAAGTTGACATCTGATGGAAATAACCATTTTTTGATTCACGCACATTTTAATATATATTTATCGTAATTGGAAAAAAAAATATCCATGCACTAAAGTTTCAAGTTATAAATACACTTAAAAAAATTGTAAGAAAAAAAATTACTATAAAAAGTTTGACGTCCCATACAACTTCATATTCACCATTTTATCAACAACTAAATTATAGTGTTAATTTATTAAACACTAGTTTAAAATATATATAATTTTTTAAAAATACAAACATAAAATATACTAAAAAATACACATTTTACTAGTTTACATCATTTCAAAATTCAAAACATATATGCCACATTTTAGTGATTCAAGTTTAAAATTTGGATCAATGTTGGTTGTTTCCTTTATAAAGTGTGACACAACTTTGTGCTTTTACCTTAGTATAGATTAGGCTTTTGTTGAATTATGGAGAAATATAGTGCATCTTATGCAAAATTGAATTGATGACAAGGTTGAAGACGCGGTTTTTCCTTTTGTCTTTTCCTTTTTTGTTTACTTCACATTTTTCTCTTCCTTTCACTTTGTGTGTGTGGGCACAAATTTTGAGGTAAATGTTCGGTTGTACCCATTTTGAAAATTGGACCTAATCCCCAACAACGAACGAAGACTACTATCAATTTGTCACATGTCTCCCACCTCTTGGGAGTGCATTGTAACTGAATATGATTATCTTTGATGTAGTTGTCCAATAGGGTTTTAAAATGTGTATTTTATGGCTCAAGGCTTGTTTTACTCTTTCATTTCTATAAGAAGGAATTCAGGGCCAGGAAGTAGGGGTTCATTTTTTATGCAATTAACATTGTGAATTATAAGGAGAATTTACTAAGCATATTTAAGAGGTTTTTTGGTCTTAAGATTAGAGCTCATTGTTATGCATGTAAATTGGATAATAATATAGCAAGATATATACATAGAAATGCCAATTTCACAGCTATTGTATCTCCTTGTTCTCATTTTATGAGTTATGAATGAAAGTAATCTAGGATTTCTTTTATTTGTCTCTATTGTTCATTGGTGGATGTTTTATTTCATTCCTTCTTATTGATTCAATAAATTAATGCAAATTCTTGCATGAGATTATTAACTCATAAAAATCAGGTGCTAGGATATTGATAAGTAGTATTAGTCATGAATGTAATAGGGGAATGTTATAATGCAGTATCTCTTGAGATTGTATGTTTCTACTGTAAGTCTCCCCATTAATTAGATAGTAAAAGAACCTAAAGGTGTTATTAGATGGTCTATAGGAACATATATAAAAAGTTCACTTGGTCAAGTACCACACTTTTTTTTTTGTCAAAATCATTTCATGTTATGCTTTGTAATGGGTCTATTTATATATGTGTTTATCGACCATCCAATAACACCTTTAATTTATTTTATTAGTTTTGAAATTTTATTTAGCAATATATCTTTACAAAAGCATTGCATTTATTTCAAAATAATGGATCATACAATTTTTTGTCAACAAGTTCATAAAATGATAAATCAAATGTCACACATATATTACAATAAGATGATGACATGTAATCTATAGAAAATATAAAACAAAATTAACCTAAAATAAATATTCATGGTTTATTAAAATATTCTTTATTTAAATTTATGAATCAAGAAATAGATTAAGATAATAGGTTCTATAAAGGGTCACCCTACAAATATAAAGTAATAGAAACAATATATGAAATAAAATACCTATGTAAAATACCCTATAAAGGGTAGAGAAAGGTACATGTAATAAAATCTGAATAAAAAGACAACAAAAAGACTAACATAAGAACATAAGGAAAATCAACAAGAACAACAACTGGAGATAAGAAAAATGAAATGGAGAAAAATAAAGGTACTGATGACGAAAAAATAAACTCGATGGAGAAAAAAGTCACTCAAATTGATGACTCTATGGTTAGGTTGTGTAGATGGTGAAATCTGCACATTGCTGAAAACCTTCAACATACTCTTAGTATGGTTAGTATTTTAAAATAGAGCAAATAATCAACATCTCTATGAAATATTCCAACATGCTTGATAAACAAAATAGCAAACTAAACTAATTAAAAGTGTAAAAATCATAGTGGATACCTATTCCATAGTGGATTGGTGCACCTTTGGTATGTAAAGGAGCCCTTTCCCAATCCTAGATAAGCTTAGATGATGATAGTGGAAATGAGATGCAAAATGTTGATGAACTAAAAAATGCCTATAGTAAAAGTGCTCAAATTGTGGATGATTAAAATGAAGGATAACCTCTCTATTTATAGAAGAATTTGATGAGAGAATAGGAAAAAGGATGAATGTAGGATAAAAACCCAACCAATAGGAAGAATCCACTTGTCATCATGTGAATGGGCCAAGGATGTGCATATTTTGATGAATGCGCCCATAAATGCAATTAGTTGAAATTTGAAATTAGTGAAATGACAAGGTGGAGAGAGAGTCAAATGGAGTTATGGCCACTTGGCTCAGGGCAAAAGGACTTGCAAGATGAAATGAATTCCTTGTGGGAAGGACACATCTCATTTGGAGGGAGATTTGAAATGGAGGAATATTCCACTTTTATACCTTGTTGAGAGAAAATGAAGATTTAATAAATTACTTAAATTGATTTATTTGTGCAAGTGGGAAAATTCGGAGGATAAGACATGGATTAGAGTTAGCATTAATCAGAATTTGATTAATTAAGATGATGTTAGGTAATTTGACATGACATTTTATTTAGATTTTAAATCAAATGGAGAGGAAAATGATTTTAGATTCAATTAAATAAAGATTTGATTTATTTAAATATCAAAGAGGGTGATATTAGTGATTTTAATTAATTAAAATTTGTTTATTTAATTAAATTTGTTTAGTTAATTAAATAAGATTGTTTAATTTAATTAAAGGGGGAATTTAGAATTGATTTATGATTTAATTAAATAAAATTGATTTATTTAATTAAAAGATGAACATTAGCAATTAAATAGGAGGAACATTAGATGTATGATGTCAATTTTGCATGTCTAATTTTTTCTCCTCTTTGAAGCAATGTATTTGTTGCATTGGTTCAAGGAATGATGCCATCGACATCGAAATTAAAAAAAATTATGTCTTTTTTGGATGCCCCAGTGGAAAGAAGTACGTTGGTACATTTCCCCATTGAGAGATTGAGCGAAAAGTTAAATTTGAGGTCAATCTCATGACAAAGACATTCAAGTTGGATGTATGGATGGTTAGACTAACAGATCTATATCATAATGATGGTGAGATCTTTTTAAGATGCTTAGAATAACAAATCTATATTATCCTAAACAACTTAAATGATTATGTAATGCATGTGAGATGGATGAGATGGATGATGTTGTCCTATGATGATATGACGTGGTTTTGCAAGATTAGAGTGTGGATGTTTCAAGATGGATGAAATGATACTATGTTAGCGTGAAAGAGAATAGAAGAATGAGAGGGATCAAACATTGAATCCATGAAGATGTAGAATTCCAACAAGTCTATTAGTTGTCAAGACTTTATTAGATATTATGATGAATGATGATGATGTATTGCTTATGCAAGGATGGGAAAGATAAAGAGCATAATTTTCGTTATGTTTGATAACACACATAGGTACGATGCATCAAGGTATAAAGAACTAGGATGGCATTGCACCTAGTGTGATGGAATTTGACTCGAATATCAGATAGGAGTACTCTTTTTCACACCTGACATACAAAACCTTATTCAAAATGCAGTTCAGATATTCTAAACATCTCCGACCAAAGCATAGAAAAGAAAGCCTTCCTATGTGGTCAACAAGACATCTAAAACACCTTCCCTACAAACCAAACAAAGCACGCATAACCAAGCTATATTAAAAGAACATCCAACAAACACAATAGATAAAAAGATAATTATTGTTGCCCCATTCCTTACTCTCTAGACCATTTTGATTAGGCATCATCAAGAGGTGCTTGGAATGAGCGAAAAATAAGATGAGTAAACAAATAAGCTAATGTTCTTCATACCACTAGCCAAGACTAAACTACGGTGATGCCTGATGTTGATGTCCATTGTAGGAAGGATGCATCCTAGGAAATGTTGTGATCGGGTGATGATGAGATTGACTGGATGATAAGCTATTAATACTCTAAGTTGACAAACTTATTGACTTATTGACCTAGACTTGAGACTTTGACAATTTGAGCTTTCACTTTAAAACCTGCTAGACTTGCTTCTGACTGACTTACCAAAGAATGAAGGTTATTATGAATGTGGTTATTTGAGATAAGAGGGATGCACCATTTTGGGTTTTTCAGATATTTGGATGTTTTTGGTGTTTTGAAATGTTTTGAGGCTATTTTTTTTTGGAATTTGAGATTTTTCAATGTTTTTGGTAGTTTTGAGATTTTGACCAAGAGACTAACTTAAAGACCTACCCTAGGGGTCTTGGGAGTTGATCAATAGATTAGCCTTTCCTATGTTATATATGTAGAGACCACGTAGTTTGACTGACACAGACCTGACTACTAATGAGATAGATAGGCAAGCAAATTTCCATTTTATTCCAACAAATGGCTAAAGGACTGACCTAAAATATCTCGAGGGATGATCAAAGATGCACCTTGCTATGTTGAAGCTTAGAGATGATGTGGTTTGGCAGGATGACTGTATTTTTTATTTTTTATGTTTATGACCAAGAGATTGGTAGTTTTGAGATTTTTTGGAATGTGGTAATTTGAGATAGGAGGGATGCACCATTTTGGGTTTTTCAGATATTTGGATGTTTTTGGTGTTTTGAAATGTTTTGAGGCTATTTTTTTTTGGAATTTGAGATTTTTCAATGTTTTTGGTAGTTTTGGGATTTTGACCAAGAGACTAACTTAAAGACCTACCCTAGGGGTCTTGGGAGCTGATCAATAGATTAGCCTTTCCTATGTTATATATGTAGAGACCACGTAGTTTGACTGACACAGACCTGACTACTAATGAGATAGATAGGCAAGCAAATTTCCATTTTATTCCGACAAATGGCTAAAGGACTAACCTAAAATATCTTGAGGGATGATCAAAGATGCACCTTGCCTATGTTCAAGCTCAGAGATGACGTGGTTTGGCAGGGTGACTATATTTTTTATTTTTTCAGGTTTTCAAAAAAAAATTTGGATTTTGATATGATTTAGATATTTTTGGATTTTTGATGGATTTTTGAATATTTTTGAATCTTTGAAAGATTTTCTAAATGTTTTTGGGTTTTTTTCATTTTAAATAAGATCACAAGAATATACATGAATTTGATCTGATGTAGCCACAGGAACATGCCCCCAACGTGATGTGATAGACTACTTCGATAAAGGCACAACAAACTGACATTAATAGGAATATGCCATGTAGTACTAAGGTGGAACATGATACAAAAAAAAGATCAAGCTATGATACAAATGTGGATGGATGATGGAAGGATAAATGGAATGTCATGGATAAGTGAGTGTGCGGAATAAGCCATGAAGATCCTAGTGGATGGGGAGTTCTTTATTTACGCTTGATGCCTGTTTGTTAGTTTTTCAACAAGGTACTTGTCCAAAGCGCCATCGAAGTGGTTTTCACTAGAGGACAATTTTTTTATTTAGTGTTTTCCATCCTTTCTTTGAATTTTTTGGATTTCTAAATTTTTTGAATTTTTTTATTGTCACCAAGATGCCTGTTTACCAGGTTTTCATCAAGGTGACCATTTTTTCAGGACATTTTCTGATTTTTTTGTATTTTTTGGTTCTTACCTTGAAAGATTATAGGCATAATATTTTTGAGATGGGAGTTGTTCATGGGCTCCTATATAGGCTCGCCTTCTAGTGTTGATAGCTAAAATGGCCCTGATTTATAGCTTGTCATGATGATGAAAGGTCCCAACCAGTTGGGTTCAAATTTTCTTGTGCTTTATGGGTTTGGCACATTCTTCTGGTTCTCCTTTAGCATAAGTTTTGCTACTTGGAATGTTTTCCTCTTGATCTTCTTGTAATAACTTCATTTGAGTCAGTTTTGATACACCTGTAGATGGTTTAGGGCATCCATACGCTATTCATCCAAGAATTCTAGCTGATTTAGTTGTGAGACGTGATATTCTTCATCTGTAATGAGATTTTGTAGTCATATCCTCAGGGACGGGAGCTTGATCTCAATGGGGAGGATGGCTTCTGATTCGTAGACCAGGGAAAATGGGGTGGCACCTATTGGTGTGTGAATGTTGGTGTGATAGGCCCATAAGGTAGGATTTAGCTGTAGATGTCAGTCACGACCAGCATCATTGACTGTTTCCTTAAGGATTTTAAAAATGGTTTTGTTGGTGGCTTTTTCTTAGCCATTGCCTTGGGGGTAATAACAAGTAGAGAAGTGATGTTGGATTTTGAATTTTTCACATAAGTCACGAACATCCCGGTTCTTAAAAGGTGTCAGATTATCTGAGATAATAGCTTGGGGGACATCGTATCGACAAATGAGGTAGTTTAGGATGAACTTGGATATTTTCTTTCCAGTTTTGTAGGTCATGGGAATAGATTCAACCCACTTTGTAAAGTACTCCATGGTGGTGATGATGAATTTATGGCCATTGGATGAGGTGAGAGTGATTTTACCGATGAGATCAAGCCCCCACTATGAAAAGGGCCAAGGTGTAATAATGGGATGAAGCTCCTGAGCAGGTGCATGGATAAGGTCCCCATGCTGCTAACACTGTAAACATATTCTGAAAAAGTCATGTGGTTTTCAAGTTCCATAGTGGGCCAATAGTATCCAATCCTCAACAATTTCTTAGGAAAAGTCATACCGCTTGAGTGCAAACCATAAATTCCATTATGTACCTCGTTTAAAGCAGTCAAGGCTTCCTCAGTATTTAGGCAATGTAATAGGGTTCCTTCGATGCTCCTATGGTAGAGGGTTTCTCCTAGGATGACAAAGCTGACTTCTTAACAAAGGCTCGTTTAAGGTTTGGAGGTATGTTAGCATGGAGAACTCCTATTCTTAAGTAGTTATAAATTTCATGGTACTAGGGATCACCGGGAACAACGAGTTCACACACGAATTTAGAATCTAGTACCTCGAATGCTAGTATGAGAAGCTTCTCTACAAGGAATTATTGCTTTGGGATGTTGTGCGGGACTTCCAAGAGTGATCCAATCGTAACCATTGCATTTTTTTCTCTATTGTTTGATCTAGGTAGCTTTTCAAATGTGATATCAATGAATTACTCTTTGAGGCTTTCCACAATTTTTTTGTATGGAGTTAGCTTGTCGTCCTTCATCTAATATTCATTGTTTACTTGATTGATTATGAGTTGAGAGTCTCCATATAGCTTTAGACTCATAATCTACCATTTTACTATAATCCTTAAGCCTATGACAAGAGCCTCATATTCAGGTATATTATTCATGCATGGGAATGAGAGCTTGTAAGATTTAGGTATGCAGTCTCCTTCGGGAGTTATGAAGAACATTCTTTCTCCTAACCTATGTTTCTTGTAAGATCCATCAAAATACATCTTCCAGTGGTCTGTTACACCTAGGCTAAAATTTGATTCATTAGGGAAATATGAGATAAGTGGGTTTTCTGCGTATATTGGTCCCTCTACTAGTTTCAATCTATAATTACTTGTCCCTTGATGGCCTTACACTCTACATATTCAATGTCATGTTCTGTCAATATCATGACCCACTTGGTTGTTTGTCCTGTAAGAGTGGCTTTAGAAAGTAGGTACTTGAGAGGATCTATATTAGCAATTAGCTTGATCTGGTGAGCCAACATGTAGTGTCTAAATTTTTGAGCTGCAAATACAACTGCTAGACAAGATTTTTCAATAGGAGTATAGTTTATCTCATGTCCTACCATTTTCCTACTGATATATTATATTTCTCTCTCTCTCTCTCTTTCATTTTCATCATGCTGAGCTAAGAGAGCACCGAGAGCTATCATTGTTGTTGAGATGTATAGGATTAATGGTTTTCCTGGAATTGGCGGCATTAGAATTGGTTTGGAGAGTAGGTATTCCTTCATTTTTTTAAATTCCTAGTCACATCTTTTATCCCATTTGTGTGCTACCCCCTTGTGGAGTAGATGAGAATATGGGATTTGTTTGTTTTCCAACTCTGCTATGAATTTGTGGATCGATTGGAGCCTGCCTTGTAGACCTCTTAGTTGCTTTAGTATCCCGGGTTCTTCTATTTCAAGGATCACCTTGACTTTGGCGGGATCTACCTTGATTCCTCTCATTGACATGATATAGATCAAGATCTTGTCTGATTATACTCCAAAGATGCACTATTTTGGGTTGATGCAGACCTTATATTTTTCCAACCTATCAAAAAAAAAGCCCAAAGCTGATATGTGGTGTCCAATGTGATATCAAATCTATCCTTATGATCTCCATATGGTACCGTATCCCTTAGTCTCATGAATTCTAAGAGCCTCTCATCATTTTTGAACGTGTCTAGAATTGGCTATCCTCATTGGTCATAATTGATGAGTTGGGTGTAGACCATGTTTATTTCATGGGTTTGGTGGTTTGACTCAAAAGACAGGGTGCTAATCATGAGTAGGGAGCAATCTTCAAAAATCATGGGTGAGCAAGTTATGGTATCCTCATCATCACTACTACTACACACATTGGTTATGTCAAAGGTAAAGTTATCTATGGCTCAACCTATGGACAAGGGTAACTGGAGGGCGGCTACCAATAGCTAAGAGAGGGTCCTGACTACATTAACTGGGGGACTTCTACCACATATGGTTACACTTGAAGGGGTACACCCAAGGCCAAGATTTTTCATTTGCCTTTCAACAGTGATGGGTTTCAATTGGCCAGTGATGTTTTTTCCAAGACTTGTATTCTTAGTATAACCCATGCCCAACATCATTTGCAATCCTTTTCTTCTTTCATCTATGGGAAGATTAGGCATGGGCCTTTCTTCTTGTTAGAGGAGATTGGATACATCTCTCTCGTCCACCACTTCTCGGCCTAGCTCTCCCCAACACCTAAATCGAGAGGGATCCACTTTGAAGGTTTGAGATGTTGTATTAGTGGGTTGTGGTAAATCCCCGACTACGAAGGATCCTTTCTTCATTTTGTATTCCCCACAACCATTGTCTTGGATAATAAGCTTGATATCAGATATGTCGGGGATGGAGGGTGTCTTTGTCCCAGAAGTGGAGGCGATGTTGGATAGGTCGATATATGGAGTGGAGGGGCCTTCATCATTCTTTTGGACTTGGGGTGAATTTATAGTACTTGGTTTCTAGGCTCCTGCAGTAGGCGAAGGGTTCAGGATCACCATAGATTGTGACCTATTGGTTTTGGTATGAAAACTTGACACATTGGTGGAAAGTTGATGCAACTACTTGCATCCCATGGATCCATAGGTGTCCTAGAAGTATGTTATATGGTAGGTCAAGGTCCAACATCTAACAGGTATTTTCCATAAGAACTGGCCCTACTTGAATAGGGAGTTGAATAGTGACCTAAGACACTCTTTCTTGATCATCGTAAGCTCTGATTATGATACCTTTACCCTTTTCAATGGAACTGGATTATTTATAAACTTTAATGAACAAATGTTAAGGCCTGCACCTCCATCCACCAAGACCCTTTTGACTTTATTTTTATGAACCAGGACTTCAAGGTGGAGTGCACGGTTGTGAGATAGTTGGGAGGAAAAGTTCCGATCGGAAAAAGTGAGGAGATTTGGAGTGGTGATGTTATCGACCATAGATTGGAATTTCTCTATATCAAGGTTGGCAGAGATGGTGGATGAATCCAATGCTTCCTCAAGGATTTCTTTGTGGATGGCTAAAATCTTCAGTAATTCCATGATGGAGATTTGAGTAGGGGTTTTTTTTAACTAGTCAAGGATGTTGTAACCATTAGGGAAGGATTTTTTATTGCAAGTAGGGGTTTTAGTTGGCTGTGGTGCCCCTAGAACAGTCACCTTGCCACTGTGTGTGGTGACTCCACAATCAGCGTTGGCTCCTTGATGCTAACAACCGTGACTAATTCGTCTAGGGAGGAAACTGTGGACATGAAAATCTGCAAATTGGTTAGCATGATTCCAATCTCCTCATAGAATAATACAACATTCTTCAAACTAAATGAAAAAAGTAATTTAAGCATGCAAAGAAGACATGAAGTATATCCATTCTATGGTGGATTGGTGCTCTTTGGATATGTGAAAGAGCCCTTTCCCAACCCTTGATAAGCAAGATTGCCAAGATGATGAGAGGATAGACAATGAGATGCTCATGAACTCAAGTTGCCTACAGTGGAGATGCTTTCAAATGTGGATGATGAAGAGCAAGATTGATTCTTAAATGAAGAGAGTAACCTTCCCTCAAGATGTGTTTTTGTTTGAACGAGAGAAGCCTTCAACTTATAGTTGAACTTGAAGAGAGGAGAGGTCAAATTGATGAATGTGGGATCATTCATGGACCAATGACAAGATGCCACTTGTCAAGGTGTGAGAGGGTGAGGAATGTGCAAGTCTTGGCCAATGTGCCAATTCAAAATTGAAAAAAGGCAATAAATGCATGTGGTTGAGGGTTTTGGGGGGCAATTTGTCTTTGTCCAAAAAGTCAAAGATGAGAGTTAATGAGGGAAAATATGGGTTTTAATAATCAAATAAAGTGATTTATTGGTGCAAGTGGATGAATCTAGAGGATTCATGTAGTTAGGATTAAACTAATCATGATTTGATTAATCTAATAGGTGAGTTAAGTGATATGATATTTGATTTTAGATTTTTGTATTTCTTTTAAAATCAAATGAGAGGAAATGAGCATTGATCATTTAATTTAATATTGGTGATTAAATTAATAGACCTTAGGAGATTTATTATTTAATTAAATAAAACTTGATTTATTTAATCAAAAGGTGAACATTGACGATGATGTTAAATCTGCATGTCTACATTTTTCCCCTCTTTGAACCAATGTACTTGTTGCATTGATTCAAATAATGATGTTGCCAACATCGAAATTAAAAAATTTCTGTTTTTTTTTTCGGATGCCCCAACGAAAATAAATACGTTAGTACATTGCCCCCTCGAGAGATCAAGCGAAAAGATTCGATTTGAGGTCGATGTCGCAACAAAGAGGTTCAAAATGGATGTAAGAATGGTGAGACTATATGATAATGATGATGTAAATGAGATGTTTGGAAGCTGCTTAAAATAACAAATATATATTATTTTAAACATGTTAAATGATTATGAAATGCATGTGAGATGGATGAGATGGATGATGTTGTCCTATAATGATATGACATGATTATGCAAGATGAGAGTGTAGATGGTTTGCATTGTTAGTGTGAAATAGGATAGAAGAATGAGAGGGATCAACCCTTGAATCCAAGAAGATGTAGAAGTCCAACAAGTCCATTAGTCGTTGAGACTTTATTGGATATGATGATGATGTATTGCTTATCCAAGGATGGGAAAAGAACGTACCTTTCTTTATGTTTGATAACACATGTAGGTGCGATGCATCAAGGTATTAAAAACCAGGATGGCGTGGCACCTAGTGTGATGGAATTTGACTCGTCAAACATATAGGAGTACTCTTGTTCACACTTGACAAACAAAACCTTATTCAAAATGTAGTTCAGATATCCTAAACATCTTGAGCCAAAACATAAGTAAGCAAGCCTCCTTATGTGGTCAACAAGACACTTAAAACATCTTTCCTACAAACAAACAAAGTACGTCTAACGAAGTTATTTTACAAGAATATCCAACAAGCATAGTAGATAAAAAGATAATGATCATTGCCCCATTCCTTTCTCTCTAAACTTGTTTTGTTTAGGCATTATCGAGAGCTCCTTGGAATGAGCGCAAAATAGGATAAGTCAAAAAGACCAAATAAAGTAAACAAACAAGCTAATGTTCTTTGTACCGCTAGCCAAGACTAAACTACTGTGGGGTACCTGATGCTTATGTCCATCACAAGAAAGCTTCATCCTAGGACATGTAGTGATCAGGGTTTTGGTGAGACTGATTGGGTGATAAGCTATTAATACTCTGAGTTGATAAACTTGTTGACTTACTGACTTAGGCTTGAGACTTTGACGATTAGGGTGTTCGCTTTTGAACCTGCTAGACTTGCTTCTGACTGATTCATCAAAAGGTGAAAGCAACAATGCTTTATTATGAGTGATGACAATCATGGGTGAAAGCGAGATGGAATGGATGCACCATTTTGGTTTTTTCAAATGTTTTGAGATTGTTTTTGGTATTTTTGAGATTTATGAATGTTTTTGAATTTTGTGTCTCAGGGGCCGATCAAGGATGGCCTTGTCTACGTTTAAGCTCAGAGACGACGTAGTTTAGACTCCAATTGACTTGAATGCTAATGAGATAGATGGGAAAATGGATTACCATTACGACAGACGCCAAAAATTATAAAATGTGAAAAAGATGGACAAACGAATGCCCCTGCGACGGATGTCACTACGATGGATGCCTAAAATCCTAAAATGTGAAAAAGATGGAAAAATGAATGCCCCTACAACAGACGCCTAACTAGATGGGCAGATGGATGTCATTGCGACGGACACATGAATGCCCCTGCGACGGATGCCTAACTAGATGGGCAGACGGATGTTATTGCGACAGATGCCTAAAATGTGAAAGAGATGGAAAAACGAATGCCCCTACAACGGATGCCTAACTAGATGGGCAGACGGATGTCATTGCGACGAACACCTAAAATCCTAAAATATTAAAAAGACAGACACATGAATGCCCTTGCGACGGAAGCCTAACTAGATGGGCAAACAAATGTCATTGCGATGGATGCCTAAAATCCTAAAATGTGAAGGAGATGGACAAATGAATGCCCCTACGATGGACGCCTAACTAGATGGGCAAACGGATGTCATTGCGATGGACGCCTAAGGACTGACCCTTACTATAAAATAAATGGGCAAACGGATTGCCAATGTGATAGACTCCTAAGGACTGACCCTAACCGTCTCGGGGGATGATCAAAGATCAACCTTGCCTACGTTCAAGCTCAGAGATGATGTAGTTCGACAAGGTGAAAGACTGGAAAGACTCAATGATGAATGTTTTGAAGATTTTCTAAATGTTTTGACATGTTTTTTTGAATTTTTTGATTATTTTTTGAATGTTTTTGGATTTTTTATTTTTTAAATGTTTTTGAATTTTCGCATGATTTTGACAATTTGGATATGGATACATGATGATATCAATGCTCTGTTTTGGGATTTTGCTAAAAACCAAGCTTAATATTGATCAATCGGATTGATGGATTGATTGTTTGACTAAGTGTGTTAAGTCAAACAAAAGTGATAATGCACTTGTAAACTCTAGGAAGTTGTGTTATCCTAGAATAAACTCATACAAAAAGGATAATTTGGCTAGGTGTGTTAAGACAAATGAGGTGATGATTTGATAATTTGGCTAAGTGTTTTAAGCCAAACAAGATGAACTCATAAACCCTAGGAAATTGTGTTATCCTAGAGAAAACTCGTGTATAAGATGACAGTTTGACTAAGTGTGTTAAGTCAAACAAGGTGATGATTGATTGGATTCGATTAAACAAGATTGATGAAGCTTGATTTGGAACAAAATTGTTTTGATGATTTTGATGTGACACTGAAGTACACATTAGATGCAACTGATATGGATTGCTTGGATTGATGTTCGATGAAATATAAAGTTTGATAAGGAACATCGTCTTACTGTCAAAATATGCCATGGGCTAGTGATTTGGATTTCGTAGCTCACAAATGCCTTGACCAATTTGATTTCATGTTCACCAATGCTCGAAACACCACATAAGTGTGAAGATATAGATCAAGATTTATTCCTAAAGTAAGATGTAAATATCTACCCCCAGTGTCTACCAATGTTTGAATGACCATGGGTGGATTCTTGGATGAATGGATATGAATTATCTTGCGATAAGATAAGGGTGTTCAAATAGAGGAATGCCCATTCAGATAATGCCTCAAGGCTTAGATAACTTTCGGTAGGATAGGATCAATGAAAATGACCCATGTCAAGCTGTCTACCATAAGCAAGTGTAAAGTGTGCTCCAAAATTTTATCAAGATAATGCAAGTAGATGGTAACGGGTTGGATGAATGGTTCATGGATGAATGGATGATATGGCTGAAATTTTGGATTTATTATGGATGTGATAAGATGCTTTCTCCTAAACTGGCACATGTAGATGCTCGGTTCTACACATGACGCCTGTTTGCCAGGTTTTCATCATGGTACCTATCCAAAGCACCACCGAAATGGATTTCGTTAAAGGATGATTTTTTTCTTTACTGTTTACAATCCTTTTTCTGATTTTTTTTTTGGATTTTTTTTTGTTGTTGCCAAGACGCCTATTTCCCAGGTTTTCATCAAGGTAACCATTTTTTCAGGATATTTTTCTGATTTTTTTTTGTATTTTCTAAGAGATTTTAAGCTGATGTTGAATCACTTAGTACTGCTGACATTGATGCTTCTATCATAACGTGCCATTGGTAGCCTACTTGAAGAAGTTGTTTTGCCAAGACACGTGCACTTGAGTGCAACTTTTCAGATCCCTGATTTGCTTTGCTGATATCGGAGTTAACTCTGTCTTTGTACACACATCACGATAGAGTGCCTTCTGAATCCTTATGATGAAGGGTCGCTGCCAACACATGGTTAATGAAAGAATTGGATATCATGCATGGAGGCATGGATGGATTGTGTTTAGGACTAAAATATGGATTGGTCGATAGTTTGGAACCTTTGACTCTCCAAACTTGGGAAGATGAGCAATAATGAGTGGATATGGAAGTGTGCATGGAATTAGGACCAACTACTCGATACACTTTGTATGTCGCTTGAGAAGCATGTTTTCTCTTTTGTGGACATCTTTGATGGATACTTTTCCCTTTTTTATTTTGCCCCATAGTTTCTTTGACTAATGGAGTTTGATAGGGATAATCTTTCTTTGTAATCTTTGGTATCCATATGTATTTGATTTGTCCTTCATGCTTCAGTACTTTTTTCTTCATTTTTTTATTCGAATCTTTCTTTTGTTGTTGGTCCCAATTCGTGGATGGGGTGATGGATGGATGAAGATTCGCGACATGGTGGGTCATAGTATTGGCATTGGTTTCATCATAAGGATTCTTCGTGCTCCCTATGTTGACGTTTGCTCGAGATGAAGTTGCCCCCAGTTTTGTGGAAATATTACTAATATGTTTATATCCCTTGATTACTGAATAACCAAGGCCTTGATTCTTAGGATTGCCGATAATCTACACTGGTTCTAGGATACCCTCTTCATGCCGACCTAATCCATTGCCTTGATAGTTCATCTATAGAAACATTTTGTCTGCAATAGGATATGATCTGCCTTGGAAACAAGGTGCTAATCCTTCTCTGCTTCCTGGTGGATCTTCAAAAGTGCCAACTTCTTTATTGATGAGGTAGCTAGCCCTGAGAAAGGTGATTGATCGAACTTTATAGGTTATAGGATCCTCCATATGTGGGATGAATTCTTGATTGATATCCTTAGTTTGAGCTTGTGAGACATCAGATTGTACTGCTTCTTCAAGAAGTGTTGATGCTTCACTGTCCACACAAAATTCTTCCTCATGACTCACTTCACAAGATGTTTTTGATTCACGACTTATGTAGAAACCTTCTTCATGACCCATTTCTGATATGTCTCTACATTTGTCCATATCTTGATCATGTTTATAAATGTTAAGAGTAAGAGACTCTTGTTCCTTGGTAATGATGCCAATAGTATGAGACTCTTGTTTTGAATGAAGATCATTTACGTGTCCGTCCAAAGAAAGCATCTTGTGGGTAGATGGAGGAATATGCGCTATATGGATATGATCATCATTTGTGGCATCTTGTATAGATAAAAGAGTGCCCATTAGATCATTATAGTATATTGGAGATACAAATTCTCGATCTTGAGTGATTTTAGAACTACTTTCGACATGCTTTGGATCAAGTTCTTGACATGGGTCGATTTCAAAGGATGAATTGCTTATAGTGGGTTCTTGGACATCATCATTGGGAAGTGGCTCAATATCCACTTGTTCTTTGAGTGGATTTGGATCAAGTGTTAAGCTAGGGATTCCTTCAATATCTATAACCATGAGGTCAAAGGATGTCAATATGTCTTCGGAAGGAACATTGCTAGACCTTGGTGATAGATTTTGATCATGTTTTGGAATACGTTCTTGAGATATGTCCTCTAACTCATAAGGCGATGTAGAGACATTTTCGATATGATCATTGGTGGATGGATCGTAGCTTATGTCAATAGGATCAAATAACATCAACACTCCTTGAAATAGATCTTTGTAGGAGGGGTCTTGATTATGACTAAAAAATGGCTCTTGATGTATGTTTATTTGATCTTCAGATGAGATGGAAACACCTTCAAGATGGTCATCGATGGATTGATCTTAATTTTTGATTTCAACAATTGTGGTGGGAATCTGTTGCAAGCTTTGTTGAGGAGTAATGCCTGTGTTTGCTGCTGAGTGAACAATGCTTGTTGTTGGTCGTGTTGTTGTTGTTGCACAAATAATGCTTGTTGTTGGTCGTATTGCTATTGTAATTGGTAGTCTTGCAAGGATTGTTGATACGCTTCTTGTTGTGCTTGTAATTGAGCTTGGTATTGTGCTTGTGCTTGCGCTTGTTGAGCATGGAATTGCGCTCATGCTTGAGCGTGTGCTTGTTGGATTGCTTGTGCAATCTGAGTGACATGTGCGGCTTGCACAGCTTGTGCGGCTTTGTTGGTTTTGGAGCAACTTTTTCCGGGAAGCTTCTTGAGCGGCTTGCAACATGATGGAGAATGAATTGGTCATCTTGTGTTTTGGTGGTGGTGGCGGCGGATTGGGAATGGTGTTGATTATTTGGATTGCTTGGATGGTTGCCACCTGCTGTTGTGATATCGATGGAAAAATGGGATGATTTGGTATGATGTTTTGATTTAGCATGATAGATTGAAATTGAAAATTGTTATGGTTGGGAATCATATTGCTTTGATTTTGCATGGGGTTACCTTGACTTGGATCAATACCTAGAGTCATCAACATATTGCTTGGATTTTGAACAATATTGATGGGATTTTCAAACATTTCTACACAAAATTTTACCAAGTGTGGACTAGAAATGTTCATGTTCAACAAACTTGTATTTGGCATGTATCGATTTGGTAGGATAATGTTGTTTGGAAAACTCATGCATTCAATGTTTGGTTAATAGATTTGCAAATTTCGACTTGGATTTAAATCTACCATTGGGAAAGGTGTTCCAAACTTTGGATTGGGCATACTCACAGTCATATCAGTGAAGTTTGGAAGAGATATTGATGCCACGTTTGAATTGCATAAATGTGAGTTTTGATAATCAATTGGCATTGCAAGACTTGGATAGTTTGGTTGACTCGAATTGCTCCTGATGTATGAATCAAGTTTATATTCCATGTCCCTCTTGTATTGAGATCGAGTTTGAACCATAAAATGAAGATCAATTTTCAAGAATGTAAGAGATGAACCTCTAATCCTTTAGATCAGTCTAAACCTTAGGTTCAACGAAGCGAAGAACTAGGATAATTGAAGGATCAAAGAAATGATGAGGATGAGATAAATGAAAGATGAGTGATACGGATGAATGGAACTCTTAAAGAAACTTTGAAGGAAATGGTAAACTTTTTAGGACTTTGATTGATCATGATTGGATTGATAGTTTGACAAGATGTGTTAAGTCAAACAAAATGTGATAAATGCACTTGTAAAACCCTAGGAAGTTGTGTTATCCTAGAGTGGACTTGTACATAAGAGGACGGTTTGACTAAGTGTGTTAAGTCAAACAAGGTGATGATTTGATAATTTGGCTATGTGTGTTAAGCCAAACAAGATGAACTCGTAAACCCTAGGAAGTTGCGTTATCCTAGAGAAAACTCGTGTAAGATGATGGTTTGACTAGGTGTGTTAAGTCAAGGAAGGTGATTTGATTTTTCCTAGAAGTTTAGCATAACAAATGTTTACAAAGTTTCCAAGAGCTGTTGGTGAGGTGACTTTTGACTGATTTAATGGTTGAGAGATGGATGAAAGTGATTGAATTTGATCCTAGACTTGACCTAGAATAACACTTCTGATTACAAGACCTCGATGTTGAAGAACACGCTATACTTCCTATGGGAGGAAAGAAAACCTTTCAAAAAGTTTGGGATTCTGCTGATAGTAAGACTCATACAACTCAGGATCTCAAGATGCTCCTCACGAGCTTTCAGACTAAGCTTCTTGAACTTTGGTTTTGGGATTTTGATCTTGCGGGAAATCATGTTAGAAAACACATGTGTAATCCAATTTGTCTTTTATCTTTTCTTAGTGAATTCTTTTTACCAAAAGCACTTGCTTGATTATGTTTTCAAATTGATGTCTAGTGTCTCACTTTCTTTCTCATCCCACAAGGTCCTTTATGTGGAAATCAAGGAAAATAGGGCAAAAGTCCCTTATGTTTAACCTTGTTGAAAACAAATGATGGTAGAATTTGTGCACTTAGAAACCTCTAGGGATATGATCCCTATGGAAAGCAAGAGTGTCCAAGTTCATGAAAAGTATTTGTTTCTCACAAGGGGTTTGAAATTTAAAGGTCTATGAATGTTTGTTTTCAAATGTTTTCAAGATCAAGCAATGTATTTCTTCCCAAACACTTTTACAATCCTAGGATGATGAGGCAATATCTTGTTGGGTTCCCACTTGGATAATCCAGCTACGCATATCTTGTGCAAATGGCTAAATGCTTGACGACACTGGCTCCCCTCCACGACACTCACTTATTCGGGTCAGTCAGGAATTAGTACCCATGAATCTCCCATGACATACATTCCATTTCCACAACAAGACTGCATGTATAACGTGGGGCGGCTTCAAAGGACATGACCTTTTGCACCAACAAGATAGATAAGGTTTTGGCCTTTTTCTAAACAAAGGGTTCTAATTCGGGCATTCCGTTCGTGGGGGATTATCCAACATCGGCAAGAGTCCATTGCTGTCCATCTCGTCAGAATAATCCTCATGATATTGGCCTTTGTTCCAATATCCACACTTATATCCCAGGTCGAAGTCGCTTGGCTTTAGCATGTTCCCAGTTGGGTGGTTCCCTTGGGTGAGTACTTTTTCCCACAAGGCAGGCCCTCTAAGATAAACAAAAGCGAGCTAACATATCCCATCGTTCACACAACCTTCATTGAAAAACAAAGGGGAAAACCTTCGCAATATGTCGTGCTCACACTTGCATGTTTTGTTCAATTTTAAAATGCCCAAATTGAAATGTGGAGGCAATATTTTTGACAAGTTAATATCGCCAAAATGCTTTTGATTCTCAAGATCGATGTGAAGCGCGAGAGAAGTGCATACGCATTTTGGTGATTAATTTGTGAAAAACATTGCAAAACATGAAAGACACTTGTTCATTTTATACCTCAAAGTACTGATGAGTTCATTTTAAAAGCACCAAATGAGATGTGAATTTTTCCTTGTTCAATTTTAAGTCCAAATTGAAATCTAGTAAATGTCTAAGGTTCTTTTAACCAACTTTGAAAAGATCAAATCAAAGATTGATTTTAAGCCCAAATCGAAATGTGAGTCGGTTTAAAACAGAAAACTAAAATGTGAATTGGAGCCAACGATTATAACCACAAGCATTAAAATATGCTTTTCAAGTCTTAATTTCAAAATTTCTCAAACTTTGATTTATTCGCCTTTGTTTAATTTTGACGATGTCCTTCAATGCCAACACCTATAAACAATACAAAGTTTTTAGAAATAAGGTAACCAAAAAAATCTCTTATACATCAATGCATTAAGAATAGGCTGAAAATTAATAGTAAGAAAAACAATTATCAAGAAAGTAAAGAGAAAACCCACTACTACAACCCTTCAAATGTCATACTTGTGAAACCTATCACTGTTAATTACCTGTATGTGGTTAATGCACAAAAGAGATTGTTCCTTGTATGCTATTGAATGACCACCAGCTGATTTAAGTTTTCTTTATTATGCATAATGTGATCAAATTTGTTGACAATAATTGCCTAACAATAAAACTCTATTGCAGATTGCAAATTGAGATAATTCCAAGAGCAACTTGATTTTTGTGCCTAAAAGTCAATTTCAAAAATGGAAGTAAAAGAAATGTCAAATCATATGTAATCGATATTGCAATTAAATCATTATAACACCCACCCAGAGTGACATACAATGAATGTTACAAGTACAATGTTCACACATTCTCCATTATAAAGATAAATTAGTAATTCATGTCACTGCCACAAGTAATTGCAAATGGATCATAAACCGAGAAAATAACAGTAGTATCTATTGTATAATCATTTACTTGATTTCCGATTTGTTGCTTTTCTTTGGAAGATTTAAATGCTATTTGCAAATAACATAAAGTTGGATAAGAACATGGCAGTTATGTGTGTAGATTAAAAAAATTTACAACCATTCTTCAAAGATGCGCATTGGGCAGTTAAGATTTCTTCCCAGGCGTTTGGTGATAAACATTCACAATATCCAAAGACTTTGAAAGTGGACCAGCATGATTAATGGGCATTTGGAAAGATAGTGAATAACATGAAGACACTGTGCTTTTAGTGCAGGAGCCATAATTTTCAAACCAAACTGTTACTTCCTAAAACCTTCACTGATAAAAATCTCAAGCTTAACTAAGTTTAGATTGATAATACACAAAATTGATCATCATTCAACTAATCCTCATTCAGGATGTATTTAAGAGAAATAATTTTTAAAGACGGCGAATAAATGATTTTAAAAACTTTCAAGATAATGCAAATAATAGGTGTAAAGCCGAATGTTTAAAATTTTGTTAGCATCTTTCTCTCTATGGAAGTATAGGAAAGACATGTGAACTACTTGACAAGATGCCTTATAGCCCGATAGGTGCCATGATTACAAGATCTACACAAAATCTAAGTGTTGAAAATACACAAGAAACTTTCAAGTAAATAGAGTAGGTAGGTGTGAAGCTGAATTCCTAGCGCAAAATCCTCCTGACAAACAGCTAGAGAAAATATGTTTTAAGCCAGTGGAAGAACCAATACGGACATGCTTGTTTTGTATGGAACAAAAGTAGAGGCCCACTCACTATTGGCCATCCTTCTTTTGTTCAATCTACAAAAAAGATCAGATGTTAGTAGATGCATGATTAAAGTCCTAAACATGCAAGTCTAAGGCAGTGCGGACTAGATAGGATATTCTGTGAGTTAAATACACTTCTTTGTTTAGGTGAAGCAAGTGTCTACTCCCACGCTTCTTCTCACCTCCTAATCTACTACCTAAATATAGTATAGATTGGACAGTAAGGACCCACCACTCGCAAGATAGTAAATATCGACGAGGCCCCAAACTGCATACTACCAATTTCTCCTTTCATTGGGACACAGTGAATATAACGCCACCATGTCAGCCCATCTTTACTGATGCCACCACCTCACCTGATTGATCACATATATGCAAATTGGCTTGTTGACCAAAGTCACAGCAGTGCTAAGCTAAGCTCTCTATTGAACCATGACCAATGAAGCATGAACACGTGGCCACATATAGTGATGGGGTTCTCTGGTTGCTTTCTGATCGTTACTCCCACACTTCTTCTCACCTCCTATGTACATTCCCAGCCGAGCAATTTAATTGATAAGTTACGTTTATCAAGAGTGTAGTACAGTGGAGCTTGGTTTAAAATGGACAATAGATGGCCTAAAAGCATAAGAAGAATAGTGGACATTTATTGGTGATGGGCCTCTATCCTTACCATGTTACTAAAAAACTAGATTACCTCCCACGCAAGCATTTAAGTTACCACCCACCTCACAAAGATCGATGATTAGTGTTGATCATATTGGTAAATCAACATCTGGTTCCATTTCCTACAAATGGTAGCGAGGACTTCCAAGCAAATATCCAATATTTATATATATGACTATTGCTTGAAGTAGAATACAGTTTCAACAATAAAGTATGCAAAATTTACATTCCTCCAGAGATAGAAATTGCTATTAGCGTAGCCTAAATGGGATTCGAAGCAACAACATCATAAATGGCCATTTGTGCGGTCAGAGGTAACAAACTAACACAACATGCCTATACGAATAACAGTTTTCATTAAAATAATGCCCTCAAAGTTAGCTCAACTTACTACTGTTGTAAACTAGTATCGATATTATTCAAACAATGTAAATTATAGGATAAGATAATGCTTAAGAAAAGAAGATATCATCTAATGGTTATCCATGGAGCATATTATGCAAATATATGTCTACCCTCCTTCTAGCGCCATTTTGTGGACATGAAAATCTGCAAATTGGTTAGAATGATTCCAATATCCTCATAGAATAATACAACATTCTTCAAAATAAATGATAAAACTAATTTAAACATGCAAAGAAGACATGAAGTATATCTATTCTATGGTGGATTGGTGCTCTTTAGATATGTGAAAGAGCCCTTTCCCAACTCTTGATAAGCAAGATTTCCAAGATGATGAGAGGATAGACAATGAGATGCTCATGAACTCAAGTTGCCTATAGTGGAGATTCTTTCAAATGTGGATGATGAAGAGAAAGATTGATTCTCAAATGAAGAGAGTAACCTTGCCTCAAGATGTGTTTTTGTTTGAAGGAGAGAAGCCTTCAACTTATATTTGAACTTGAAGAGAGGAGAGGTCAAATTGATGAATGTGGGATTATTCATGGACCAATGACAAGATGCCACTTGTCAAGGTGTGAGAGGGTGAGGAATGTGCAAGTCTTGGCCAATGTGCCAATTCAAATTTGAAAAAAGGCAATAAATGCATGTGGTTGAGGGTTTTGGAGGGGAATTTGTATTTGTCCAAAAAGTCAAAGATGAGAGTTAATGAGGGAAAATATGGGTTTTAATAAATCAAATAAAGTGATTTATTGGTGCAAGTGGATGAATCTAGAGGATTCATGGAGTTAGGATTAAACTAATCATGATTTGATTAATCTAATAGGTGATTTAAGTGATATGACATTTGATTTTAGATTTTTGTATTTCTTTAAAAATCAAATGAGAGGAAATGAGCATTGATCATTTAATTTAATATTGGTGATTAAATTAATAGACCTTAGGAGATTTATGATTTAATTAAATAAAACTTGATTTATTTAATCAAAAGGTGAACATTGATGATGATGTTAAATTTGCATGTCTACAGAAACAACTCCATTGTACACATGATTTACATTTCCATACTTTTTCTTCCCTTTGTTGTTTCCTTGGTTATGATCGGGCATCAGGTTCTTGTATATTTTTAGATCTTTGTTACCAACTGGTTGCTCAACATATATGATTTTTTCATGGATTAGATCATGGATGACATTCTTCATTTTCATGAAGTTGGCAGTCATATGCCCCTTGAGCTTATGATAATCACAAAGGAAATTTTTGTTGTACCAGGGTGGTTTCACCTCGAGTTCTAGGTAATTATCATACGTGTGGATCTTGATGAGGTTCTCATATAGCAAATTCTTCATGATGGACTCGATTGACTCCCCAAGGGCTATGAATTTATGCTTGGGGGGATACTTGTTTCGTAGAGGTGGTCCTCCTTGATTATTGAGGTTGTTGACTTGACTGCAGGGTGGTTGTTGGTTTACTACATTTTCTTGCCTGTTATTGTGATTATTGTTCTACGGTTGATGATGTGTTTGATTATTTTTCTTTCGAGCACTGATGATGACCTTGACATCGACCACTCCATCATTGGTGAAATTCTTGTTCTTCACCCATGTGCAAGGTTTCTCATTATAACTGGTGGATGGGTGACTATCTTGATGTTCAGGATAGGTAGGCATGCCTACTTGCGTGATAAGGCCTCTTTCAATGTTGAGCACCTTGGGGATTAATTGGTCATATGTGGTGATGCATTTCATCTTCAGATAGAATGCCAAGCTCCTCTCTAGATTACCAATGATAGTGCAGATTTTTTGTTCATCTAGCATGACCCACTTGCTTCGATTGGCCTTGGATCACCATCATTGGAGGAAAGAGGTGAATGATTCCCCCTTTCCCTATTTGAGAACCAAAATTTCCTCTAAACTAACATCCACACCAACGTTGAATGCATAATTCTAGAAGAATGCATCTTTGATTTCCTAGAATGTTCTGATGCCAGTAGGTAGACGAACGAACCACTCCATGGCGGGACTAGCCAAGCTTTGAAGAAACAACTGCATTAGATAAGTGTCATTGTATGCGACTTCCATACAATGTACCTAGAACTCCCTGATGTGATCTTTAGGGTTTCCCTTCCCACAATATTTGTCAAATTTGGGTATTTCGAATCCCTTCGAGAATGGTACCATTGCTAAGCTCCTGTCAAAAGGATAGGGACACAAATTGTTGGGTGTCCTTGTTGTTTTTCCTTATTGAAGATCAATCACTTGCTGCGAGAGCAGTTTGATTTGTTCTATCACATCGCCTTGCGGATCAGGAGGTGGGGTGAACATGTTTTGAGGTGTTGGATTGACGGGTGGGATGTTGATGTGATTTTGTTACAAGCTTTGCTGAGCGAGTAATGCCTGTTTTTGTTGCTGAGCCAACAACACTTATTATTGGTTGTGTTGTTGTTGCACCAACAAGGCTTGTTGTTGGTCATTTTTTTGTTGGACCAAGAAAACTTATTGTTGGGCTTCATGTTGAGCCGCTTGCTATTATGCTTGATAATCTTGCAAGGCTTGTTGATATGCTGCTTGCTGGGCTACTTGCAATTGTGCTTGGTGTTGTGCTTGCACTTGCACTTTTTGAGCTTGATATTGGGCTTGGGCTTGAGTATGCGCTTTTTGGACTGCTTGTGCAATTCGAGCAGATTGTGCGACTTGAGCTACTTGTGCGGCTTGTGCAGCTTGTGTAGCTTTTGCAACTTGTGCAGCTTGTTCCACTACTAATTGTGCTTACATTTGTTGAGCAGCTAACCGGGAAGCATGTTGATTTTGGAGTGCCTTTTGATAGGTGGATTGTTGAGTAGCTTGTAACGTGATGCTGAATGAATTCATTGTGTTGTGTTTTAGTGGTGCTGGTGGTGGATTGAGAATTGTGTTGATCATTATGATGAGCGGAAAATTTGTGTTGATGATCATGGTTTGAGTTGTGGATGGTGTGATTGAGATGCTCGGTCCTTGGGAAACCTTGCTTTGAGAGACTTGGGGAATAGTGGATGTATTGATGGTTTTCATATGTTGTTGCGATATCAATGGCAAGACCGGAGGATTTGATATGATTCTTTGATTTATGATGGGTGGGTTGCTTTGATTTGGTTGATTAGTGGTTGGTAAAGGGGGAAGACCCAACCCAAGGGGTGATGTGGATGTAAGTGGTTGAGCTGGACATGGTGGAAAGATGGGCGGTGCATTTTCTTGGACAAATGATGATGAGGAATCAAAGACTCCCCTCGTTCTGAATAAATCGCCTTCTCCTTGTGAGGTCATAGGGAGATAAGTTTACGTTTCTAGAGGGTAGAATGGTGTTGCATAAAATGAGGATGAATTCGTATGATTATAAAATGTGAGTGGAACGTATGGGTGTAGTGGATTCACTAGGACTAATTGATTGGATGATGTGATCTGTGGGATGCTTTGGGTGATGCTTTGAGATGGAGGCATGGATGGAATCAAAGGCATGATCCCAAGAAGTCTCTGAATGAGGCTACTTACATCATAGTCAGAAGGGAGTTTAGCCCCTTCTTTTTCTAATTCAAGCATATATTGGAGGGATACAACCTCATCATGGCACTAATGATTCTATGATTTTCAAGGTTTCAGACCATCTCAAGGATTTCATCTTGTGTCATCCCTAAGACATTCTTGGTGATGTCTTCCACTTGACCTTCCTCTTGAGTATTTTGATGTATTTGAGGAGGATTGATTGGGAGGTCAATGGATATCATAGTGTTTAATTCTATTTTAGTTTGACTTAGATCACTCGAAGTGGATGTTTCTTTGTTTTTCTCCATGGTTTTCTTGTATTGAGATTGAGTTTGAACCATAAAATAAGGATCAATTTTCAGGAATGTAAGAGATGAACCTCTAACACCTTAGATTGGTCTAAACTCTAGGCTCAAAGAAGAGAAACCAAGTTTTTTTTAAGGATCAAAGGATGGGGATGAGATACATGGAGGATGGATGGTGTAGATGGTTGAAATCTTTGAGAAATCTTGGAGGAGATAATAGACTTTAGGGTTTGATTTATGATTGATTGTGTGGTTGCTTAAATCTGCAAATGTTAGTAAAGTGATAAAACCAACATGTTAGAGATAAACAAACTTATGAAATACTACTCCATAATTCAATATGCAAACAAATGACAAAAATAATCAAAGCACGTAAAACATGAAATAAACCTATCCCATATTGGATTGGTGCTACTTAGTTGTGTAGGAAGCAACCCTTTCCCAATCCATGATAAGCAAGATTGCCAAGATGATAGATGATGAAGAGTAAGATTGATTCTCAAATGAAGAGAGTGACCTTGCATGAAGTGTGTTGTTGTTTGAAGGAGAGAAGCCTTCAACTTATAGTTGAACTTGAAGAGAGGAGAGGTCAAATTGATGAATGTGGGATCATTCATGGACCAATGACAAGATGCCACTTGTCAAGGTGTGAGAGGGTGAAGAATGTGCAAGTCTTGGCCAATGTGCCAATTTCAAATTTGAATTTTGCATGACATAACATGTTTAGGGGGGATGAAAGGTGCATTAAATGTCAAGTTTGACTTGTGCAAGAGACATGTAAGAGCATTTAATGCTTTGTTGGAAGGGACAAGTCCTTTGGAGGGAAGATTCAAATTGGAAGAATATTCCATCTTGATGCCCTTTTGAAAGTAATTAGAAGAATTAATAAATCAAAGAAATGATTTATTGGTGCAAGTGGGTGGGTTAGTTGAGAGTTTAGATTTGACTCAAGTTGAGTCAAAAGCTAGAGAATGGGTGATCATGATAAGAGGTTAATTAATTTAGATTAATTAACTTGGAGGATTTTAGGAGTTTGATGTTTGATTTATTGAATCAAATAAGAAGAACCTAAGGACTTAATTAAATAATTAGATTTATTTAATTAAATATGATGAACCTTAGGGAATTAATCAATAAATTGTTTTGACTGATTAATAGCAAAATTGAATGTTAGTTAGAGCGAGATGCATGATGTTAGTTTTACATGTCTACAGATTGATTTGAAATAGGGCACTTGTAAACTCTAAGAGGTTGGATTTTTTCTTAGGGTAGACTTGTACATAAGGTGATAATTTGACTAAAGGTGTAAAGAAGGATTCATCAAGACACGCTTAATCAAACAAGATGGTATTGGATAATGAACTCCTAGACCCCAGGATGTTGGATTTTATGAAGGGATAAATTCATTCACAAGGATTGATAATTTGATCAAATATATGGAGAAGGATTCATATACACATATCTAACCAAACAAAATGAATTTCATATTCAAAAAGTCTAGTATGGATGATATTTCCTAGATTTTCAAGAGTTGTTGGTGAGATGGGATTTGAGTTTGATGCTTGAAGGATGAATGAGAATGATTTATTTTGATGGGTATGTGCAGGGTCATCATGGAAAAATAGGCCCTTAAATGGCAATAAAATTCGGAAAATCAGAGTTAGGAAACTTGACATAAATATTTGAATTAGTTATCTATATTATTTAAAAAATATGTAAGAATAGAATCTATAAAAAAATTGAATGTAGTTTCTAAACTACTAGGTTTTTTTTTTTTTTAATCTATTTGGTGAAAATTTCAAATTTCAATGGAGTAGTACTTAAATTTCAAGGAAAAAATAAGAAGTAGGTGTCTTTCTGGCCACCCTAACCACAATAAAATGATAATATTTTTTTATAAGATTTTAGATATAAGTAGGGCACTCATTTCTCGATGTGATGCATATTGTTTTGTAATTCTTTTCCAAGTAAATAATTAATTTTATTTTTTTATTACAACTTTTAGAAAATATATAAACTCGTATGTTTGACCACCTTAAATTTTTCAAAACTTCATGAAATTCAATTCTTTTTTTTTAATCCTATAGTATGTGAAGCATAGAATCTGATGCATGTTTTGGATTCAAAAAATGTGATACCGTTTGAAAGCTATTTTTTTTCAATCAGCCTATCAGTCGGGACTTTAGTCATAATTCAAATAGAAAATGAATATTAATTATTTATTAAATTCAAATTAAAGCATAATTTATATTGGTGGAAAGCTGAGAATCTCCTTTAAAAACCCTTTTCGTTTCATCAATTTTGGGTAAAAAAAAATTCATCAGCCACATGGGCCATCATATCACTTAGATATCACCACTTTTTGGCCCATGATGATCCTACACATACCTTGATCCTATATTTGAACCTAGATAAATATTCTTTTACAAGACCTCTATTTTGAAGAACATGCAATACTTCCTATGTGAGAAATGCAAACCTTTGGAAGAGACTTGGATTTTTTTGGTAATAAAACTAATGCAAGTCAGGTTTGTTCCTTGAAGCTTTCTTGTAAAAATTATAAACCAACCTTTCTCTAACTTCAAGAAGTCTTTCAAGGTGCTCCTCACGAGATTTTAGACTAAGACTTTTGAACTTGGGTTTTCAGATTTTGATTTTGCGGGAAATCATTTGGAAGAACACATGTTTGGGGTCCAATTGTCTCTTAACTTTGCTTAATGAGCTTTTTTTACCATAAAAAATTCTTTGATTAAAGTTTCAAACTAGATGTCCGATGTCCTAATTTATTCTCATCCCACAAAGTCCATTATGTGGAAAATCGAGGAAATTAAGGAAAAAAATTCCTATGGTTGACTTTCATGAAAACAAATGACGATAAAACCCAAGTACTTAGATTCCTCTAAGGACGAAATCCGTAGGCCAAGCACGAGCACTTGGATTTGCCAAAGATATTTGTTTCCCCCAAAGGGTTTGAAATTTCAAAGCTTTTGTGAATGTTTGTTTTCAAATGTTTTGAGACCCAAGCAAAGTGTTTTTAGATTCCAAGATCATGCATAATCCTAGGATGAAAAAAAATATTTTTTGCGTTCCCACTTGGATAAATCCAGCTGCACATATTCATTGCAGATGAATAGATGCTTGACCACATAGGCTCCCCCTTACAATTCACTCACTTCTCGGGTTAGCCAAGCATTAGTTTCCATGAAACTCCCATTGCATACTTTTCATGTCTACAATAGAACCACATGTTACATGGGGCAGCTTCAAAGGAAATGAGCTTTTGCAACAACAAATAGAAAGGATTTTGGCCTTTGCTAAACAAGGGGTTTTAATGTGGGCATTTTGTTCGTGGGGGACCATCCATACGGCAAGAGACCATTTTTTCCCTTCTCGTCAGAATAATCCTCATGATTCTTCAATTTTCCTCGAGAACCCACACTTATATACCAATTGGAAGTCACTTGGCTTTAGCGTGTTACTGGTTGGGTCGTTCCCCGGGGTGATTACTTTTTCCCACCAGGAAAGCCCTCTAAGATTAAAAAGAGTGAGCAAAAATATCCGTAGTTCGATCGATATTTGTTGAGAAACAAAGAGAGAACACATGTACTATGTTCCACTCACACTTGCAAGTTTTTTTCAATTTTTAATCCCAAATCAAAATGTGGAGGAAATATTTTTGACAACTTAATATGAGAAAAATACTTTTGACTCTCAAGATCATCGTGAGGCGCGAGAGAAGCACATAGGTCTTTTTGATGATATTACTTTGTGAAAAATATTATAAAACACCAAATGCACTTGTTCATTTTAATTTCTAAAGGAAAATTTGAGTTCTTTTTAAATCCCTGAAATCAAAATGTGAGAGTTGTTTTTGAAATTTTTAGAACCCAAATTGAAATTTATTAAGTTTCTAAGGTTCAATTTTAATCCAACTTGAAAAATATCAAATTAATGATTAACTTTAAACCCAAATATAAAGGTGAATTGGTTTAAAACAAAAAATGAGAGTAGAAAATGGAAGCTCTAGATCATCACAATAAGCATTAAAAAATGTTTTTTCAAGTCTTAATATCAATTTTTTTCCAACTCCAAGTAGTTCGCCTTTGTTCAATTTTGATGCTTGAATTCAATGCCAACCTATTTAAAGTTACAAAGTAAACCTTAGAAATGAGATTTATCTCAACAAATTAATGATGATTTATCATAATGAATACACTTTCAAACAAAATAAATGCATTTAATGACAACCTTTAAGATTTCCTCTTTCTTGGAGACTTATAAAAAGCCTAAATCATGCATTGATAATCTTTTAAATGAGCGCTAGTCCATAATAAATCCTTTTTGTATATCATGCATCCTTAAGCCATAACACCATAGGAAAAATAAAATAAAATGTTTCAAAGACCCAAAGTCGATATCTCAAAGATTGGGTCCACCCAAAAATAAATCACAAGGTTTTCCTCTTGTTTAGTTTCCACTCAAGCTCAATGAATGCGGATTATATAGCGTTCCTTCCACTTTAATGTGATGCAATTCACAAGAAAGGAGAGCTTGAGATATATGGGCTATCAGCCAACTACTCACACATAGCTGGTTTTGTCAATAGATTATGATGAATGTTTGTTTCCCAATGTCCATACTTGCATTGCCTAAGACAATTCTGAAGATTATCAATTTCAAACAACTGTAATAATATTAGTATGCCATAGTCTTAAAGAACCAAATATATTATTTATCATATAGACACTTTGAGCCATATAATGCACATAAGAAAAACAAAAACATTAGCACCATTCGCTCTTTGTAGCAAAAAAAAAGAAATCATATCTCTCATAAAATCCAAAATTCAAAATTATTCAAACTGTTGATTTGCCTCACAACAGCCTAGATGCACAATAAGAACGTGTCCTTTAATCACTCCATTAAAAAAAAATGCATATAAGCCAAAACACCATAAAACCAAAAAATTCATAGTTGATTGTTGATGATAGCTTCCAAGTGAATGCTAAATTGGCATTAATCATACACCAAAACTTTCCTTGCCTCAAGCCCGCTATTCTTGACCCATAATGATCAATAGGTATTATATATAAAATACATGCGAGCAGTCATGTCAAGTCATGTCTATTGCGGCATTTGAATTTTGAAATGAAATATGGAGACAACGATGTGCATCAAAGAACATGGGAACCCTCGACCTCCTCACTCTATGAATGAAGCGAATAAAGAATGAAGAACTATTGTTGACCTAATATTGCCCTATTTTCTATGTTGCGCATGACTAAGGACCAAGAATCCTGCTAATACAGTTGGCAGGTGTAAAATAGAGAATTCCCCACCTTTTCTAGCCTACACCTTCTTAATGACCCCTTTTTCATTTTTTCACTTACAGGTTCCTGATACTAACAAATTTATGGGCTCGACAGCCCTTACAAAAAGCCTGTCATTTGATTAATTAAATCCTACACCACCATCAAGTGCTTCATTTTAAACTCGTTTTGAGGGTTTGAAGAAAAAATATCCAGAAGGTGAAGGGCTCGAGTCCTTATAGAACAATTTTATTTTAAGAAACAAGAAAGAAAATGCCATCATCGATAACAAGGGTTTTGAAAGAGGGAAATTAAATTCCATTATTATCAACTAGGGTTTAAGCTTCTTATCACAAAGATGTGGAGCAGTGGGGGAGTAGTGGGAGTGGGTAGCTCTCACATGGCGCCTCTTGAGACAACACCGTCAATGCCACCACCTAACGGGATGGGCTTGCAAACATTTTTTATGTCAATGGTTGAATACGTGATGGTAAAGGTGATGCCCACTAGCTTGAATGAATATCCCTATCTCAAGAATGATGTCACAGCCAGTAAATAACATATAGATAAGACTTTCTAAATGTTGGAAATCAGATTTTAACATCCCTTAAGTATTTACATCAGTCGCTTATCAAGTTAGTGGTATATTACCAAACCATGAAAAAGTTGCCCCGAGCAAGTCACCAATCAAAAACAACTCAAAGTGATGAATGCACTGCTATTAATAATGAGAATGTTCCCAATCAAACAATGATAAATAAGTTACAGTAAAAAGAAAAATCAAACACCAATATGTCGAGTCTATTTGCATGACTCTTCAAGAAATTTGAAGCTTTGATAGATATTATGAAGGAGAGGGAATAACCATACAAGTAAAATGAAAATAAAAAATCAACACATGATTAGTATTTCAAAATTTTCTTCGAAAAAGGATCCACTTTATATGGTGTGTGTTTCTCCCAGTAGATGTAAGCGAGCTAGTTAAAACTAAATATTCTAAAGAGTTTCTCGTTAACTGCACAAGTTCATGTGATAGTTAATGTGACAATAATCATTTAAGACAACTAATTTTAATGCATGTTACTATAGACATGGAAAATGTGCAAATTCAGTTCGACACACTTGATCTTGATTATTAACAACATTTCTTCTTGAATCATACTCTCAGCTTTTCATCATATTATATCTCTTAATCTAATAAATCATTGTTTATTTGATTAAGTCTTTCTCCTTCTTTGATTAAATTAATCAATTTAATTTAATTAATATTATGTCTTTGTTTAATTAAAAAAATCATTTTATTTGATTAAAGTTTCTAAAGTTCTCTTACTAAATTAAATAAATTAAACCTTATTTGATTTGATCTAACATTTTCCCACTTAGTTAAATAAATCAAAATCATTTATTTAATTAATCAATTCCTATCAATTCTTATTTAAATTTATTCATTAATTTAACTCTAAATTGTCACATCTCCTAAATTCCTCATTAAATTAATTAAAATTTGATTAATTTAATCTTAATCTATGTCACATTCTCTAGAGAATGGAACTTGCACAATAAATCAATTACTTTGATTTATTAATTCATCTATTTTCCCTCACATGGCATCAAAGGGGAATATTCCCTCAAATTTGAATTCAAAAAATTCAAGTGGATTTGTACATCCAACAAGGCATTCATTCCTCTTACATGTCCTTGAGCATTGAGCTAAGTTCCATTTATTTCATTCCTTTTTCCCTCTCACATGTCATTTCTCAAATTTTAAATTCCACCTAATTGCATTTATTGGCACTTTGGCCAAAATGTGCACAACCATCAACCATTCACATCTTGACAAGTGGCACTTGGCCATTGGATGTTGAATGATCCCAAATTTCTTGTTTTCATTCTCTTTTCCAGTTTGGAAATCTATAAATTGGAGGCTTCTCTCCTCATTCAAGGATCAAATATTCAAGCAAGTATATTATACTTCATTTGACACACAACTTTGAGTAAACTTACTATACTCGAATTCATCTTCATTCCACACATTTCATTCAAGGTTACTCTCTTGAATTGAGAGCTAATCTTGTTCATTCCATTCAAGCAGCTAATCTCACCATCAACAATCATCAAGCTTACACATAGGAATTGGGAAAGGGCTGATTTCGATATACCAATCAACACCAATTCCCCCATGGGATTGATAGTTGTTCATTAAAATAGGATTTATTTACTTCCATTTATATTGTTCTTCACTTGATTTCCTATGTTAATGTTGCAATCTAATTTCATGCGGAATCCTCATTTCACCTTGCATATTTGATCTAATGCTTTTGTCTATTTGTTGCTTTTGTGTAGGTCTGAAAATGAAGCGGTTCACATTCTGGCGCTAGAAGGAGGGCCCTCTAAATTCGTTTTTAAAACCTTCCTTGTGTCTCTATTGTAGGAAATCTCATTCGCATAGATGTGTTAATTGTTCTTTTAATAGTAGCATTGCTGATATTTATGGTTAAATTTTTTTTACAGAATACAAGTCTTGATTTTTTCCTTGACAAATGCTTATTGTTCATACATTTTGCAAGCAATTAATCTAAAAAAATAATCAAATCATAATTTGAAAAGGTCCTACTCTGAGCTTTTTTCCCGTGAATTCCCTTACAATTTTCTCGTGTAGTCAAATCCAGCCATCTCGCACATTACCGCGCCCTTCATTCCATCTTCTCACGATACAACGATGTTTTGACTTTGGCCTCTCTGTTGTCGTTCATCCCCTTACTGCTCAACCGCTGGTCCTAATTCTTCAACCTGTTGTATCTTGGTGAAAACTCCATATTTTCTATCGCCTTACCGCTGTCTTCATCTCTTTCCCCTTTGGTGTGGTGGTCCTAACTATCATAGTTATCTTTGTTGTTTACCACACCACCGCGGTCTCAAAGCTAACTGCCAGTGGTAGCGCGGTAGCCACCTATCACCCTCCACTGCATCACCGGAGTCTTCTTCCATACCCGTCGCGGTTGAGTGGTGTCAACCACATTACCACCACCTACCTATTCCCTATCCCTGGTAGAGCGGTGTCCACCACATTACTGCGACCTAGTCATTCCCCATCTGCGGTGAGTGGTGTCCACCACGTTACCTCTAGCTAGCTTTCCCTTACTCACGGTTGAGTGATAATCATTCACTATCTTCACCACTGTCCCATGGTCTACCACCTAATTGCCAGTGGTAGCACGATAGCCATCAAACACCCTCATCGCTCCACCATGGTCTCCAGTCTAACCAATTAACCAGTTGTGGTATCGTAGTAAACATGCTAACCGTTGCCCTTGTCATTACTTCGCCGTCACCGCGCCACCATGGTCTTCAACCTTACCAATTGTGGTATCGATGTAAACCTCTTGTCCACTGTCACTTCACCACCAACTTTTCCAACCGCGCTACTGCGGGTTCCTCTTAGACCATCCGCAGTATAGCGGTAGCGGTCTCGACCGGCTTGCTTGCCACCTACCACACCACCGCGTGGGTTGTCTCGATTGTCTATGGTATAGCAGTAAGGGGTGTGATGACCACCCTTAAACTACCAACCATGATAGCATGGGCTATCCGGAAAGGAGCCACTGTATAGCGGTAGAAGGGTTTTATTTAGGGAAATGGACAGCGGTAAAGGAAAAAAATTGCATTATAAGGGGGGTAAATAATTTTTTTTAAGAAATGGGATTTTTTTAATAACCTATGTTTAATGCATTGATATATGAGAAAATTTGTGAATTATTTTATTCATATTAACTTTGTATTTTCTTTTATAGGTTGATACTGGAATCAAATCAGGGCAAAACAAGATTGGAGAAATTCACAAAAGAATTTTTAAATGCTTATTTAGCTAGATTTTTCCATTTTCATTATTGGTTAAAATTAATCATTTGACTTAATCCTCTTGGTTAAAAAGAACCTTAGACATTTACTAGATTTCGATTTGGGGTCTAAAATTGAACAAGGAAAACTCTCACACTTCAAAGTTGGTGCTTTCAAAAGAACTCATCTTTTTCTTTGAGGATTAAAATGAACATGTGTACTTGATGTTTTGTAATCCTTTTCACAAATTAATATCATTTAAAAGGAATATGCATTTCTCTCGTGCCTCACAGTGATCTTGAGAATCAAAAGTCTTTTTGTGATATTAAGTTGTCAAAAGAATTGCCTCCACACTTCATTTTTGGGTTTAAAATTGAACAAAACATCGTAAGAGTGTGAGTAGGCTTATTGCATGTATTCTCCCTTTGTTTCTAAACAAAGGTTGATCGAACTACGAATATGTTTACTCACATTTTTTTATCTTAGCGGGCATGCCTTGTGGGAAAAAGTACTCATCCAAGGGAACGACCCAACCGGTAACACACTAAGGACAAGTGTATTTCCAGCTGGGATATAAAAGTGGGTACTAGAAAAAAAGCCAGTATCACGCGGTTGGCTCTGATGAGAAGGGCAACAATGGTCTCTCTTTGCATGGGTCAGTCTCCATGAATGGAAAGTCCGAATTACAACCCTTGTTTAGAAGGCCAAATCCTGATCTATTTTATTGGTGCAAAATGTCATGTCCTTTAAAGCTACCCCATGTTATATACATGTGATTTTTTTGTAGAGATGAAAATTATGCCATGGGAGATTAATGGGTATGATACTTGGTTGACCCGAGAAGTGTGTGCACTGTAAGGGGGAGCCTGTGTGGTCAAGCATCTAGTCATCCACACATAATATGCGCAACTGGATTAGTCCAAGTGGGAACCCAACAAAATATTGTCTCTTCATCCTAGGGTTGTACATGTGCCTGGAAGTGGAAAATACATTGCTTGGTTCTCAAAAAAATTGAAAAACAAACATTCATAAGGAACTCAAAATTTCAAACCCCTTGGAGGAAACAAATATCCTTTGGCAAATCTAAGTACTCTTGATTTCCCTAGGGATCATATCTGTAAAGGTTTCTAAGTGCTTGGATTTTATCATCATTTGTTTTCACTAAGGTTAAACCTAGGAAACTTTTGCCCTAATTTCCTTGATCTCCACATAATGGACCTTGTGGGATAGAAAGAAAGTGGGACATTAGACATGCAGTTTGAAACATAATCAAGAATGTGCTTTTGGTAAAAATAATTCACTAAGAAAAGATAAAAGAAAAAGTGGACCTCACATGTGTTGTCTCAAATGATTTCCCGAAAAGTCAAAATCCCAAAACCAAGGTTCAAAAAGATTAGTCTAAAATCTCGAGAACAACATCTTGAAATTCTCCTTGAAGTCAGAGAAAGATTGGTTGTTAATTTTTATAAAAAGGCTTCAAGAAACAACCCAATTTTGTATGCATTCTATTGTCAACAAAATTTTGATCTTTTTGAAAGGTTTGTTTTCCTCACATAGCAAGTATAGCATGTTCTTCAATACCGAGGTTTTGTAAAGAAGTGTCATGTCTAGGTCAAAGTCTAGGATCAAATTCTTCACTCTCATCCATCTCTCCATCAATCAATTTTCATCCCACCAAGCAAACTTTTGAGAAACTTTGGAAAATCATTCATGCTAAACTTAAAGGCTAAATCAGCATCACTCTATTTTGGCTTAACACACCTAGCCAAATAGTCACATCTCTTGAACAAATTTGCCTCTAGGATAACGCAACTTCTTGAGGTCTACTAGTTCATGATCACCTTGGTTGGCTTACTACACCTAGCCAATCCATCCTCTTGTGTGCGAGTTTTCCCTAGGATAACACAACTTCTTAGGGTTTACAAATTCACCACAATCTTGTTTGACTTAATACACCTAGTCAAACCATCACAATCAATCCAAGTCCTAAAGTTTAGCATAAAACCCTAAAAATTTCTTGAAAATTTTCACTCATTCACTTCAGCCACTTATTTCATCATCATCACCACCCTTTTTTGATCCTGTGCTTTCCCTAGTTCTTCTCTTTTGGGCCTAAAGATTAAGATCACAAGATCCCTATTTTTATGGTTCAAACAAGATCACAACACAAGAGGAACATGGAAAATATCAACAAGATATCAACTTCCAGTGATTTCGATCAAGTAACAATCGAAGTAAACCTTGCAGGATCAAGCAATCCCCCAAATACCTCTTCTCTACCATCACAAAATCCTCAAGAGGAAAGCTATGATGAGGACATCACAAACAAGGACTTGGGGATGACACAATCAGAAATGCTAGAAATGGTTCAAAATCCAAAGAATCATAAAATTATCAATGCCATGTTTAAATACTTATGCACGTTAAAGGAAAGAGGGATCCAAATTCCTTCTGACCTTGACATAGGCACTAGTATGGACCAGCCTCTTACAAACACATCCCCAATGTCAACTCCAGATATCACTCAAGAAATGCCTCAAACCATATCAATGATCACACCAACCTCACCAATTGTGAAAAAGGGAAGTGCAATGTTTTGTGAGTTACAACAACATCGAATTGTAAACAACAAAGAGGTACATTTTAGCACCACACCAAAAAATCTGTTCCGATGAATTCATCACACCCATACATCTCACTCACCTTCCATAATCATGCCAAATCATCCTCATTTCATGTAACACCTGCCTATCTGTTAGACATACAAACTTCTTTATCGTAAGGAGAAGGTGGTTTGTTTGGAACAACAAGAGTCACTCACCCGTTCTCCTTCCAAGGGAGCATATCATCACTCCCTCCATTACCATTCGCTTCTGTATCACTCTTAGGGTTGGGTCTTCCCTCCTATCCCTCACCAGTTTCTCAAATCAGGGAAATCTGAGCATCACTTCGAATCCTCTCCTTTTACCGGCAGCATCACAACAACAAGTGGCAACCACTCAAGCCACCATAGTCAACACATTAGTCGGTCCTCAAATCTCTCAAAGCATACCTTCTTAAGGACCGAGCATCTCAACCACACCACCAACTCGCCCATCACAACGGTTGGCATTATTCCCAATCCACCACCAATCCCACCAAAAGCTAACGGGGTGAATTCATTTATCACCATGATCCAAGCCATCAGAAAATCCAATCATCAAAGGGTACTCAAACAAAACTAACAAGCCACACAATAGGCTACTTCGCAAGCACAAGCACAACTTGCTGCCCAACAAGCTACACAAGCCCAACAAGTTGCCCAAGCGGCTCAAGCAGCCCAGCAAGCACAAGTTGAAGCCCAAGCCCAATACCAAGCTCAACAAGCGCAAGCACAATAGTAAGCGCAATTGCAAGAAATCCATCGGCAAGCATACCAACAAGCCCTACAAGACTTTCAGGCACAACAACAAGCTAAAAACAAGCTTTATTGGCACAACAGTAGCTCAACCAACAACAAGCTTTGTTGGCACAACAACAACTCAACCAAAAACAAGATTTTTTCGCACAACAACATCTCGACCAACAAAAATATTTGTTGGTGCAACAATAGCTAGACCAACAATAGGCTTTATGGGAACAACAACATATGGACCAACAATAATCTTTGTTGGAACAACATCAGGAAGATCAACAACAAGCATTGTTGATGTAAATGCAGGCATATCAGCAAGCCTTGAATGCACAACAGAGCTTGTAGCAAACTCCCACCAGTACCCTTCCCACCAATCAAACACCTCAAAACACATTCATCTTGCCTCCCGATCCACACAATGATGTCGTAACACAAATCAAATTGCTCTCACAACAAGTGTTGGACCTCGAATTACGGAAAACAACCAGAACATCATGCAACTTGTGTCCCTATCCATTCAAAAAGGATCTCACAATGGTACCGTTCCCAAAGGGATTCGAAATCCCCAAATATGATAAGTACAATGGAATGGGAAACCCTGAAAATCATATCAAGGAATTTCAGGTGCACTGCATGGAGGTTGTATACGATGACACATATATAATGCGACTTTTCCCCCGAAGTTTGATTGGTCTTGCCATCAATTGGTTTTCTCGCCTACCCACAGGCATTAAAACATTCCAAGAAATCATGGAAGCATTCCTTAAAAATTACGCCTTCAACATGGGTGTAGATGTTAGTTTGGAAGAACTATCAATGCTCAAACAAAGAAAAGGAGAGCTATTTGCATCCTTCTTGCAAAGATGGCGATCCAAGGCCAATCAGAGAAAGTCGACCATGCCAGTTAAGCAAGAATTTTTCACGATCATATCCAATCTAGATGAAAAATTGGTGTTCTACTTAAAAATGCAATGCATCACATCATACGATCAATTAATCCCAAAGGTGGTCAACATCGAAAGAGCCCTTACTGCGCGAGGAGGTGCATCAAAATTCACTCCACCATAGGATAACCGCCCGTCCAACAATTATAATGGTAAACCTCAAACATGGTCGAGGAACAAAAATATCACAAACGATGGCATGAATGATGCTAAAGTGGTCATTAGTGCCCCTTAGTAGAACATCCAGACCCATCATCAACTGTAAAATCATAATCGCAACAATGTGAAAACTAATATAGTAGCACAAAAACAACCACTTCCCACCAACCAAATCAACAATCTGAGCAATCAAGGAGGACCACCTCCCGGAGGAAAATTTCCTCCCAAGTGGAAGTTCATGGCTCTTGGAGAATCAATTGAGTCCATGATGAAAAATTTTGTCAAGGAAAACCTAATCAAAGTCTCTAACTTCGAGCAATATGTAGAACCCATGACCAAACCGCCATGGTATAATGAAAACCTCCTTTGTGACTTTCACAAGACCAAGGGACATACCACCACAAATTGCATGAGGCTAAAGAATATCATCGAAGACCTCATTGAGGATAAGGTCATCAATATTGAGCAACTAGCCGGTAATCAAGACTTGAAAATATACACAAATCTGATGTCGAACCACAATCAAGGAAATGGTCAGGGAAACATCAAAGGCAAGAAAAAATATGCTAGTGCTAACCTAGTATATGAAGAGATAGTCGCATGTGTCGATGAAATGGTCATGGTCATTAATGTCAAAGGAGGCAACAATGGTTATGGAGTCACCACATGTGGTGGAAAGGTCACCATTGTAGGGGCACCATCTAATACCCCCACTTCAAACACAAAATACATCCCCTATGACTATAGTGTCATCGACCAGCTGAAAAGAACTCCTGCACAGATCTCCATCATGGAACTGTTAAAAATCACTGCCGGCCATAGACAAATTCTTGATGAAGCATTAGCAACATCCACCGTCTCCGCCGCCCTCGACACTAAACAATTTCAGGCTATGGTTGGTAATATCATTACCTCGAATCTCCTTACATTCTCTGACCAAGACTTCCCCCTGCAACCATATCATAACCGCACACTTCACCTTCAAGTGCTAGTCCATAAAAAGAAAGTGAAGAGGGTCTTGGTGGATGGAGGTGCAGGCCTTAATAATTGCTCTCTCAAACTTATAAGAAACTTGGGATTTTCTGAGGATTCCATTAACAAGAACAAGAGCATCAAAATAAGGGTGTATGATGAACAAGAAAGAGTGTCTCAGGGCACTCTTAAAATCTCAATCCAAGTGGGACCAGCAACCATGGACACTACCTATCATGTCCTCGACCTCAACCTCCCATATAACATCCTCCTAAGACATCCATTGATCCATGGAATGAAAGTAGTGGCCTCAACATATCACCAATGCATCAATTTCTTGCACCAAAATGAGGAATTCACTATATACGGGGATCTTGAACCATTCGCCTATTGCAAAAACTTGGAAGCCAAGTTTTTTTAAATCCCCCAAGTACCAAAAAATGATGAAAGCCCATCCACTGCATACATAGACCCATCTAACCTTGCCTCCACCTCTGCGACAGAGACACCTTCCATCCCCGATATATCCGAAATCAAGATCATTATCCAGAACAATGGATGCGGAGACTACATAATGAAGAAGAGTGCATTTGTTGTAGGAGATTTACCACAATCTCCTACGTCACATGGGAAACCTCAATCAAATAAAACATCCGTCCACACCCTTAGAGCAGACCCTTTTGGATTTCGCCATTAGGGAGACCTAAGTCAGGAAAATGTTGATGAGAAATATATTTCAAGCACAATACACCATGATGAAAGACCCACACCCACATTACCTATTGATGAAACCAACAGAGGGCTATAAATAATGCTTGGTATGGGCTACAATAGAAATATAATCCTTGGAAGGAACAGTGATGGACGGTTGGAGCCCATCATTGCAGAAAGAATAATGCAAAACCTTGGCCTCAGATGTACTCCCCCGAGTATAACCGTACGTGGCAGAGATACTCCCAGTAGAGCAGTCAGGTCCTCTCCTCAAATATCAACAACCACCCTTAGACTACCCATTTGCACAGGTCTCCCCCTAGACAATTTCACTTTCCATGTAACCGATGTCTGCTCCAGTGGTGACGATGATGATACCATAACTAACCCTCCCATGCTCTTTGAGGATTCCTCCTTAGTAATGATTAGTACCTCACCCACTGAATCAAACCAACAAACCCACCAAATCACCTTAGTATACCCTCAACTCATTGATTATGACCAACGAGGACTGCCAATTCTAGACTCATTCGAAAATGATGAGGCTCTCTCGGAATTCATGGGACTAAGGGATATAGTTCCATGTGGGGATCACAAGGCAGGCTTCGACATCACTCTAGACACCTAGGCATATTATGGGGAGATGATTGAGTCCTTCAGTCGCAAAAGAAAAAGAATGAGAATAAGCTCAGGGTTATTGAGTGAAAAGCACATTGTGGCACTCTCTAACCAAAAAATAGTAAAAATAAAGGACACATCCAATGGTGAAAACCTCTCTTAGGCACCAGAGGATGAAGGATTCAATATCCCCACTACTGCATTGCATCAAGAGAAATCAATAGTCCTAGCAGAATAGTGTAATCCTGTCAAGTTGGGAACAGAGGTAATGCCACACATTACATTCTATGCTCAATAACTTCTAATAGAAGAACAGGAATTGTTTCCTACATTCTTAAGAGAAAGGAAGGTAAACTTTTCATGGACCTACGCTGACATGCCGGGTCTTGATCAGGAAGTAGTGGTTCATCATTTGGTTGTTTACCCTAGAGGAAAGTCATTTAGACAAAAGTTAAGAAAGATGCACCCACAGATAGCTTTGCTAGTGAAGGTAGAATTGCAGAAACTCTTAGACGTTGGCTTCATACGCTCGATTGACTATCCAGAATGGGTATCAAATCCTGTACTAGTCTCAAAGACAAATGGGGGCATCCACATCTGCACGGACTTGAGAGACCTCAATAAAGCATGTCCTAAGGTTGATTTTCCACTACCTAACATTCATATGATAGTGGACATGATAACTGAACATTTGATGTTATCCCTAATGGATGACTTCTCAGGATATAACCAGATAATGATCGCAAAGGAGGACCAGCATAAAATGACATTTACATGTCCTTGGGGCACCTACTGCTGGAACATGATGCCATTTGGGCTAAAGAATGCAGGGGCTACATATCAAAGAGCCATGACACTGATCTTCCATGACATGATCCATAAAATAGTCAAAGATTATGTGGATGACAAACTAGAAAAATCAAAGAAGAGACAAAACCACATATCAGCCCTAAGCGACATATTTGACAGATTGCAGAAGTATAAGGTTTATGCTCAACCCAAAGAAATGTGTCTTTGGGGTACTATCTGAAATTTTTTTGGGCTACATAGTGTCAATGAGGGGGATAGAGGTGGATCCCGCAAAGGTTAAGGGGATCCTTGATATTGAAGCACCAGGAACATTGAAACAATTCAGAGGTTCATAGCACAGTTGGTGGACAAACAAATTGCCTATTCACATCTACTCCACAAGGGAGTAGCTTACAAGTGAGATGAAAAATGCGATTAGGCATTTAGAAAAATCAAATAATATTTTCTCACACCGCCCATATTGATGCCACCCATTGTAGGAAAACCATTGATCTTGTACATCTCAGCACCAACAATAGCCCTAGGTGCTCTTTTGGGTCAGCACGACGAGAATGGAACCGAAAGGGCTATCTATTACATCAGCAGGACAATGGTTGGCTTTGAGTTAAATTACACATTCATTGTGAAAGCTTGTCTGGCAGTAGTGTTTGCTTCACATAAATTCCCACACTACATTTTGGTAGATAAAATCAAGCTCATCGCTAAAATAGATCCCTTAAAATATCTACTCTCCAAAGGTATGCTCACGAAAAGGATGGCTAAATGGGTCATGATACTATCAGAGTATGACATTGAGTATGTGGAGTGAAAGGCAATCAAAGGATAGGTTATTGTGGACCAATTGGCAGAACCTTCCACCTACGCAGAGAACCCGCTCATATCAGAATTTCCAGATGAGTCTATCTTTAATCTCAGCATAGCTGATCACTGGAAACTATTCTTCAATGGATCCAACACACAACATGGATTGGGAGCTGGTGTGTTCTTCATCACCCCATAGGGGGATTGCATACCAAGATCTTACAAATTGGTGTTCCCCTATGCCAACAACATTGCAGAGTATGAGGCTTTAACCATAGGTCTCAAAATTGTGGCACAGTGGCGAATCATGGCATTAAAGGTCTATGGGCATTCAAAGCTTATTATCAATTGGGTCAATGGTGAATACCAAACCAAGGATGACAAGCTCACACCATATAACAAGTTGGTGGAAAGCCTCAAAGAATAATTTATTAACATCACCTTTGAGCAGATACCAAGGGAAAACAACATAGCAGTTGATGCAATGGCAATGATTGGATCCTTGCTAGATATCCCTTGCAATGTCTTGAAACACTAATTCTTGATCGAGCAGCTTCTCATACCCACTTTCGAGGTACCAGAATCAAAATATGCATGTGACCTCGTTGGTCTCGATGATCTCTGGTATCATGAAATTTAAACCTGCCTAAGATTAGTAATCCTTCCAGTCGACATTACCCCGAACCTCAAGTGAACCTTTGTCAAAATATCCTTACATTTTGTCATCCTAGGGGAAACCCTCTTCCGTAGAAGCATTGATGGAACCCTATTACATTGCTTAAAACCTGAGGAAGCCCTGACTGCTTTGAATGAGGTACATAATGGCACATGCGGTTCACATTTGAGTGGTATGACCATGGCCAAGAAGTTACTAATAACTGGGTAGTACTGGTCGACAATGGAAAGAGAAGCACATGAATTTGTCAGAATGTGTCTATAGTTCCAGCAACATGGAGACCTCATTCATGCACCAGCTCAAGAATTACATCCTATTGTTACACCTTGGCCCTTTTCCCAATGGGGGCTTGATCTCATTGGTAAAATCTCACCCACCTCATCTAATGGCCACAAATTCATCATCACCACCATGGAGTATTTCAAAAAGTTGGTTGAAGCAATTCCCATGACCTACATCACCGGAAAGGAGATATCCAAGTTCATCTTGAACTACCTTATTTTTTGATGACTTGTGCAAAAAATTCAAAATCCAACATCGCTTTTCCACTCCATATTACCCACAAGGCAATGGCCAAGCAGAAGCTACCAACAAAACCATTCTAAAAATCCTTAAGAAAACAGTCAATGACTCTGGTCGTGACTGACATCTGTAGTTAAATCCTGCCTTATGGGCCTACCACACCAGAATCTGCATGCCAACAGATGCCACCCCATTCTCCCTAGTCTACAGATCAGAAGTTGTCCTCCCTATCGAGATCGAGCTCCCATCACTAAGGATATCATTGCAGAACCTCATCACAGATGAGGAATATAGGGTTACAAGATTGAACGAACTAGAGTTACTAGATGAATGACACATGGATGCCCTCAATCATCAATAGATCTATCAGAATCACCTAAACACAGCTACAACAAGAAGATTAGGCAACACACCTTCCAAGTCGGTGACCTTGTGCTAAAAGAGAACCAAAGGAATGTGCCAAATCTGGATAGCAAAGGAAAATTCGAGCCCAACTAGCTGGGACCTTTCATCATCACAGTAAGTTACAAGTCAGGAGCATATCAATTAGCAACACTAGAAGGCAAGCCTCTGCAACAGCCTCTAAAAAACTCTCATCTCAAACTTTTTTATGCCTCAAATATTGCAAGGTATCGAATCAAAAATACAAAAGAATCAGAAAAATGTCCTAAAAAAATGGTTACCTTGATGAAAACTTGGCGAACAGGCATCTTGGTGATGGCAAAAAAATAAAAAAATACAAAAATCCAAAACAAATCAAAAAAAGGATTGAAAAAAGCAAAGAAAAAATCATCCTCTAGCGAAAACCACTTCGGTGGCGCTTTGGACAGGTACCTTGGTGAGAACCTGGAAAACATGTGCCAAGTGTAAATAAAGAACTCCCCATCCACTAGGATCTATGCGACTCATTCATTCATTCCATTACATTTCATTAATCCTCCATACCCCCATCTGCTCGTATCCATACCATAGCCTCAGCTGATGACCATATCATATTCCACCATAGTACTACTTGGTATTTTCTTAACGTCAATTTTTCCTACCTTTATCTAAGTAGTCTACCGCTTAAACGTTGGGGGCATGTCCTTGAAACTGGCAGTGGATCAGATTTGTGTATATCTTTTGTGCTATTCCTAAAATCAACCACAAAACCAAAAACATTCTGAAAATTCATCAAAAAATCCAAAAACATGTCAAAATATCATAAAATCTTAAAAAAGAAAAATTCATCATTAAGTCTTGTTAGTTTACTACGTTGTCTCTGAGCTTGAATGTAGGAAAGGTTGATCTTTGATCATCCCCTGAGATATTTAGGTCAGACCTTTAGGCATCCGTCATAATAAAATGGCCATCTGTTTGCCCATCTTATCATCATCAAGTTTGTCGTCAGTCGAACTACGTGGTCTCTACATGTATAACATAGGCAAAGCTAATCTATGAATCAGCTCCAGAGACCCCTAGGATAGGTCTCTTAGCTAGTCTCTTCATCTTAAAATCAGAAAATACCAAAAACAACCTCAAAATATCTGAAAAATCCAAAATGGTGCATCCATTTCATCTCGCTTTCACCCGTGATTGTCATCACTCATAATAAAATCAATCGTTGCCTTCACCCTTTGGTGAGTCAGTCAGAAGCAAGTTTAGCAGGTTCCAAAGTGAACACCTAATTGTCAGAGTCTTAAACCTAAGTTAGTAAGCAAGCAAGTTGGTCAACTTGGAGTATCAATAGCTTATCACCCAAATCAGTCTCACCAAAACCCTAATCACTACATGTCCTAGGATGAATCCTTCCCAAGATGGACATAAGCATCAGGTACCCCATAGTAGTTTAGCCTTGGCTAGCAGTATGAAGAACATTAGCTTGTTTGTTTACTTTATTTGGTCTTTGTTGACTTATCTTATTTTACGCTCATTCCAAGGACCTCTCAATGATGCCTAAAAAAAAATAGGTTTAGAGAGAAAGGAATAGGGCAATAATCATTATTTTTTTTATCTGCTGCGCTTGTGGGATACACTTGTAAAATAACTTAGTCATATATGTTGTGTTTGGTTTGTGGAGAGGATGTTTTAGATATCTTGTTGACCACATAAGAAAGCTCGCTTTCCTATGTTTTGGCCCGAGATGTTTAGAATGTCTGAACTACATCTTGAACAAAGTATGTATGTTAAGTGTGACCAAGAATAATCCTATCTGATCATCGAGTCAAATTCCATCACACTAGGTACAATGCCATCCTAGTCCTTTATACCTTGATGCACCGTACCTATGTGTATTATCAAACATAAAGTAATTGGCCCTTTGAAAATCCCAACTCCTGGTAAGCAAATCATGATCATCATAACGTACGCTTGTTGGATCCTCCTTTTGTCCATTTTATTCTTCTTATTCCTCTATCTTTACTGGCATTTCTATCTAAAATCAATGTGTTGAATCAAGGTATGCATGAGAATACCCATAGTGGATGACTGTCTATACATCATCAGATCTGTCTACATCAAAAAATTATCTTCCGTCCTCTGATCAATAGAACCACTCCTCTCGCATTTTATCACGATATCAATTGGAAAATTAGCATTTCCACTCATTCGCTCGAGGGGGAAATATACTATCATAATCCTTCCACTAGGGCAATAGTGGGGTATTCGAAAAATCAAGAAATTTTTGACTTTGATCACAACAGTTTATTTTTTGAATCAATGCAACAAGTACATTGCTTCAAAGAGGGGCAAAATGTAGATATGCAAAATGTGCAAATTCAGTTCGACACACTTGATCTTGATTATTAACAACATTTCTTCTTGAATCATACTCTCAGCTTTTCATCATATTCTGTCTCTTAATCTAATAAATCATTTTTTATCTAATTAAGTCTTTCTCCTTCTTTGATTAAATTAGTCAATTTAATTTAATTAATCTTATATCTCTATTTAATTAAATAAATTATTTTATTTCATTAAATTTTCTAAAGTCGTCTTACTAAATTAAACCTTATTTGATTTGATCTAACATTTTCCCACTTAGTTAAATAAATCAAAATCATTTATTTAATTAATCAATTCCTCTCAATTCTGATTTAAATTAATTCATCAATTTAAGTCTAAATTGTCATATCTCCTAAATTCCTCATTAAATTAATTAAAATTTGATTAATTTAATCTTAATCTATGTCACATTCTCTAGAGAATGCAACTTGCACAATAAATCAATTACTTTGATTTATTAATTCATCTATTTTCCCTCACATGGCATCAAAAGGGAAAATTCCTTCAAATTTGAATTCAAAAAGTCCAAGTGGATTTGTACATCCAACAAGGCATTCATTCCTCTTACATGTCCTTGAGCATTGAGCCAAGTGGCATTTATTTCATTCATTTTTCCCTCTCACATGTCATTTCTCAAATTTGAAATTCCACCTAATTGCATTTATTGCACTTTGGCCAAAATGTGCACAACCATCAACCATTCACATATTGACAAGTGGCACCTGGCCATTGGATGTTGAATGATCCCACATTTCTTGTTTTCATTCTCTTTTCCAGTTTGGAAATCTATAAATTGGAGGCTTCTCTGCTCATTGAAGGATCCACAATTCAAGCAAGTATACTATTCTTCATTTGACAAACAAATTTGAGTAAACTTACTATACTCAAATTCATCTTCATTCCACACATTTCATGCAAGGTTACTCTCTTGAATTGAGAGTTAATCTTGTTCATTCGATTCAAGCAACTAATATCACCATCAACAATCATCGAGCTTACACATAGGAATTGGGAAAGGGCTGATTTTGACATACCAATCAGCACCAATTCCCCATGGGATTGATAGTTGTTCATTAAAATAGGATTTTTTTACTTCCATTTATATTGTTATTCAATTGCTTTCCTATGTTAATGTTGCAATATAATTTCATGGAGAATTCCCATTTCACCTTGCGCATTTGATATAACGCTTTTGTTTGTTTGTTGCTTGTGTGCAAGTCCGAAAATGAAGCGGTTCACAGTTACTAATCACAAATTTTAAATAGTAGAAATAAATGGATGGCTCTGAGGCATGAAAGACTAAACATATTTGCAAAATCTTGAAAATAGAATGTGAGCAAGAATGGCTAAAAGAAATTGCACACTATTAAAACTAGAATTTGGAAAGAATGATTAAAGTTCACAACCCTCCTTCTAGTGCAATTATGTAGATGGTGAAATATGCACATTGCTAAAAACCTTCAACACACACTCTTAGTATGGTTTGTATTTTAAAACAAAGCAAATAATCAACATCTCTATGAAATCCTCCAACATGCTTGATAAACAAAATAACAATCTAAACTATTTAAAAGCATAAAAATCATAGTGGATTGGTGCACCCTTGATATGTAAAGGAGCCCTTTCCAAATCCTAGATTAGCTTAGATGATGATAGTGGAAATGAGATGCAAAATGATGATCAACTCCAAAATGCCTATAGTAAACGTGCTCAAATTGTGGATGATTAAAATGAAGGATAACCTCTCTATTTATAGAAGAATTTGATGAGAGAAGAGGAAAAAGGGATGAATGTGGGATAAAAACCCAACCAATAGGAAGAAGCCACTTGTCATCATGTGAATGGGCCATGGATATGCATATTCTGATGAATGTGCCCATAAATGCAATTAGTTGAAATTTGAAATTAGTGAAATGACAAGGTAGAGGGAGAGTCAAATGGAGTTATGGTCACTTGGCTCAAGGAAAAAGGACTTGCAAGATGAAATAAATGCCTTGTTGGAAGGACACATCTCATTTGGAGGGAGATTTGAAATGGAGGAATATTCCACTTTTATGCTTTGTTGAGAGAAAATGAAGATTTAATAAACTACTTAAATTGATTTATTTGTGCAAGTGGAAAAAGATAGAGGATGGGACATGGATTAGAGTTAGCATTAATCAAAATTTGATTAATTAAGATGATGTTAGCTGATTTGACATGAGATTTTATTTATATTTTAAATCAAATGAAGAGGAAAATGATTTAAGATTTAATTAAAAAAAGATTTGATTTATTTAATCAACGAGGGTGATGTCAGTGATTTTAATTAAATAAATTTGATTTATTTAATCAAATGAGGAACTTTACAAGTTAATTAAATAAGATTTATTTATTTAATTAAAGGGGGAATTTTGGATTGATTTATGATTTAATTAAATAAAATTGATTTATTTAATTAAAAGATGAACATTAGCGATTAAATACGAGGAACATTAGATGCATGATGTCTATTTTCATGTCTACAGGTTGCTCTCAATTAATAAATACCTCATGGATTTCTCCATGACTTTTATGGCTATTTTCTAAGAAGATTATAGTAGGAGAAATTAGAATTTGGAAGAGAAGAGGCACAAAGAGAAAAAGAAATCCAAAGAAAATTTGAGAGGCAAAGAAATAAATATTTAATTATCCGAGGACATGGAATGAGAGACTAAATTAGATTGTTGACAAGTGGAATTCTCTTATGAGCCTCCAAAAAATAAGTCCTTTTAGTTTGTTGTAGTTGTTTTGGTTCTCAATTTTTTGTTGTGTTCTATTTCTTGACTTGTTTGTAGCTACATTGGTGTAGTGGCTTGTTATTTTGTTGAACTTCTTGTTAAAATTTTTGTAAACTCTTGGGTGTGGGATCCTCTCCCAACCTTATCTAATAAAAAACATAAACATATACTATATATTCTCCACCCAACTATGACTAGAAAACATTGAAACCAAAACCAAACCATAAGAACATTTGACCAACAACCTCTACGAAAGTTGAGATAAACCGCAACAGCCCATACATACGGATAACAAAGAAAATCTCTAAAGGTCATATGTCTTGCTATATGCGCCATTTCCCAAGACCACTATTTGTACCACTTCCATAGTTGGAGCCATATTAGCTTCCAAGCCCTAAAATTTTATACCACAAAATATGTTTGCTTGCCTAGATAAGTATACTTAGCATGCTCAAAATAAAGGCACGATATAGCCACTTTACACCACTAGCACCTCTTTATAGTATCACACAATAATTTTTTAATGTATGTAGACATATTTTAGTAAAATTCTTGTTTTCTTGGAAAATGAGATCCTAGGTCTAATGGATAGATCAATAATATCAATGTTTTCCAAAAAAATGTGTGGGAGAATCTAGACCAACAAGGATGTGAGATTGATTAACAACCTAAAAGGTGAATCAACCAACCCTAGATCTAGATTCTCTTTTTGGAAGTGGTGGGTTCGATGGATTAAAAAGTTCTTAGAATGAAATAATTGAGTAAACTATAAAAATACAATATTTTGAGATAAATTTTGATAGATTGAAAACACATAGACAAATTTAGCTCCAAAAAAGTAAAGAGTAGACATTGGTACACCTATCATTGAATTTTAAGCCAAATACAGGTGGTGTAGGGCATGCCCTAGACTAGGAATTGAAACTTGAATCTACTTTCATATTCCTAAGGTCCCTAGTTTGTAGCCTCTATCTTTCAGATTTGGTTGTTGAATATTCATGTATTATTTAAATAATGGAAACTTTGAGAGTTGTCAACTTGTATGGTTTTGATGCATGAATCAAAAAATTATTTTCAATCTTCCTTCTATCCTCTTTTTATTTGTAAATTGTAGACACAAAAGGAGGGGATGGGTTGTGCCATATAGGGGCTTTCCTCAGTCAAACCCCATATTGGTATTTCTACCTCTATAATGAAAAAATTGATGATAAAAAAGAGCTAATCCTTTTGAGGGATAGAGGATAATTGATAAAAAATGATAAATTGACACTTTGTACTAGCTCACCACTTAGATATAATCTCCTTGATGGACTAAATTCATGCTCACTACCTTCAAATATTATCTATTTCTTAACTTGATTTGATTTGAATACCTACAAGTATTAGTGCTCCAAAACAAAATGTATGCAAAACATGAACAAAACTCACATAAAACTTGACATGATGCTTGAATGACAAAATGCTATAATAATTTAAAAAATTATTCTCTTGACTTCTCTTGGGCTGATTTTTGAAGTATACTCAATATTTATCTTCCTTTTAAAATTATGAAAAAACTATGTATATATATGCAATTAATATAATTTCCCAAAAATTAAATCTTGATAGCTAACAATTAAAATTTGAATTTTAAATAGTAAATTACCAATGCCAAAATATTTAAATTTGGAGCCAAAATAGGCAGTCTAGGGTGTCATGCACACTAGACTAAATTTTTGTTTTCTAGGGATCCAAAGTATCAAGGGAAAAATATTAAATGCCTACTTTGGTTTCCCATGTTTTCTTTTTTCATAAATGTTTCACAATGGGCTATTATTCATAAAATTAGGAAATATGAGCATGAATAGGCCCAAGCACATAGGGGGGTGAAAACCTAGTATGGAATTGTCAAGGTTGTCAATTTATGACACTACAATTCCATTATGGTATTCACATATCTTATTTATGCTTAATTCTCATACTTTAATGTTAAGACCTTCACACTAGAATCATCCTCTTTAGATAACACTATTCCATGTAAGTGGAGAGTATTCACTTCATGTTTCACAAATTTCATAGCTTCTTTCATTTTCTTCACCTTCATATGTAACCTTATGAGATTTTTTAAAAGGTTCTCTTGCATGTTGTTTGTACTATTGCAACCAAAATTTCCTTAATATCATTTAAAATTAATGCATACATCCTTAACATCCCATTATCATCTACCCCATCATTGCTCAAAATACTCTTAATCACTTTTAGGTTAGTTTTACACATATAATTATAAATTTTCTTTAAGTAATGATAGGACAAATTCTTGGGTGTTGTGGAACCCTAGTGTAACATTGGCCCACCATGATAAGAACTTAGAGACCAAATAGCAATATTTACATAAGAGCCCTAATCAAAATTACAATGACGAAGACTATAGACCATAAGCTCATAGTTTCACTACTAAACAAGTCCATCTATATGTGAATGACCAACATCACTTGTCTTTCACCCTCTAACACCCAATAGGATTTAATCAACTATAATGGTGTACCTATGACTATATGTTATGGGGGCTATTGGTCATGACAACTAGTCATCATTTATATTGGTCAAGAAAGATCTTACCTTTTATTAATGTCCTTAATTTCAACTTATGAGAAATTCAATGGATGTATTCCTTTAACAACAACAAAACTGATAACGTTGTTCTTCTCTCTATAATAGTAGACCATGATAACATTGCCAAATTTATGTTTCAAGATTAAAATTTATTATTCTATGTCTCTAAGATTCTAATCAGGGTAGAATTATTTGTTTAATAAATACACCAACAAATAGTGTTAGTTTTATGCTAGGTAAGTGTTGATATCCTCAGAACAAAAATGCTTCCTTAGAATCATGAATCACATAACTAGATCCCATTGGATTGGGATTTTCTCACAATGAATCATCATAGTTCAGTTTAGTACACTCTAAGGATTTCAAATTTTCATTTCTTCTACTATTTTTACAAGCAATTAACCCATTAATGATAATAATATTTTTTAAATATGTTTCCTATGGTAATCCTCAATTTCATATATCATGCTTGCATGGTATAGCCACTTCACACTACTAATGCCTCTTTATAATATGTTACCATGAATTTTTTAATGACCATATTGATATTCTAATAAATTCATTTATAAAATATTCACATCTTTTATTGATGCCTAAACCTTCTACTTTAATGACAAAGACCTTCACACCACAATCATCCTCTTTCATCATCCCTATTCCATTCAAGTGAAGAGTATTCACTTCATCCTTCACCCATGTCATAATTTCTTGTATTTTCTCCACCTTGTGTGTGGCATTATTATAAGTTTTAAAAGGCTATCCCGTACCTTGACTGTACTTTTGTCACAAACTTTAACTTAAAATCCTTTAAAATAAAAGCATAGGTCGTGAGCATCCCATTATCCTCTAAGCCATCACTACTAAAAATACCTTTAATCACAATTAAGTTGATTTTATTCATATTAGAAATAGTCTTTATACAATGATAAAAAAACATGCCCCGGTGATGTACGACCCTAATGCCTCTCTGCTGCAAGATGATAACCACCACCACAAGCCACAACACCAACAAAAGAGCCCTAATAGAAATGATAACAAGGACCATTTTAGACCATAAGCTCATAATTGAATTACTAGACAATATCATATACCTTAAGGTGGTTTCAATACATTTATTCCTTTCCATGATGATATGTTGAACTTCCAGCATCCCTAGTCCTTGACACAAGCGAAAGACCAACATCACTTGCCTTTAAGCACCAAACATCACACCCAATGGAATTTATAATGGTAGACCTATGATTATATGTTATGGGGGCTATCAGTCACGGCGGCCAATCAAAATACGATCTAAAATTTAAACAAGGTCGACAGACCCTAAAATTCTAGGTCTGGCTGTAATCACGGTCGGATTCACGACCAGCGGCCTGTGAATGCTGAAATGAGCTCGTTTGCCGAGAGACAGGCGGAAGTGCTCGGCAGCTTCGCCTCGGGTCTTGAAAGTTGCGCAGATTTCGAGCAGCAGTTTCGGCCACCCGAGCAGCTGCTTGAAAACAAGGAGGAGCGTTATGGTGCTGGTAATAGCAGCACATCGGTTTGGAGCTGGGAACGGGATGGAACATTTAGCTATGGGCGCGATTGCAATGTTAATGAACAAGAGTTGCAGCAATGCGGCCTCGAGTTCGAGAGCCTGCCAATACAAATGCACGGATGTGGTAATTTTGAGTTCGTTACCATGCCCGTTTCTCAAGATCAAGATTATGGCTATGCAGAGCTAAACATCCTAGAATGGCAGAATCAGCCGAATCTGTCAGAGGTATACTGTAGAGAAGCGTCCACCGAGCGGCCAATAAATACCTCCTTTTATACGCTGGATGACGTAATGAAGAAGCTCCCGCGCGCTGCTCCTCTGCTTCTTCCTAGCCCATCGATAAACCTCGGTATTCCTCCTTCACCGCAGTTTTCTTCTGATCTGAGCTTGTCCTCATGCCTACCTTTTTCTGGTAGGGTCTCATGCCCGCCGTCGTCGTTACATCCGAGCGAGGCGGAAACGGAGCATCTAAATCAGCTGCGGCAGTTACAGAGCTACCGTAAGCCGCCGTATGCTTCCGTGGAGCCGCAGAGCATCGCGGCTCGTCACAGGAGAAGCAAAATCCGTGAAAAGATCAAGTCTCTGGAGAAACTGATACCCCAGGGTTTGAAACTCGACACTGCCAGAATGCTGGATGAGGCAATCAAGTACCTCAAATTCTTGCAAGCGCAAGTTCAGGTTTTGGAAACCGTGCCTCATGCGAATCTCAACTCAAACCCTAACATTACCTTCACCAATGCTTTGGCGGTGCATAGATCAGCTTCTGCTTCCGCTTCAAAAAAGAAGCTGTGTATCAACCAAATGCTTCACTCTTTACTGAGTTCGTCCAGAATTCAGAAGAAGCTTTTCAGCGAGGGAAAAATCCTCGTTACCGTGCAGCAGAAGGATGCGCTTGCATCTACACGACCTTATCTATACGGCGATTTCTCCAATTTTTACTTAGACATATAAATTTTTAAGCTTCTTATTTTTATCCTCTCATTGCATAGCTCCTCTGATATTGGCCAAGAGCTTCATATGTAATGTCGGCACTAACTCTACTCGTACCAGTGCGGAAATATGACGTTTCGTATCGTCGCCTACTGTATAATTTGGCAGAGCAAAATTTTGATGTCAGAAAATGCTGTGAAAATCTCTCTGGATTATTTATTTTTAAATACAATACGTGAATTCTGCCGGTGACATTTCTTTTCCTGTAGATTATATTTTTGGCAACCACGTTTGGTTTGAGTTTAAAATTGGCAACAGTCTTATATCAACGAATTTTGAAAATCCATATAACTGTATTATCTTTATGTAAACAGAAAAGGGGAAAAAAATTCAAAATAAGAGAGCAGCGCACAGATTCAATCCAGACAGCTTGGCATGCATTAATATGGGAAAGCCTCGTTACTTTTAATTACTTTTTGTATTCAAGAATATTTTTTAAGGAAAAATTTTACTGCTCATTTTAGATGTTTTCGGAATGCTTTTTCCTTGTTTCCTATCATCTTCCAAAGAAATATGTACAGCTTTTATAATGGACAAAAAAAACTTTTTCATTAGTAGTTAATTTAGTTTAATTAAATAAATATTTAGTAAATTAATTAGAAATTAGGTTAATTATAATCATATTTGAGACTTAATTTATGTTTTTTATTTCATTTGATTTTTAATTATTTTTTAATATAAAGATTGGTAGTGTTTAACAATATATTTGGAGGATTTGTAAAAAGTGGACATGTTCTCTTAACTCAAACCTCCTCACTCAAAATGACTAAAAAATAGAAGACATCACTCTTCATTCATTCTCCTAGGATAATTTTGTAAATCTAAATTCATTTTATTACACCAATTCAATTGTCTTCTTCCCCAAATGCAAATAATAAATTCTTGCATGATCAATGAATGCAACTAAATGCCTTTAAATACATAAATATATAGCAATAAATACCATGCATACTTATTTGTCTCTAGGTAGGTAAGTAAAGTGAGGGAGTTGAAGAAAGCTTGAGTTATTGTTTTGATTTAAGGTTCAAAAGTTATGATCAAAATAAACAATTATAGTGTGGCCTTTAATACAAAAAGGTGAAAATATTAATGAAACACTTATGGATTAGTACACAGATAGGCATAATAAATAAATAGCACATTGGAATGTGGATCAATTTGGATAAGGAATTGATAAAGGATGTGGGAATGTGTGTAAATGGAGGTGTGATGACATGGGGGAAAAAAAATGACTTCACACAAGATTATGATATTTTTCAATGTGTAAATGTATAGACATTCTCTTAAAATGGATAAGAATACAAAATGAGAATTGACATGAGTATACAAAATTTATCATTATAACTGTACATAAATAATCTAGGCTCAATAAATAAATGTAAACAATAAATATATAATTAATTTACATATAATTAGGGAACCATGGTGAAGAATAATTTTGTAGCGTAAATTATGTATGCTTTGATGGGTAGGAGTGAATTCTAAACTGCAATACTAATTTGAATTTTAGACTAAAGGCAAGATGATGTGGAAAACTTAATGTTTTATTTAGATGCTTGCAATAGTATTTATACAAGCAAAAAAAAGGTAGTATGGGAGAGCAGCTAACAGAATGATGGTAACTGGTAACTACACAACTGCAACTGCCCCATATACATTAACAAAGATAATTTAATAAACTATGCTAACATTTCCCCCTTTATGACATCGGCCTTACAAATGTACCCCCAAAACAATTCAAATTTCACCTTACCAAGAGATTTGGTGAGAAGATCAACTATCTGAGAATCTGTGGAGCAATACTAGAGCTGAATGTGGTGATGCAAGACCTCTTCATGAATGAAATTTCATTCGACCTCAATATGCTTTGTCCTCTCATAAAAAATATGATTCTTCATAAGCTTGAGCACCCCCTAGTTCTCAAAAAAAAGGATAGGTGGTTGCACCTCAGGTATGTCCATGTTAGCCAAAATACGACATAACCAAATTGCTTCACACACTACTCCTTGTGTGACACGATATTCAATCTCGGTGGAAAAGAGAGAAACAACAGTTTACTTCTTACTAGTCCATGAGATAGGCCTAGATCTATGGTTAAAAACATACCCTATAGTTGACTTCCTATCATCAACAAATCCAACATGGTTGGAGTCAACATATCCCTATAAGAAGAATTGAGATTTTTTTTAATATTCTAGACCATAATCGAGAATACCCCGAACATACAACAAAACATGCTTAGTTGCAATGCAATTACATTGCCTAGGCTCCTGCATAAATATAGAAAGATAGCTCATAGAAAAGCATAATTTTTTTCTAGTATTTAAGTCAAATAAATGAGACTCCCAACATGTTGATGATAGAGAGTAGCATCTACTGGAGGTGAATCTTGGAATCTAGATAGTTGCAAACCATTCTCCATTGGATGGGATGCAAGTTTACAATCTGCCATTCTAAACTTTTCTAGGAGTGTCTTGGCATATTTCATATGAGAGATAAAAATATGGTGTGGCTTTTTCCATATCTCTAGCCCTAGTTTTGTCATATCAAAAGATTGTTTATGATCATGTTTTACATCATCAATGTGAATGCCTGAGCTCCCTATGATTACAAGATCACCCACATACAAGACAAAAATGACAATCTTGGTGTGTATCTTCTTCATATATAAGGTAGAATCTGAAGGGCCATGAATGAAACCATGCTATAGAAGATGACCATCTATCTCAATAAACCATGCCCTAGGGGCATGTTTAAGCCCATAAAGAGACTTAATGAGATGACATACCTTTTGAGGATGGTGTTCATCAAGGAAGCCTTCAGGTTGAGTCACGTATACATGTTCTTTGAGATCTCCATTTGTAAAACCACTCTTGGCATCCATGTAATGAAGTTTCCAACCTTTATGTGTTGCTAGTGCACAAATAACTCTAATTGTCTTGAGTTTTGCAGTGGGGGAGATTTTTTCTTCATAATCAATACCTTCTTGTTGACCATAGCCTTTAGCAACAAGGTGTGCTTTATGTTTTTCGATGGATCCATCTTCCTTTTTTTTTATCTTGAAAATCCATTTGGATCCTATGAGTTTCTTTCTCAGAGGTAGATCAACAAGTTCCCATATTTGATTTTTCATGAAAGAATCATGCTAAGCATCCATTGCATTCTTCAACTGTGGGTGATACAGGTCCTCTCAAACTATATTAGGTTCAATGATATCAATAACTGAAATCATCAGAGCTAGATTTACCTCATTTCTTGCTTGTCTTCTTATTTTAACTCCCTAAGAAAGATCTGGAAGAGAATTTAGATGAGAATATCTTATGGTGGTTTGGACCCATTTCAGACACTGATGTTGTGTCTGTTGTGTGGATTGATGTTCTAATAGACCAAGATTAACATAAAAAACTCTCCTTGTATCTCTCTTATCTTTTAAGATGAAGACTCATCCTCATTATCTGATTATGTGAGAAATTTATGAGAGGTCATTGTTTCTTATTTTTGTGCCATGGAATCAAAGGATGACTCATCACATATCACATCTCAACTCTCATACACCTTATGTATCTCAAGATCCATGAGACGGTAAGCTTTGGAAGTCAGGTTGTAGCCCACAAAGATACATGGGAGTTTCTTGAAGTCAAGCTTCTTTCTCCTAGTGGTTGGGACATGGATATATGTAGTACAACCAAACACTCAAAGATGAGAAATTGAAGTTTTGTAACCACTCCATACCTCCTTAGGTGTCTTGTCCTATAGTATCTTTGTAGGAGCCCTATTAAGAAGATACACATCTATCTTAACTGCTTCTACCCAAAATCGATTCTCAAATTGTGTTGAGCAAAGAATGCATCAAACCATCTCCATGACAGTCCTATTATGACACTATAATTTCATTCTGCTAGGGTGTATAGGGGAGCAATCAAATGTTGTTTGATGTCATGATTCTTTAAGAAGTCCAATAAATTTGTGGATGTGAATTCCCCCCTCGATCTGAGTGGAGGAGATGAAGAGGCTTGCATGTCTCGTGGACAACCTACTGATAGAATTGTCAGAAGTGGAAAAATGCTTCACTCTTCTGTCAGAGAAATAATTTAGCCTTATGTGTGTCCTCCTACGCTTATGTTGATTTGACTTAGGATCTTGGATCCTAGGAACTTGAATACCTTCTTTGATCTTTGTCATTCTTTTCCATCGTCACTGTTACAATTCAACCCCTCTCGAATGGCTACTTTAGTGTGAGTTTGAAGCAAGTTCATCCTCTCACTAAATTGGTGGCTAAACGTGTCACAAAAAAATGTATCCTTGGACATTTTTACTCTCATTTGGACCTTTCTTGTGGATTTTGACCTAGATTTAGTGTTGTAATGTGGTAAAAACATTCACATTAGGTCTTGAACCCTTGCAAATCAATATGAATTCTATGGTGTCTTGTAAAATCATTGTGAAGTGTTGTAACACACTTTCACACTTTTCTAGGACCTTTCTAATGTATTTAACCTAAATAACCTCTTTTTTTCACCTACCAATCCTTATTTCAATGTTTTTTAAGGAGTTGTAACAAACTCTTACACTTTTCTAGGCTTTTCATTAACAATTACACCTTTCTTATGCCTTAAATGGCCCTGTTATGCACTTACAAGCCTTATTTAAGTGTCTTTTTTAGAATAAACAAAATAAACATCATTAAATACATCTTAATCCCTGACACACATTTAAAATTCCTAAGTGAGAGCAAGTCGCCACTTGGGGAAACTTAGACCCATTTGGCTCAAAAATCAAAACAAGTTCAAAATTTTAGAATGTTTTTATTCTCTAATAACTAAGGTCGGCCTATGTTGTGGTATTTTTGGGAATTAGGGAATATTTGTGTATAAATATAGGGTTTTACCTCTCATTTAGCCCCTATTCATTAAATCAATCAACCTTCTCAATCATTCATTCATCATTATTCTCAAGCAAGCTAGGGTTTTGGCATTCTAGGTCATCAAGAAGCATTCAAGGGAAAATTCTTCATCTATTGATATAGGAATTTAAGATCTATCATCATGATTTAGGTGTTTTGAAGGCTTAGATATCATTTAAGAAAGGGGTGCAAGATTTTTGAAGAAATTTCCTTATTGGCTTGGGAAAAATATCCACAAAAGGTCACTTACAGTGTCGAAAACCAGAGTTTCAGATCCAGATACTTGGAGGAGCCGAAAGTGTAGACCGTGGGCTTCCATTTCCACTTTTGGTTTTTAAGAAAAGCCAAAGTGAATTAAGTCACCATCAATGGTGACTTAGTCCCACTGCACTTATTTTTTAGATTTTTTTGTAGATCTTTATACCCATTTGGCTGAAACAGGCTCTGATGTAGTTTTTCAGATCTGGGACTAGGTTGCCCAGAATGGCAAATTAGTCCCAGTAGGCCAAAATTATAGGTCTAAAAAAATTTCCAAAACTCATTATATCCTCTACAGGTTTCTAGGTGCACATATTCAATTTTATAATTTTCTATTTTGCTTTGTTCACATTTCTAGGTGATTTAGTCATGTTTGCATATCACAATGTGTTTTCAGACACTTTACATTTCTTTAGTATTGCATGCATAGTTTATCTTCTTTATCAACTTCTAGCCTCAAGAAAAATTTCCTATGAAATATTTTAATCTCTATTTCATTGGAATCTCAAGGGTTTTTTCTTGAATGTGTAGACATGCAAAACTGACATCATACATCTCGCTCTAACTAACATCAAATTCTGCTATTAATTAATTAAAGCAATTTATTGATTAATTTACTAAAGTTCATTAAATAAATCAAAATTATTTAATCAAATCCTTAAAGTTCTTCTCATTTGATTTATCAAATGTCACCTCTTAATATCATCCAAGTTAATTAATCTACATTAATTAACTTCTAAATCATAATTACTATTCTCTAGCTTTTGACTCAACTAGAGTCAAATCTAAACTCCTAACTAACCCACCCACTTGCATCAATAAATCAATTTATTGATTTATTAAAAAGGCTCATTTTCCCTCAATAACTCTCATCTTTGACTTTTTTGGACAAAGATTATTCCCCCCAAAATCCTCAACAACATGCATTTATTGACATTTTTCAAATTTGAATGGGCACATTGGCCAAAAATTGCACAAGCTTTGACCAATCCCATTATGACAAGTGTCTCTATCCTATTGGATGGGATTTAGTCCGACATTGCCTAATTTTGGCCTCTTTTCTATCAACTTTTCCTATAAATGCAAGGCATTTTCTCTCATTTCTACGACAGCCACATATCCAAGCATCTACACTATAGGCAACTTGAGTTCAAGCATCTCATTGTCTATCATACCACTAAGCTTATCAGGGATTGGGAAAGGGCTCTCTCACATTTTCATGAAGGGCATCAATCCACCATAGAATAGGTTGTATTTCATTTGCTCTAATGCATGTTTGGTTTAGTTTTAGCATTTTGTTTGGGGTAAATGATCTATTTTATTCTATGAGGATGGCTAAATCTATACAAACAATGTATAAGATTTTGGCATCCTACAAATGGCGCTAGAAGGAGGGCATTTTTTTTATTAGCAAGTCATGACTAATGATTAATACGTGGCTTCTCATATTTTGTCTAGTAGGAGTGAGTGATCACTTCTAATTGGGAGTGTTACTATTGTATACTGTCATCATTTCTTCATGGTATTAAATTTATCATTTCAGTTATAGTGCTCAAATATCCATGCCAATAGAGTGCAGAAGACTTATCCATAGTCTTCTTGTAGCAATAATGGTATGACCATTTCGCTAATCTGCATAAGTTGTGGTCGTTCACCTATTCTATTCATTGCTATTTGCATTATCATCAACATATTGGCGCTATAGCAAGCTTCTCCTGTTCATTACCATATCCAAAATAATTATGAACACTATATGTGTAGATCTGAATGGTATTTGTGTCTGTGCAAAACATATGTGTTATTTAGGTGTGGTTTAAAATTATTACAACTGTATCACAGAAAATTAACACCTCCTCTTTTCTCCAGTATATCGGTCATTAACCGTGATTCTCAATCACAACATTAGTACTGAACCATTCCAAGGCATGTAGGTCAGAGATATTACCATCATGCTAGCTTTTGTAGATCTGTGCCCGCATCCCACATTGATCTTGTGTTCTTGTGTAGTACATTAGGTGTGGCTGTCTACAATCTCCCATGCTCCCTTTACAATCAAAAATTTGGTTCACATTAGCATCTTTGAATGAATCTTGTAACGTGCCTTGGCCTCAGGACCAATAGTTTAGTGCCTTACGATACACTGTAGGGGGACGCTGATAAATACCTAATTTAGAATCCTCACATACATTTTCTTGGGATTGAGCAAATATGTGTGCTCTTGTGTTGTCTCTTCTAGTTTAGCAAGCTCACGATATCATTCCCTGCAGGTAGCCTTCTCCCATGTTGAGATGTCAAATCATCAAGGGCCATTTGATTTTTAGTTCAAAAGCCCCCTAAACAGGTGAGGGTCCATTGATTTCTTTCTAGGAGATAACATTCCCTGAAGGCATTCTGTCATTTAGTTCACGTACCTGTGTCAAAGCACTCATTTTGTGCATACACCTGGCAAAGGTTGAGAAATTGGTATTTAGGCCTGACAAATGCAGCAAGCTTACAAGTTTCTAAAGTTTTTTACATTTGTCTGATTTGCAATCGCATCTAGTCAACAGAATGAACGAATCAAATCATACAACCACACTAAGCTCCGAACCCTTCTGAACCTGCTCATGGGCACGCGGGGAAGCTGTCAGGAAAGCCGCAGGGACTTCTAGTCAAAGTAGTATTTGCTCCAGGAGAATGCATATAGGAAGTTTGCGAACATTACATTCCATGCGACCACATTTTCTAGGAATCATGGAATTTCATGCGACCACATTTCTTCAGGGCGTTATGACAAGAAAGTTCTCACGCCTGTTTAAAAGAAGAAAACCTTCTACATTTTTCATCTTTGAGACATTCTGTCAAAAAGATTGCGTACCCTCTCTCTGTGCTTTCGTCTGAAATGTGTGTAGAAATAAAGTTAGAAACAACCATATGACTCTAACATCTAGCTCCTAGCATGCTTTCCTGAACACGCTATCGATTCAACAGTCAGAGTATCATGCTACATACTCATAAAATATTGCATCGATACTTGTCATTACGTTTTTGAGCCGACTAGTCTGACTGTTAATTAATAGCAACTATCTAGATAGTCTATACAATAGTGATAACTTTCTAGGTTGCGCATAATTTACTATTACCTTTATTACTATTTTGTTGTATAAGTTTGCTGGCACAATGATGAACTGCAATCTTATATCTTTTCAGTTGAGAGACAGCCGAACTCAAGTATTGCAATCAATAGAGTTGTAGAAGATGCACAAAACACGAGTTATTGATTTTGCTTACTGACATATTTATTGTTTGCAGGAAAAATACTCACAGGTGATCTTGGCGACGTTTTGATTTTTAAAAAAAAAGGGGATCCCTCTCTTTTTATGGTGAAAATAGTGGGTTTTGGCATGTGTTTCATTTATCTTTGAAATTTGTTATTGCTTAAGTACGCCTTTGTCTAAATGTGCTTCAGTCAAATCATTTACTGATATTTATTGGTGTCCAAGATGTCAACACTCTGAGTTATGGATTACTGATGTTTATTAATGCCTGAAATGACATTCCTTGTGAGTTGTAGGTTTCTATTTTAAAATAGAGTATAATGGGATCCATCAATATTTGCTGATAGATTTGAAAAGGACTTGGTCATTATTGAAAGATAGAAATCTCAGATTTTGAAATTAAATTGATAGAAGGAGAGGCTTTTAGCTTTTACGAAAGAAATCTCTATTGTTGGCTAAGTTTGTTTTTGGAAATTAGGATCCTTGTTAATGCTTCATCTATCATTTCAAAATCATTAGTCCTTTTGGAATCGTTTTAGTTAAATGACTTGTGTAGACATCCAAAAATAACATTATGCATTCCACTGTAACTAACATCATGCATTCGTTTCGTCTACTAATCAATTAAAGCAATTTATTGATTTAATCCTAAGGTTCATCAAGCTTAATTAAATAAATCAAATTATTTAATTAAGTTCTTAAGGTTCTTCTTATTTGATTTAATAAATCAAACTGATTTAAAATCAAATATCAAATCCCTAAAATCCCCTAAGTTAATTAATCTAAATTAATTAACTTCTAAATCATGATTAGCATTCTCTAGCTTTTGACTCAACTAGAGTCAAATCCAAACTCTTAACTAACCCACCCACTTGCACCAATAAATCATTTATTTGATTTATAATTCCTCTAATTACATTCAAAATGGCATCAAAATGGAATATTCTTCCATTTTGAATCTTCCCCCCAAAAGGGACTTGTCCCTTCCAACAAGGTTTTAAATGCTATTTGCACAAGTCAACATAGCATTTATTGCACCTTTCATCCCCCCAAAACATGTCAAGTCATTCAAATTCAAATTTGAAATTGGCACATTTGCCAAAACTTGCACATTCCTCACCCTCTCACAACTTGACAAGTGGCACCTTGTCATTGGTTTGTGAATAATCCCACATTCCTCAAAATCTCTCAATCTTTCAATCTTTCAATCTATAAAATGCAAAGCATTACAACACAACAAACAACACATTTTGATGCAAGGTTACTCTCTTCATTTGAGAATCAATCTTGCTCTTCATCATCTATCATTTGGCAGCTTTTGCTTATCAAGGGGGTGGGAAAGGGCTTTTCTTTCCACATTTCAAAAGGCACCACTCCCACTATGGGATAGATATGGATATTGTTTGAATATGCTTTCAAGTTTTCTTATTTAGTCTTTTAGAGTTTTGTTTAAGTATGTTAAGACATGATTCATTATCTCATAGGGATGTTGTGATTTGCTAACAATGCTAACCTTATGTCAATGTTATAAGCATTTTGTAGGTTTTAGCATCCACAAAAATGGCGCTAGAAGGAGGGCATATTTCTGTTTTTCTGCTGTATTTTAGTTCATTCTAAAATAATTTTAGATATATGTTCTTTTATTGTATTTTAGTTCATGCTAAAATAATTTTAGATCTTTGTTCTTTTGCTGTATTTTAGTTCATTCTAAAATAATTCTGCCTTCAGAGGAGGTAAAAATTACAGAATGCAAACACGTTTTTGGAGATTGGGTGTATTTTTAATGCTGTAGAGGTCAGAATAATTGTTGTTTTCACATTCAAAATGTTTCCTAAGGCATTTGTCATACTCAAACCTCAATTTTTATGATGGTTTAAGTGTTTTTTTATCACTAGTTAGAAGAAAAACGTGATAACAATGCAAAAAACGCCTCTCTAATTTTTGCTGGGATATACAAAATGTAGCCACGTTTTTGGAGATTGGGTGTATTTTTAATGCTGTAGAGTTCAGAATAATTGTTGCTTTCACATCCAAAATGTTTCCTAAGGCATTTGTCATACTCAAACCTCAATTTTTATGATGTTTTAAGTGTTTTTTTGTCATCAGCAAAGAGAAAAACGTGACAGCAAGAAAATAAACGCCTCTGTAATTTTTGTTGGAATATAAGAGAGTAAAATGCTTGGTAAATGCATTTTTTTTTAATATCAATAAAAAAAAAGGAAACTGCGATCTTTCTTTTTGAGGAGTTTTAAGTATATTGCCAAAGTGAAATGGTAGGTGTTAAATTTTATTTTTTTCCAGAGTCAAGTTAAAAATTTCTGGTATTGACTGTGATTCTCTATTAATTGGAATCCCCAAATCAAATTTGCTGCAAAATCTACATTTAGTTTCATGTATTCACATGGGTATTGGTCTTGATTTGATGCCAGAATCAGAGAGTGAATTGTGTTTTGATTTGTAATGTTGCATCTTTCACGTCATTTGAAAGATGCAAATTTTATTTGAGAAAGACTAAAATCTATATTTAGGAATTGTGTTTTTAATTTTTAAAGTTACATATTATCATTAATTCCTTGAAGTAAATCTCATTTGTAAAATTTTACATTTGCAATGTTTTAAAGGTGTTGACATCAAAGTTGAAACATCAAGGTTGACATTGGAGATTGATATTGAAGGTTGAAGCAAAAACGAAGGCGAAAAGAGGGGAATTGAAGATTTTCTTGAAAACAAAACTTGAAAAGCATTTTTTAATGCTTGTTTCAACAATCTTGGAGCTTTCACTTACTACACTTTTTTCCTATTTGTAGCTAACTCACCTTTCAATTTGGGCTTAAAATCAATCAATGACTTGATCTTTTCAAAGTTGGTTAAAATTGAATCTTAGATACTTACTAGATTTCAATTTGGGATTAAAATTGAACAAGGCAACTTTACATTTCAATTGGTGCATTTAAAACGAACTCATCATTGCTTTGAGGAATTTAAAATTGAACATGTGTACTTTGTGTTTTGTAAACTTTTTTGCAAAGTAGTGTCATTTAAAAGGGCGTATGCGCTTCTCTCGCGCTTCACGGCGATCTTGAGAATCAAAAGTCTTTTTTATGACCCTAAGTTGCATAAAAGATTGCCTCCACACTTCGATTTGCGATTTAAAATTGAACAAAACATGCGAGTGTGAGCACGATATATTGTGGAGGTTCTCCCCTTTGTTTTTCAACAAGGTTTGTGTGAACGACGGGATATGTTAGCTCGCTATTGTTTAACTTAGAGGGCCTGCATTGTGGGAAAAAGTAATCACCCAAGGGAACAACCCAACCGGCAACACGCTAAAGCCAAGCGACTTCCAACCGGTATATAAGTGTGGATTCTTGAGGAAAGTTCAAGAATCACAAGGATTATTCCGATGAGATGGACAGCAATGGACTCTCGCCGACATTGGATAATCCCCCATGAACGGAATGCCCGAATTAGAACCCTTATTTAGAAATTGGCCAAAACCTTATCTATCTTGTTGGTGCAAGAGGTCATGTCCTCTGAAGCCACACCACATAACATGCGGTCTTGTTGTGGAAATGGAAAGTATGCCATGGGAGATTCATGGGTACTAATGCTTGGCTGACCCGAATAAGTGACTGCCGTGGAGGGGAGCCAGTGTGGTCAAGCATTTAGCCATTCGCACAAGATATGCGTAGCTGGATTTATCCAAGTGGGAACCCAACAAGGTATTGTCTCATCAACCTAGGAGTGTGAAAGTGCTTGGAAAAAACACATTGCTTGATCTTGAAAACATTTGGAAAACAAACATACACAAAAACCTTGAAATTTCAAACACCTTGTGGGGAACAAATACCTATTGACGAACTTGCCCACTCTTGCTTTCCCTAGGAATCACATTCCTAGAGGTTTCTAAGTGTGCAAATTCTATCATCATTTGTTTCCAATAAGGATAAACATAAGGAACTTTTGCCCTATTTTCCTCGATTTCCACACAAAGGACATTGTGGGATGAGAAAGAGAATGGGACACTGGACATTCAGTTTGAAAACATAATCAAGCAAGTGCTTTTGGTAAAAGGAATTCACTAAGACAAGATGAAAGACAAATTGGATTACACATGTGTTTTCTAACATGATTTCCTGCAAGATCAAAATCCCAAAAAAAACTGAAGTTCAAAAAGCTTAGTCTGAAAGCTAGTGAGGAGCGTCTTGAGATCCTGAATTGTTTAAAAGGTTTGCTTTCCTCCCATAGGAAATATAGCTTGTTCCTAAACACCTAGGTCTTGTAAGAAGAAGTGTTATTCTAGGTCAAGTCTAGGATCAAATTCAATCACTTTCATCCATTCTTCACCCATTTCAAACATCAATCAAATTTTCATCTCACTAACAACTCTTGGAAACTTTGTAAACACTTGTTATGCTAAACTTCTAGGTGAAATCAAATCATCTTGTTTTGACTTAACACATCTAGTCAAACCATCATCCTATACACGAGTTCTCTCTTAATACAACTTCCTAGGGTTTACGAGTTCATCTTGTTTGGCTTAACACAACTAGCCAAATTATCAAATCATCACCTCGTTTGACTTGACACACTTAGTCAAACTACCATTTTGTAGGAGTTCACTCTTGGATAACACAACTTCCTAGAGTTTTACGATTACATTCATCACTCTTGTTTGACTTAACACATCTAGTCAAACTATCAATCCAACCACGATCAATCAAAGTCCTAAAAGTTTAGCATTTCCTTCAAAGTTTCTTTAAGAGTTCCATTCATCCATATCACTCATCTTTCATTTATCTCATTCTCATCATCGCTTTGATCCTTCATTTATCCTAGTTCTTTGCTTCTTTGAACCTAAGGTTTAGACCGATCTAAAGGATTAGAGGCTCATCTCTTACATTCTTGAAAATTGATCTTCATTTTATGGTTCAAACTCAATCTGAACACAAGAGGAGCATGGAATATAAATTTGATCCATCCATCATGAGCAATTCGATTCAACTAAACTATCCAAGCCCTACAATACCATTTGATTTCCAAAGCTTGTACAATGCATACATGGGAGCATTATCTCATACAAACATCAATGGTACAACAAATATAAGCATACCCAATCCAAAGTTTGGAACACCTTTCCCAATGGTAGATTTCAATCCAAGTCCAAATTTGCAAATCTATCAACCAAACGCTCAATGCATGAGTTTTTCAAACAACATTATCCCACAAAATCCATACATACCAAGTGCAACTTTACCAAACATGCCCATTTCAAATCCACACTTGGTAAACTTTGGGGTCGACATGTTTGCAAATCCCCCTAATGTTGTTGAAAATCCTAGCAATATATTGGCAACTCCATGTGTTGATTCAAGTCAAGGTAACACCATGCAAAATCAAAGCTACCTAAATCAAGGCAATATAATTCCCAACCACAACAATATTCAATTTCAATCTATCATGCCGAATCAAAACATCATACGAAATCATCCCATTTTGCCATCGATATCGCAACAGTAGATGGCAACTATCCAAGCAATCCCAACAATCAATAGCATTCCCATTCCACCACCACCACCACCACCAAAATACAACACGACCAATTCATTCTCCATCATGTTGCAAGCTGCTCAAGAAGCTTCCCACAAAAAGGCACTCCAAGCCCAACAAGCTACACAGCTAGTTGCTCAGCAAGCACAAGCAGCTCAAGTAGCCCAACAAGTGCAAGCACAAGCAGAATTCTACGCTCTATTGCAAGCAATCCAAGAAGAAGTAGCACAACAAGAGCCCAACAAAAAGCATTGTTGGCACAAAAACAACATGACGAACAACAAGCGTTGTTGGCTCAGTGTAGGATGGTAAAATCTGCAAATTGGTTAGCAACCTGATAAAAACAATATGACAGAAATTCATATCCCTATGAGATAATAATCCATGATTCTCAATGCAAACAAATGACTCAAAAGCATATAAAACATGAAATATATCTATCCCATATTAGATTGGCGCTCCTTGTGATGTAGAAAAGATGCCCTTTCCCAATCCTTGATAAGCTTGGATTGCCAAGTGATGGATGAAGAGCAAGATATCCTCTCAAATGAAGAGAGTAACCTTGCAATGAGAAAATAGTGCTAAGCAAATGGTGTGATGATAAGCAAGATCAGTTCTCACAAGTGGAGAGTAACCTTACAATGAGCATGAGTTGTGTGTTGTGGATCATTTGTTTTTAAATGCTTTGCATTTTATAGATTCAAGAGTAGGAGATTGAGTGATTTTAGATGAATGTGGGATAATTCACAAGCCAATGACAAGGTGCCACTTGTCAAGTTGTGAGAGGGTGAGGAATGTGCAAGTCTTGGCCAATGTGCCAATTTGAATTTGAATTTTGCAAGACTTGACATGTTTTGGGGGGATGAAAGGTGTAATAAATGCTATGTTGACTTGTGCAAATAGCATTTAAAACCTTGTTGGAAGGGACAAGTCCCTTTTGGGGGGAAGATTCAAATTGGAAGAATATTCCATTTTGATGCCCTTTTGAATGTAATTAGAGGAATTATAAATCAAATAAATGATTTATTGGTGCAAGTGGGTGGGTTAGTTAGGAGTTTGGATTTGACTCCGGTTGAGTCAAAAGCTGGAGAATGATAATCATGATTAGAAGTTAATTAATTTAGATTAATTAACTTAGAAGATTTTAGGGATTTTGACATTTGATTAAATCAGTTTGATTTATTAAATCAAATGAGAAGAACTTTAAGGATTTGATTAAATAAATTAATTTATTTAATGAACCTTAGGAAATTAATCAATAAATTGTCTTAATTGATTAATAGGAGAATTCGATGCACGATGTTAGAGCGAGATGTATGATGTCAATTTTGCATGTCTACATTTTGCCCCTCTTTGAAGCAATGTACTTGTTGCATTGGTTCAAAGAATGATTCTGCTGATATCGAAATTAAAAAATTTCTGATTTTTCGGATGCTTCGGCGAAAATAAGTACGTTAGTACATTGCCCCCTCGAGAGATCGAGCGAAAAGATTCAATTTGAGGTGGATCTCACGATAAAGAGGTTCAAAATGGATGTATGGATGATAATGATGATGTAAATGAGATGTTTGGAAGATGCTTAGAATAACAAATCTATATTATTTTAAACAACTTATATGATTATGAAAATGAGATGACGTGATTATGCAGGATGCGGGATGGATGCAGGATGGATGCAAGATGGATGCAAGATGGATGCAAGATGGATGCATTGTTAGCATGAAAGTGGATAGAAGAATGAGATAGGATAGAAGAATGAGAGGGATCAACCCTTGAATCCAAGAAGATGCAGAAGTTCAACAAGCCAACTTTATTAGAGATGATGATGAAAGATGATGATGTATTGCTTATCCAGGAATGGGAGATAAAGAGCGTAACTTTCTTTATGTTTGATAACACACATAGGGGCGATGCATCAAGGTATTAAGAACCAGGATGGCGTTGCGCCTAGTGTGATGGACTCTGACTCGACAATCAGATAGGAGTGATCTTGTTCACACTTGACATACGGAAACCTTGCTAGGACGGACCCAACAAAGAAAGTATTCGCCAAGTTATTTTACAAGAACATCCAACAAGCACAACAGATAAAAAGATAATGATCATTGCCCCATTCCTTTCTCTCTAAACCTGTTTTGTTTAGGCATCATCGAGAGGTCCTTGGAATGAGCGCAAAATAAGATAAGTCAAAAAGACCAAATAAAGTAAACAAACAAGCTAATGTTCTTCGTATCGCTAGCCAAGGCTAAACTACTGTGGGGTACCTGATGCTTATGTCCATCGTAGGAAAGCTTCATCCTAGGACATGTAGTGATCAGGGTTTTGGTGAGACTGATTGCGTGATAAGCTATTGATACTCCGAGTTGACCAACTTGCTAACTTACTGACTTAGACCTTCGAGACTTTGACGATTAGGCGTTCACTTTAGAACCTACTAAACTTGCTTCTGACTAACTCACCAAAGGGTGAAAGCGACGATGATTTATTATGAGTGATGACAATCACGAGTGAAAGCAAGATGAAATGGATGCACCATTTTGGTTTTTTCAAATGTTTTGAGGCTGTTTTTGGTATTTTTGGAATTTTACAAATGTTTTTGGTATTTTCAAGATTTTCCAATGTTTTTGGTATTTTCAAGATTTTACAACGAACAGACTAACTTAAAGACCTATCCTAGGGGTCTCAGGAGCTGATCTATAGATTAGCCTTGCCTACGTTATATACGCAGAGACCACGTAGTTCGACTGGTGGTGGACTGACTTGATGATAATATGGACAAATGGATTGCCATTTTATTGCCTAGAGGACTGACCCAACCGTCTCAGGGGATGATCAAAGATCACCCTTGCCTACGTTCGAGCTCAGAGACGATGTAGTTCGACAAGGTAGAAAAAAAAACTGACAAGACTCAATGATGAAATTTTTGAAGATTTTCTGATATTACGACATGTTTTTGGATTTTTGATGATTTTTCTGAATGTTTTTGGTTTTTTGAATGAGTTTTCTGAATGTTTTTGGAATTTTTGATGAATTCTGAAAAAGATCACGAGAATATACACGAATTCGATCCGATGTTGCGAGAACGTGCCCCGAGTGTGGTGCGATAGACTACTTCGATAAAGGCAGGACACACTGACCTTTGAAATGCCAAGTAGTTCCAATGGTGGAATATAGTACAGATACCAACGCAGGCTATGGTATGGATGCGAGCGGATAAGTGGAATGTGATGGAGTGGATGAGTTGTGCAGATCCTGATAGATGGGGAAGGTACTTTATTTACACTTGACGCCTGTTTGCCAGGTTTTCACCAAGGTATTTGCCCAAAGCGCCACCGAAGTGGTTTTCACTAGAGGACGATTTTTTCTCTTTACTATTTTTCAATCCTTTTCTGATTTTTTTGGATTTTTTGATCTTTTGATTTTTTTTGTTGTCACCAAGATGCCTGTTTGCTAGGTTTTCATCGAGGTAACCATTTTTTCAGGACTTTTTCTGATTGTTTTTGTATTTTCTGGTTCTATACCTTGCAATGTTTAGGCATAAAACTTTTTGAGATGAGAGCTATTCAGAGGCTCCTGCAGAGGCTCGCCTTCTGGTGTTGCTAGTTGATATGCCCCTGATGTGTAACTTGCAGTGATGACGAAAGGTCCCAGCCAGTTGGGCTCAAATTTTCCCTTTGTATCTGGATTTGGCATGTTCTTTTGGTTTTCTTTCAGCACGAGGTCACCAACTTGGAAAGTGCGTTGTCTGATGTTCTTGTTGTAGCTCCTTTTTAGGCGATTTTGGTACACTTGTAGATGATTAAGGGCATCCATGCACCTTTCATCTAGTAATTCCAGCTCATTGAGTCTTGTGACCCTGTATTCCTCATCTGTGATAAGGTTTTGCAGTGATATCCTTAGTGATGGGAGCTCGATCTCAATGGGGAGTATGGCCTCTGATCCGTAGACTAGAGAGAATGGGGTGGCGCCTGTTGGCGTGCGGATGCTGGTGCGGTAGGCCCATAAGGCGGGATTTAACTGCAGATGCCAGTCACGACCAGAGTCATTGACTGTTTTCTTGAGGATTTTCAAAATGGTTTTATTTGTAGCTTCTGCTTGGCCATTGCCTTGTGGATAATATGGAGTGGAAAAGCGATGCTTGATTTTGAATTTTTCACACAAGTCATGGACATCCTGATTCTTGAAGGGCGTCCCATTATCAGAGATAATGGATTGGGGGACACCGTACCGACAAATGAGGTAATTCAGGATAAACTTGGATATCTGCTTTCCGGTGATGTAGGTCATGGGAATTGCTTCGACCCACTTAGTGAAGTATTCGGTGGCGGTGATAATGAATTTATGGCCATTGGATGAGGTGGGTGATATTTTACCAATGAGATCAAGCCCCCATTGTGAAAAGGGCCAAGGTGTAACAATAGGATGCAGTTCTTGAGCTGGTGCATGAATAAGATCTCCATACTGTTGGCATTGCAAGCATTTTCTACAAAATTGTGTGCCTCTTTTTCCATCGTCGGCCAGTAGTACCCTGTTCTTAGCAACTTTTTAGCCAAGGTCATACCACTTGAGTGTGACCCACACGTGCCATTGTGTACCTCAGTTAGAGCAGTCAGGGCTTCCTCGGGTTTTAAACAACGTAACAGGGTTCCATCGGTACTCCTACGGAAGAGGGTCTCTCCTAGGATGACGAATCGTGAAGTTCTTTTGATGAAAGTGCGTTTTAGGTTTGGGGTGATGTCAGTGGGGAGGATTCCTAACTTTAGGTAGGTGTATATATCATGATACCAAAGATCAACGGGACCAATGAGTTCACATGCGTATTCTGACTCTGGTACCTCGAATGTGGGTATGAGAAGCTGCTCTATGAGGAATTCATGTTTCGAGACGTTACGAGGGATGTCGAGTAAGGATCCAATTGTCGCCATTGCATCAGCTGCTCTGTTGTTTGTCCTTGGTATCTGCTCAAAGGTAATGTCGATGAAAGATTCCTTGAGGCTTTCTACCACCTTCTTGTATGGTGTGAGCTTATCATCCTTGGTTTGGTATTCGCCGTTGACTTGGTTCATGATAAGTTGCGAGTCGCCATAGACTTTTAGTGCCATGATTCACCATTGTGCTGCAATCTTGAGTCCTATGGTCAAAGCCTCATATTCTGCTATATTATTCGTACAAGGGAATGCCAGCTTGTATGATCTAGGTATGCAATCTCCTTGCGGCGTGATTAAAAACACACCAGCTCCTGACCCAAGTTGTGTGTGAGAGCCATCAAAGTATAGCTTCCAGTGGTCTGTTGCATCAAGGTTAAAAAGGGACTCGTCTGGGAATTCTGATATGAGTGGATTATCTGTGTAGAGGGGAGCTTCTGCCAGCTGATCCGCAATGACTTGTCCTTTTATGGCTTTTCGTTCTACATACTCGATATCATGTTCAGATAATATCATTACCCTCTTAGCCATTCTACCTATAAGTGCTACTTTTGTCAATAGGTACTTTAGAGGGTCTATTTTGGCAATCAACTTGATTTGGTGCGCTAGCATGTAGTGTCTGAATTTCTGAGCCGCAAATACCAATGCTAGGCAAGCTTTGTCTATTGACGTGTAATTGAGCTCATGTCCCACCATTGTTCTGCTGATGTAGTAGATAGCCCGCTCGGTTCCCTTTTCATCATGTTGGGCTAAAAGGGCCCCCAGGGCGGCTGTTGTTGCAGAGATATATAGGATTAGTGATTTCCCCACAATTGGTGGCATCAATACAGGTGGTGTAAGTAGATATTCTTTTATTTTGTTAAATGCTTGCTCGCATTTGTCATCCCATCTGAAAGCTACTCCCTTATGAAGTAGGTGTGAATAGGCAATCTGTTTATCTGCCAATTGTGCTATGAATCTTCGGATGGACTGGAGTCTTCCTTGCAATCCTCTTAGTTGTTTCAACGTTCTTGGTGCTTTCATTTCAAGGATTGCTTTTACCTTTGCAGGGTCTACCTCTATCCCTCTCATTGAAACTATGTATCCTAGCAGCTTCCCTGATTGCACCCCAAAGACACACTTCTTCGGGTTGAGTCTAACCTTATATTGTTCAAGCCTGTCAAAGATAGCACTTAGAGTTGCTATATGGTCTTGTCTCTTCTTTGATTTAGCAAGTATGTCATCCACATAATCTTCGACTGTTTTGTGGATCATGTCGTGGAAGATTAATGTCATGGCTCTTTGATAGGTGGCTCCTGCATTCTTCAACCCAAATGGCATTACATTCCAGCAGTAGGTGCCCCACGGACATGTGAATGCTGTCTTGTGTTGGTCTTCTTTTGCGATCAATATCTGATTGTACCTCGAGAAACCATCCATTAGGGAAAGCATCTCATGTCCGGCTGTCATATCCACTATCATGTCAATGTTGGGTAGTGGAAAGTCATCTTTGGGACATGCTTTGTTTAGGTCTCTGAAATCAATGCAGATGCGGATTCCCCCTTTCGGTTTTGAGACTGGTACGAGGTTAGATACCCGTTCTGGATAGTCAATCGGGCGTATGAAGCCAACATCCAGAAGTTTCTGTAGCTCAATGTTTACAAGTAAGGCTATTTGTGGGTGCATCTTCCTTAGCTTCTGTCTGACTGGTTTTGCTCCAGGGTGAATGGTCAAATGATGCACTACTACTTCAGGATCCAGGCCTGGCATGTCTACATAGGTCCATGCAAAATTTACCTTTCTCTCCTTTAGGAAAGCTGCCAGTAGTTTTTGTTCTTCTTCTAGGAGGGATTCTGCATAGAAGGTAATTTGTGGTTCTGATTCTGTTCCTAAGTTGACCGGGTTGCACTGTTCTACCAATACTGTTGACTTCTCCAGGTGTAGAGCAGTAGGGGGGAGATTGAATCCTTCATCCTCTGGTGCCTCAGAGAGGTTTTCGCCATTGGATGCGTCCTTTATTTTTACTATTTTATGGTTAGAGAGTGTCACAGTGTGGTTTTCACTCAATAACTCTGAGCTTATTCCTTTTCTTTTGCGACTGAAAGACTCAATCGTCTCCCCATAGTATGCTTGTGTGTCTAGAGTGATATCAAATCCTACCTTGTGATCTCCACATGGAACAGTATCCCTTAGTCCCATGAATTTGGAGAGAGCCTCATCGTTCTCGAATTAGTCTAGAATCGGCGGTCCCTGTTGGTCGTGATCGATGAGTTGGGGGTATACTAAGTGGATTTGGTGGGTTTGTTGGATTGGCTCAGTGGGTGAGACACTAATCATCAATAAGGTGGAATCTTCAAAGAGCCTAGGTAGGCCACCTATGGTGTCATCGTCGTCACTGCTACTACAAATGTCAGTTATATCAAATGTGAAGTTATCGAGAGGTAGGCCTATGGACACGGGTAATCTAAGATTAGTTGTCGAGACCCGAGGAGAGGACCTGACTGCCCTATTAGGAAAACTTCTGCCACGCACAGTTATACTCGGAGGGGTACAGCCGAGGCCAAGGTTCTGCATTCTTCTTTCTACAATGATGGGCTCCAACCGTCCATCACTATTTCTTCCTAGGCTTTCATTCCTATTATAGCCCATGCCGAACATCATTTGTAACCCTCTGTTTGTTTCCTCCATGGGTAGGGTGGGAGTGGGTCTTTCATCTTGGTACAGAGTGTTTGTGATGTCCTCCTTGTCCACATTTTCCTGACTGAGATCCCCCCAACTGTGGAATCTAGAGGGTTCTGTTCTAGTGCAGACAGGTGTTTGAGTCAATTGTGGTTGCCCATGTGATCTAGGAGATTGTGGTAACTCTCCTACAACAAAAGCATTTCTCTTCATTCTATAATCACCGCATCCATTGTCCTGTATCATGTTCTTGATCTCGGATATGTCGGGGATGGCAGGTGTCTCTGTCGCAGAAGTGGAGGCGAGACTAGCTGGGTCTATGTATGAAGTGGATGGTCCTTCATCATTTTTAGGTACTTGAGGGATCTTGTAAAACTTGGCTTCCAAGTTTATGCAATAGGCGAAGGGTTTGGGATCCCCATATATGGTAACTTCCTCATTTTGATATGATAACTTAATGCACTGATGATAGGTTGAGGCCACTGCCTTCATTCCGTGTATCCATGGGTGTCCCAGGAGAATGTTGTATGGCAAATCAAGGTCAAGAACTTGACAAGTTGTTTCCGTGGTTGCTGGCCCCACTTGGATGGGGATCTTGATAGTGCCCTGAGACACACTTTCTTGGTCATCATATGCTCTTATGGTGATACTTTTGTTTTTATTGATGGAATCCTCGGCGAATCCCAATTTCTTTATAAGTTTCAGAGAACAAATATTAAGACCTGCACCACCATCTACCAGGACTCGCTTGACTTTCTTTTTATGAACTAGGATTTGGAGGTGAAGTGCCTGGTTATGAGATGGCTGCGGGGGGAAATCTTGGTCCGAAAATGTGATGAGATTCGGGGTAACGATGTTACCTACCATAGCCTGAAATTGCTCTGTGTCAAGGGTAGCAGCGATGGTAGAGGCAGCTAGTGCTTCATCCAGGATCTGTCGATGAGTGGCGGAGATTTTTAGTAATTCCATGATGGATATTTGTGTGGGTGTTCCCTTCAGTTGGTCAATTACATTGTAATCATAGGGGACGGCCTTTGTGTTGGTAATGGGGGTCTTAGCAGGTGCCCTGGCAATGGTAAATTTTCCGCCTCGTGTGGTGACTCCACAGTCATTGTTGGTTCCCTTGATATTTATGACAGTGACCAACTCGTCGACACATCCGACTATCTCCTCGTATACTAGATTGGCACTAGCATACTTTTGTTTACCCTTATTATTCCCTTGGTTATTTCCCTGATTATGATTCGGCATCGGATTCGTGTAGATTTTTAGGTCTTGGTTTCCGGCCGGCTGCTCGATGTTGATGACCTTATCCTCGATGAGGTCTTGGATGATATTCTTGAGTCTCATGTAGTTGGCGGTGGTGTGTCCTTTAACTTTGTGGAAGTCACACAGGAGATTCTCGTTGTACCACGGTGGTTTGGTCATGGGCTCTGTGTATTGTTCGGAGTTAGAAATTTTGATTAGGTTTTCTTTGACCAATTTCTTCATGACAGACTCAATCGATTCGCCAAGGGCTGTGAACTTCCTCTTGGGGGGAAACTTGTTGCGGGGAGGTGGTCCTCCTTGATTACCCACATTGTTGACTTGGCTAGTGGAAGGTGGTTGTGACTGTGCTACTACCGCATTAGCCTGCACATTGTTGTGGTTATGAGTTTGCGGATGATGATGATTTTGGGTATTTTGCTTAGGAGCACTGATGACTACCTTAGCATCAACCACGCCGTCGTTCGTGATATTTTTGTTCCTCGACCATGTTCGAGGTTTATCATTGTAGTTGTTGGATGAGCGGTTATCCTGCGGTGGAGTGAATGTAGGTGCGCCTCCTTGCCCAGTAAGGGCTCTTTTGATGTTGAGCACCTTTGGAATTAGTTGATCGTAAGATGTGATGCACTGCATTTTTAGGTAGAACGCCAGGTTTTCATCTAAGTTGGCTATGATGGTGCAAACTTGTTGTTCCTCTGGCATGGCCCACTTGCTCTGATTGGCCTTGGATCGCCATCTTTGAAAGAAGGATGCAAATAACTCTCCTCTTCTTTGTTTGAGTGCAGATAGTTCTTCTAAACTGACATCCGCACCCATATTAAAAGCGTAATTTTTAAGGAAAGCCTCCACAATTTCCTCGAATGTTTTAATGCCTGTGGGTAGGCGAGAAAACCATTCCATAGCTGGACCAATCAGGCTTCGGGGGAAGAGCCACATTAGATACGTGTCATCATATGCGACTTCCATGCAGTGCACCTGAAATTCCCTGACGTGGTTTTCAGGGTTGCCCGTTCCATTGTACTTATCAAATTTGGGGATCTCGAATCCCTTTGGAAACGGTACCATGGTGAGACTTCTATCGAACGGATAAGGGCACAAGTTTCTTGGTGTCCTTGTGGTTTTTCCTGCCTGCAAGTCCAACACCTGCTACGAAAGCAATTTGATCTGTGTTGCGACATCCTTGCTTGGTTCGGGGGGCGGGATGAATGAGTGGTGAGGTGTTGGAGGTGTTTGATGGGTGGGGAGCGTACTGGTCTACATTTGCTGCGAGCTTGGTCATGCGTTTAGGGCTTGTTGGTAAGCTTGCATTTGTGCCAACAACACTTGTTGTTGATCTTGCTGTTGCTGTTCCAATAGTGCTTGCTGTTGGTCCATCTGCTGTTGTTCCCATGAAGCCTGTTGTTGGTCAAGTTGTTGCTGAGCTAGTAACGCTTGTTGTTGCTCTAGCTGCTGTTTTGCCAACAATGCTTGTTGTTGGTCGAGCTGTTGTTGTGCCAATAAAGCTTGTTGTTTAGCTTGGTGTTGTGCTTGAAAGTCTTGCAGGGCTTGGTGGTAGGCTTGCAGGTGGATTGCTTGCAATTGCGCTTGGTATTGAGCTTGTGTCTTTTGTTGGGCTTGAGCTTGAGCTTGGGCTTGAGCTTGCGCTTGTGCTTGTGCTTGTGCTTTTGCGGCTTGTGCTTGAGCTTGAGCTTGTGCTTGTGCTTGTGCGGCTTGTGCTTGAGCTTGCGCTTGCGCTTCTGCGGCTTGTTGTTTTTGGAGTGCCTTTTGGTGGGCAGCTTGTTGTGCGTTTTGCAACATGATGGAGAATGAATTGGTCGTGTTGTGTTTTGGCGGTGGGATTGGTGGTGGAGCAGGAATCATGCCAACTATCGTGGCGGGTGGAGGGATTGTGGTTGTGACTATGATTTGGGTTGTGGGTGGGGTGGTTGAGACAATTGGTCCTTGATGAGGCATGCTTTGGGAGACTTGAGGACCAATCGATGCATTAACCGTTGTGACAGGAATGGTTGCGATTTATTGTGAGGATATGGGCAAAAGAAGCGGGTTCAAAGTGGTGGTCAGATTGCTTGGATTAGCAAAATTTTTGATGGTTAAAGGTGGAAGACCTATTCCAGGAGGCGATGCAGATGTGAAAGGAAGCGGGGGAAGGGATGACGCACCACTTTGGAAAGAGAAAGGGTTGATAGCTTCTGTCATTCCAAGCAAACCAACTTCCTCATGCGGTGGGGGAGTTGGTATGTTCAATTAATAAGCTGGTGTGGCATGAAATGAGGATGAACCAGTGGGATTATGAAATGTGAGTGGGATGTAAGGGTGAAATGAGTTTTCCAAAATACATGTAGGGGTGATGATTGCTTCTTCATTAGTCACAAGGCGGTGTTCTTGCAATTCTTCTAACATGGCACTCCCCTTGTTCACAATCGGGAAGGTTGGTGTGATGATTGAGGTGATGCAAGGTACTTCTTGATTGATGTTTGACAACGGGGATGCAACTGCACTAGTGCTTGTGTTAAGGTTGGGAGGGGGCATGTCCCCTCCTCTTTCTATTGAATTTATGCATTTGAACATAGCACTAACAATTTTATGGTTCTTAGGATTTTGAATCATTTCCATGATTTCCTCTGGTGTCATCCCTATGTCTTCATTTATGTCGTCCTCTTGATGACTCTCCTCTTGAAGATTTTGCGATGATACGGGAGAGTTGCTTGGGGGATTGCTTGATCATGCTAGGTTCACTTCGATGTTTAGATGACTCATGTCCATAGAAGTTGATATGTCTCTGATATTCTCCATGTCCTTCTTGTGTTGAGATCTTGTTTGGACCATAAAAATAGGGATTGGTTCGATCCTAATCCTTTAAGTCCAAAAAGAGAAGAACTAGGGTAGATAAAAGATCAAAGATGGTGATGATGATGATGGGTTAAAATGGATGAGATGAGTGAATGAAACCTTTGGAAAACTTTTTGAATGTATGTGCTAAACTTTGAAAGGGCTTTTGATTTGATTTGAATGTGATAATTTGACTAGATGCATTAAGTCAAACAAGATTGGTTGTGAAGTTGTTTTCCCTAGGAAGTTGTGTTATCCTAAGGGAACTTGCACAAAAATGGATGAATTGACAAAGTGTGTTATGCCAATGTTTTGAGAACTAATAGACTTTAAGAAGTTGTGTTATCTCAAAGAAAATTTGTTCAATGATTTGAGACTATGTTGGCTAAGTGTGTTAAGCCAAGATATGATGATGTTGATTTAGCCCTCTAAGTTTAGTGTGATGTTTGATTCTAGAGTTCTCAAAAAGGTTTGATGATGAAATGAGACTTTGATTTGATGGATGAATGAATGGGAATGACAACTTTGATCTTGAACCTTAACCTAGATGTGACTCTCTTTCTACAAAACCTCGGTGTTGAAGAACACACTTGACTTCCTATGGGAGAAATGCAAATCTTTGAAACAATTCAGGATTTTGTTGACAATAAAATGCATATAATGCTGGATTGTTCCTTGAGGCTTTTCTGTAAAAGTTATAAACCAATCTTTCCCTGAATTCGAAAAGTCTCTCAAGACGCTCCTCACGAGCTTTTAGACTAAGCTTCTTGAACTTTGGCTTTGGGATTTTGATCTTGCGGGAAATCATGTTAGAAAACACATGTGTAATCCAATTTGTCTTTTTATCTTGGTTAAATGAGGTTCTTTTTATCCAAGACACTTGCTTGCTTAGGTTTTCAAACTATATGTCTAATGTCCCATTCTCTTTCTCATCCCACAATGTCCTTTGTGTGGAAATCGAGGAAAATAGGGCAAAAGTTCCTTATGTTTATCCTTATTGGAAATAAATGATGATAGAATTTGCACACTTAGAAACCTCTAGGAATGTGATTCCTAGGGAAAGCAAGAGTGGGCAAGTTCGTCAATAGGTATTTGTTCCCCACAAGGTGTTTGAAATTTCAAGGTTTTTGTGTATGTTTGTTTTCCAAATGTTTTCAAGATCAAGCAATGTGTTTTTTTCCAAGCACTTTCACACTCCTAGGTTGATGAGACAATACCTTGTTGGGTTCCCACTTGGATAAATCCAGCTGCGCATATCTTGTGCGAATGGCTAAATGCTTGACCACACTGGCTCCCCTCCACGGCACTCACTTATTCGGGTCAGCCAAGCATTAGTACCCATGAATCTCCCATGGCATACTTTCCATTTCCACAACAAGACCACATGTTATGTGGGGCGGCTTCAAAGGACATAACCTTTTGCACCAACAAGATAGACAAGGTTTTGGCCAATTTCTAAACAAGGGGTTCTAATTCGGGCATTCCGTTCGTGGGGGATTATCCAACATCGGCGAGAGTCCATTGCTGTCCATCTCGTCGGAATAATCCTCGTGATTCTTGAACTTTCCTCAAGAATCCACACTTATATACCAGTTGGAAGTCGCTTGGCTTTAGCGTGTTCCCGGTTGGGTCGTTCCCTTGGGTGATTACTTTTTCCCACAAGGCAGGCCCTCTAAGATAAACAAAAGCGAGCTAACATATTCCGTCGTTCACACAACCTTCATTGAAAAACAAAGGGGAGAACCTCCGCAATATATCGTGCTCACACTCGCATGATTTGTTCAATTTTTAGATCCCAAATTGAAGTGTGGAGGCAATCTTTTATGCAACTTAGGGTCATCAAAAATACTTTTGATTCTCAAGATCGCCGTGAAGCGTGAGAGAAGCGCATACGCCCTTTTAAATGACACTACTTTGCAAAAAAGTTTACAAAACACAAAGTACACATGTTCAATTTTAAATTCCTCAAAGCAATGATGAGTTTGTTTTAAATGCACCAATTGAAATGTGAAGTTGCCTTGTTCAATTTTAATCCCAAATTGAAATCTAGTAAGTATCTAAGATTCAATTTTAACCAACTTTGGAAAGATCAAGTCATTGATTGATCTTAAGCCCAAATTGAAAGGTGAGTTAGCTAAAAACAGAAAAAAAAAGGGGAGTAAGTGGAAGCTCCAAGATTGTTGAAACAAGCATTAAAAAATGCTTTTCAAGTTTTTGATTTCACAAAATATCTCTAACTCCACTCCATTCGCCTTCGCTTTCGTGTTTGATCACAACATCAACACCTTCAATTTCAACCTTTAACACCTTGCTTTCAACTTTGATGTCAACACCTATTCTATGTTGGATTGGTGCCCTCCATGAAAATGTGAGAGAGCCCTTTCCCAATCCCTTTCCAAGCCAATAGACAATGAGTTGCTATGAGCTCAAGTTTCCTATAGTGTAGATGCATTCAGAATGTGTGTTGAAATGAGAGAAAATGGCTTGCATTTATAGAATAAGTTGAAAGAAGAGAGGTCAAGTTTAGCCAATGTGGGACTAAATCCCTTCCAATAGAATAGAGACACTTGGCATAATGGGATTGGTCAAAGCTTGTGCAAGTTTTGGCCAATGTGCCCATTCAAATTTGAAAAATATCAATAAATGCATATTGTTGAGGGTTTTGGGGGGAATAATCTTTGTACAAAAAAAAGTCAAAGATGAGAGTTATTGAGAGAAAATAGGCTTTTTAATAAATCAATTAAATTGATTTATTGATGCAAGTGGGTGGGTTAGTTAGGAGTTTGGATTTGACTCCGGTTGAGTCAAAAGCTGGAGAATGATAATCATGATTAGAAGTTAATTAATTTAGATTAATTAACTTAGGAGATTTTAGGGATTTTGACATTTGATTAAATCAGTTTGATTTATTAAATCAAATGAGAAGAACTTTAAGGATTTGATTAAATAAATTAATTTATTTAATGAACCTTAGGAAATTAATCAATAAATTGTCTTAATTGATTAATAGGAGAATTCGATGCACGATGTTAGAGTGAGATGTATGATGTCAATTTTGCATGTCTACACTCAGCAGCATACGCAGGCCTTACCCGCTCCACAAAGCTTACAACAGATTCCCACCACAATTGTTGAAATCAAAAATCAAGATCATTCTATCAATAAGCACTTGGAAGATGTTTCAACCTTGACCAAGGATCAAATCAACATACACCAAGAGCTACTTTTCAATCACGATCAAAACTCACTCACGATACCCAACAATGATCAAATTCAAGAAATACCAACATCACTTGATCATCTGGTTGAGAACATTGACAATACCTCCACCAAAACTGTTGAAAACCATGACCAAAATCAATCCATCAATGAGAGTATTGAAGATATGTCTACCCCATCCATTGATCAAATCGTCGTTCATCAAGAGCCACTTTTTAGCAATCTATTTCAAGATGTGTTAACATTATTTGATCCCATTGACATAATCTACGATCTATCAACCAATGATCATATCGAAAAAGTTTCTACATCGCCTTATGAGTTAGAGGAAATATCTCAATAACGTATTCAAAATCATGATCAAAATATTCCATCAAGGCCTAGCAATGGTCCCTCTCAAGGCATATTGACATCCTTCGACCTTACGATTGAGAATAGTGAAAGAATCTTTGACAGTAAACTTAATCCAAATCCATTCAAAGAACAAGTGGATATTAAGCCACTTCCCATGCCTAAGGACAATTTCCAAGAACCTACTATAAGCAATCCATCCTTTGAAATTGACCCATGTCAAGAATGTGATCAAAAGCATGGCAAAAGCAATTCCAGAATTAGTCAAAATCAAGAATTTGTATCTCCGAGATACTACAATGATCTAATGGGCACTCTTTTATCTATACAAGATGCCGCAAATGATGACCACATCCACATAGGACATACTCTTCCATCTACCCATCAGATGCTTTCTTTGGATGGACCTGTAGACGATCTTCATTCAAAACAAGAGTCTCATACTCTTGAAATCATTACTGGGAAACAAGAGTCTCCTACTCTTAACATTGGTACACAAGACCAAGATATAGAAAATTTTGGGGACATAGCAAAAATAAATCATGAAGAAGGTTTCTACAAAAGTTATGAATCAGAGACATCATATGGAGACATATTAGAAAGCTTCTACAAAAGTTGCAAATCAGAAACATCCTATGGACACCTAGCAGAAATAGGGCATGAAGAGGACTCCTACATAATTCATGAATCAAAAACATCCCACTTATGGAAGATCCTATCACTTATAAACTTGGATCACTTACCTTTGTAAGGGAAAATCATCTTATCAATGAAAGAGCTATGACATTTGAAGATCCGCCACAGAGCAGAGAAGGAGCAACACCTTGTTTCCAAGGTAAATCATATCCTATGGCAAATAAATTTTTTCAACAGATGAATTATCAAGGTAGAGGATTAGGCATACATGAACAGGGTATCCTAGAACCAGTGAAGATTTTTGGAAATCCTAAGCGTCAAGGCCTTGGTTACTCAACAATCAAGGGATCTCAACATATCAGTAATATTTCCAAAAAATTGGGGGCAACTTCGTCTCGAGCAAACATCAACATAGGGAGCACGAAGAATCCTTATGATGAAACCAATGCCAATACTACAACCCGCCGTGTCACGAATCTTCATCCACCTATCACCCCATCCATGAATTGGGACCAACGTCAAAACAAAGACTTGAATCGAAGCATGCAAAATAGTATCAAAGAAAAAGAAGCTAAGAAGCATATTGGAAAAATCAAATACAAATGGATACCAAAAAATACAAAGAAAAATTATCCCTATCAAACTCCATTAGTCGAAGAAATTATGGGGCAAAATAAAAATGGGGCAAGTATCCATCAAAGATTTCCACAAAGGAAAAAGCAGGCTTCTCAAGCAATGTACAAAGTGTATCAAGCAGTTGGTCCAAATTCCATGCACACTTCCATATCCACCCATTATTGCTCATCTTCCCAAGTTTGGAGAGTCAAAGGTTCCAAACCATCGACCAATCCATCTTTTACTCCTAAACACACTCCATCCACACCTCCACGCATGATATCCAATTCTCACATTGACCATGTGTTGGCAACGACCCTTCATCATAAGGATTCAGAAGGCACTCTATCACGATGTATGCAGAAAGACAAAGTTAACTCCAGTATCAACAAAGCAGATCAGGGATCTCAAAAGTTGTATTCAAGTGCACATATCTTGGCAAGACAACTTCTACAAGCAGGATATCAATGGCATGTTATGACAAAAGCATCAACATCAGCACCACTAGGTGGTTCAGCATCAGCTTAAAATCTCTCAAAAAATACAAAAAAATCAGAAAAAATGTCCTGAAAAAAATGGTCACCTTGATGAAAACCTGGCAAACAGGCATCCTGGTGACAACAAAAAAATACAAAAATACAAAAAATAAAAAAAAAATCAGAAAAAGGATTGAAAACAGTAAAGAAAAAAATCATCCTCCAGTGAAAACCGCTTCGGTGGCAATTTGGAGAAGTACCATGATGAAAACCTGGCAAACAGGCATCATGTGTAGAATCAAGCATCTATGTGCGCCAGTTCAAGAGAAAGCATCTTATCGCATCCATTATTAGGCCATCATTTGAGCCGTATCATTTATTCACCCATGAAATATTTTTCCAATCCATTTTCCATCTCCATCCATACTCAAAGTTATCTTGATCTTGGAAAATTTTGGTGCATACTTTACGCTTGCTTATGGTAAACATCTTGACATGGATCATTTTCATTGATCCTATCCTACCCAACGCTATCTGAGTGAGCATTCCTCTGTTCGAACACCCTTATCTTATCGCAAGATAATCCATATCCATTTATATCCAAGAATCCACCCATGGCCGTTCAAACATTGCTAGACACTGGGGGCAGATATTACATCTCACTTCGGGAATAAATCTTGATGTATATCATCCAACTTATGAAGTGATCCGAACATTGGAAAATGTGAAATCAACTTGGTCAAATCATTTGTGAACACGAATCCAAATCACTAGCCCATGGCATATTTTTGACAAGAAGACGTTCCTCATCAAGCTTTATCTTTCAAAAAATCCATATCAGTCACATCTAATGCGCACATCTGTGTCACATCAAATCATCAAAGCAATTTTGTTCTAACTCAAGCTTCATCGATCTTGATCAATTGAATCCAATCAATCATCATCTTGTTTGACTTAACACACTTAGTCAAACTATCATCTTGTGCACGAGTTTACTCTAGGATAACACAACTTCCTTGGGTTTACAAGTTCATTATCATCAATTTGTTTGGCTTAACACACTTAGCCAAATTATCAAAAGCATCATCACCTTGTTTGGCTTAACACACCTAGCCAAATTATCCTTTTTGTATGAGTTTACTCTGGGATAACACAACTTCCTAGAATTTACAAGTGCATTATCACTTTTGTTTGACTTAACACACTTAGTCAAACTATCAATCCATCAATCTGATTGATCAACATTAAGCTTGGTTTTCAACAAAATCCAAAAACAGAGCACTGATATAATCACATATCATATCCAAATCATCCAAATCATGCGAAAAATCCAAAAACATGCAAAAAACTCATCAAAAATTCAAAAACATTCAAAAATTCATCAGAAAAAAACCAAAAACATGCAAAAAATCCATCAAAAATTTCAAAAACATCCAAATCTTTCAAAAAATCCAAAAACATGTCAAAGATCAGAAAATCTTCAAAAATTTCATCATCAGGTCTTTTCAGTCTTTCACCTTGTCGAACTACGTCGTCTCTGAGCTTGAACGTAGGCAAGGTTGATCTTTGATCATCCCCTGAGACAATTAGATTCTATTCTTTATGCGTCCGTTGCATTGGCATCTGTTTGCCCATCCTTTAGGCGTCCATCGCAATGGCATTTGTTTGCTTATCTTTTTTACGGTTAGGTCAGTCCTTTAGGCGTCCATCGCAATGGCATTCGTTTGCTTATCTTTGTTACATTTAGGTCAGTCTTTAGGCGTTCGTCACATTGGCAATCTATTTGCCCATCTATCTTTTCATTGAGTTAGGTTTATAGTCCGGACTACGCCATCTCTGAGCTTAAACGTAGGCAAGGCCATCCTTGATTGGCCCTCGAGACACAAAATACCAAAAACATTGAAAAATCTTGAAAATACCAAAAACATTTGTAAAACATCTCAAAATTTCAAAAACAGCCTCAAAACATTTGAAAAAACCAAAATGGTGCATCCGTTTCATCTCACTTTCACCCATGATTGTCATCACTCATAATAAATCATCGTCACTTTCACCCTTTGGTGAGTTAGTCAGAAGCAAGTTTAGCAGGTTCTAAAGTGAATGCCTAATCGTTAGAGTCTCAAGCCTAAGTCAGTAAGCAAGAAAGTTGGTCAACTCGGAGTAACAATAGCTTATCACCCAATCAATCTCACCAAAACCCTGATCACTACATGTCCTAGGATGAAGCTTTCCCACGATGGACATAAGCATCAGGTACCCCACAGTAGTTTAGTCTTGGCTAGCGATACGAAGAACATCAGCTTGTTTGTTTACTTTATTTTAGTCTTTTAGACTTATCTTATTTTGCTCTCATTCCAAGGACCTTTCGATGATGCCTAAACAAAATAGGTTTAGAGAGAAAGGAATGGGGCAATGATCATTATCTTTTTATCTATTGTGCTTGTTGGATGTTCTTGTAAAATAACTTGGCGGATACATTCTTTGTTGGGTCCGTCCTAGCAAGGTTTCCGTATGTCAAGTGTGAACAAGATCACTCCTATCTGATTGCCGAATCAGAGTCCATCACACTAGGCGCAATGCCATCGTGGTTCTTAATACCTTGATGCATCGCACCTATGTGTGTTATCAAACATAAAGAAAGTTACGCTCTTTATCTCCCATTCCTGGATAAGCAATACATCATCATCTTTCATCATCATCTCTAATAAAGGAGACTTGTTGGACTTCTTCATCTTCTTGAATTTAAGGGTTCATCCCTCTCATTCTTCTATCTTCTTTTACGCTAACAATGCATCCATCTTACATCCGTATTCTCATTTCGCATAATCATGTCATACCATCATATCAGGACAACATCATCCATCTCATCCATCTCACATGCATTGCATAATCATTTAAAGTTGTTTACGATAATATAAATTTGTTATTCTAAGCATCTTCCAAACATCTCATCTACATCATCATTACCATCCATACATCCATTTTGAACCTCTTTGTCGCGAGATCCACCTCAAATTGTATCTTTTCGCTTGATCTCTCGAGGGGGCAATGTACTAACGTACTTATTTTCCACTGGGGCATCCGAAAAAACCAAAGAATTTTTTAATTTCGATGCCGACAACATCATTCTTTGAACCAATGCAACAAGTACATTGCTTCAAAGAGGGGCAAAATGTAGACATCCAAAAATAACATTATGCATTCCACTGTAACTAACATCATGCATTCGTTTCTTCTACTAATCAATTAAAGCAATTTATTGATTTAATCCTAAGGTTCATCAAGCTTAATTAAATAAATCAAATTATTTAATTAAGTTCCTAAGGTTCTTCTTATTTGATTTAATAAATCAAACTGATTTAAAATCAAATATCAAATCCCTAAAATCCCCTAAGTTAATTAATCTAAATTAATTAACTTCTAAATCATGATTAGCATTCTCTAGCTTTTGACTCAACTAGAGTCAAATCCAAACTCTTAACTAACCCACCCACTTGCACCAATAAATCATTTATTTGATTTATAATTCCTCTAATTACATTCAAAATGGCATCAAAATGGAATATTCTTCCATTTTGAATCTTCCCCCCAAAAGGGACTTGTCCCTTCCAACAAGGTTTTAAATGCTATTTGCACAAGTCAACATAGCATTTATTGCACCTTTCATCCCCCCAAAACATGTCAAGTCATTCAAATTCAAATTTGAAATTGGCACATTTGCCAAAACTTGCACATTCCTCACCCTCTCACAACTTGACAAGTGGCACCTTGTCATTGGTTTGTGAATAATCCCACATTCCTCAAAATCTCTCAATCTTTCAATCTTTCAATCTATAAAATGCAAAGCATTACAACACAACAAACAACACATTTTCATGCAAGGTTACACTCTTCATTTGAGAATCAATCTTGCTCTTCATCATCTATCATTTGGAAGCTTTTGCTTATCAAGGGGGTGGGAAAGGGCTTTTCTTTCCACATTTCAAAAGGCACCACTCCCACTATGGGATAGATATGGATATTGTTTGAATATGCTTTCAAGTTTTCTTATTTAGTCTTTTAGAGTTTTGTTTAAGCATGTTAAGACATGATTCATTATCTCATAGGGATGTTGTGATTTGCTAACAATGCTAACCTTATGTCAATGTTATAAGCATTTTGCAGGTTTTAGCATCCACAACTTGATCTTTTCAAAGTTGGTTAAAATTGAACCTTAGACACTTACTAGAATTTCAATTTGGTCTAAAATTGAACAAGGCAAACTCCACACTTCATTTTGGTGCTTCTAAAACGAACTCATCATTGCTTTGAGGAATTTAAAATTGAACATGTGTACTTTGTGTTTTGTAAACTTTTTTGCAAAGTAATGTCATTTAAAAGGGCAAATGCGCTTCTCTCGCGCTTCACGGTGATCTTGAGAATCAAAAGTATTTTTGATGATCCTAAGTTGCATAAAAGATTGCCTCCACACTTCAATTTGGGATCTAAAATTGAACAAAACATGCAAGTGTGAGCACGATATATTGCGGAGGTTCTCCCCTTTGTTTTTCAACGAAGGTTGTGTGAATGACGAGATATGTTAGCTCGCTATTGTTTATCTTATAGGGCCTGCCTTGTGGGAAAAAGTAATCACCCAAGGAAATGACCCAACCAGGAACACGCTAAAGCCAAGCGACTTCCACCCGGGATATAAGTGTGGATATTGGAACAAAGGCCAATATCACAAGGATTATTCCGATGAGATGGACAGCAATGGACTCTCGTCGACATTGGATAATCCCCCACGAACGGAATGCCCAAATTAGATCCCCTTGTTGAGAAATTGGCCAAACCTTCTCTATCTTGTTGGTGCAAAAGGTCATGTCCTTTGAAGCCGCCCCACGAAACATGCAGTCTTGTTGTGGAAATGGAAAGTATGCCATGGGAGATTCATGGGTACTAATGCTTGGCTGACCCGAATAAGTGAGTGCCATGGAGGGGAGCCAGTGTGGTCAAGCGTTTAGCCATTCGCACAAAATATGCACAGCTGGATTTATCCAAGTGGGAACACAATAAGATATTGCCTCATCACCCTAGGGTTGTAAAAAGTGCTTGGAATCAAAAACACTTTGCTTGGATTCAAAACATTGAAAAACGAACATTCACATGAGCCTCAAATTTCAAACACCTTGGAGGAAACAAATACCTTTGATGAATTTAAGCACTCTTGCTTTCCCTAGGGATCATATCCTTAGAGGTTTCTAAGTGCTTGAATTCTATCGTCATTTGTTTTCACTAAGGATAAACATAGGAGACTTTTGCCCTAATTTCCTTGATTTCCACATAATGGACATTGTGGGATGAAAACGAAAGCAGGACATTAGACATTCAGTTTGAAAACATAATCAAGCAAGTGCTTTTGGTAAAAAGAATTCACTAAGACAAGATAAAAGACAAATTTGATTACACATATGTTTTCTAACATGATCAAAATCCCTAAATCGAAGTTCAAAAAGCTTAGTGTGAAAGCTAGTAAGGAGCGTCTTGAGATCCTAAATTGTTTGAAAGGTTTACTTTCCTCTCATAGGAAATATAGCGTGTCCTTCAACACCGAGGTCTTGTAAGCAGAAGTATCATCTAGGTCAAGTCTAGGATCAAATTCAATCACTTTCATCCATCTTTCAACCATCAAAATCAGTCAAATTTCCATCTCACCAACAACTCTTGGAATCTTTGTCATCTATTATGCTAAACTCTTAGGCGAAATCAAATCACTTTGTTTGACTTAACATAGCTAGTCAAACCATCATCTTATACACGAGTTCTCTCTTGGATAATACAACTTCCTAGGGTTTACGAGTTCATCTTGTTTGGCTTAACACACCTAGCCAAATTATCAAATTATCACCTCGTTTGACTTGACGCACTTAGTCAAACTACCATCTTGTAGGAGTTCACTCTTGGATAACACAACTTCCTAGAGTTTTACAATTACATTTATCACTCTTGTTTGACTTAACACACCTAGTCAAACCATCAATCCAATCACGATCAATCAAAGTCCTAAAAGTTTAGCATTTCCTTCAAAGTTTCTTTAAGAGTTCCATTTATCCATATCACTCATCTTTCATTTATCTCATCCTCGTCATCGCTTTGATCCTTTAATTATCCTAGTTCTTCACTTCTTTGAACCTAAGGTTTAGACCGATCTAAAGGATTAGAGGTTCATCTCTTACATTCTTGAAAATTGATCTTCATTTTATGGTTCAAACTCGATCTCAACACAAGAGGGACATGGAATATAAATTTGATCCATCCATCATGAGCAACTTGATTCAACCAAACTATCCAAGCCTTGCAATACCATTTAATTTCCAAAGCTTGTACAATGCATACATGGGAGCATTATCTCATAGAAACATCAATGGTACAACGAATGTGAGTATGCCCGATCCAAAGTTTGGAACACCTTTCCCAATGATAGATTTAAATCCAAGTCCAAATCTGCAAATCTATCAACCAAACGCTCAATGCATGAGTTTTCCAAACAACATTATCCCACCAAATCCATACATGCCAAGTATAACTTTACCAAACATGACCATTTCAAATCCACACTTGGTAAATTTTGGGGTGGATATGCTTGCAAATCCCCCTAATGTTGTTCAAAATACTAGCAATATATTGGCAACTCCATATGTTGATTCAAGTCAAGGTAACAACATGCAAAATCAAAGTTACCTAAATCCAAGCAATATGATTCCCAACCACAACAATGTTCAATTTCAATCTATCATGCCAAATCAAAACATCATACCAAATCATCACATTTTCCCATCGATATCGCAAAAACAGATGGCAACTATCCAAGCAACCCCAACAATCAACACCATTCCCATTCCACCACCACCACCACCACCGCCGCCGCCAAAATACAACATGACCAATTCATTCTCCATCATGTTGCAAGTTGCACAAGAAGCTTCCCGCAAAAAGGCACTCCAAGCCCAACAAGCTACACAGCTAGTTGCTCAGTAAGCACAAGTGGCTCAAGTAGCCCAACAAGCGTAAGCGCAAACAGAATTCTATGCACTATTGCAATCAATTCAAGAAGAAGTAGCACAACAAAGAGCCCAACAAAAAGCTTTGTTGGCACAAAAACAACATGACGAACAACAAGCATTGTTGGCTCAGCAACAAACACAGGCATTACTCACCCAACAAAGCTTGCAACAGATTCCCACCACAATTGTTGAAATCAAAAATCAAGATCAATCTATCAATAAGCACCTTGAAGATGTTTCCACCTTGACCAATGACCAAATCATCACACCCCAAAAGCCACTTTTCAATCTTGATCAAAACTCACCAACGATGTCTAACAATGATCCATTCAAAGGAGGGTTAACATTTTTTGATCCTATAATTCGTGATCCTTCAACTAATGACAATGTTGAAAATGTCTCTACATCACCTAATGAGTTACACGACATATCTCAAGAATTTGTTCCAAAGCATGATCAACATCTTTCCCCAAGGTCTAGCAATGATTCTCTCCAAAACATATGGCCATCCTTTGACCTCATGAAATTTGAGAATATTCCTATGCCTAATGAAGATATCCAAGAACCCCTTGTAGACAATCCATCCTTTGAAATTGACCCATGTCAAGAATGTGATCAAAAGCATGGCGAAAGCAATTCCAGAGTTAGTCAAAATCAAGAATTTGTATCTCCGAGATACTACAATGATCTAATGGGCACTCTTTTATCTATACAAGATGCCACAAATGATGACCACATCCACATAGGACATACTCCTCCATCTACCCATGAGATGCTTTCTTTGGATGGACACGTGGATGATCTTCAAAAAAAAGATTCTCATACTCTTCAAATCATTACCAATGAACAAGAGTCTCCTACTCTTAACATTTGTACACATGATCAAGATGTAGACAAATGCAAAGACATATCAAAAATGGGTCAGGAAGACGGTTTCTACATAAGTTGTGAATCAGAAACATCATGTGAAAGCATATCAAGAATAAATCATGAGGAAGACTTTTGTGTGGACATTGAAGCATCAACACCTCTTGAAGAAGAACTACAATCTGATATCTCACAAGATCAAGCTAAAGATATCAATCAAGCATTCATCCCACATATGGAGGATCCTATCACTTATGAAGTTGGATCACTTACCTTTCTTAGAGCAAGCTATCTCATCAATAAAGAAGCTGACACATTTGAAGGTCCACCACAAAGCAAAGAAGGAGCAACACCTTGTTTCCAAGGTAAATCATATCCTATGGAAAATAAATTTTTTCAGCAGATGAATTATCAAGACAGGGGATTAGGCCTACATGAACAGGGTATCCTGGAACCAGTGCAGATTTTTGGAAATCTTAAACGTCAAGGCCTTGGTTATTTGACAATTAAGGGATCTCAACATATCAGTGATACCTCCACAAAACTGGGGGCAACTTTGTCTCGAGCAAACGTCAACATGGGGAGCACGAAGAATCCTTATGATGAAACTGATGCCAATACTACAACCTGCCATATCACGAATCTTCATTCACCCATCACCCCATCCACGAATTGGGACCAACATCAAAAGAAATATTTGAAACAAAGCATGAAGAACATTATCAAAGTAGAAGAAGCTAAGAAGCATATTGGACAAATCAGGTACATATGGATACCAAAAAATATAAAGAAAGATTATCCCTATCAAACTCCATCAGTCAAAGAAACTATGGGGCAAAATAAAAATGGGGCAAGTATCCATCAAAGATTTCCACAAAGGAAAAATCAGGCTTCTCAAGCAACATACAAAGTGTATCAAGCAGTTGGTCCAAATTCCATGCACACTTCCATAACCACCCATTATTGCTCATCTTCCCAAGTTTGGAGAGTCAAAGGTTCCAAACCATCGATCAATCCATCTTTTACTCCTAAACACACTCCATCCATGACTCCACGCATGATATCCAATTCTCACATTGACCATGTGTTGCCAACGACCCTTCATCATAAGGATTCAGAAGGCACCCTATCGCGATGTGCGCACAAAGACAGAGTTAAGTCCATTATCAGCAAAGCAGAATAGATTTCTCAAAAGTTGCATTCAAGTGCACGTATCTTGGCAAAGCAACTTCTTCAAGTAGGATACTGATGGCATGTTATGATAGAAGCATCAACATCAGCACCACCAGGTGGTTCACCATCAACTTAAAATCTCTCAGGAAAATACAAAAAAGTAAAAAAAATGTCCTGAAAAAATGGTCACCTTGATGAAAACCTGGCAAACAGGCGTCCTAGTGACAACAAAAAAAATACAAAAATACAAAAATCCAAAAAAATCAAAAAAAAGGATTGGAAACAGTAAAGAAAAAAATTGTCCTCTAGCGAAAACCATTTCGGTGGCACTTTGGGCAGGTACCATGATGAAAACCTGGCAAACAGGCATTATGTGTAGAATCGAGCATCTACGTGCGCCAATTCAGGAAAAAGCATCTTATCACATCCATAATAAAGCTAAAATTCCATCCATATCATCCGTTCATCCATGAACCATTTATCCAACCCATTTTTATCCATCTGCATCCAAGGTCCAAGTTACCTTGATCTTGATAAAATTTTGGAGCACACTTTACGCTTGCTTATGATAAACATCTTGACATGGGTCATTTTCATTGATCCCATCCTATCCAACGCTATCTGAGCCTTGAAGCATTATTCGAATGAGAATCCTCTATTTGAACAACTTATCTTATCGTAAGATAATTCATATCCAAGAATCCAAGAATCCACCCATGGTCGTTCAAACATTGCTAGACACTGGGGGCAAATATTTGCATCTTGCTTCAAGAATAAATCTTGATGTATATCATCCAACTTATGAAGTGATTTGAATGTTGGCAAACGTGAAATCAACTTGGTCAAATCATTTGTGAACACAAATCTAGATCACTAGCCCATGGCATATTTTGACAGAAAGACGTTCCTCATCAAGCTTTATCTTTCAAAAAATCCATATCAGTCACATCTAATGCGCACATCTGTGTCACATCAAATCATCAAAATAATTTTGTTCCAAATAAAGCTTCATCAATCTTGATCAATTGAATCCAATCAATCATCACTTTGTTTGACTTAACACACTTAGTCAAACTATCATCTTGTGCACGAGTTTACTCTAGGATAACACAACTTCCTTGGGTTTACAAGTTCATTATCATCACTTTGTTTGGCTTAACACACTTAGCCAAATTATCAAATCCATAATCACCTTGTTTGGCTTAACACACCTAGCCAAATTATCCCCTCTTGTATGAGTTTACTCTAGGATAACAAAACTTCCTAGATTTTACAAGTGCATTATCACTTTTGTTTGACTTAACACACTTAGTCAAACTATCAATCCATCAGTCTGATTGATCAACATTAAAGCTTGGTTTTCAACAAAATCACAAAACAAATTACTGATATCATATCATGTCCATATCCAAATCGTCAAAATCATGCAAAAAATCCAAAAACATGCAAAAAACTCATTCAAAAAACCAAAAACATTCAAAAAATCATCAAAAATCCAAAAACATGTCAAAATATCAGAAAATCTTCAAAAATTTCATCATTTAGTCTTGTCGGTCTTCCACCTTGTCGAACTACGTCATCTCTGAGCTTGAACATAGGCAAGGTTGATCTTTGATCTGTGGATGCTAAAACCTGAAAAATGCTTATAACATTGACATAAGGTTAGTATGTTAGCAAATCACAACATCCCTATGAGATAATGAATCATGTCTTAACATGCTTAAACAAAACTCTAAAAGACTAAATAAGAAATCTTGAAAGCATATTCAAACAATATCCATATCTATCCCATAGTGGGAGTGGTGCCTTTTGAAATGTGGAAAGAAAAGCCCTTTCCCACCCCCTTGATAAGCAAAAGCTGCCAAATGATAGATGATGAAGAGCAAGATTGATTCTCAAATGAAGAGAGTAACCTTGCATCAAAATGTGTTGTTTGTTGTGTTGTAATGCTTTGCATTTTATAGATTGAAAGATTGAAAGATTGAGAGATTTTGAGGAATGTGGGATTATTCACAAACCAATGACAAGGTGCCACTTGTCAAGTTGTGAGAGGGTGAGGAATGTGCAAGTTTTGGCAAATGTGCCAATTTCAAATTTGAATTTGAATGACTTGACATGTTTTGGGGGGATGAAAGGTGCAATAAATGCTATGTTGACTTGTGCAAATAGCATTTAAAACCTTGTTGGAAGGGACAAGTCCCTTTTGGGGGGAAGATTCAAAATGGAAGAATATTCCATTTTGATGCCATTTTGAATGTAATTAGAGGAATTATAAATCAAATAAATGATTTATTGGTGCAAGTGGGTGGGTTAGTTAAGAGTTTGGATTTGACTCTAGTTGAGTCAAAAGCTAGAGAATGCTAATCATGATTTAGAAGTTAATTAATTTAGATTTATTAACTTAGGGGATTTTAGGGATTTGATATTTGATTTTAAATCAGTTTGATTTATTAAATCAAATAAGAAGAACCTTAGGAACTTAATTAAATAATTTGATTTATTTAATTAAGCTTGATGAACCTTAGGATTAAATCAATAAATTGCTTTAATTGATTAGTAGAAGAAACGAATGCATGATGTTAGTTACAGTGGAATGCATAATGTTATTTTTGGATGTCTACATGATCATCCCCCGAGATAGTTTGCATCCATCGCATTGGCATCCGTTTGCCCATCTAGTTAGGCGTTCGTCGCATTGGCATTCGTTTGCTTATCTTCTTACAATTAGGTCAGTCCTTTATGCGTCTGTCACATTGGCAATCTGTTTGCCCATCTATTTATGCATCTGTCACATTGGCAATCCGTTTGCCCATTCATTTATGCGTCTGTCACATTGGCAATCTGTTTGCCCATTCATTTATGCGTCCGTCGCATTGGCAATCCGTTTTCCCATTCATTTATGCATCCATCGCAGTGGCATCCATTTGCCCATCTAGTTAGGCATCTGTCGCATTGGCATTCGTTTGCTTATCTTTTTTACATTTAGGTCATTCTTTATGCATCCATCGCATTGGCATCCGTTTGCCCATCTAGTTAGGCGTCCGTCGCATTGGCATTCGTTTGCTTATCTTTTTTACATTTAGGTCATTCTTTATGCGTCCGTCGCATTGGCATCCATTTTCCCATCTATCTCATCCGTAGTCAAGTCAATTGACACAAAATCCAAAAACATTGATAAAGTCTTGAAAATACCAAAAACATTGGAAAATCCAAAAATCAAAACAACCTCAAAACATTTCAAAACATCAAAAATATCCAAATATTTGAAAAACCCAAAATGGTGCACCCGTTTCATCTTGCATTCACCCGCAATAATCGTCGCTCATAATAAAGCATCGTCACCTTCACCCTTTGGTGAAGCAGTCAGAAGCAAGTCTAGCAGGTTCGAAAGTGAACGCCTAATCGTCAGAGTCTCAAGTCTAGATTAGTAAGCAAGCAAGTTGGTCAATTCGGAGTATCAATAGCTTATCACCCAATCAGTCCTACCAAAACCCTGATCACTACATGTCCTAGGATGAAGCTTTCCCACGATGGACATAAGCATCAGGTACCTCGCAGTAGTTTAGCCTTGGCTAGCGGTACGAAGAACATCAACTTGTTTGTTTACTTTATTTTGGTCTTTTTGACTTATCTTATTTTGTGCTCATTCCAAGGACCTCTCAATGATGCCTAAACAAAACAAGTTTAGAGAGAAAGGAATGGGGCAATGATTGTTATCTTTTTATCTACTGTGCTTGATGGATATTCTTGTAAAATAACTTCGTCATGCATACTTTGTTTTGTTTGTAGGAAGGATGTTTTAGGTATCTTGTTGACCACATAAGAAGGCTTGCCTTTTTATGTTTTGGCCCGAGATGTCTAGAATATCTGAACTGCATTCTGAATAAGGTTATGTTTGTCAAGTGTGAACAAGAGTACTCCTATCTGATTGTCAAGTCAAAGTCCATCACACTAGGCGCAACGCCATCCTGGTTCTTAATACCTTGATGCATCGCACCTACGTGTGTTATCAAACATAAAGAAAGGTACGCTCTCTCCCATCCCTAGATAAGCAACACATCATCATCATTCATCATCATATCCAATAAAGTCTGAGACTAATGGCCTTATTGGACTTGTACATTCTTCTTAGATTTAAGGGTTCATCCCTCTCATTCTTCTATCTTCTTTCATGCTAACAATGCATCGATCTTGCATCCGTATTCTCATTTTGCATAATCATGTCATACCATCATATCAGGACAACATCATCCATCTCATCCATCTCACATGCATTGCATAATCATTTAAAGTTGTTTACGATAATATAAATTTGTTATTCTAAGCATCTTTCGAACATCTCATTTACATCACCATTATCATATAGTCTCGTCATCCATACATCCGTTTTTGAACCTCTTTATCATGAGATCCACCTCAAATTGTATCTTTTCGCTCGATCTCTCGAGGGGGCAATGTACTAATGTACTTATTTTCCATTGGGGCATCCGAAAAAACCAAAGAATTTTTTAATTTCGATACCAGCAACATCATTCTTTGAACCAATGCAACGAGTACATTGCTTCAAAGAGGGGCAAAATGTAGACATGCAAAACTGACATCATACATCTCGCTCTAACTAACATCAAATTCTGCTATTAATTAATTAAAGAAATTTATTGATTAATTTACTAAAGTTCATTAAATAAATCAAAATTATTTAATCAAATCCTTAAAGTTCTTCTCATTTGATTTATCAAATGTCACCTCTTAATATCATCCAAGTTAATTAATCTACATTAATTAACTTCTAAATCATAATTACTATTCTCTAGTTTTTGACTCAACTAGAGTCAAATCTAAACTCCTAACTAACCCACCCACTTGCATCAATAAATCAATTTATTGATTTATTAAAAAGGCTCATTTTCCCTCAATAACTCTCATCTTTGACTTTTTTGGACAAAGATTATTCCCCCCAAAATCCTCAACAACATGCATTTATTGACATTTTTCAAATTTGAATGGGCACATTGGCCAAAACTTGCACAAGCTTTGACCAATCCCATTATGACAAGTGTCTCTATCCTATTGGATGGGATTTAGTCCCACATTGCCTAATTTTGGCCTCTTTTCTATCAACTTTTCCTATAAATGCAAGGCATTTTCTCTCATCTCTACGACAGCCACATATCCAAGCATCTACACTATAGGCAACTTGAGTTCAAGCATCTCATTGTCTATCATACCACTAAGCTTATCAGGGATTGGGAAAGGGCTCTCTCACATTTTCATGGAGGGCACCAATCCACCATAGAATAGGTTGTATTTCATTTGCTCTAATGCATGTTTGGTTTAGTTTTAGCATTTTGTTTGGGGTAAATGATCTATATTATTCTAGAGGATGGCTAAATCTATACAAACAATGTATAAGATTTTGGCATCCTACAGAATGAAGCATAGGTCTTTGTACCTAACCCTTTAGGTGTAAAACCCTAGAGGTGCAAGAGGTGACAAAAATCTACGCCATAGCAACAACTTAGAACTCAAATCTAATTTTATTTCTGGAATAAATTAATGCTCATCACCTTCAAGGATTATTTATTTCTTAACTTGATTTAGCTTGAAGACCTCCAAATTTTAGTGCTCTAAAACAAAATGTATGCAAAACACGAACAAAGCTCAATAAAACATGACATGATTCTTGAATGACTATAGACATGAAAATAATCCTAACTAACATCATGCATCTAATCACGCTTCAATCAACATCATTTCCACTATTAATAAAATAAATCCAAATATTTAATTGAGTCTCTAATGTTCTTTAGATTCTCATTTAATTTAAATAAATCTAAATATTTAAGTTGAATGTCACAATCAACTCACCTCCATTAAAATTAATCAAATCATGATTAGAACTAATTCTAATCCATGTCATATCCTCTAGATAATCCCACTTGCACAATAAATCATTTATTTTGATTTATTAAATCTATATTTTCCCTCACAAGGCAAATTTCCAAGGAATGTAACCTCATTAACTCCATTTGTTTGAATTTTTTGTGCAAACAAATTTCTCCCCAAATCTTTTAACCATATGCATTTAATGCTATTTTTTAAATTTAAAACTCACATAATAAACATTTACATGCACAAATACCAAAATGTGCTCACCCTTCATCCTCTCACATCTTGACAAGTGGCATGAATCCATTGGTTGAAGATTATTCTAACATTCATCCACTTTGCTTCGTCTTTTCTCAATCTCATCTATAAATTCAAGGAAGCTTTTCTCCTTCATTTCCATCCATAATTTGAGCACTCTTACTATAGGCATTTGAGTTCATTATTATCATCTTGCTTCTTTTGTTGATCATCATTTTGAGGCTTATAAAGGATTGGGAAAGGGCCCCTTTACATATCAAAGGTGCACCAATCCACTATGGGATAGGTAATCACCATGTTTTTCATGCTCTCAATTAGATTTATTTTTTATTTTTTTTGCAGTGTGAAACATGTTGGATTATTTCATAGGAATACTACTATATTTTCTTGTTTCAAATTTACATCATTCTAATGTGTGTGATAATACTTTAAGTTTTCAGATTTGTGGTGTTACATATGGCACTAGAAGGAGGGCCTTTCGACAATTGGTACTCTTGAAATTTTTAGTTTTCTTAAGTTTCAGATAAATCTATTTGTCTATAGTATGTAATATTTGGCCATTCTCTATTTATGTGACTTACCCATGCTTGGAATAAAATCATGTGCTAGCTGATATAATCGTTGATTAAATCACTGCATTATATAGTTGATATCTTTGCACACTACAAAAGGAATCGTCCATGTTTGAGCGCTTTATTTTTGTTTTCAAGATCAACATCCAATCTAATATCCTAAAACTTGAGCACTCTATTGTACATTTTACAGATCTAGATTCCACTGTATACTTAGATACATATTAAATTGATACTAAAAAAAAAAATCCCACAATTTTTGAAATGTTACTTTTTTATTATTATTCAAAAAACTGTTTGAAGAGTGACGTATAATGGGACAAGAAATCTTTAGGTTTTTTGTTCAAGTTCAGTACATATTATGCTATTTTTTGTACTTTTATCTTCTTCCTCAAAAGGGAACAGTTCTGATCTTCTTTTCCTGCTCATAAAAGAAAATGGAGTAAAAGAGGTTGTCTTTATAATGTTTAATCCTCATGTTGTTTTTAGTAATTTTATTGGCTATGATATTTACTAAGATTTTTCTCATGAACCAGTTAGAAAGATCAGGAAGCATGCATGTATGCGAACATCATAGGGATCAATAGACATTTCCCTAACCGTGTTTCTTTGAAATTTAAAGACTTGTTGACCTCAAAATATGTTGACATACTTAAAAAAAAATCTTATGCTTACTGCTACTCTCTTCTTGTTTATTCTCACATTTCAACTTAAATAGCACCATCCAATTTCAAAGCCCCAGTTTTCCATTACTATTGTGAACAAGTCTCTTACACAACCAATCAAAACACAATTATGACATGGTGTTGAAAATAGGAAAGATAAAGGTGCAAAGACCAGATTGCATTAATATCAATTTCATGCTTGGCTATTGAATTTCTAGTGTTTCAACTACAAGATCTATATAGTATGAAGCACAACAATCTCATCATTTGGCTGAAAACTTTGTGGGAATTGTTGGGATTGTTACTATTCCCACTTCTCTAAATTTTAGAGGAGTTGTTTATTATGACCACTATTTACTACATTAGTGTTCATACACACATATAATTTGGAAATCGATGTCAAGACATTAATATTCGCTGCTTTATTCTTTGTTCATAAATGCATGAGTTGATGCATTAATTGAATGTGTTCTAGTTGGAGGATTATAGATCTTTTTAAAATTCCATGCTAATATTTGCCTTTCTGATTGTAGAATCGTACACTTAGAATTAATAATTGCAAGGTCCACTTATTGATGCTTCATTTATTATTATAACTATCCAAAATCATTAATATTTTCATTTGAAATTGTTCTATTAATTGAAGTAAATGCTTAAAACAAATTTAATAAAATAACTTGATCCTTGCATAATTGTTTTTTTTTAATTATCTTGTAGGTAGGAGGAGGGATTTTGGTCACGCAAAGGACTTGCAACGTTGAAGCATAAGAAATGGTCTTTAAAGAATCTAGGAGTTAAAGAGAATTAAGCATTAAATTGGAAATTGACATAGCATTTCTAAATGCTTAGAGCTTCCATTTTATGCTCTCTTTTTTCTCTTTTAAACCAATTGACCTTTCTTTTTGGGTTTAAAGTTAACCATTAATTTGATCTTTTTGAAGTTGGATTAAAATTGAGCCTTAGAAACTTACTAAATTTCAATTTGGGTTCTAAAAATTTGACCAAAAACTCTCACATTTCGATTTTGGGGCTTTAAAAAGAACTCAATTTTGCCTTTGGAAATTAAAATGAACATGTGCATTTGGTGTTTTATAATATTTTTGATAAAGTAATATCATTGAAAAGACGTATGTTCTTCTCTCGCACCTCATGATGATCTTGAGAATCAAGTCTTTTTCTGATATTAAGTTGTCAAAAATATTGCCTCCACATTTCGATTTGGGATTAAAAATTGAACAAAACTTGTGAGTGTGAGAGGAACATATTGCATATTTTCTCTCTTTGTTTTTGAAAAAATATCGATCGAACTACAGATATGTTTTCTCTCTTTTGTTTATCTTAGAGGGTCTACCTGGTGGGAAAAAGTAATCACCCCAGGGAATGACCCAACTGGTAGCACGCTAAAGCCAAGCGACTTCCAACCGGTATATAAGTGTGGATTGTCTGGGAAAGTTCAAGAATCACAAGGATCATTCTGATAAGAAGGGAAGCAATGGTCTCTTTCCACATGGATGGTCCCCCACAAATAGAATGCTCACATTAAAACCCCTTGTTTAGAAAGGCCAAAATCCTAAACTATTTGTTGTTGCAAGAACGGTCATTTTGAAGCCACCCCACATTCTTACAACTTTTAGTATAGATGAGAAGTATGCCATTGGAGATTCATGGGTACCGATTCTTGGCTAACCCGAGAAGTGTGTGTTGTGGAGGGTAGATATTGTGGTGAAGCATTTGATCATCCACTAAGAGTAAGCATAGCTTGATTTGTCCAAGTGGGATCCCAACAATACTATATTTTCACCCTAGGATTGTGCATGTTCTTGGAATCAAAAAGACTTTGCTTGGATCTCAAAACATTTGGAAACAAACATTCACAAGATCTTACAAATTTCAAACCCTTTAGGGAAGCAAATACCTTTGAATAATTCAAGTGTTTTTTCTTGTCCTACGGATTTCATCCTTAGAGGCATCTAAGTACTTGGGTTTTATCATCATTTGTTTTCACTAAAGTCAACAATAGGAAAATTTTGTCTTAATTTCCTCAATTTTCCACATAATAGAATTTGTGGGATGAGAAGAAATTACGACATCAGACATCTAGTTTGAAACTTTAATCAAATAGTTTTTTGTTGTAAAAAGAACTCATTAAGAAAAGTTAAGAGATAATTGAACCCCACATATGTGTTCTTCCAAATGATTTCCTGCAAAATTAGAATCTGCAAACCCAAGTTCAAGAGTCTTAGTCCAAAATCTCATGAGGAGCATCTTGAAAGACTTCTTGAAGTTAGAGAAAGGTTGGTTTACAATTTTTACAAGAAATCTTCAAGGAACAATCCTAACTTGTATGAATTTTATTACCAACAAAATCCAAGTCTGTTCCAAAGGTTTGCATTTCTCACATAAGAAGTATTGCATGTTCTTTAAAACAAAGGTATTGTAAAAAGGAGTTTTATCTAGGTCTAATATAGGATCAAAATCAATCATTATCATCCATCCCTTAGGCATCAAAATCAAATCCCATCTCACCAACAACTCTTGAAAATATTTAAAAAATCATCCATACTAGACTTTTGGGAAATCAAAATCATTTTGTTTGGTTAGATATGTGTAGATGAATCCTTCTCCACATATTTGATCAAATTATCAATCCTTGTGAACGAATTTACCTTTTGCTAAAATCCAACATCTTGGGGTCTAGGAGTCCATTATCTAAAATCATCTTGTTTCACTAGGGGTATCTTGATGAATCCTTCTTTATACCTATAGTCAAATTATCATCTTGTGTACAAGTCTACTCTATGACAACATCCAACCTCTTAGATTTGATAAGTTCATTATCCAAATCAATCCAAATAAAATCCTAAAGTCTAGTATCTCCTCCAAGATTTCTCAAAGAGTTCAATCATCTGCACCATCCATCATCCCTACATCTCATCCCCAACCTTTGAACCTTAAAAAAAGAAAACTCGGTTTCTCTTCTTTGAGCCTAAAGTTTAGACCAATATAAGGTGTTAGAGGTTCATCTCTTACATTCCTTGAAATTGATCCTTAATTTATAGTTCAACCTCAATCTCAATACAAGAAAAACATGGAGCAAAACAAAGAAACATCCACTTCAAGCGATCTAAGTCAAATTAAAATAGAATTCAACCCTACGATATCCATTGACCTCCCAATTAATCCTCTTCAAATAACTCAAAATCCTAAAGAGGAAGGTCAAGTGGAAGACATCACCAACAACATCTTATGGATTACACAAGATAAAATCCTTGAGATGGTCCAAAATCCTAAAAAACATTGAATCGTTAATGTCATGATAAGGTTGTATTCCTCCCAATATATTCTTGAATTAGCAAAAGAAGGGGCTAAACTTCCTTCTGAATATGATATAAGCACCCTTGTGGAGAGACCTCTTGGGATCATTCCTTTGATCCCACCCATACCTCCATGTCCAAACATCACCCAAATCATCCCATAGATCACATCATCCATTTCTCCAACTATGCAAATTGTTAGCAAGGGGATCTCATTGCTTAATTTCCTTCAAGCACATCCCCTTGTAAATAATCAAGAGTTGGACACAAACACCATATTGGGTCAATCCATCCCAATAAACCCATTGCACCCATATGTCCTGCTCACATTTCATAATCATACCAATTCATCATCCTTTCATGCAACACCAGTTGGTCCTCTCGACATGAAAACCTCTCTCCTATGACCTCACAAGGAGAAGGTGATTTATTTGCAGCCAAGGGAGTCTTTGATCCCTCATCATCATCCTTTGAAGAGAATGAACAATCCATCTTTCCACCATTTCCACCTCTACTACTTACATCCACACCACCCCTAGGATTGGGTCTTACCCCTTTTCCCGCCATCAACCAACAAAATCCAACCTTCCCCCTATCTTGCCATCGATATCGCAATAATAGGTAGCAAGCATCCAAGCAACCCCTACAATCAATGCCTCATCCACCATTCCTCAAATATCTCAAAGCATGGTCTCCCAAGGAACAAGAATCTCAATTGTGCCATCCACAACTCAAACCCCAATCATCAACATGAATGGTTCACTTGTCACAACGGTCAACATCATTCCCAATCCACCACGACCACCAAAACACAACATGGAAAATTCATTCCGCATCACATTGCAACTTGCTCGACAAGCCACCTATCAAAATGTGCTCCAAAATAAACAAGATGCTCAACTAGCTGCTCAAGAAGTGCAAGCACAATTAGTGGAACAACAAGTGCAACAAGCCGCACAAGCCATCCAAGTTGCACAAGAAGCTCAAGCCACAAATGCCACACAAGCTGCTCAAATTGCACAAGTAGTCCAACAAGCTCATGCTCAAGCCCAAGCCCAATATCAAGGTCAACAAGCACAAGCGCAAGAACAATACTAGGAAAAATTACAAGCAACCCAACAAGAAGCATATCAATAAGCCTTGCAATATTATCAAGCACAATAGAAAGCGGCTCAACAACAAGCCCAACAAAAAGCTTTGTTGGAACAACAACAACATGACCAACAAAAAACCTTCTTGGCATAGCAATAGCTCGACCAACAACAAGCATTGTTGGCTCAACAACAAATGTAGGCGCTACTCACCCAGCACAGATTACAAAAAACTCACACAAACATCCCACCCATCAATCCAACACCTCAAAACATGTGCATCCCACCTCCTGATCTACAAGGCAATGTGACAACACAAATCAAACTAATCTCACAACAAGTTTTTGATCTTCAATCAGAAAAAACAACAAGGAAACCCAACAATTTGTGTCCTAATCCTTTCGACAGGAGCCTTGCAATGATACCATTCCCAAAGGGATTCAAAATCCCTAAATTTGATAAATATCATGGAATAAGGAACCTTGAGGATCACATTAGGGAATTATAGGTGCATTATATGGAAGTTGCATACAATGAAACTTATCTAATGTGATTGTTTCCTCAAAGCTTGGCTGGTTCGGCCATGGAGTGGTTCTCTCATTTTCCTACTAGCATCAAAACATTCCAAGAAATTAAAGACGCATTCCTCCAGAATTATGCATCCAACATTGGCGTGGATGTTAGTTTAGAGAAACTATCAACACTCAAAGAAGGAAATGGGGAATCATTCACCTCTTTCTTACAATGATGGAAATCAAAGGCCAATCAGAACAAGTGGACCATGCCAGAAGAGCAACAAATATGCACTATCATTGACAATCTGCACAAAAATTTGGCATTTTATCTAAAGATGCAGTTCATCACCATATATGATCAATTGATCCCCAAGGTGTTCAAAATATAAAGGGCCCTTATTGAACAAGTGGGCACACCAGCATATCCTGGACATCAAGATAGCTGCCCATCCACCAGCTATAATGAGAAACCTCACACATGGGCAAAAAATAAGAATGTCATGAATGCTGGAGTGGCTGGTGCAAATATCATAATCAGTGGTCCAAGGAAGAATGTCCAAATACATCATCATCTAGAAAACAATAATCACAATAACACAAAATCCAATGCGATAAACCATCAACCACCCTACAATCAAGTCAACGACCTCAATAATCAAGCAGGACCACCTCTATGAAACAAGTATCCCCTCAAGAAGAAATTTATAGCCCTTGGGGAATCTATTGAATCCATCATGAAGAATTTGGTCAATGAGAACCTCATCAAAATCCCCACCTATGATAATTACCAAGAACCCCAAATGATATCACCATGGTCCAACAAAAATTTCCTTTGTGATTATCATAAGCTGAAAGGACATACAACTACCAACTACATGAAACTAAAAAATATCATCCAAGACCTCATCGATGAAAAAATCATAAATGTCGAGCAACCAACCGACAATAAAGATCTTAAAATATACATGAATTTGATGCCCAATCACAACCAAGGAAACAACAAATGGAAGCCAAAATATGGCAATGTGAGCCATGTGTATGACGGAGTTATCGCATGTCTTGAGAAAATGGTAATTTTTGTTAGCATTAAGGGAGCCAAAGCCGATTGTAGAGTCACCACACATGGCATAAAGGTCACCACTGTCGGGGCATCACATCCATCTAAGACCTCCACCTCAAACCAAAAATTCATTCCTAATGACCTTATAATGTCCTTGAACAATTATAAAAAACCCCTACTCAGATCTCCATCATGGAGTTACTGGAGATTTCAGCCACCCACAGAGAAATCCTTGAGGAAGCATTGGATTCATCTACCATCTCCACCAACCTTGATACATAGAAATTCCAAGCTATGGTCGGTAACATCACCACTCCGAATCTCCTCACATTTTTTGATCAAGACTTCCTTGCCTAGCCATCTCACAACCACACACTCCACCTTAAAGTCCTACTTCACAAAAATAAGATCAAAAGGGTCCTAGTGGATGAAGGTGCAAGCCTCAATATTCATTCACTTAAGCTTATAAAGAATCTGGGAATCTCTAAAGATTTCATTGAAAAGGGTAGATTTATCACAATCAGAGCTTATGATGATCAAGAAGGAGTGTCTTAGGGCACTATTCAACTCCCTATCAAAGTAGGGCTAGTTGTTATGGAAAAATCCTGTCAGGTGCTTGACCTTGATCAACCATATAACATCCTCCTGGGATGTCCATGGATCCATGGGATGCAAGCAATTGCATTGAATTTCCACCAATGTGTTAAGTTTTCATACCAAAACCAAGAGGTCACAATCTATGGTGATCCTAATCCATTCACCTACTACAAGACCCTGGAAGCCAAGTACTATAAAGTATCCCAAGTCCCAAAGAACAATGAAGGCCCCTGAACTCCATATATTAACCAATCCAACATCGCCTCCACTTCAACAACAAATACACCTGCTATCCTTGATATATCTGACATCAAGCATATAATCCAAGACAATGGGTGTGGAGAATACAGAATGAAGAAAGGAGCCTTTTTAGTTAGGGAGTTACCTCAATCCCCCAGATCCCATGGACAACCTTAACCCACCAGTAAAAACAACTCAAACCTTTAGAGTGGATCCCTCTTAATTTAGGAGTTGGGGAGATCTAGGTTGAGAAGTAGTGGATGAGCAAGATGTATCTTGTCTCCTCTATCAAGATGAAAGATTTTTACTAGCCCTTCCCATGGATGATGCAAACAAAGGACTTTAGTTAATGTTGGGCATGGGCTATAATCGAACTAGAAGCTTAGGAAAGAATAACAATGATCGACTGGAACCTATTATTATTGAGAAACAAATGAAAATTCTCGACCTTGGATATACCCCTTCAAGTGTAACCATACATGGTAGAAGTCTCCCAGTTAAAGCAATCAAGACTCCCCCTCAGCTAATGGTAGCAACCCTTTAACTACCAGTATGTACAGGTCTTCACTTAGATAACTTCACCTTTGATGCAACTGATGTTTGTAGTAGTGATGAGAATACCATAACAAGCTTACCCATGGTTTTTGAAGACTCCTCCCTACTCATGTTTAGCATGTTGTCTTTTGAATTGGACCACCAAACTCATGAAATAAACCTAGTCTACCCCCAACTCATCGATTACGACCAACGAGGACCACCGATTCTAGACACGTTCAAAAATGATGAAGCAATCTCGAAATTCATGCGATTATAGAATACAGTACCATGCGGAGATCAGAAGGCTAGGTTTGACATCACACTAGACACTGAAGCCTATTATAGGGAGATGATTGAATCCTTCAATCGCAAAAGTGAGAAATTGAGAGGAATCTCAAGGTCTTTGAGTGAAAACCACACTGTGGCATTCTCTTACCATAAAATTAAGAAAATAAAGGATGCATCGAATGGTGAAAGCATCTCTGAGGCACCAGAGGATGAAGGATTCAATCTTCCCCTCACTGCACTTTATCAAGAAAAATTAGTGGTCCTATTAGAACAATGCAAGCTCGTTAACCTTGGAATAGAGGAGCTACTGCACATAACCTTCTATGTTGAATCACTTCTTATGGAAGAACGAGAACTCTTAGCTGCATTCCTAAAATAAAGAAAGGTAAACTTTACATGGACTTATGTTGACATGCCTAGGCTTGACCCTAAAGTAGTAGTTCATCACTTGGTTGTATATTCTGAAGCAAAACCTGTGAGACAAAAGCTCAAAAAGATGCATCCCCAAATAGCCTTGCTAGTCAAAATGGAATTGCAGAAGCTCTTGGATGCAGGGTTCATATTCCCAATCGACTATCCAGAGTGGGTATCAAACCTAGTACCTATTTCAAAACCCACTGGGGGCATTCGCATCTGCACTGATTTCAGAGACTTAAACAAAAAATGTTCAAAGGATGAATTTCCACTACCAAATCTCAACATGATAATGGATATGATGGCTGAACACAATATTCTCTCACTAATGGATGGGTTTTCAGATATAATCAAATCATGATAGAAAAATAAGACCAGCACAAGACATCATTCACATGTCCATGGGGAACCTATTGTTGCAATATGATGCCATTTGGGTTGAAGAATGGATGAGAAACTTATCAAAGAGCCATGAAATTGATCTTTCACAATATGATTCATAAGATGGTGGAAGACTATGTGGATGACATACTAGATAAATTAAGGAAAATATGGGACCACATATCAACTTTGAACTCTATTTTTGATAGGCTAGAAAAGTACAAGGTCTGCCTCAACCCAAAGAAGTGTGTCTTTGGAGTATAATCAGACAAGCTCCTAGGGTATATCATGTCAATGAGAGGAATTGAGGTTGATCCCACCAAATTCAAGGCGATCCTCAAAAAGGAAGCATCCAGGACACTAAAATAGTTAACGGGTCTACAAGGTAGGCTCCAGTCTATCCGCAGATTCATAACATAGTTGGTAGAAAAAAAAATTCCATATTCTCATCTACTCCACAAGGGGGTAGCATACAAATGGGATGACAAATACGACCAGGAATTCAACAAAATCAAGGAAGACCTACTCACATTGCCAGTTCTAATGCCGCCAATTCTAGGCAAACCATTAATTCTATACATATCAGCAAAAATGAAAACTCTTGGTGCTCTCTTAGCTTAGCTGGACGAAAATGGAAGGGAGAGAGTAATATACTAAATTAGCAGAACTATGGTAGGAAATGAGCTAAACTATACACGTATTGAAAAATCTTGTCTAGCAGTTGTATTTGGAGCTCAAAAAGTTCAGACACTACATAATGGCTCATCAAATCAAGCTAATCACAAAGATAGATTCACTCAATTACCTACTCTCCAAAGTGACTCTCACAAGATAGACAACCAAGTGGGTCATGATCCTAATAGAGCATGACATTGAATATGTAGAGCGCAAGGCCATCAAAGGACAAGAAATTGTGGAGCAATTGGCGCAAGAACCTATATATGCAGAAAAGCCACTTATCTCATAGTTCCCCGACGAATCCATCGTCAACATAAATGTAGCAGACCATTGGAAAATGTACTTTGATGGATCTCCCACACAACATGGGTTAGGTCTTGGAATCTTCTTCATAATGCCACAAGGTGATTGCATACCAAAATATTACAAGTTGTCCTTTGCCTACACAAACAACATCATCGAATATGAGGTTCTTGTTATAGGATTAAATTTTTTTGTGCAATGGCAGATGTAGACATTAAAATCTGCAAATTTGTTAGTAAACTTGACAAAACAACATAAGAGAAATACATATCCTTATGAGATAATGCATCATGCTTCAAAAATGCAAATAAATGAAAAAGATGAACAAAGCATGTAAAACATGAAATATATCTATCCCATATTGGATTCGTGCTCTTAGAATGTGTAAAAGAGCCCTTTCCAAATCCTTGATAAGCTTAGTGAGATGATAGACAATGAGATGCTCTTGAACTCAAGTTGCCTATAATAAGGATGCTCTAAATGTAGATGTTGAAATGAGAGAAAATGCATTGCATTTATAGGAGAAGTTGACACAGGAGAAGCCAAGATTAGGCAATGTGGGACTAAATCCCATCCAATAGGAGAGAGCCACTTGTCACCATGGGATTGGCCTATGCTTGTGCAAGTTTTGACCAATGTGCCAATTCAAATTTGAAAATGGCAATAAATGAGTATGGTTGAGGGTTTTTGGGGGGAATTGTGTTTGTCCAAAAAAGTCAAACATGAGAGTTAATGAGGGCATATTCCCAAGGAATATGCCCTTGTGAGGGAAAATGGGTGTTTTAATAAATCAAATAAAGTGATTTATTGTGCAAGTGGTTGGGTTAGTTAAGAGTTTAGATTTGACTCTAGTTGAGTCAAAAGCTAGAGAATGACTTATTATGATTAGAAGTTAATTAATCTAGATTAGTTAACTTGGATGATATTAGGAGGTGACATTTGATTTAAATCATTTTGATTTATTGAATCAAATGAGAAGAAATGAATATGAGTGATTTAATATATGTGATTTAATTAAATCAGGAACTATAGGAGATTAATTAATTAAATCAATTAATTTGATTTAATTAATTAAAGAGGGGAGAATGATTAAATGTGATGTTTAATTAATAATGTTAATTTTGTATGTCTACGTTTTTCCCCTCTTTGAGGCAATGTACTTGTTGCATTGTTTCAAAGAATGATGCCACTGACATCAAAATTAAAAAAAAAATTGATTTTTTTCAGATGCCCCAGTGAAAGACGTACATTAGTACAATGCTGCCTTGAGAGATCGAGCGAAGAGATTGAGGTGGATCTCGCAAAAAAGAGGTTCAAAATGAATGTATGGATGGTTAGACTATATGATTTATATGATAATGATAACGAAAATGAGATGTTTGGAAGATGCTTAGAATAAAAAATTTATATTATCCTAAACAACTTAAATGATTATAAATATGAGATGTGATGGATGTAGGATGGATGATGTTGTGCTATAATGATATGAAATGATTATGAAAGATGCAAGATGAATGCAAGATGGATGTATTGTTAGCATGAAAGAGGATAGAAGAATGAGAGGGATAAACCCTTGAATTCAAGAAGATGCAGAAGTCCAACAAGTCCATTAGTCATTGAGACTTTATTGGATATGATGATGAATGATGATGATGTATTGCTTATCCAAGGATGGGAAAAGAGCATACCTTTCTATATGTTTGATAACACATGTAGGTGCAATGCATCAAGGTATTAAGAACTAGGATGGCATGGCGCCTAGTGTGATGGACTTTGAATCGTCAAACAAATAGGAGTACTCTTGTTCACACTTGACAAAGATGACCTTATTCAGAATGTAGTTCAAATATTCTAGACATCTCGAGCCAAAACATAAGAAGGAAAGCCTTCTTATGTGGTCAACAAGATACCTAAAACATCCTTCCTACAAACAAAACAAAGTATCCATGATGAAGTTATTTTATAAGGATATCCAACAAGCATAGCAGATAAAAAGATAATGATCGTTGCCCCATTCCTTTCTCTCTAAACCTATTTTGTTTAGGCATCATCGAGAGGTCCTTGGAATGAGCACAAAATAAGATAAGTCAATAAAAGACTAAATAAAGTAAACAAACAAGCTAATGTTCTTCATACCGCTAGCCAAGACTAACTACTGTGGGGTACCTTATGCTTATGTCCATCGCAGGAAAGCTTCATCCTAGGACATGTTGTGATCAGGGTTTTGATGAGACTGATTTGGGTGATAAGCTATTGATGCTCTCAGTTGACCAACTTGCTTGCTTACTGACTTAGGCTTAAGACTCTGATGATTAGGTGTTCACTTTGGAACCTGCTAGACTTGCTTCTGACTGACTCACCAAAGGGTGAAAGTGACGATTATTTTATTATGAGTGATGACAATCACGGGTGAAAGCGAGATGAAATGGATGCACCCTTTTGGTTTTTTCAAATGTTTTGAGGCCTTTTTTTGGTATTTTGAGATGTTTTACAAATTTTTTTGGTATTTTCGAGGTTTAATGACGAACAGACTAACTTAAAGACCTATCCTAGGGGTCTCGGGAGTTGATCCATAGATTAGCCTTGCCTACGTTATACACGGAGAGACCATGTAGTTCAACTGATGAGAAACTTGACTCAATGAAAAGATAGATGGGTAAACAGATTGCCAATGCGACAAACACCTAAGGACTAACCCAAACTGTAAAAAATAGATTGGCAAACAGATTTCCAATGTGACGGATGCCTAAGGACTGACCTAAATGTAAAAAATAGATGGGCAAATAGATTTCCAATGCGACAGACGCCTAAGGACTGACCCTAACTATCTCAGGGGATGATCAAAGATCAACCTTTCCTATGTTCAAGCTCAAAGATGACATAGTTCAGACAAGGTGAAAGACTGACAAGACTTAATGATGAATTTTTGAAGATTTTTTGATATTTCGACATGTTTTTGATGGATTTTTTGAATGTTTTTTGGATTTTGATTTTTCTGATGTTTTTGAAATTTCGATGATTTTTTTGAATGTTTTTTAATTTTTGCATGATTTTGACAATTTGGATATGGATACGTGATGATATCAGTGCTCTATTTTCGGATTTTTTTGAAAACCAAGCTTAATGTTGATCAATCGGATTGATGGATTGATAGTTTGACTAAGCGTGTTAAGTCAAACAAAAGTGATAATGCACTTGTAAACTCTAGGAAGTTGTGTTATCCTAGAGTAAACTCGAACATAAGAGGATGGTTTGACTAAGTGTGTTAAGTCAAACAAGGTGATTATGGATTTGATAATTTGGCTAAGTATGTTAAGCCAAACAAAGATGATAATGAACTTGTAAACCCAAGAAAGTTGTGTTATCCTAGATTAAACTCGTTCACAAGATGATAATTTGACTAAGTGTGTTAAGTCAAACAAGGTGATAATTGATTGGATTCGATTGATCAAAATTGATGACGCTTGATTTGGAATAAAATTGTTTTGATGATTTGATGTGACACTGATGTGTACATTAGATGTGACTGATAGAATTGTTTGGATCGATGTTCGATGAAAACACCATTTTGTCAAAATATGCCATGCACTAGTGATTTGGATTTTACTCACAAATGCTTTGACCAATTTAATTTCACGTTTGCCAATGCTCGGATCACCACATAAGTGTGAAAGATATAGATCAAGATTTATTCTTGAAGCAAGATGCAAATATCTGCCCCCAGTATCTAGCAATGTTTGAATGGCCATGGGTAGATTCTTGGACGAATGGATATTGATTATCTTGCGATAAGATAAGGGTGTTTGCACAAAGGATTCTCATTTGGATAATGCTTTAAGGCTCAGATGGGATCAATGAAAATGACCCATGTCAAGATGTTTACCACAAGCAAGTGTAAAGTGTGCCCTAGAATTTTACCAAGATAATGCAAATAGATGGTAATGGGTTGGATAAACGATTCATGGATGAATGGATGATATGGCCGAAATGTTGGCTTTATTATGGATGCGATAAGATTCTTTCAACTGAAATGGTGCATGTGCATGCTCAATTCTACACATGATGCCTATTTGCCAGGTTTTCATCATGGTACTTGTCCAAAGTGCCACCGTAGTGGTTTTCACTAGAGGATGATTTTTTTCCTTACTATTTTCAATCCTTTTTCTGTTTTTTTTTGGACTTTTTATTTTTTTGTATTTTCTAAAATATTTTAAGTTGATGTTGAACCACCTGGTGGTGCTGATGTTGATGCTTCTGTCATAACATGCCATTTGTATCTTGCTTGAAGAAGCTTCTTTGGCAAGATACGTGCACTGGAAAGCAACTTTTGAGATTCTTGATCTGCTTTGCCGATACTGGAGTTAACTTTGTCTTTGTGCGCACATCACGATAGAGTGCCCTCTTAATCCTTATGATGAATGGTCATTTCCAACACATGGTCAATGTGAGAATTCGATATCATGCGTGGAGGCATGGATGGAGTGTGTTTAGGAGTAAAAGATGGATTGGTCAATAGTTTGGAACCTTTGACTCTCCAAACTTGGGAAGATGAGCAATGATGCGTGGATATGGAAGTGTGCATGGAATTAGGACCAACTGCTTGATACACTTTGTATGTTCCTTGAGAAGCTTCCTTTTTCCTTTGTGGAAATCTTTGATGGATACTTTTCCCTTTTTTTTTTTGCCCCATAGTTTCTTTGACTGATGGAGTTTGATAGGGATAGTCTTTCTTTGTATTATTTGGTATCCAAGTGTATTTGATTTGTTCGATATGCTTCTTAGCTTATTTTTCTTTGATAAGGTTCTTCATGCTTCAATTGAAGTCTTTCTTTTGACGTTGGTCCCAATTTGTGGATGGGGTGATGGGTGGATGAAGATTCGTGATATGACGGGTTGTAGTATTGGCATTGGTTTCATCATAAGGATTCTTCATGCTCCCTATGTTGATGGTTGCTTGAGACGAAGTTTCCCCAAGTTTTGTGGAAGTATCATCGATTTTTTTATATCCCTTGATTGTCGAATAACCAAGTTCTTGATGTTTAGGATTGCCAAAAATCTACATTGGCTCCAGGATACTTTGTTCGTGTAGGCCTAATCCCCTACCTTGATAATTCATTTGCTCAAAATTTTTATCTGCAATAGGATATGATTTACCTTGGAAACAAGGTGCTAATCCTTTTGTGCTCTGTTGTGGACCTTCGAAAGTGTTAGCTTCTTTAGTGATGAGATAGCTTGCCCTTAAAAATGTGAGTGGTCCAATTTTATAAGTGATAGGATCCTCCACATGTGGGATGACTTCCTAATTGATACCTTTGGCTTGATCTTGTGAGATATCAAATTGTACTGCTTCGTTAAAAAGTGTTGATAAGTCATTTTCCCCATAAAACTCTTCCTCATGATTCATTTCATGAGATGTTTTTTATGTACGACTTTTGTAGGAGCCTTCTTCATGATCTATTTCTGATATGTTTTTACAAAAAAATTCTGATTCACAACTTCTGTAGAAGTCTTCTTCATGATTTGTTTCTACTATGTCTCCAAATTTTTCTTCATCTTTGTCGTGTGTACAAATATTAAGAGTAGGAGACTCTTGTTCGTTGGTAATGATGTCAAGAGTATGAGACTCTTGTTTTGAATGAAGATCATCTACGTGTCCATCCAAAAGAAGCATCTCATGGGTAGATGGAGGGGTATGTGTTATACAGATATGATCATCATTTGTGAGATCTTGTATAGATAGAAGAGTGCCCATTAGATCATTGTAGTATCCTGGAGATGCGAATTCTTTATCTTGACTAGTTTCGAAATTGCTTTCAATATGCTTTGGATCAAACTCTTGACATGGTTTGATTTCAAAGGATGGATTGCTTAGAAGGGATTCTTGGACATCGTCATTAGGCATGGGAAGTGGCTTAATATCCTCTTGATATTTGAATGTATTTGGATCAAGTGTTAAGCTAGGGATTCCTTCAATATTTGTAACCATGAGGTCGAGGGATGTCAATATGTCATTGGAAGGGCCATTGCTAGACCTTGATGGAAGATTTTGATCATGATTTGGAATACGTTCTTGAGATATGTCCTCTAACTCATAAGGTGATGTAGAGACATTTTCGATATGATCATTGGTCGATGGATCATAGATTATGTCAATGGGATCAAATAATTGTAACACATCTTGAAATAGATCACTAAAAAGTGGCTCTTGATGAATGTTGAGTTGATCACTGGATGGGGTAGAATCATCTTCAATATCTTGAACATTGTTTTCAACAATTGTGGAAGAGATATTACCAATGTCTTCAACCACAGGATCAAGTGATGTTGACATTTCTTGAATTTGATCATTGTTGGGTATTTTTGGTGGATTTTGATCGTGATTGAAAAGTAGCTCTTGGTGTATGTTGATTTGATCGTTGGTTGAGGTGGAAACATCTTCAAGGTGCTTATTGATAGATTGATCTTGATTCTTGATTTCAACAATTGTGGTGGGAATCTGTTGCAAAATTTGTTGAGCGAGTAATGCCTGTGTTTGCTACTGAGCCAACAATGCTTGTTGTTGGTTGTGTCGTTGTTGTGCTAGCAATGCTTTTTGTTGGGCTACTTGTTGATGCACTTCTTGATGGATTGCTTGCAATAATTCCTGGAATTGTTCTTGCGCCTGCCGAGCTTGGTGTTGCGCTCGTGCTTGAGCCTGTGTTTGTTTGGCTGCTTGAGCTGCTTGTGCAACTTGTGTGGCTTGTTGGGCTTGGAGTGCCTTTTGGCAGGCAACTTGCAACATGGTAGAGAATGAATTTTCCATTGTTTGCTTTGGTGGTGGTGGTGGTGGTGGTGGTGGGTTGGGGATGGTGTTGATTGTTGGGCTTGCTTGGATGGTTCCCACCTGTTGTTGCGATATCGATGGAAAAACGTGATGATTCGGTATGATGTTTTGATTTGGCATTATAGGTTGACTTTGAACATCGTTGTGGTTGAGCATCATATTTCCTTGATTTAGGTAACTTTGATTTTGCATGGTGTTACCTTCACTTGGATCAATACATAGAGTCATCAACATATTGCTTGGATTTTGAACAACATTGATGGGATTTGCAAACATGTCTACCCCAAAGTTTACCAAGTGTAGATTTGAAATGGTCATGTTTGGTAAAGTTGTACTTGGCATGTATGGATTTGGTGGGATAATGTTGTTTGGAAAACTCATGCATTCAGTGTTTGGTTAATAGATTTGCAGATTTGGACCTAGATTTAAATCTATCATTGGGAAAGGTGTTCCAAACTTTAGATTGGGCATACTCACATTCGTATCGTTGAATTTTGGAGGAGATAATGATGCCATGTTTGAATTGCATTAATGTGAGTTTTGATAATTAATTGGCATTGTGAGAGTTGGATAGTTTGGTTGTCTCAAATTTCTCATGATGTATGAATCGAGTTTATATCCCATGTCCCTCTCGTGTTGAGATCGAGTTTGAACCATAAAATGAAGATCAATTTTCAAGAATGTAAGAGATGAACCTCTAATCCTTTAGATCAGTCTAAACCTTAGGTTCAAAGAAGCAAAGAACTAGGATAATTGAAGGATCAAAGTGATGATGAGGATGAGATAAATGAAATATGAGTGATACAGATGAATGGAACCCTTAAATAAAATTTGAAGGAAATGCTAAACTTTTTAGGACTTTGATTGATCGTGATTAGATTGATACTTTGACTAAATCTGCTAAGTCAAACAAAATGTGATAAATGCAATTGTAAACCCTAATAATTTGTGTTGTCCTAGAGTGGACTTGTACATAAAAGGATGGTTTGACTAAGTGTGTTAATTCAAACGAGGTGATGATTTGATAATTTCGCTAAGTGTGTTAATCCAAACAAGATGAACCCGTAAACCCTAGGAAGTTGTGTTATCCTAGAGAAAACTCATGTATAAGATGATGGTTTGACTAGGTGTGTTAAGTCAAACAAAGTATTTTTGATTTCGCCTAAAATTTTAGCATAAAAGATATTTACAAAGTTTCCAAGAGTTGTTGGTGAGGTGATTTTTTGACGGATTTTGATGGTTGAGAGATGGATGAAAGTGATTGAATTTGATCCTAGACTTTACCTAGATAACACTTCTTCTTACAAGACCTCAGTGTTGAAGGACACGCTATACTTCCTATGGGAGGAAAGCAAACCTTTTAAAAAGTTCAGGATTTTATTGATAGGAGAAAGAATACAACTCAGGGTTGTTCCTTGAAGCTTTTTTGTAAAAGTTGTAACCCAATCATTCTCTGAATTCAAAAGGTCTCTCAAGATGCTCCTCACAAGCTATCAGACTAAGCTTCTTGAACTTTGGTTTTGGGATTTTGATCTTGTGGGAAATCTTTTTAGAAATAACATGTGTAATCCAATTTGTATTTTTATCTTGGCTTAGTAAATTCTTTTTACCAAAAGCTTGTGCTTGATTATCTTTTCAAACTATATGTCTAATGTCCCACTTTCATTTTCATCCCACAAAGTCCATTATGTGGAAATCAAGGAAAATAGGGCAAAAGTCTCCTATGTTTAACCTTATTGAAAACAAATTATGATGGAATCCAAGCACTTAGAAACCTCCAAGGATATGATCCCTAAGGAAAGCAAGAGTGCTTAAATTCGTCAAAGGTATTTGTTTCCTAAAAATGGGTTTGAAATTTGAAGGTCTTGTGAATGTTTGTTTTCAAATGTTTTAGGAACCAAGCAATGTATTTTCCACTTCCAAGCACTTTTTACAACCCTAGGATGATGAGACAATATTCTGTTGGATTCCCACTTGGACAAATCCAGCTGCACATATTTTGTGCGAATGGCTAAATGCTTGACCACACTGGCTCCCCTCCACGGCACACACTTCCCGGGTTAGCCAAGCATTAGTACCAATAAATCTCCCATGGCATACTTTCCATCTCTACAAAAAAACCACATGTATAATGTGGGGCAGCTTCAAAGGACATTACCTTTTGCACCAACAAAATAGACAAGGATTTGGCCTCTTTCTAAACAAAGGGTTTTAATTCAGGCATTCTGTTCATGGGGGATTATCCAATGTCAGCGAGAGTCCATTTTTTTCCATCTCATCGGAATAATCCTCATGATTCTTGAACTTTCCTCAAGAATCCACACTTATATACCGGTTGGAAGTCGCTTGGCCTTAGCGTGTTCCCGGTTGGGTCATTCCCTTGGGTGAGTACTTCTTCCCACAAGGTAGGCCCTCTAAGTTAAACAAAAGCAAATAAACTCATCCGTAGTTCGATCAACCTTCATTTAGAAACAAAGGGAGAACACTCGCAACAAGTTTACTCACACTCACAAAGTGTTTTGTTCAATTTTAAGTTCCCAAAATGAAAGTGTGAAGGCAATATTTTTGACAACTTAATATCACCAAAATGCTTTTGATTCTCAAGATTGTTGTGAAGCACGAGAGAAGCGCATACGCATTCTAAATGATATTAATTTGTAAAAAAGATTTCAAAACATGACAAGCACTTGTTCATTTTATACCTCCAAAGCAGCGATGAGTTTGTTTTAGAGCTCCAAGATCAAATGTGAAGTTGTTTGTTCAATTTTAAGTCCAAATCAAAAAGTCTAGTGAGTTTCTAAGTTTAATTTTAATCCAACTTTGACAAAGCATGAATTGAGAATTAATTTTAAACCCAAAAGATGAAGTTAACTGGTTTAAAACAGAAAAAAAGGGTAGTGAATTGAAGCTCTAAGACAAGCATTAAAAAATGCTTTGTTAAATTCAAGTTTTAAGGCTTCAACTTTCTTTAACTCCAAGAATTTTCAAGGATTGCTTTCAGTGCTTCAATGTTGTGAGTTCCTTATGCAAATGAGAACTGCAAGATAAGAAAGACAAACATACAAGAATAAATTGTTAAGAGACCATTTAGCAAATAAAAATTGAAATAAAATCAATTTCAATAGATGTGTAATTGATGGAACTTAAAGATGATATCTAAACAAAATTATATTTCATTCTTCTTTTCAACAAAACAAGATTGTAATATATAATCAATGCAAAGACATTTAAACGTATTTACAAACCCTACTAACAGTAAAGAACTGTTAATAAGGTTTGACAATAGTCAAAATAAAGTCAGCATATTTTACTCCTTTGTTGTTTGATACCCTTGGATTCAAAATCCTCTTCATTACAGCTCATAGAAGGGCTCCGATACTTGACTAGGAAATCTGTTAGAGTATATTTCACCTTTCGATCCTCTTGATCTATAAGTTGTACAACAAAAATATTTTGTGCCTGTGAGAAATAAAGTTGTCCTGCATCAATGATATACCTATGAAGAAGTGATTGAAAAGAGTGCAATTTATAGCACACTTTTACTTGGGACACAATTTATACCAGATAGCTATTGGTTTGATTAGTAATGAAAAATAGTAATTGTGTCTTACGCTTAATCGTATTCCAGCAGTAATAAAAAATAAAAAAGGATGCATTCATTTGTTTTGTCCACCACAAGTCATCCCCGTAAACATGCCTTTTATTATTGTTCTTACCTATAACTACCATCAAACTCTACACCACCACATCAAATCATCCTCAGCTATCTACCTTATCTTCACACTTGCGTATGGTGGGAAGTAACTATATTAATGAAGAGGTATTGCACAGGGTCAAGAAAGTCTACGTTGCTGTAACTTGCCAAACTTGACGTGTATAAATATTAATAAGATAATATCAGTCATGACTATGAAAATGGAACTAATTAGGCCGAAGTGGTGTAGTAAACTGACATGCAGGGCAAAATGTCTATGGAGATTCATATCTTATCATCAATTAAGTAAATGGTGAATACCAAACAAAGGATGACAGGTTGACACCATACAAGAAAATGGTGGAGAGGCTCAAAGAATCCTTTATTGACGTCACCTTTGAGTAGACACCAAGAGCTAAAAACAGGGCTAGATGATATGGCTACAACTAGATCACTCCTAGAAATCCTACAAAATGTCCCAAAACATGAATTCCTCGTAGAGAAGCTTCTTGTACCAGTATTTGAGGTACTAGAGTCTAAATTCATGTGTGAACTCGTTGGTCCTAGTGATCCTTGATACCATGACATTTACACTTACTTAATAATAGGAGTCCTCCCTGTCGACATAACCCTGAACCTTAAATGAGCCTTCATCAAGAAGTCAACCTGTTTTGTCATCCTAGGAGAGACCCTATACTGTAGGAGCATCGAAGGGACCCTATTACGTTTCCTAAATACCGAGGAAGAGATATTTCTTTAACTAAGGTACACAATGACATTTTTGGTTCACACTCAAGCGGTATGACTTTGGCTAAGAAATCGCTAAGGACTAGATATTATTGGCCCACAATGGAAAGAGACACACATAACTTTGTCAAAATATGTTTGAAGTGTCAACAACATGGGGACCTCATCCATACACCAACTTAGGAAATCCACCCCATTATAACACCTTGGCCCTTTCCACAGTGGGGGCTCGATCTCATCGGTAATATCACACCCACCTCATCCAATGACCATAAATTCATCCTCACTGTTGTGAAGTACTTTATGAAGTGGGTCAAAGCCATTTCCATGACCTACATAATACAAAATTAGATATCTAAGTTCATCTTGAACTACCTTATTTATTGATATGATGTCCCCCAAGCCATTATCTCAGATAATGGGACACCTTTCAAAAATCAGGGTGTCTATGACCTTTGCCAAAAATTCAACATCCAACGTCGCTTTTCCACTCCATATTATCCCCAAGACAATGGCCAAGCAAAAGCGACCAACAAAACCATTCTAAAAATCCTTAAGAAAATAGTCAATGGCATCGGTTGTGACTAGCATCTACAAATAAATCCCGCCTTATGGGCCTATCACAAAATAATTCGCACACCAATAGGTGCCACCCCTTCTCCCTAGACAACGAATGAAAATCCATTCTCCCCATTGAGATCGAGCTCCTATCTCTGTGGATATCACTGCAAAATCTCATTTCAGATGAAGAATACTGGGTCTCATGGCTAAATGACCTAGAACTACTAGATGAACGATGCATGGATGACCTCAATCACCTACAAGTCTATTAGAATCTCCTCAAACATAGCTACAATAAGAAAATCAGGAGGCGGACCTTCCAAGTTGGTGAGCTAGTACTAAAGGAGAATCAAAAGAACGTGCCAAATCTGAATAGTAAGGGAAAATTTGAACCCAACTAGTTGAGACATTTCATCATCACAATGAGCTATAAGTCAAGTGCATATCAATTATCAACACCCGAAGGGGAACATCTGCATGAGCCCATGAACAACTCCCATATCAAAAATACTTATCCCTGATCTTCTAAGAGTAAAACCAAAAACACAAAAAAAATCAAAAATATTAAAATAAAAAAAAATTAGAAAAATGATAAAAAATAGTAAAGAAAAAAATCATCCTCTAGTTTAAACCACTTCGGTGGCGCTTTGGACAAGTACCTTGGTGAAAACATAGCAAACCTTGGTGAAAACATGGCAAACAAGCGCTAAGTGTAAATAAAGAACTCTCCATCCACCAAGACATTCATGGCTTATTCTGCACCCTCACTTATCCATCATTAATCTTTTATCCATCCATCCATTTGCATCCATTGCTTAATCTTTTGTTCATATCATGTTCCACCATAGTACTGCTTGACACATTCCTAAGGTCATTTTGTCCTACCTGTATCAAAGTAGTCTATCACATCATGTTGGGGGCATGTTATTGTACCTACATCAAATCAAATTCCTTTATATTCTTGTGATCTTCCTTAAACATCAAAAATCCAAAAATCCAAAAACATCAAAAACATATCAAAATCCAAAATCCAAAAACTAAAAAATTAAAAAATAGAGTCGTCATATCGAACTATGTCATCTCTGATCTTGAACATAGGTAAGGTTGATCTATGATCATCCCCCGAGACACCCTAGGTCATTCCATTATGAGTCTGTCATAATAAGCTGACAATTCATCATTTATTTATGTCTTCATCTTGTAAATTGGTCAAGTCGCCAATCGAACTACGTGGTCTCTACATGTATAACGTAGGAAATTCTAATATATTGATCATCTCCTGATACCCCTAGGATAGGTCTTTAGGTTTGTCTCTTGGTCATAAATCTCAAAAATCCAAAAAAGTTGAAAAATCTCAAAAATTTGAAAACCCAAAACAACCTCAAAACATTTCAAAACATCAAAAACATCCAAATATTTGAAAAAATCCAAAATGGTGCATCCATCTCATCTCACTTTCACCCGCAATAATCATCATTCATAATAAATCAATGACCATATTCATCCTTTGGTAAGTCAGTCAAAAGCAAGTCTAGTAGGTTCAAAAGTGAACACCTAATCGTCAGAGTCTCAACTCTAGATCAATAAGTCAATAAGTTAGTCAAGTCAGAGTATCAATAGCTTGTCATCCAGTAAATATCATCATCACCTGATCACAACATTTCCTAGAATGCATCCTTCCTACAATGGACATCAGCATCAGGCATCACTCTTGTTTAGTCTTGACTAGCGGTACAGAGAACATTAGCTTTATTTACTTTATCTTGGTCTTTTTGACTTATCTTATTTTGCGCTCATTCCAAGGACCTCTCAATGATGCCTAATCAAAAGGTTTAGAGAGAAAGGAATGGTGCAATGATCAATATCTTTTTATTTTTTGTGCTTGTTGGATAACCTTGTAAAATAACTTCGTCATGCGTGCTTTGTTTAGTTTGTAGGGAGGGTGTTTTAGGTGTCTAGTTGACCACATAGGAAGGCTTTCTTTTTTATGTTTCGGTCCAAGATGTCTAGAATATCTGAATTGCATTCTAAATAAGGTTTTTTATGTCAGGTGTGAACAAGAGTACTCCTATCTGATTGCCGAGTCAAAGTCCATCACACTAGGTGCAACACCATCCTGGTTCTTTATACCTTGATGAATCATACCTATTTGTGTTATCAAACATAAGGGAAGTTATTCTCTTTATCTCTCTGATCCTTGGATAAGCAATACATCATCATCATTCATCATCATATCTAATAAAGTCTCAACGACTAATACACTTGTTGGACTTTTGCATCTTCTTCGATTCAAGGGTTGATTCCTCTCATTCTTCTATCATCTTTCACACTAACATAGTATCATTTCATCAATGCATCCATCTTGCATCCACACTCTAATCCTACATAATCACATCATATCATCATAGGACAACATCATCCATCTCATCCAATCCACTTGCATTGCATCACCATTTAAGTTATTTAGGATAATATAGATTTGTTATTCTAAGCATCTTACAACCATCTCATTTGCATCATCATTATCATATAGATTTGTTATTCAAACCATCCATACATCCATCTTGAACCTCTTTGTTGAGAGATTGACACTCAAATTGAACTTTTCGCTCAATCTCTTAAGGGGGCAATGTACCAACGTACTTCTTTCTGCTGGGGCATCCGAAAAATAAAATAGAAATTTAATTTTGATGTCGGTGGCATCATTCTTTGAATCAATGCAACAAGTACATTGCATCAAATAGGGGCAAAATGTAGACATGAAAATAATCCTAACTAACATCATGCATCTAATCATGCTTCAATCAATATCATTTCCTCTATTAGTCAAATAAATCAATTTATTTAATTAATTCATTAAGCTTCATCATACATAATTAAATAAATCAAATTATTTAAATAATCTCGTAAAGTTCCTCCATTTAATTGAATAAATCAAAATATTTAATTAAGTCTCTAATTTTTTTTATCTTCTCATTTAATTTAAATAAATCCAAATATTTAAGTTGAATGTCACAATCAACTAACATCCATTAAAATTAATCAAATCATGATTAGAACTAATTATAATTGATGTCATATCCTCTAGATATTCCCACTTGCACAATAAGTCATTTATTTTGATTTATTAAATCTCTATTTTCCCTCACAAGGCATATTCCCAAAGGAATATTCCCTCATTAACTCCATTTGTTTAACTTTTTTTCCCAAACAAATTTCCCCCCAAATCTCTCAACCATATGCATTTAATGCTATTTTGCAAATTTCAAACTCACCTAATAGGCTTTTACTTGCACAAAGACCAAAATTTGATCACCCTTCATCCTCTCACATCTTTAAAAGTGGCATGAATCCATTGGTTGAAGATTAGTTCCACATTCATCCATTTTTATTCTTCTTTTCTCAATCTCATCCATAAATTCAAGGCTTTTCTCCTTCATTTCCATCCACAATTTGAGCACTCTTACTATAGGAATTTGAGTTCATTCTTATCATCTTGCTTCTTTTGTTGATCATCATTTTGAGGCTTATCAAGGATTGGGAAATGACTCCTTTACATATCAAAGGTGCACCAATCCACTATGGGATAGGTATGCACCATGTTTTTCATGCTCTCAATTAGATTATTTTGTTATTTTGTTTGCAATGTGAAACATGTTGGATTATTTCATAGGAATACCATTGTATTTGCTTGTTTCAAATTTACATCATGCTAATGTGTGTGATAATAGTTTAGGTTTGCTAATTTGCAGTGTTACAATGACCAAATATTGCAATAATTCTAAAAATTATGCTCTTCACTACTCTTCAGAGGATAATTGAAGTATTCTCAATATTTTTCTTCTCTTTTTTAAAATTGTGAAAATACTATGTATTTATACATGTAATTAATATAATTTCCAAAAAATTAAATCCTGATAGCCAACAATTAAAATTAGAATTTCAAATAATAAATTAAAGACACTGAAATATTTAAATTTGGAGCCAAAATAGGTAGTCTAGGGTGTTGTGTGCTATACAGACTGGATTTTTATTTTTTAGGGATCCAAAGTGTTAGGGGAAAAATATTAAATTCCTACTTTAATTTCCCATGTTTGAATTTTTGATAAATGTTTCACAATGGGGTATTATTTATAAAATTAGGAAATTAGGTGCATGATTAGGTCCAAGCACATAGATGCAAGAAAAACACAATCTAAAATTGTCAAGGGTGTCAACTTATGACACTAAAATTCCATTTATGGTATTCATATATTTTATTTATCCCTAATTCTTATCCTTTAATGCTAAAACCTTCACACCATAATCATCCTCCTTAGATAACACTATTTCATGTAAGTGAAGAGTACTCACTTCATGTTTCACCAATTTCATAATTTCTTTTATTTTTTTCACCTCCATATGTATCCTTATGAGATTTTAAAAAAGGATTTGTTGCACCTTGATTTTACTATTGCCACCAAACTTTCTTTAAAATCCTTTAAAATTGATGCACACATGCTTAACATCCCATTATCATCTACCCCATCATTGTTCAAAATACCCTTAATTACCTTTAGGTTAGTTTTACACATGTAATTAGGAATATTCTTTATGAAATGATAGCACGAATTCCTAGGTGATGTGGAACCCTAGTGCAATATTGCCCCACCATGATAAGAACTCATATGACAACTAGCAACATTCACATAAGTTCCCTATTTTAAATTACAATGAGGAAGACTATAGACCATAAGATCATAATTTCACTCATAAACAAGTCTAGTTACATGTGAATGAACAATGTCACTTATCTTTCATCCTCTAACACCCAAAATGATTTAATCAACTATAATGGGGTACCTATGACGATATGTTATGGGGGCTATTGCTCATTGCAAGTAGTAATCATTTTTATTAGTCAAGAAAGATCTTACCTTTCATTAATGTATCTTTGAACTAATAATAAATTCAGTAGATGTATTCCTTTAATAGAAAAAAAAAATTGCTAACGTTGTTCTTCACTCGATAATAGTAGACCATGATAACATTGTCAAATTTATGTTTCAATATTATAATTTATTATTCTATGTCCCTAAGTTTCTAATTAGGGTATATAATTATTCGTTCAATAAATACACCCGCAAATAGTATTAGTTTTATGTTAGGTAAGCTTAGTGTCAATGTATACATTAATTCTTGCTTACACATATGTTGACCTAACCTACTTAGGCATTTATTGTTGTATGACTCATTGACATAGGTTAGATATTTTCTAGATATTTTCCTGATATTTTATCCAGCACTTGGATATTTCTCCTTTATAAGGAGACCCTTGAATGTCTAATAAATAGGTTGAGTTTATGCATTCTATCTCTAATGTGCTTGTAAAATATCTTTGTCTCTTGGTTCTTTCATGGTATCAGAACCTAACAGAGAGTTCTCAGGCCGTGTATGGATTTGGTCAAAGCTTTGTGGAGATTGAAGGTTGCGTGTGGTTCTGGTTGAAGTCCAAATACTCTTCATTGAGAAGAGGCTTTTGTAGAGGCATGATTGGAATTCAAGAGGTGATTTGAACACAAGCTCGTTGACCTGCGTGGAGAAGGAAACCCCATGCGAACTCCGCCCAAGCTACGAGTTTTTGGAGAGGCTTCTCTTCCAACGTGAAGGCCTGGAGGTGGAAGGTCGGCCCCTGCCAAAGCCTCACATAGAGGCACTTTGGCCTCTTCTCTGCCTCATCGACCTCACACAAAGGGTGCTTAACCTGTTTGCAGTGCCATAGGGCACCTTTTTCACCTTTGTATGGGAGCATAGGATATTTGTGCCTTTATCAAGGATCTCCATCGACACCATCAGATCCTCGACTAGCCACTTGAAGGAGAGACTTTCTGAAGTGGATTTGCATATTTGAAGATCTGTAGTTCTTTCCCTCTGTTGGAAGTCAAACCCCTTCCTAGTTGGTTGTTGGTGTTGGGAATCACCATTGGTTGGCTGTGGAGATACGACCCCTATTTCTGCCATGTAAAGTTGCCATAGATAGATCTGTAATCTCTAAGTCACACCACCAAGTGTGAATACGCCAAGCATGTGTAGGCCTTGTTTTTCATTAGAAATCTGGTGATTTCTTCTATTATTTATTGCATCCACCCCTCGTACGTCTATTTCTTCTGTTTGAAGGTGAGATTTTGTTTTGAGAGGCACATTTTTTGACCAAGCAAGCATGATCTTCTGTTGAGAGGCCAACGCATCAAGTGTTGTTTGGGGTGCTTTATCTTGGAAGAAATCTGTGTTTTGAAAAAAGAAAACCAGAAATTACTTGTGGAGGCAGGCTGTGCTGTGGGAGGGAGACCGCTCAGTGGAGCTTATGTAAGAAGGCACGTTTTTCCTGATTGAAGCCAATTTTTTTGTGATTAGGCCGATCTCAGAATCCTCTCACAACTTGTCAACAATTGCATAGGATGTGCCTCAACTCTAACCCCTTTCTAAATTGCTCCACTTCCCCTATTGACTACGGTCAAATACTCCCTCTTCTTTCCTTTGTAAACAAGGTCAAATTTTGTACTAGACACATAGTGGTTTTGATCAACTTCAAAAGTTCTTAAAATAGGGGAGAGGAATTTTTTTTTGCCATAGGTAGAAAAAAAAAAACTTTTGTACTAACCATTTTTGTAATGGTTTTGATCAACCGCATCTATCTGTAAAAGGGGTTTTTTATCTTTTTGTCATAAATTTGGCAAAAAGGGGGGTTATATGGAGTGTTTGGCTCCTAATTCTTTCCAGCCATGAGGGTGTTTTATTTTTTATTGTCCTCTCTCTTAATTTCTTAAAATATTTGATATATCCAAACTTTTTAAATGCAAATTTTATTGGTGTAAATTTTCTATAGAGTGAAATTATATTTTCAAACTCTCCTCAATGATGGTGATTTCACACTAATTATAAAGTGTATTTTTTCACCATCATTCTTGTATGCAAATATATGCACTAAAATAAAGTTCCAAACAAAAGGTAAATAAAAATAAAAAATAAAAAATGGGGGTCATCCAAAACTAGGGGGTTCTTAATGTGTTGATTTTATATTGTCTAAAGGAATTAACCTGTTTGTAATCATGGGATATGAAACCCACTCTTCTGTAATCAACCTAAAACTAGTAAAATATAAGTCTTGGTGTGAAGGAATCCTGAAACATCTCAGGTTCCATAATCTCATGCCATATCTGTATGGACTTATCCCTGAACCAGGAAAATAAACTCAAAAGGATAAATGGTTTAATATTCATGATCATATCTGTGGATTAATCGGTTTACATATTCCATATGACTCTTTTTATGTCATCATGGATATTGAATGTCCACGTGCATTATGGATCAAAATTTGGGAAATATATGGGGACTTCAATGTTTCTCCCTTCCCACATGATTCTACTATGATCACATCTCACATCCTGCATCATGATTTAGATACAAAGCGTATAGTTGACATAGAGGAAATCATCAGTCCTCCACCTCCTCCTATTGCTTCATCAGATTTCAGAGTCATTTCTTCAAGAGCTTCCAACACTTCTTTGCAACAGGATATTTCTCTTCCTAGCATTATTGATTGGGATGCATATCTACCCGACATTTCATGTCTTTTCGTAGAGTCCCGTATTGCTGACATGGAAGCACACTTTGAGGATATCACTCTTATTTTTTATGACAACTTCAATAAAGTTGCATTAGCCTTGTCTTCTTCAGATATGATTTCTCTTCCCTCACCTACATAGGCTTCTATAGTGACAATATCAGATTATTATAGTTCCAATTATCCCCATACATCTATGGTTCTTGTGGTCCCTATTATAGATTTTCTATGATAATTGATTCATTCCATCAGTATTCGTCACATGTCAGTACTGGCTTGAATATTGTTGAGCAACATCCTAAGACATCATGGGCACCATCATCATCATTCTTGGATGAGCTTCAACTCTATTCAAGATCATACATACATCTTCTCACATGGGAAGATATCCTACATCTTCACTCGGTTTCATTTCTTCCCAAGGGAAGGAACATTGTGAAGCGTTCTTGGGACTACATCTGCATCCTCTGTCAACTATCCAACTTTAATGTAGCAGGACATGTATTATTGGAGGGTCTCATAGACCTTCTATCATTTTCTCTCTTATGGAGGAAATCATATCTTGTACTTAGTGAAAGAAGTAGTACTTCTTCATGTGTATAATTTTCATGCATCTTTTCTCTCTTTTGGAGGGTAGTTTTTTGCCACAAGGTTTTCTACTTTTCTCCATTTCATGAGAGATTACTTTGTGCATGGGTACCTAACATGGCTAGTAGTCAGGACCCATTTTATCCATGCCCACCTAATTTATGCTTAAGGGGGGGTGTCAGTGTATACATTAATTCTTGCTTACACATAGGTCAAGACCTAAGCCTACTTAGGCATTTATTGTTGTATGACTCATTGACATAGGTTATATATTTTCTAGATATTTTCCTTATATTTTATCCAACACTTGGATATTTCTCCTTTATAAGGAGACCCTTGACTCTCTAATAAACAGGTTGAGTTTATGCATTCTATCTCTAATGTGCTTGTAAAAGATCTCTATCTCCTAATTCTTTCACTTTGATATCCTCAAAACAAAAAAGATCCCTTAGAATCATTATTTACATAACTAGATCCCATTGGATTGAGATTTTCCCACAAAAAATAATCATAGTTCAATTTAGTTCACTCTTCTAATGATTTCAATTTTTCATTCTTATACTGTTTTCAGAAGCAATTAACCGATTAATTATAATAATATGTTTTAAATATATTGCTTATAGTAATCCACAATTTAATATGACACTCAACAATAATAATACCTCTTTATAATATATCACGTGTGCATGGCATATCCACTTCACACTACTAATGCCTATTTATAATATGATACCATGATTTTTTTAATGACGATATTGATATTCTAGTAAGTTTAGTTAGAAAATACTCACATCTTTTATTGATGCCTAAACCTTCTACTTTAATGACAAAGACATTCACACCATAATTATCCTCTTTTGCCCATAACATTAAAAATGTACATAACTACAGCTTGATGTCATTAAAAATGTACATAACTACAGCTTGATGTCCCCGCATTTTCTATACTATGCAAAAAATTTGGAAGGATTTTTTCAGCAATGCAAGGGGTTTTTCTCGAATATATAACTTAGTGTTTTTAATATTATGTAGAAGTCATTTAAATTTAAATTTTATAATTTTATTTTTTATATACTTGTATTTTTAATAATTTTTTATAATATTTAAATTATTTGGATGTTTATTTATTTATTTTTATTATTTTTGTATTTAATATTATTTTTTAATTTTGATTTGAATGTTTATTTTGATTTATAGTTAATAATATTATTTTAAAAATAATAATATTATCTTTAAATTATTTTTATGTCTACTACAAATTTATAATTTTTTTTATTTAATAAAAAAAATTATATTTAAAAATCTTTTAAAAGAAGCTTATTATTTGAATTTAGTTTGTATTTGATTTTTTAATTATTTATATATTTAATATATATTTTTTAATGTTTGATTTGAATTGTGTTTGTACTTGTAGTTAATAATATTATATTTAAAATATTTAAAATTTTAATGTTTAGCAAATCTTTTAAAAGTGCCTTAAAAATAATTTTTATAATTTTCAGTTTAAATTGTATTTAATGTCTATCTTTTTATATAATTTATTTATATGTTAACTAAAATATTACATTCCTATTCGATTATTTAAATGTTTAATAATTTAGAAAATTAATTTAAATTTAGTCTTCATATTTTTTTAATTAATTTAACTTAGAGGAAATCATGCCCATTTGTGTAGATTATTTTTGAAAATTTATGTGATATGAGAAAAATCAAAGACAAAGAAATACTCATAATATAAAGAAAGGTAGAATAAACTTTTCTTATTTCACTAGAATTTTTTTTTAAATGTCTATAGTATAAGAAAATTTAATGGCAAGCACCTATGTTGTTATGTTATATTTAAAAGAAAAAATTGACTAGTATTCTTGAAGCAAGTATACAACCTCTTTGGAAAAAATTATTTTCCCACACCTATGATTGTATACTTGCTACAAGAATATTGGTCAACAAAATTAAAAAAAATACAATATAACAACATATGTACTTTCTATTAGTTTTTCTTATACTAAAAATATTTTTAACAAAATTCTAGAGGAATGGGCATAGTTTCTTCTACCTTTCTTTATATTATGGATATTTCTTTATAGATAAATGGATATAGTTTGTTTTAAATTTTTTTATATTGTGCATAATTCCAACAAAAAAGAAAAAAAATTGAAGTATCGAAATTCCAAGTCCAAATTTCTTCCTCAACAAACTAAAGGAAGTTGATCGAAAGATGAATTTTTATTTTAATGTGAATCATGGAGTCTATGATAGTAAGTGGTCTTATTAGATAAGTTAGATTTAAAAGATCATTCAATTTGTATAAAATGGTGTATTGAGATAGTATGAGGTTAAGGTTATCACTCTCAAGGATTGCTACTTTAAGAAAAAGTAATAGAGATTGACAAACATTTTCACAATTGACACTAAGTTTATATCAATTAAAAAATTATTAAACATATAAATAATCTAAATAAAGGCACAAGCTCTAAAAAAAATTACAAATAAAAAAATAATTTAAAGAGTGGTATAAACACTCAAAAGTAAATTAAAATAGTTTATAGAACCAATTTTATGTCACTTTTGAAAACTATTAAGAGTAGAATTCATTTTTATAGTAAGCATATAAAAAATTTAAACAAAGGATTATCATTAAACCTTATATTAATAAAAAAATATGAAGACTAAATCTAAATTATTTTTTCAAAATTATTAAACATTTAAATAATTAGTTAGGAATGTAATGTTTTAGATAACATATAAATAAATTATATACAAAGATAGAGATTAAATACAATTTCAATTGAAAATTATTTAAAATATTTTTAAGACTCTTTTAAAATATTTGTTAAACATAAAAAATATTTAAAGAAGAATAAAAATTTGTAGTAAAAATACAAATAATTTAAAGATAATATTAATATTTTAAAAAAGAAATATTATTAACTATAAATACAAACACAATTCAAATAATAAATCTTTTTTAAAAGATTGTTAAACATAAATAAATGTGTAGTAGAAATAGAAATAGTTTAAAGATAATATTAACATTATTAAAATAATATTATTAACTATAAATATAAATAGAAATTCAAATCAAAATTAAAAAAATAATATTAAATTAAAAAAATTCAAAAAGTTTAAACTATCAAATAATTTAAATAATATGAAACATAAAAATATATAAAAGAAATATATTATAAAAATCAAATTTAAATGGGGTGATCCGTATAACGCAGCGGTTGAAACACTTGCTTGATGATGCTGCCACCAAGGTTCAAATCCCTGCTGGGCCGCTATGCTCGCAAGCTTTGTGCTTTCGCTGGACTGATGGGCTCGCGGATTTGAACAACAATAATGTTAGACACCTTAAAAAGTGTCCATTACCAATCAAAAAACAAAAAATAAAAAAAAATCAAATTTAAATGACTTCGAAAACACTAAGTTTAATAATCTAAAAAAAACCACTTGGATTTGTCTTAAAAAATCCTTCCTAAATATTTGAAAGACTATAAAAAACGTGGGGGCTGTCAGGCTTCAGTTATGTACCTTTTAATGCTATGGGCAGGATAAGGCATATCCATACCCTCATGCATTTTCGGGGCTGAATAGCCGCTGCCTAACAGCGCCTTGGGCGGCGGCGTGGCACATTGGCGGCGGTACAGAAAATTCTGGTAGCGGTTTCAAACCTGACTTCGCGGGCGAGCACCAAATAATAATAGCTGACGTTTTCGAAGTTTGAAAGAGTCGACCGTTTCTGCTTTGCCGCCCTGCCAAAGCAGAAACCGTTCTCTTTCAAACTTCGAAAACGTCAGTTATGTTTTAATATTTATACTTTCTTCTTCATTGGCCTGTGAATGCTGAAATGGGCTCGCTTGCCGAGAGACAGGCGGCAGTGCTTGGCAGCTTCGCTTCGGGTCTTGAAAGTTGCGCGGATTTCGAGCAGCTGCTTGAAAACAAGGAGGAGCGTTATGATGCTGGTAATAGCAGCACACCGGTTTGGAGCTGGGAACCGGATGGAACATTTAACTTTGGGCGCGAATATTGCAATGTTAATGAACAAGAGTTGCAGCAATGCGGGCTCGAGTTCGAGAGCCTGCCAATAGAAATGCACGGATGTGGTAATTTTGATTTCGTTACCATGCCCGTTTCTCAAGATCAAGATTATGGCTATGCAGAGTTCAACATCCTAGCATGGCAGAATCAGCCGAATCTGTCAGAGGTATAGTGTAGAGGAGCGTCCGCCGAGCGGCCAATAAATACCTCCTTTTATACGCTGGATGACGTAATGAAGAAGCTCCCGCGCGCTGCTCCTCTGCTTCTTCCTAGCCCTTCGATAAACCTCGGTATTCCACCTTCACCGCAGTTTTCTTCTGATCTGAGCTTGTCCTCAGGCCTACTTTTTTCTGGTAGGGTCTCATGCCCGCCGTCGTCGTTACATCCGAACGAGGCGGAAACGGAGCATCTATATCAGCTGCGGCAGTTACAGAGCTACCGTAAGCCGCCGTATGCTTCCGTGGAGCCGCAGAGCATCGCGGCTTGTAACAGGAGAAATAGAATCCGTGAGAAGATCAAGTCTCTGGAGAAACTGATACCGCAGGGTTCGAAACTGGACACTGCCAGAATGCTGGATGAGGCTATCAAGTACCTCAAATTCTTGCAAGCGCAAGTTCAGGTTTTGGAAACCATGCCTCACGCCGATCTCAAGTCAAACCCTAGCATTGCCCTCACCAATGCTTTGGCGCTGCATAGATAAGCTTCTGCTTCCGCTTCATCAAAGAAGCTATCTACTCACCAAATGCTTAACGCTTTACTGAGTTCGTCCAGAATTCAGAAGAAGCTTTTCAGTGAGGGAAAAATCCTGGTTACCGTGCAGCAGAAGGAAGCGCTCGCATCTACACAACCTTCTCTATCCGGCGATTTCTCTAATTTCTAATTCGACTAATAAATTTTTAAGCCCCTCATTGCATAGCTCCTCTGATATCGGCCAAGAGCTTCATATGTAATGTCAGAAACATGACGTTTACTACCGTCGCCTACTGTAAAATTTGGCAGAGCAAAAATTGGATGTCAGAAAATGCTGTGAAAATCTCTCTGGATTAATTGTTTTCTAAATACAATACGTGAATTCTGCCGGTGACATTTCTTTTACTGTAGATTATATTTTTGGCAACCAAGTTTAGTTTGAGTTTAATTGGCAATTTCTTATATCAACGAATATTGAAAAGCCATAACTGTATTATATTTATGTAAACAGAAAAGAATATTAATGCAGGGAAAAAAAAATCAAAATAAGAGAGCAGCGCACAGATTCAATCCAGACAGCTTGAAATGCATTAATATGGGAAAGTTTCGTTACTTTTAATTTCTTTTCGTATTCAACAATATTTTTAAAGGAAAAGTTTTATTGCTCATTTTAGATGTTTTTGAAATGCTTTTTCCTTGGTTAATTAAATAAATATGTAGTAAATTAATTAAAAATTAGATTAATTATAATCATATTTGAGACTTAATAGAATAGACTAATAGTAATAGTAATTTTAAAAATAGAAATGTAATAAATGATAGTTTTTATTTCTATGATGGAAGAGTAATATGTATAGTTATGATTTTTACTTCACTTGATTTTTGATTATTTTTTATATTTAAAGATTGGTAGTGTTTAACAATATATTTGGAGGATTTGTAAAATTTGGACATGTTCTCTTAGCTCAAGCCTCCTCCTCCAAAATGACTAAACAATAGAATACATCACTCTTAATTCATTCTCCTAGAATAATTTTGTAAATTTAAATTCATTTTATTACACCAATTCAATTGTCTTCTTCCCTAAATGCAAATAATAAATTCTTGCATGATCAAATGAATGCAACTAAATGCCTTTAAATACATAAAGATATAGCACTAAATAAAATGCATACTTATTTGTCTCTAGGTAGGTAAGTAAAGTGAAGGAGTTGAAGAAAACTTGAGTTATTGTTTTGATTTAAGGTTCAAAAGTTATGATCAAAATAATAGAATATTATAGTGGCCTTTAATACAAAAAAGTGAAAATATTAATGAAACACTTATGGATTAGTTCATAGATAGGCATAATAAATAAATAATACATGGGAATGTGGACCAATTTGGATAAGGTATGCATAAAGGATGTGGGAATGTGTGTAAATGGAGGTGTGATGTCATGAGGGAAAAATTTGTTTTCACACAAGATTATGATATTTTTCAATGTGTAAAAGTATAGACATTCTCTTAAAATGGATAAAAATACAAAATGAGAATTGACATGAGTATACAAAATTTATCATTATAACTATACATAAATAATCTAGGCTGAATAAATAAATGTAAACAATAAATATATATAATTAGGGAACCATGGTGAAGAATAATTCCATAGTATAAATTATGTATCCTTTGATGGATAGGAGTGAATTCTAAACTGCAATACTAATTTGAATTTTAGACTAAAGATAAGATGATGTGGAAAACTTGATGTTTTATTCAAACGCTTGCAATAGTATTTATACAAGAAAAAAGAAAGTAATACGAGAGATAAATTAACAGAACGATGGTAATTGGTAATTGAACAACTACAACTACCCTATAAATAATACCAAAGACAATGTAATAAAATATGCTAACATTTCCCCCCTTATGAAATTGGTCTTACAAATGTAACCCCAAAACGATACAAATTTCACCTTACGAAGAGATTTGGTGAGAAGACCAACTATCTGAGAATTTATGGAGCAATACTAGAGCTAAATGTGGTGATGTAAGACCTCTTCATGAATGAAATGACATTCGACCTCAATATGCTTTTTCCTCTCCTAAAAAATATGATTCTTCATAAGCTTGACCACACCCTGGTTCTCCCAAAAAAGGATAGGTGGTTGCACCTTAGGTATGTCCATGTTAGCCAAAATAAGACACAACCAAATTGCTTCACACACTACTCCTTGTGAGACACGATTTTCAACCTCGGTGGAAAAGAGAGCAACAATTGTTTTATTCTTAGTAATCCATGAGATAGGCCCAAATCGAAGATGAAAAACATACCATGTAGTTGACTTCCTATCATCAACAGATTGTGTTTAGTTGGATTCAACATATCCCTATAAGTAGAATTGAGAATTTTGTTTATATTCTAGACCATAATTGAGAATACCCCGAACATACTACAAAACATGCTTAGCTGCAATCTAATGACATTCCTTAGGATCCTACATAGATATAGAAAGATAGCTGATAGAAAAGCATAAATAAGGTCTAGTATTTAAGTCAAATAAATGCTCTACTCCCAACAAGTTGATGATAAAGAGTAACATTTATTGGAGCTGAATCCTGGAATCTAGATAGTTGCAAACCTTTCTTCATTGGATTGGATGTAGGTTTACAATATGCCATTCTAAATTTTTTTAGGAGTATCTTGGCATATTTCATCTGAGAGATAAAAATATGTTGTGGCTTTGTTGATATCTCTAAGCCAAGAAAATAGTGAAGAAGCCCTACTTTTTTCATATCAAAATATTGTTTAAGATCATTTTTTACATCATCAATGTGAATACCCGAGCTCCCTATGATTACAAGATCATCCACATACAAGAAAAAAATGGCAATCTTGGTGTATATCTTCTTAAGATACTTAATGAGATGACATACCTTTTGAAGATGGTGTTCATCAAGGAATCCTTCAAGTTGAGTCATGTATACCTCTTCTTTGAGATCTCCATTTTAAATACCACTCTTGACATCCATCTAATGAAGCTTCTAACCTTTTTGTGCTAACAATGTACAAACAACTTTAATTGTCTTGAGTATTGTAGTGGGGGAAAAAGTTTTGACATAATCAATACCTTCTTGTTGACCATAGCCTTTAGCAACAAGGTGTGCTTTATATTTTTCACTAGATCCATCTTCCTTGTTTTTTGTCTTGAAAATCCATTTGGATCTTATGGGTTTCTTTCCTAGAGGTAGATCAACAAGTTCCGATGTTTTATTCTTCATCAAAGAATCTTAGTATCCATTGCATTCTTCAACTGTGGGTGACACTTGGCTTCTCGATGGAAGGGACAAATACTTTGGAGGGAAGATTCAAATTTGAAGAATATTTCATCTTCATGCCCTTTTGACAGAAATCAGATGAAATAATAAATCAATTTAATGATTTATTGGTGGAAGTGGAAGAATCTAGAGGATTCAAGTGATTAGGATTAAATTAATTAGGATTTGATTAATTTAATAGGAGATAAGGTTATTTTGACTTTTGACTTATATTTTAGGATTAAAATAACTCAAAGTGAGAAGAAAATGATTTTAGATTTTATTAAATAAAGATTTGTTTTATTTAATCAAAGATGATGATGTTAATTTGAATGGATGACTTTAGGAGATTAATTAAATAAAACTAGTTTATTTAATTGATGGGTGAATATGATAATACGAGGAATGCATGATGTTATTTTTGCATGTCTACATTTTTCCCTCTTTGAAGCAATGTACTTGTTGCATTGGTTCAAAGAATGATGCCGCGGAGATCGAATTTTTTTTTATTTTATTTTTTTCGGATGCCCCAGCAGAAATAAGTACGTTAGTACACTTACATTTTTACCTTAGATTTTTAACTACTTACATTTTTAACTACCTAGAATTTTAATTTGGATTTTTAATTTAAATTTAGATAATTTAATTTATTGTACATAATGACACACTTAATTTTTCTCCTCAAACAGATCTAGTTTAACTTCATTTTTTTTTATTAAGATTGAGATTTTTATAATTTACTTTAAATTTATTTATTTTCATTACCTTCTAGATTTTAAATTTAGATTAGTTTTTTTTTTTAATTAGATCTTTAATTAGATTTTAGATTTTAAATTTTAAATTCAGATTTTAAACTTACATGAGATTTTCTTATTTTAATTAGATTTTAAATTTTGAGTAGTTTTTTTTAGATTTTCAATTATATTTTCAATTTAGATTAGAATTTTAGTTAGATCTTTAATAGATTTCAGATTTTTAAATACATTTTTTCTAATTAGATTTATTTGTAAATTTAGATTAATTTTAGATTTTAAATTTTAGATTATTTTTAGACTTTTAGATTTTAGATTTTTTTTTTAGATTCGATTATTTTTTCTTAATTTTAGTTTTGATTCTTATTAGATTAATTTATTTTAGATTTAAGTTTCCTTTAATTTAGTTTGATTTAGATCTTTTAATTTAGTTAGCTTTAATTTAATGTTATTTATTTATTTTTCTCTTTCTAGTTTATTTTTGATTTGTGACTAATATTTGATCTTTTTGTTCGAGGTTCGAATGTCCTAAATTTGAAACTAATCCTCAACTATCATTTTTCAGAGATTGGAGGCCAAAAATACTAATCATATTTTGCAGGGCTCTTACTTTACTTTGCTTTATCTTGCGTGCCTTTTTCACATAGAGTGATTAGTGGGCCTAAAAAGAGCTTGAGTGCTTGAGTTGACATCATAAGCGGGTTTAAAGTTTACTAGTGCTTGCATTTTCTTGTGGTTTTCATTTTGTTTCTAGGTGTGTATGTGCTTCTCTCGTGCCATTTGGTGATCTTGAGACTCAAAAACACCTTTAGACATTTTGTACAACCACCCACACATTTCGATTTTGGAATTGAAATGAGCATTATGCAATTATGAGGTGAAGATGTTTGTGTACGCACTCCCCTTGCACTTCGTGTCATCTTGAGTGATCAAAAATTACATCTTTGTCTTTTTTTGTTACCTTTAGAAGGGCCTGCCTCGAAAGATGAAACGACTCCAACCGGTTTTTCTCTCAGGTCGATATATAAAAGCATAAGACTAAACTATCAATTCCTCATGGTATGTAGGCCTTAGCCATGTAGTGTCATTTGAAATAGGGTACCGACATTTTCTCTTAAAGGTATAAGATCCCCTAGTAGAGTGATTAAAGCCTTAATTGGCTTGTTGGATGCTCGTGAGGTGCCATGTCCTTGAGTATTCACTAGAACCCTCTTTTTTTTTGAACCGTCACCTTTCAATCGTTGCTTGGTATAGTGCTAGGTATAGTATCATGCCCAAAGATACTCACTACTGAGTCCCTTGAGTAGAGATGGAGAAGTGACTACACTGTAAGGGGGAGCCTGTGCAATGAAAATTCTAAATTATCTTCTCTCGAGAAAGAGAGGTGTTTAGCACTAATCCGGGGTATTTCGGTGAGCTATACCAAGTATACAATCCATTTCCAATTAGGTTATGCAAAGTGTTTTCAAAGTGTTTGTCAATATCAAACTCAAACAAAAATTATGTTTGTGTGTGTTTTATGTGTGTGGATTTCAAACAAATAAGGAAACAAAACTTACACTTGAATATTACAACACTTCACAACATTACACCATGCAACAATTTCAAACCAATCAATCAAAATCAGCTCAAAATCTTGCCAAAATCAGGTCAAACTCTTGAGATCCATTTTCAAGACCAATTTCCTGCAGTGATTCCTATTTCAAACCAGAAACTTTCTCAATTCACCTTACACGTTATTTCCATTATTAGGTCACATTTTAGGTACCTTAGCATCTTCATTACTTGCATACCACAACATCACATTAGGTTACCTTTCTCAAACTTTTAGGCTTGACACCTTATGGATTTTAGGATAGAAAAACTATCTCTCCCTTGGCACGAATCATTGCTTCAACAAAAGATTGTCATTTGACCAAGTCACATTTCAATTTAGTCCGTTATCATTTTGGTAATAATTTCCTACTCACAAGTCTAGTTGGGAAACTCACCTTGTCACTCTTTCCACTTGTCCTAGAAAAAGGCCATTTGACAATCCTAGTTGAAACATCGGTTTACCCTTGGATAGTTAGTGATCCTATTCTTACATCTTTCAAAAGTGTTTAAGCCCTCAAGTTAGCTATAGGTATCCATATCCTCCTAGTCATTTACATTCTTCATACTACAACATTTTTACACCTAAACGAGCATCATCCTCCATTTTATAATTCATAACATCCAACATTACCATTATCACTTTTAGTCTTGTTGGATACACTAGACATCTTTTATCCTTAAAACCCTAAAAATACCCAACAAAACAATAGTTGCATTACATTTAGGCATACCTTATTTTGAAAATACCATAAGCATAATATTAGTCTCATACCATTTGCATTTTCTACCTTCATTTTGAGCAAGCCTTATATGGTTGAAACTAGATTACAAAAGAAACACCAATAAATGGACCTTTCATGACAATGAGGACCTTTAAAATTACACTAGCACCCTAAACTATGACAATACCACTAATGATCCTCACGAAAATATCCACGTTGAAAGTCATGACAATTTCAACTTGGGGTCTACATCTTATCAACAACCAAAGACACGTAATCCTTTCGAAAAATTCCTTGTTAGAGAAAAAGATGGAAATGTGTTCATAGAAGAAGTAGAGGCTGCCACACAAAATCCTAAGGTAGCCTCTCTTGTGGATGAAATTGTCATGTTGGACTCTGAACGATATTTAGCCAAATTATTACATAAAGGAGTTAAATTGCCTCAAGGATTTGATGTCAATACCTTACGCGCAACAACAACACCCAAGGAAAACACACAAACAAGCCAAGGAAAATCTACACCACAACTCACAATTTCCATACCCATTGGAACCACAAGCCCAAATACCACAGCTACAAACACTTCATCCATATTTTTGACACATTCTTTGTCACAAACCATGACACAAACCACCTCACAACCATTATTCACAACACGACCCTTTGATTCAGCATTTACTCCCTTTGGTTCATCATCTTAGACCATAGGAGCATCCACATCTAACATCCTTGGTAGACCTAAGGTAATATGGGTTCTCATCCAACGATCTCAACCAAACACAAACACCTTGCAAGGACAACCCATGAATGTTCCACATAGTCAAAGTACAAACCTGTCACATGGTTATAATCCTTTTCAACAAGGACAAGGATCACAAATGACACATCCTCTTAACATATCCTATGGCTACACACATGGACCCTTTTTGGCAACTAAAATGTACATGGACACCACACCCAAAAAATGCAACATAGCTCTACCACTTCCCACATCCCAACTTACACATCACACATCCATACTCATGGAAACAATCAAAATCCACCACACACATACAACATTCCAAACCAAAATATATCTCAACACAACATGGGTCCACACAACACAAATATGGGACCTCATAATAATCTTGCCAAAAATCACATAATAGATGCACTGACTACCTAGTTAGCTTCCCTACAACTGCCCTACAAAAGCAAGTGGAAGGGATTCAAGTGTCAAACAAGAAGATGTACTCATCACATGATCTACATCCTTATGTGTATGACAGTAGCATATGCATGCCTCCTTTCATTCCTGTGTATGTCATCCCTACGTGAACACTAAGTACAAGGGAAAGAGGAATCCTATCAAACACATACGAGAATTCACCATTGCTTGTATGGATGTCGCATATGATCACTCCTACCTTTTGAGACTCTTCCCTAGAATTCCTATAGGGCCTGCACTTAAATGGTTTTTGATGATACATAAAGGGTCTATAAAGTCATGGGATGACCTCGCCAATAAATTCATGGAGAATTATGCTTATAACATTGAAAATGATGTCACAATTGCTACCTTATCCCACTTGACATAAGATGAAGCAGAATCCTTTATTAATTAATTCCAACGGTGGCATAGTATGGTGAGCCAATGTCCTGTTGAGATTCCTGAAAAACAAAAAGTGGACATGTTCATAGAAAACCTCAAGTCAAAGTTGAAACACCCTTTACAAGTACATTGTTGTGCCACATTTGTAGACTTGGTTGAGAAAGGCATGACACTTGAAAAGGTCCTAATTTCCCAAGGTGAACTGACACATGGAAACAAAAATAGCTAGTTTTGGTCCTACAGTAAGAATGTAACACATGATGGAGTTGTAGATGAAAAATTTGTAAATCGAACAAGTCCCACGTTGACTCTCAAAGAACCTAACGCAAACAAAAATGCACCATATGTGTCCAACCAAGCAACTAACGTGGTATAAAATGCTCAAGAACAAGGACCCCCAAGACAACCAAGGCCATACCCACAGAGATAATACACTCCTTTACCAAAACCAATTGAATTTGTCTTGAAGAAGCTAGTACAATCACACGTCATACAACTTCAAGAACCTAAACCATACGACCGAGGATAGTTCAAACCATCTTGGTTGGATGACAATGGCTTTTGTGACTACCACCACATCAAAGGACACAAGACCTCATCATTTCATCAATTGAAGAACACAATTCAAGACCTAATTGAAAATGGTACTATAGAGGTTGAAGGACAACAAGAAACTTCAAATCAAAACCATAAAATATACAAAAATTCATTACAAGACCATGGTTCGGGAAAGCCCTCTACCTCAAGTTGACAAACAGATAATCAAGCCAATTATACCAAGAATGCCTTTGATTACTCACATATAATTGATCACCTTCGTGTCGTTGATGACTATGTCAACACCATTACCATTAAAAAGGTTTATGAATGCATTGTCACCACCTGTATGGCTAAGATTACTTTATCTAGTCCTTCTTGAAAGCAGCCGCAATCTAAAGTCCAATATAATCTTCTTGACCAATTTGACAAGACACCTACACATATTTTCATCCTCGAGCTGTTACGCCTATTTCCTAAACACAAAGCTATCCTCGATAAGACTTTGAAAGAAACCATTATTCCTACTGACCTAGATGTCAACTGATTTGAAGCCATGGTTGGACACTTGACCAATTCAATCCATGTCTCCTTTTTTGAAAAATACTACTCTATACAAAAGTCTAGCCATAACGACCCATTGCACCTTGAAGTATTTGTCCATCAACACAAGATCAGATGAGTCTTAGTAGATGGAAAAGTTGGACTAAACATTTGCACTTTAAAATTTGTCAAGGAATTGGGCTATTCTAAAGCTTGTGTAGACACAACCAAAAGAATTATAATCAAGGCCTATGATGATGAAGAACACTCTTCCAAGGGTGTTATCATGCTCCCTATCAGACTTGGACCTGCAGTTATGGAAACCACATTCTAGGTCTTGGTTCTTGAACTCCCATATAACCTTCTCCTTGGTAGACCCTGGATTGATTCCATGAAATTTGTGCCTTCCACCTATCATGAATGCTTAAATTTCCATATAATGGCACCAAAGTCAGGCTTATTGGTGACCCCGATCCCTTCCAATATTGTACCAATTTAAGGGGAGTTCTCGAACACCAAGTGCATATTAATCAAGAAGCTTCTACATCTACTTTCGTAACCACTTCATCTAGTTATGTCGATCCATCCACCCTCATTAAATCGTCCACATGCAAAACCCCATCCATCAAGCCCAAAATCAGGATCCAAGAAAAAGGTTGTGGTGAGTATAAACTAAATACTACCTATTGCATCACAATGCTACCTAAGTTTCCCAAGTCTTATGGTAGGCCTTGTTTCAAGATGGAACCCAAAGTTATATTTAAAGTTCCTCCCACCACCACCATCCAAAAATGTGGAGAGGTAAACAAAAAATACATTCATGATATTTTAGCTTGGATTTAGAAAGATGGGAAATATTTTCCACTGCTACAAATAGAACAATATGGCAAAGGTTTTGTTCTCATGAAATAAATGGGTTATGATGGAATCAGTGGAATTTTTATACATAAAAAAGGAATGAGAGAACCCTTGATGCCTCTTAAGCGGTTGAAGAACTCAAGGTTAGGGTTTGTACCAATTAAGATTAACACTCCAAGTACTAAGGTGCTTTCAAATAAGGTTGTGAGTGCTTCAGAAGACGTTGAGACATCTAAGGATCCTACATACATCTATTTTGATAACACCAACTCTAATGACTATGAGTGGGACTCTTGCACCACAAGTGACTATGAACATGATCATGTCTTTCAAGATTTTGACATACACCGTCCATCCCTTACCAACCTCATAGATATCAATATTCATGTTGACTCCTTTTATGAACCTGACCCACCAAAGACCACAGATAGAAAAGCACAGACATAATCCTTTTGAGACCCTAATAATACCTCTTTATTTACCCTATCAGTTGCTTCCCCATCCTTCACTAACACCGATGATGGCATCTCCCTCGTTTACCCACAATTGATCGATTGGGGTCAACAAGATCTACCTACCTTCGACATATTTGAAAATGATGAGTCCATTGCTGAATTTATGGGAATAAAAGAGGGGATACCACATGGGGACCATAAGGCTAGCTTCAATATAGAACTTGACACTACAACATATTTCAGTGAGAATATCCCACCCTCTAGTCGCAAAAATGAAAAAAATAAAATAAAAGAAAAATTGCAAGGTGGCTTCTGACCAAGCAAAAATAAAAAGTCTGGATGTCTTTGAGAGAAAAAACCGCTCTAAGGCACCCGAGGATGGAGGGTTGGACTTTCTCCCTATAAATCTAGAGAGATCCCCGATAATGATCAAAGACATAATAGAGGTCAAAATTGGTACAATAGATAATCCTAAGACTGTTCTCTTTGTAGCATCCTTGATAGAAGAGGAAAAACTAGAATTTGAAGCTTTTTTCATCAAACACCAAATCAATTTTGCATGGTCTTATGCTGATATACTAGGGTTGGATCCCTAGTTAGTTTTGCATCATCTACCATTACATCCAAACACAAAGACTATCAAACAAAATCTTAGAAAAATGCACCCTCAAATAGCTATGTTGGTCAAAGTTGAACTCAAGAAATTATTGGATGTTGGCTTCATCAGACCTATTGACTATGCAGATTGGATCTCAAACCTTGTACTAGTGACCAAACCAAATGGCTAAATCTGTATCTGCACATATTTTCAAGACTTAAACAAAGCATGTCCGAAGGATGACTTCCCACTCCTAAATATAGACATCATAGTAGACCTAATAGTAGGCTACAAGATGTTGTCCCTCATGGATGGCTTCTCGGGGTATAATCAGATCAATATCACTCCTGAAGACCAACAAAATACATCATTCACTTGCCCATGGGGTACATACTATTGGAATGTCATGCCCTTTGGACCGAAAAAATGCAGGCACAAACTATTAAAGAGCTATGACCACCATATTTCATGATCTCATGCACACATTGATAGAAGACTATGTTGATCTTCTGGAAAAATCCTTGACACATGGTGATCACTTAAGACTCCTAGACAAGATTTTCACATGGCTAGAAGAATACAAGGTCTGCCTAAATCTCAAGAAATGTGTCTTTGGTGTGACATCATGAAATATTTTAGGATACATTGTTTCCCGTCGAGGCATTAAAGTAGACCCGAAAAAAGTCAAAGTAATATTAGACATGCCTCCACCTAAAGGTATCAGTCTACTCTGAACACTACATGGTCGACTCCAGTCCATTAGGTGCTTCATCGCACAACTTGTAGATAAATGTCAACCTTTTCAGTATTTGTTACATAAGGGAGTTCCTTTTATTTGGACATACAAGTGTGAGGCAGCTTTTCAACAGATCAAAAAGTACCTATTGACAACTCCAGTCTTGATCCCTCCTATTGATGGAAAACCCCTAATTTTATACATCTCAGCTACTACAGTCACTTTGGGGGCATTGTTGGCTCAGAATGACCATGAGGAAAAGGAACGTGCAATTTATTACATTAGTCACACTTTGGTGGGATACAAGCTTAACTACTATACAATTGAACTTTCTTGTCTTAGAGTGGTTTTTGTTGCTCAAAATTTGAAACACTACATGTTAAACCATCAGACTAAACTCATGGCCAAAATATATCCTCTCAAATATCTACTCAGTAGGGCGACATTAACAAGATGATTGGCTAAATGGATCATGATACTCAGTGAATATGATATTCAGTATGTGTAGCATAAGGCAATAAAAGGACATGTCATTGTTGATCAACTAGAAGACGCACCCGCACAAGCTGATCACCATTTGGTTTCAGATTTTCCTGATGAGTCCATATTCAAACTAGACACAAGAGTAACATGGAAATTATATTTTGATGGTTCGCATACTAATCATGGATCAAGTGTAGGTATATTATTTGTTACCCCTCAAGGTGATACAATCCCTCAATCTTTCAGGATAGCCTTCCCATGCATAAATAACATTCTAGAGCATAAAGCCTTGTTTACGAGATTATGTATGGAAATAAAATAGAAAATCAAGAGTCTACAGGTCTTCGATGATTCACAATTGGTCATTTGATAGGTCAATGATGACTATAATACTAAGGATGAAAAATTGACCCCATAGAAAATAATGGTTGATAGTTTAAGCAATACTTTGTAGACCTCTCCTTTTTCCAAGTGCCACATGTTCAAAATAAAGTAGTGGATGCCATGGCCACTATTGGGTCTCTTTTGGATATTCCTAATAATATGTCGCAGTATGAGTTCTTAGTGGAACAATTGTTGGTCCCTTCCTTTGATGTCCTAGAGTCTGAGATGGTATGTGATCTTCTTGGCTCCAATTCCCCCTGGTACCAAGATATTTATGACTATTTATATTCCCAAACCCTACCACTTGACCTTTCCAACAATCAACACAAGTCCTTCATCCGTAAAGTTGCTCACTATGCCATCATCAGTGATACCTTATATCGACGTAGCTTTGATACCACCTTACTCAGATGTCTTGACAGTAATGAAGCCCAAACTACCTTACGTGAAGTACACAAAGGTATATGAAGAGCCCATTCTAGTGGTCTGACCCTAGCCAAAAAGATCATGCAACTCGGTTACTACTGGCCTACAATGGAGCAAGATGCCTATCCCTTTGTGTGAAAATATTGACAATGCCAGATACATAGTGACCTCATTCATGCACCTATACAAGAATTCCAACCTATCACTTCACCATGGCCCTTCGCCCAATGGGGACTTGACCTCATAGGAAAAAATCATCCCACCTCATGAAATTGCCATAAGTTCATCATCACCGCCATCAAATACTTCACAAAATGGGTTGAAGCCATCCCTATGGCATACATCACCGGTCAAAAAATCTCCAAATTCATCCTCAATTACATCATAAGTCGATATAGTGTCCCCCAAACCATCATCACTGACAATAGTCATCCCTTCAAAAATTAGGATGTTCGTGAGTTATGTGAGAAATTTGACATTCAACATCTCTTTTCCACACCATATTACCTGCAAGGAAATGGCTAAATTGAGGCATCCAACAAGACCATAATCAAAATTCTTAAAAATATTGTCAATGACATTGGTTGTGACTTGCACATTCAACTTAACCCTACCCTATGGGCATATCGCATGAGCATCCACACACCCACTAGTGTCACTCCATTTTCCCTAGTCTTTGATTCAGAGGCTATCCTTCCTATCGAGGTCGAAGTCCCCTCCCTATGACTCTCCATGAGAGGGCTTATTGATGATGTGGAACATCGTATATCCCGGTTGCATGAGTTAGAATTGCTCGATGAACGTAGACAAAGGGACTTGACCCATTTATAGGCATATCAAACTACCTTTACCGTAGTTACAAAAACTGGGTTTTGATTAGACAATTCGACATCGATGACTTAGTGTTGATGCAGAATCCGAAAAACCAAGCAGAAAGTAAAAAACCTCATAAATTTGAGCCCAACTAGTTGGGTCCATATGTCATAACAAGATCTTTTGGTTATGGTGCTTATAATTTGTCTACACTTGAAGGGGAACCTTTATCTAAGCCTATCAATAGCTTGTAGCTATGAAAATTCTATACATAGCTTCTGAGTGCCATGCTCAAACCATAAAAATACAAAAAAAATGAAAAATATAAAAAATCATTACCCTGATGAAAACCTGGAAAATAGGTGTCTTGGTGACAACAAAAAAATCAAAAAAATCATGAGAATTGTAAAGAGAAATAATTTGTCTAATAGTGAAAACCACTTCGGTGGCGCTTTGGATAAGTACCATGCTAAAAACCTAGCAAACAAGTGCCATGTGTAGTTAGTCTCTACTTTTTCATCTACTATCACTCTACCAGGTCTTCCATCCTCATCCGTCATATTTTTGTTACCTCCCATCATCCTCCATTAGACACCTATCATAAGGCATGGTAATCTTTATCATGACTTCCAAGTGGTTGACATCTTATGTCCTTTCTCCTCCATCTTTCATCCATAATAAACCCTTGTCCCATCCCATCCCTAATGGTTAGTCTAAGACTTGGTTGGGGGAAATTTCCTAACACCTGGTTTCATTGGATTCTATACTTGTCATTGAAGGTTATCATATTCTCGAAAAGACAAAAAAATTGTAACACTCCAAAAATTCAAAAAAATCAAAACATGTCAAAAATACAAAAACATCCAAATAACTTTCAAAATCCTAACAAAAAAAAAATCAGAGTTAGTCAAATCAGTCCTTATCATTTTTGAACTATCTTGCCTTAGTAACTAGAGGTAGGCAAGGCCATCTGTCGATGTGCCCCTGAGGCATTAGGTCAGTCCCTTAGGCATTAGGTCAGTTCTTTAGGTTTGTCGAATAAACAATCAAATCATGATTCACTAATTTGTCATTTCAACAAAGTCAAAAGTCATGTCAAACTACAAGGTCTCTGAGTGCACAATGTAGGCAAGGCCATCAGTCGATGAGTCCTCGAGGCCACCTAATTCAGTCCTTTAGGGTTCGTCGCATCAGTCCAATAAGTCAGAAAGTCAAACTCAAACACAAGACAATCATCGAAACATCAACAATCCAATTGTGGAACAAATCACACCATATTCCAATCATTCATCAAGACACAATCAGTCAAATTACCAAAACAATGTCAACTTAGTCACTTTATGGTCTCCTTCAAGATGTGTCCTTCTTGGAATTGAACCCTGTCAAAACATCGTTTTCCTTTTCAGGATGTGTCTTTCTTGACAACAAGCTCTGTGACAATTTCATTTGCCTTTTCAGGATGTGTCTTTCCTGATGACACACTTTGTTACATAGTAATGTGTCCTTCTAGACGACATGCATCATCAAACCATCAAAATTGTCAGACTATCACATCATCACACTGTCAAACCGTCAAGCAATCAACCTTCGACAAACAAAGATTAGCAAACACATTGAATGGTTGTTGATTTTGTTGGTTTATTTTATCTTATCTTTATATTGTATTGTCTCTTGGTCATGTTACTAGCTACCTCGAGGATGTCTCATGAAGGATTTAGAAGTGGGATGATGTCTCATGACCTATTTTTCCTTGATTGTTGTCTTTGGTGTGTCTTGACAAAAAGACTGGGGCAACTGGGCCCTTCGTATGAGTTAGGACATTCCTCATCTACAATTATCTATTTTTCGCAAGTGGATGACCTTCCACACCATGGTCTATGTCATATCTTGGTGTTTGTTGTCCATTTTTCACATTTTACCTCCCATTGATGATTAAGCAACACCTATTATATTATTTGGCATGATATTGAAGTATTCATTTTTCCTTCTCACATCCATGTCTTCCACACTAACATTAATTCTATTCCTTCATCCGCTAGTCTCCTCATCCATTTCGAGAGCCCACTTGTGTTCTTTGAACTCGCCTGTCCTCTCGAGGGGGCATCCCACTACCTCCTCCTCATCCTTCCTCTCACTACTTTCACACTGGGGCATATTTTTGACTTGTTTTCTTTGACACAACATGATAAACTGCATTATGTCAAAGAGGGGCAAAATTTAGACACATAGAAATGGCCTCAACTTGAAAACTATATTTTTCTATGATGACCATGCTTCTCCCTCACATAATTAAAGTATTAATTATTCATTTACGATTATTTATATAAAAAAATTATATTTTTTTAATGAAATACATCACTAATTAATCTTTACTCCTATAATTAAATAAATTTCCAATTATAATTAAATAAATTTCCAATTTGTTTAATTACTTATTCCTCGCTACAAATTAAATAATTACCATTAATTATCTAGTTTTCTCATTATCCTTTATTCCTTCAATCAAATAAACTTATTCATTTAACTCATTTTTCATTCCACAAATAAATAATTAAAATAATTATTTATTGCCTCTTCTCTTATTCATATTTATGAATTAAACCCAAAAGTCAACTTTCCTCCATAAATTAAATATTTTCTATTATTCCAACTACCTATTTTTCTCCACCATTGATTTAATTTCTTTCAATTAAATCTTAGCCCTTCATTTCAAAGTTTTCCATAACTTTGACCCAATGTTTCCCTAACCCTAATGCTTCTTATCACATTGAATCCTAGTCGTTGATCTTAGGGCTTTACCAGCTTCTAATCTTGGCCATCCATTCTCAATTTTAAATTATTTAAAAGGCACTCTCTCAAGCCATTTCAAGACACACAATTATTTTTAGCACGCTTGAGACTCTCAATGCTTGATCATTCATAATACTTCAATATTTTGCTTGTCTAAGGCATAGGTAATAGTTGTGCTTCAAATCTGAGGGCAATTATACCATTCTCAGCAATATGGAGGAGGCCAATGGAGGTTAATCAATAGAAGCTTGAAGACCAGGTGACTTTGTTTCATGTTTTTATGTTTCACGCTTTCCTTTGTGCTCTATTGAGAATTAGAGTTTTTAGTTTTATGTTGTTTGCGATTAAGCTAAAAATTATTCCCTAATACACTCCCATGTCTTATAATGTACCTTATGTGGAAAGTGATATAATTCCCCATAAATCTCCAAATTTACTATCTCTCAAATTGGTGAGAACATCCTGAAATATAAGAGAATGTGTGAAAAAATACCTTAAGTGGTATTAGTCACATCTATTCAAAGTAACCATTCATAAATAATTAAAACCTACTATTTATTAGATTATTAATTATTAAATGGTATTTGTTTTATGAGATATGTTTAATATAACCTTATATTATAACAATATAGAAATGTTATAAGGGTATGAACCCAAATAAAATTATGTTATAATACTTTCCATTAATTTTAATAGGAGCATCACATGTGAGTTTCTTTAAAATAAAAATAAAAAGTAACCTAGTAATGTAGGTCTTCTTTAACAATGATAAAAAATGACACAAATAAATATCAAAATGAATACACTTATTCTAGAACACATGAAATTCATCTTCTCACAACTTATAATCCAAATATTTTAACAAATGATTTTTAATATGAGGAATTTAAAATAATCTATTAGATCCTAGGCTCCTCAAACTTGCATCCTCTAGGTTCATTATCTAGTTTTCATAGGTCTTACATAAAACAATTCTCTTAAAATTGAAATATTAACAAACAAAATAATTTTACAATATGCTCATAGGACTTACATTATGTCTAGAGGACTTATATTATTCCTATTAGGATTTACATAACTCCTAAAGGTCTTATATTATTTTTACAATATCTTGGTAGAGCTTACATTACACTTAAAGGCATTTTATTATGTTTCCAATATGATCCTACGACATAAATTATGCCGAGATGTATTAATTTAAATTCCTATTATAATTACATAATGCTTAAAGGTATTATACTAGGCCTATTAGGAATTATATAAAATTCCTAAAAGTCTTATATTATTTCTATTTTGACTTACATGAGATTTGTAAAGGTCCTATATTATGCCTATTAGGACTTACATAAAGGATCTACCGATTAGAAGGTGTCATTTTAATATATATTCCTTCTTAATGGCATCTCCTTAAGGCCAAACATTGATATAAATTTATAGAATTTTGTATTACACAATTTTCATGTATACACCCCCCCCCCCCCTCCTTTTATTTCTTCTTGATCATAGTATACCACTTGATAATTAGGTGAATGGAACTAGAGATAAATTTTATGATGAAATAATTTTTATTGAGTGAAGTTCCCATTATCTTCAATGTGATTTTATCTCACTTATTATTGGAAACAATTATTTTCTAAAAATGACTCTAGTTAAATTATATAGTAAGGTTGTCCTTTTACTAATACCTAGATGAAATTCTAGCATAAATTTTTGAATCTAGATTGATTCTTCTCGAGCTACTTTTGTATTTAGCCTATTGATTAAAAAAATATAACTATTAATATTTTCAAAGTATTACTCCATGTGTATCCATAGAATAACACTAGCATGATTTATTTTAAAGACATGGTCTAAAATAGAAGCACTAGTATAATCATAATAGTCAAAATAAGGTAGTTTTTTAATAATATATTTTTTTAATATGCATTTGTCATTTGTGAGTAAGCATATAATATTCATTATAAATCTAAAAAATAGTATAATGATCATTAGCAAGGAGATAATTAGAGATTTTCTTGGATATGAATATGAATAATTAGTTTTTTTTTTCAAGAAAAAAATTATTCATGATACTAATCATATAGAAACTATCCATAAAAAAATCAGCAACAAGAGAGCTATCCTTTGTAGGCTTTCTCCTCAAATAGTTTTTTAGAACAATAACCATCCATTATAAAAAGGTTCTACATACCTAAGAAAGTTTTAAGATACAAAAGTCTCATAATAGTATTATTTGTATGTATATTAATTTTTGAAATATTTTCTTTTAGAACTACAAGAATCTTTTTTAAGTATCGTGTAAATGAATTAGTCTACTTATACATGCTTTTTAAATTATGACACATAGATCCAAATTGATTTATTGTGAAAATTACTAGATTTAAAAGACTATTCTAAATAGTATGAATCTAGTATGATGTTGGAGGTTTTCATAAAAGAATTTTCTTCATATATATTTTTGAGCAATTCAGGGGTGGAAAAGCAATTTATTGTGGGAAAATTCATTGTTAAGATAAATACAATGTCAAATAGAATTCACCGCGAATAATTCATTTAATGACATTAATATTTTTTAATATATATTTTAAAAACCTGACGGTAAATTTGTCTTCCTATGTTTTCCCCTTCATGACTTGCTGTAGATGTTATCTGATTACTTATCACAGTTTACTAATCCAATATTTTATTGATAAGATTTGTATACTCTTTACAGAATTAAGATTTTTAGTAATTTACTTTGATTTGACAAAAAATTGGTTGTATTTGTTCGTGTTTTATTGTGGAGGTGAGGCGATTTTGTTTTGTTTGCAGCCGTGTTTCAAACCTTGCAAGCTGCGATTGAAGGTTAGAGGCGGAGATTAAAGTCAGTAGTCTCGATTTGGGTAGCATATGCGATGGAATTCAACCCTCATATATGTCGCGCTTCAATATGCGATGGAATTGAACCCTCATATATGTTGCGCTTCAATAGCTGTTGCGATCAGACCGAGAATCATTACCTGTGCGCCGTCAGAATCTTTGGCGCGGCCCACCATAATCTCTGCTCAGCGCAACCCAATTTTGGTTTTAGGTTGCGGTCCTGCATAGGCAGGCCGCGCCTCACCTCTTCCCCAGGCTGCAGAGACAGAAATTAAATGAATATTAATGGAGGGAATAACAATTCAAAATATGAGAGCAGCGCATAGATTCAATCATTAATTATATCTCTCGGCGGAGGAGAATTTTGTGCTTAGCGCATCAATGTGAGTTATTCTTTGTCGTCTTCATTATCTTCTTAAGACAGTCGATAGGTTGAGAGGGGAAACTTTAGATGTGGGGATATGAAATTTCATGTACATCAAATCTTTGTAATGTATTTTACAACCGATTGAAATGCACCCTCTTAATAGAAATGGCATCTGGCATTTGCATGCCATTTTGTCCAATTTATCCTGCTGCCTGTCATAGGCGCTTTAACACAATATATTTTTAATTAAATATATTTTACAAAAATGCTATTTTAAAATTAAATGGATCTCTTTTACAGATAAAATTGACTATACTTTTCAAATATGTTTTATTTTAAAATAGTTAAACAATTACTCCTCATAATTCTAAAATAAATTAAGAACTACAATCTAATAATAAAATATTTCTATTCTATTTGTTTTTTTGTTTGTACACAATGTGAAAATTCTATTGCAGTTATTGATTATTAATCTCCTATCTATAAAGATTATGACTGCTGAAAATTAAATATTAAAAAATAATACAACTGCAACTTCACAAATAAAACCATAGGAATAGAGAAGAAAACATGCAAAATAATAAACACAATATTTTTGGACAAATTGTCCCTAAAAAAATCTCAGAGGTAAAACCAGTACTGCAGAAGAGGAATTTTATTAATCTTCAACAAATCAAGAGATATATAAACTGCTTGCCTCTTACTGACAGAGCTTCGGCAATATTCTTCTCCGAAAATTCTTCCCTTAATTTCTCCTATTGAAATTCTATTGTTGCTGCCTCCAACGCTATCACTACAAGACTATTTTCTCTCACTGCAAATTTATTTTTTATCACTACAAATCTTTCTCAAGTGTGTGTATTCTCCAAATGCCCATTGATGCCCTTTTAAATGATTCTCATTGAAAAACCAATTGCCATGATTTAATCTCAATCAATGGCTAAGATTAATTAGACTCTAACAAACCCTAACAAACTGGTTTTTAGAAGTCTCTAAAGGAATTAATCAATTAATTAATTATCTCTAACTAACTCTTTTCTAGAAGTCTCAAGAATTAAGTAATAATTCTTGGGAATGGAGAAAATAGCTATCTGAGCTACAATAAATTAACACTCCTTCTTAGCAAGGAAGGTGTTCTACATGACACCCAACATATCTCTGAAGAACATGAATTTCACCTTCCCTAATGCCTTTGTCAAAATGTCTGCTACCAGTTGATTTGTGGGTATATATTGTAGTTGAATAATCATTCGTGGTATACAATCCCTTATGAATTGATACCTGATGTCTATATGTTTAGACCTATCATGAAACACCGAATTCTTAGACAACCTAATGCAACAATGATTGTCGTAGTGAATCACCGTAGTCTCAACCCTTTGACCAAACAAGGCTATCAACAACTTCTAAAGCCATATCACCTCACACGTCACCATGCTAGCTGCTATGTATTCTACCTCTACAAAACTCATAGCTACAAAAAATTTCTTCCTATTGTACCAAGAGACAACTCCTAATCCCAAGCTAAAGCAACACCTTGAAGTGTTTTTCTTGTCCGTCGTATTGTCTACCCAATCTGCATTAGTATAGCCTATCAACCTAATACCATCACCTTGAGCATATCTAATCCCATACTTGATTATACCATGCAAATACCACAACACATGCTTTTCAATTGTCTAATGCACTCTCTATGGCTCAACCATGAATTCACTATGATAGTTTAATGCAAAGGATATATCTAGTCTAGTGTTGACCAAATACATGACAAATCCAATCAACTTCCTGTATAAGGTGGGGTCTACATCCTCCCCCTAGATGTGTCTACCTTCTTCCAATTCATGATCATAGGAGTAGAAATGGTTCTGCAATCCTCCATCTTGAACCTCCTCAAGATTTCGATGCAGTATTTCCCTTGTCCAAAGAAAATCTCTCCATCTATTTGTCATACCTCAATTCTTAGAAAGTAGTGCATAAGCCCCAAATCCTTCATCTCAAACTCTACTGAAAGGTCCCTCTTGCACTCCTCTATGAGCCCCAATGAACTTGTAAAAATTAATTCGTCCACATATAGAACAAGAATGAGAACCTCACCCCTAACCACTAATTAGTATAGGTTAGCATCCACTTTGGTGGAGGTCTTAATTTTTTTTTGCAATTATGCTGATTCTTGTTTCCCTGGTGTTTGGAACTATTGGTCTACTTTGGGGTTTAGGGCTTTACCCATAAAAACCTTTTCTTTTAGCCTAGTGTTATGATTTGGTTTAGACGTTCTAATTTTGCATTTACCTGTTGTTCCAAGTTGTTAGTTGTTTAAGTCGTGACCTGAGCCTTTTAAGTTGTTCATGTTATCGACCCTTTTTACCTGGCCTATCGGTTCTTCCATAGTGGGACATAGTTTTAATCTTTGCTTAGTGTCGATTCAAATAATTTTTCATAACTATAGACTTACGTCTATTTTCTATACATTAAGGGTTGTGCCCCGTCTACCTAGTCGGTCCCATTTTTATGAATAACAATTATTGCATGTGTAGGTTTTCTAACTATCAAATGGATAGGCTAAATCTTGACCGTTCCCACTGGCCTCGCAAGGATTTGCAATGATATCACAAATGTACTATGAGGTGTGTGAGATGTTGCCAAATGTCACTTACAGTTGTGGGGCCCTGCCTTTGTTCACCTACAGTTTAGGGGGGCTATTGATCAACGCCTGCCATGTAATAATGAATCGTGGCCATTCCTTGCTGACCTCTCATAATTAAAACAATAGTTTTAATGGTTTTGTGAGGTGTGTGAATGGGTGACACATGGAAAGTGATGCCAGATACGAAGTGACTGGGGTAGGACCCGCTCGTGCTGAGGTGGTGTTTCATTGGTGAATTCTCATTCACCAAGAGTTTGGTGGTTGAATGTGGCATGTTCAAACTGTATTGAATCAATCTGAGTTGCTCATTCCTACCTACCTAGACTAAGATCGACGACTCGTATTCAAAATGGGTTAATGTTGTACGATAGCCATTGTTTCTTACATGAGTGAATAGTAATGGTGGAGTTCGAGCTGTGCCACCAAATTTATTGCTAAAATTTACCTGAATTGCTATTTTCGTGCATAACTCTACACTGAAGAAGAATTTCCAGGTAGCAAGTGATGAGAGCAATTTCCTGTAATTTCAACATAGCTGCCATTGAAATTCTCTGTAAGCAAAACCGTAAGTAACTTATACACCACACTCTATATCTTCCAAAAATATTGTTGATTTGTTGGGGGCAAGTGTGAATTTGTTTTTCTTTGTTTAAAAGCTCACACTATTTTAGTTGCTTTAAAATTATTCTAAATCTTCCATAAATAATTTCCAAGACCTATTAAATTATGAAATTATTGTGTTTAAGGATATAAGCTAGAGGCTAAACCCCATAAACTATCCATTACTTCAAAACCCTAGCTCAAACTGTAATATGTCTTGTGCAATGGCTCCCAAAGTTCAAAGTTCTGGCTCTGAAAAATACCACTAGGTCCTTTTCCTTGGATGTCATAGACTTGCTAAAACCCTCTACCAATAAAAAAATTGAGGGGGAGGCTTTGTTGTATGGACCCCAGGTTTTGGAAGGGTTAACTAATAAACAATGTGCAATTCAATATGTTGAGGTACCATATACAAGTTGGTGGTTGTTTTCTAATTGATTTGGAAAGAGGAATTTGTGTGCTCCTTTATGTAACCCTTGGAGGCTAGACCTCGACAATCTAGTGGTACCAAATGTATATCTAGGTGTTGACCTGTTAAAGGATTTTGCAGTGAGGTATGATCATGTGGCCAACATTGTTAGGGAATATGATGGTGCAGAGATGGTTAAGATAAACAAGGAGGAAATTGTAGAAATTTTTGGTCTGCACGAATGGAGTTAGGAAATGTTCTTTGTTGAACTTAAGGCTTTTAGAGAAGAGTATATAAATACCAAGGGTTTATTTAGGACTTGTCTACTAATCCCCCATTTAGCAACCATAGGAACATGAAAGAAGAAGAAGAGGATAGTGATTGGCAAAAATGAGCCAAAACCATTTCTCATAAATTACTTTTGCAATTATTTCAAGAAGATTGTTTGTTCCCTGTGTCAAGTTCTTGGTACTATTATAAAGACTACCTTGCCTACTGACCTCATGTACATGGTTGTTAATCTTTAGCATCCATCCTTTAATGTCGTTTATGATTTTTCCACTTATCTAGCAGATATAATGCATGAGGGCCTAGTATCTCTAAAGGATGTAAAGAATTGGTAAGCTTTAGATGGAATTCCTTATTGATTCACATGTTTTTGTATAAGGTTGAGAAAGTTTTTGGATAGAATATGGAATTAAAAAAGAAAGAGGATGATATTGATATGCATGTCCAACACTAGACTAGAATTCTGGATAGGCATGACCATAGTTTTGTCTATGTGGTGTTTCAAAAAAAAATTGGGTCAAGATTGAGAAGATCCTTGGTCTTTGGCCCACCAAGAATTCCAAAGGAAATTCATGATTTCTTAAGGCCAATGGAGAGGAGGCCTGAGTTAAATTTGACACATAATTGGGGAGGTATCATCCCTTACTAAAACACAGCCATTTTCAAGGTATATGGCACTAATGTCAACCCTTATGCTTTACTGAGGGACGTGCCTCTAAGAATTGGATTCATAGAAATCATGAAATATCTACGATGTGCTCAAATGGTTCACTTGCCAATATAGCAGAAGAAGGGATCTTTCTTCCCTAAGTACACAACTTTTACTGATTTTGTAATGGAAAAAGGAGGATGGAAAAATTTGGGGACATTACTTGATCCCTATGGGTTAAACACTGTATTCTCGTGAAACCGTGATCTTGAGGGTTTCATTTCTCAAATGAAGGAAAAACATAGGAAGGGAATTTTTTTTCACAACTTTTATTTCCCTAAAGATGTCATCAGAAATATCCTTGATTTGAAGGTGCAAGAGGAAAGGAAAGCCTAATATATTACCTCTACCAAAATGATGGAGAAGAAGAAAGAGAAGAACCCTACATATAATCCCATGCAAATTATCAAGGGTGATCTGAATAGGGCCACATATGTTATTGAAAATTTTGAGAGCATGGTAGGGGTTTTAAAAGTTTGACAAGTAGTTAAAGATAAAGGAAATTCATAGGCTATTGAAGATTACCCTAAAGTAATATTGGAGGAAAGACCTTACCAACCTCCACCAAAGGTTAGGGTGTACTCTAGAAAGAAGGGAACAATAGTTGAGAAAAAAACCATTCCCACCCTTGTTACTTCTGAAAAGTTTGGGGTAATGTATCATAAGCAGTCAGTGCCATCATCTTTAGGGAAGTTGTTACCAAATGTTGTTAATCTAGACTCCCCCCCAAGAGACCCTTCTCCAAGTCAACCACCATCACCTAAGAGACAAAGGATTGAAGAAGAAAGAGTGGTTGATTATCCTGACACAGATGATGAAGAGATCATGGTGACCCCTAATGATATGCAACAAGGGATGACATATTTTCCACAAGATGTTGCATCAAGTTTTGGAGCAATTGCTCTAAGGCTTGGGAAATATGAAATAAGGGGAATAACTAATAATGATTATCTGATAATGGAGGAATGTAGAGAATTCATGAGGGATGACTCTTTTATTAAATAAAATGCATTTAGAGATTTTGTATGGAGGGCACATGTTCCAACGTACGGTGAGAAGGTAGCTCAAGAAAGAAGTTTGCATCCAGAGCTTCTAGAAAAGGTTATTCAATCCAATGTTATGTCGCAAATGAGGGAGATTTTCAAGGAGATGGCACTAGAGTAGGGTAGGGCATTAGTACAAAAGAGTGGATTATTAATACTCCCTGAATGGCATATCACCGATGTTGTGGTATTCGATACTATAAGAAGGGCCAATATGCCACTTCTTCAAATTGAGGAAGAAGCTAAATTGGTGTTCAAAGGTTCAACCTTTAGTGAGGAATGGGATGCCTTGGAAATTTAGTCATTATCTACTGAATCGAGGAAGCCAATAGCTACAAAGCTTGGAAATTTTAGTGGTCAACTTATTGTGATAAGAGTTGTTGATACCCAAAAATTGGAGGCAACATATATGGCAGTGAATATTGCTAAGTTTACCAAGGTAATTGTTGAGGACTTGACCAAGGACAAAGATACTTTGAGGGGTTGTTATAACGATCTCCTTAATGAGTACAATAAGAGCCATCAAATATTTGAAGAGTTAGAAACTGAGTTAGTGCTATTGAAGTAACAAGTGGAAACATTTAAGTCTCAAGTACAAGCTAGCTCGAGTCATACTATTCTTAATTCACCAATGGAGCAACCCCAAACTCCCTCACAAGAACAATCCTTGGAAATTGTGCCATAAAATATGGGACAGGTTCTCATTGCATTTGAAAGGGAAAATAGCCTAGGAGGAGGGATTTCAAGGGAGAAATTAATCCACTGGGTTGAGGAGTATAAATAATTGTTGCAACAGTCTTGGGAATCAATGTTGAAAAGTAATTCAATAATTGTAGATTCTATATTGAGACACTTGAATAGAAAAGTCTACGGAAAATTAAATAGTGTCCATGCAAGTTATGTTTTAATGTTGGAAGCAAGCAATTAAGATGTTCCAAAGAGATAAATAATGAGCCACCCCATTGTTGGATAAGTGGAGTCCCAGAGCCGAGAAATTAAAGTTCATGGTGGTAGGAGAAAAGAATCAAAAGGATTAGTATCCTACGGTTATGCCAATTTATCAATTTGTAAATGAGATTGTGGAGAAAAAGTTCCATGGATATGTTGCTCCTTTGTAAATTAAGATCAAAGAGTTGAAGGCCAAGTATGATGAAGTAGACCTGACACCATTATTAGATATCTGACTGTAGACATGCAAAACTGACATCGTACATCTCGCTCTAACATCATGCATCAAATTCTCCTATTAATCAATTAAAGCAATTTATTGATTAATTTTCCTAAGGTTCATTAAATAAATTAAATTATTTAATCAAATCCTTATGTTCTTCTAATTTGTTTTAATAAATCAAACTGATTTAATCAAATGTCAAATCCCTAAAATCTCCTAAGTTAATTAATCTAAATTAATTAACTTCTAATCATGATTATCATTCTCCAGCTTTTGACTCAACTAGAGTCAAAAATCCAAACTCCTAACTAACCCACCCACTTGCACCAATAAATCAATTTATTGATTTATAATTCTTCTAATTTCATTCAAAAAGGCATCAAAATGGAATATTCTTCTAATTTGAATCTTCCCCCCAAAAGGGACTTGTCCCTTCCAACAAGGTTTTAAATGCTATTTGCACAAGTCAACATAGCATTTATTACACCTTTCATCCCCCCAAAACATGTCAAGTCTTTCAAATTCAAATTTGAAATTGGCACATTGGCCAAGACTTGCACATTCCTCACCCTTTCATAGCTTGACAAGTGTCATCTTGTCATTGGCCCATGAATGATCCCACATTCATCAATTTGGCCTCTCCTCTCTTCAAGTTCAACTATAAGTTGAAGGCTTCTCTCCTCCAAACACACAACACTTACTCATTGCAAGGTTACTCTCTTCATTTGAGAATCAATCTTGCTCATCACAACACCATTTTCTTAGCAACAACTCATTCTCATTGCAAGGTTATTCTCTTCACTTGAGAATCAATCTTGCTCATCATTTGGCAATCTTGCTTATCAAGGGATTGGGAAAGGGCAGCTTCCTACAACACTAAGTTGCACCAATCCACTATGGAATAAATATATTTCATATTTGCATTGTCATTTGTTTGCATTTTTGAAACATGGAGTATTATTTCATATGTTTGTTTATTTCTATAATGTTAGTTTTGTCTTGTTACTAATATTTGCAGATTTCACCATCCTACAAATGGCGCTAGAGGGAGGGCCCAAGCTCATGTTTGTTTAAAAAGCTCACCATCTAACATGTTGCTTGTGTTTCTAAATTTTGAATGCATTGAATGGAAATATAGTGTTTTCTTTGCTCAAGCATTGATTAATACGTCTTTTGTTTCTCTTAAAGGAATTAAACTATGAAAGTATTTCTTGATGCATACTATCAGAATATAAAGTTTGTTGTTTCTCTAAGTGTAAACAATCTGAAGTCTAATATAATCTGTAGATCTTTTAGTCTTTCATGCCGTGTCAATAACTCTGTTTCTAATCAAGCAAATACATTTTGGTGAGATATTCTGCATAAATGACATTCAGTTCGTGACAGTCGAAAGTGACACCCATGGATAAATATACACGCATAAGGACTGTTAGATTTGACATAAGTCTATTGCCCAAGCTATTCTCTAATCTTTAAATTGGTTAGTTTGTGATGCCATTTCTCCCGCTATCCTAGTTGAAATCGTGATAATAAATGCAAGAGGAATAAATGACAGTCGATTTAAATCACTTTCTTGTGCTGTTGTAAATATCAAAACATTTCATGTCACTTGTTTATACTTCTGCACATGCACAGGGGCTATGGGTAAAGGCTATGGAATCCAGCTTACACTTACAAATCACATTTACTGGAAATTTCTGTTTTGCGCCTATCAAATGCACCTACCAACTGCATTTACCTTCAAAAAAATTAATCTATAGCCTTAATTTTTGAGGCCAAAAGGGCTGTTCATTCTGACGGATCTCATCCTAAAGAATAGACTATTCATGGGCTCCTTCTACTGGGCTTTCCAGCTCACGTTCCTTTACACCCTTCAACTGGAGCTTTGTTTGACAGTCATTCAATGCTTTCTCAATGCCAACAGTGCCTTCAAATCCCCGCAGCCTCCTTATCTCTCCACCACTGCACCTCCTTCTATTCTGCTCCTTTCATTCCAGTTCTCCTCCTTCCTTCTATCATTCCTCCGTCACTCCTTATCTCTCCACTCCTCCTTGCATCTAGCTGGTTCGTGCCCAACTCCACCTGCGCCGCTTTCACCCTAGCGCCAACTCCTCTGCACCTGTCATGGGAACTGAGTGGCATGAACACCACTGTCGCCAAACTCCAATCTTCTGTTGTGGGAGATGTGTGGTATGAACACCACTCCTTTATCACTGGCTATCTAGCGAATGTTGTGAATGTCCATGCTTGCGCAACTCTTACTTGTTATGTTTTCTTTGATTTCCAAAAAAAAGAAAAAGATTGACTTTGTGAGTAAGCGAGTGGTCTCCATGCTACGTATAGATCTCACAAATTGTACCTCCCTTAAAGGCTGCGCAAAAGCTAATTTTATGCAAATATAGAAATCACAGCCTTCTGTGAAACCAAGTTTCTCTGAGTCATCTGATAAATTTCTTTGAGGCATTCTGTCAAACAGTCCATGCATTTTTACTAATGCTTTTTCCACACGTTTTGGCTAATGCTTTGTGCCTAGCATGCATTTTAAGCAATCGGTTCTACCAGTCACATTTGACAGGGATCTCTTTGAAATACACGCCAAGCCTCCCATCGCTGTCTGCATTAAATTAGAGAAGTGAAAGGTCAATAAAATTTTAAATACAGGTGTATGCGTCTTCCCTAAGGCAGCGAGCTTGAGCGATTGGTGGCGGGTCTTCAGGAGAAGCATTTATGCAAAGTAGTGCTGATCCGCTGTGAGGCACAAATTTTGCTAATTTATAGATCTTGCAGTCCATCAATTCCATGGTGAAATTCCTTGCTTCTTGACTTGAGCGCTTTCTATCTCCAGCTGGTGTAGTTGCTTCTAAAATCAAATTTGCCATCGATTTTGCGACTGCAAGTTGGTAATGACAATATTATCCAGCACCAATATATTATTCATTGAGGGATTTGCGCCTGCCAGCTGCATTGACTTTCCTTAATAAGGGAAAGTACGCTGTTAGAATACTTTGATTTGCATGGCTAGGAAGTTAGAACTTTGCAATCATAGCATTCATAAATCTACGCATAGATTTCAAGCATCCTTCTCCCATCCATACCGATCACTTCGAACTCAAGCCAAAAGCATGGGCTATGTGTCACCACTGACAGTGTTGTTGGAAGATCTGGTAGATAGACTTTGATTTGTCACGTGGGCGAGGCGTATGTCTAGTGAATTTTGAAATTGCTATTTTTCTCATTAATGTTGCTGTTGTGTTTGATCAATATTTTTGCTGACTTTCTCATTAATGTTGTTGTCTTTCATCAAACATTGTTGTTGTCATTCCCATCAATTAACTCGAGACATTCATTGCTTTTTACACCTCTCTATGTTTAATGCATGGTGGAAAACAGAGGTTTGAGATTTTCCAAAAAGCATTGTGACATAGTGTTTAGTGCCTTGTGACACACTTCCTAGGGGTAGCTGAATCTAACATTTGAAATTGGCTTATTTTGAGGCGTCCTACATTTATGTTTTTAAGCATCTTTATTATAAGGCATCGCTCATTTATGGTTTTTCTTTTTTTTACAGGTATACACAGATGCAATTTTCTGAACTTAGCTTAGCTTCATTTATGTGGAGACAATCCAAGGGAGCATAAATTGATTCAGGAAGATGGCTGAAACTTCACACAATCTTCTCAAATTTTATGTCACATAATATTTATTTCCTACTCCTCCAAACAAGTTTTATTTGAGGTCAAGGGTATCAAATACAATTGCTATGGGAAAGTTGAATGCAAAATGGTCATCAATTCGTTGCAAAATAGCATAGGGTCAAAGCTTTAAGAGATTTCTAATTTAGTGATTCGACCTCTTATTAGGAATCATGGGACTTGTCGGTATCTTCTATAAAATCAAACTTATTAGTGCGTTAAAACATTGGTCTCTTATAAGATTTGCATAAGGATTGTAATTTTTTGGGATAATGTTGTATATCTCATTAATTTTATTTTTATTATTTTGAGACCAATCCTATAACTTTGTGTTGTTAATAGGTTGACATTGCAGGCTGAAGGTGGAGGTTGGCATCAAACAAAAATGAAGGCGAAAGGAGTGAAATCGAAGATTTTTTCAAAAAAAAACTTGGAAAGCATTTTTTAATGCTTGTTTAAACAATCTGGGAGCTCCCATTTACTACCCTTTTTTCTGTTTTTAGCTAACTCACTTTTCAATTTGGGCTTAAAATCAATCAATGACTTGATCTTTTCAAATTTGGTTAAAATCAAACCTTAGACACTCAATAGATTTCAATTTGGGATTAAAATTGAACAAGGCAACTTCACATTTCAATTGGTGCTTTTAAAACGAACTCATAATTGCTTTGAGGAATTTAAAATTGAACATGTGTACTTTGTGTTTTGTAAACTTTTTTGCAAAGTAGTGTCATTTAAAAAGGCGTAAGCGCTTCTCTCGCGCTTCACAGCGATCTTGAGAATCAAAAGTCTTTTTGATGACCCTAAGTTGCATAAAAGATTGCCTCCACACTTCAATTTGGGCATTTTAAAATTGAACAAAACATGCGAGTGTGAGCACGATATATTGCAAAGGTTCTCCCCTTTGTTTTTCAATGAAGGTTGTGTGAACGACGGGATATGTTAGCTCGCTATTGTTTAACTTAGAGGGCCTGCCTTGTGGGAAAAAGTAATCACCCAAGGGAACGACCCAACCGGGAACACGCTAAAGCCAAGCGACTTCCACCCAGGATATAAGTATGGATATTGGAACAAAGGCCAATATCACGAGGATTATTCCGACGAGATGGACAGCAATGGACTCTCGCCGATGTTGGATAATTCCCCACGAACGGAATGCCCGAATTAGAACCCTTGTTTAGAAATTTGCCAAAACCTTATCTATCTTGTTGGTGCAAAAGGTCATGTCCTTTGAAGCCGCCCCACATAACATGCAGTCTTGTTGTGGAAATGGAAAGTATGCCATGGGAGATTCATGGGTACTAATGCTTGGCTGACCCGAATAAGTGAGTGTCGTGGAGGGGAGCCAGTGTGGTCAAGCATTTAGCCATTCGCACAAGATATGCGCAGCTGGATTTATCCAAGTGGGAACCCAACAAGGTATTGTCTCATCAACCTAGGAGTGTGAAAGTGCTTGGAAAAAACACATTGCTTGATCTTGAAAACATTTGGAAAACAAACATACACAAAAACCTTGAAATTTCAAACACCTTGTGGGGAACAAATACCTATTGACGAACTTGCCCACTCTTGCTTTCCCTAGGAATCACATTCCTAGGGGTTTCTAAGTGTGCAAATTATACCATCATTTGTTTCCAATAAGGATAAACATAAGGAAGTTTTGCCCTATTTTCCTCGATTTCCACATAAAGGACCTTGTGGAATGAGAAAGAGAATGGGACATTAGACATATAATTTGAAAACCTAAGCAAGCAAGTGTCTTGGATAAAAAGAACCTCATTTAACCAAGATAAAAGACAAATTTGATTACACATTTGTTTTCTAACATGATCAAAATCCCAAAAATCGAAGTTCAAAAAGCTTAGTGTGAAAGCTAGTGAGGAGCGTCTTGAGATCCTGAATTGTTTGAAAGGTTTACTTTCCTCTCATAGGAAATATAGCATGTTCTTCAACACTGAGGTCCTGTAAGAAGAAGTGTTATTCTAGGTCAAGTCTAGGATCAAATTCAATCACTTTCATCCATCTCTCAACCATCAACATCAATCGAATTTCCATTTCAACAACAACTCTTGGAAACTTTGTAAACATTTGTTATGCTAAACTTCTAAGCTAAATCAAATCACTTTGTTTGACTTAACACATCTAGTCAAACCATCATCTTATACACGAGTTCACTCTTGGATAAAACAACTTCCTAGAGTTTTACATTTACATTCATCACATTTTGTTTGACTTAACACATCTAGTCAAGCTATCAAACCAATCACGAATCAGTCAAATCAAAGTCCTAAAATGTTTAGCATTTCTCTCAAAGTTTCTTTAAGAGTTCCATTCATCTGTATCACTCATCTTTCGATTATCTCATCATCATCATCACTCTGATCCTTCAATTATCCTAGTTCTTTGCTTCTTTGAACCTAAGGTTTAGACCAATCTAAAGGATTAGAGGTTCATCTCTTACATTCTTGAAAATTGATCTTCATTTTATGGTTCAAACTCGATCTCAACACAAGAAGGACATGGAATATAAATTTGATCCATCCATCATGAGCAATTCGATTCAACCAAACTATCCAAGCCTTGCAGTACCATTTGATTTTCAAAGCTTGTACAATGCATACATGGGAGCATTATCTCATACAAACATCAATGTTACAACGAATGTGAGTATGCCTGATCCAAAGTTCGGAACACCTTTCCCAATGATAGATTTAAATCCAAGTCCAAATCTGCAAATCTATCAACCAAATGCTCAATGCATGAGTTTTCCAAACAACATCATCCCACCAAATCCATTCATACCAAGTGCAACTTTACCAAACATGACCATTTCAAATCCACACTTGGTAAACTTTGGGGTCGACATGTTTTCAAATCCCCCTAATGTTGTTCAAAATCCTAGTAGTATATTAGCAACTCCATATGTTGATTCAAGTCAAGGTAACACCATGCAAAATCAAAGTTACCTAAATCAAGGAAATATGATTCTAGACCACAACAATGTTCAAAGTCAACCTATAATGCCGAATCAAAACATCATACCAAACTATCCCATTTTTTCATCGATATCGCAACAATAGATGGAAACCATCCAAGCAACCCCAACAATCAACAACATTCCCATTCCACCACCACCGCCACCACCGCCAAAATACAACACAACCAATTCATTCTCCATCATGTTGCAAACCGCTCAAGAAGCTTCCCGCACAAAGGCACTCCAAGCCCAACAAGCTACACAGCTAGTTGCTCAGCAAGCACAAGTGGCTCAAGTAGCCCAACAAGCGCAAGCACAAGCAGAATTCTATGCACTATTGCAATCAATCCAAGAAGAAGTAGCACAACAAAGAGCCCAACAAAAAGCTTTGTTGGCACAAAAACAACATGACCAACAACAGGCGTTGTTGGCTCAGCAGCAAACGCATGCCTTACCCGCTCAACAAAGCTTGCAACAGATTCCCACCGCAATTGTTGAAAACAATGATCAAGATCTATCCATCAATGAACACATTGAAGATGTTCACACCTCATTCAATAATCAATCCATCAATGAGCACATTGAAGATATGTCTACCCCATCCATTCATCAAATTGTCGTTCATCAAGAGCCACTTTTTAGTGATCTATTTCAAGATGTGTTACAATTATTTGATCCCATTGACATAATCTACGATCCATCGACCAATCATCATATCAAAAATGTCTCTACATCACCTTGTGAGTTAGAGGACATATCTCAAGAACGTATTCCAAAGCATGATCAAAATCTTCCATCAAGGTCTAGCAATGTTCCTTCCCAAGACATATTGACATCCTTTGACCTCATGGTTACAAATATTGAAGGAATCCCTAGCTCAACATTTGATCCAAATCCACTAAAAGCTCAAGAGAATATTGAGCCACTTCCCAATGACGATGTCCAAGAACCCCTTGTAGACAATCCGTCCTTTGAAATTGACCCATGTCAAGAACTTGATCAAAAGCATGGTGAAAGCAATTCCAGAGTTAGTCAAAATCAAGAATTTGTATCTCCGAGATACTACAATGATCTAATGGGCACTCTTTTATCTATACAAGATGCCGCAAATGATGACCACATCCACATAGGACATACTCCTCCATCTACCCATAAGATGCTTTCTTTGGATGGACACGTGGATGATCTTCAAAAACAAGAGTCTCATACTCTTCAAATCATTACCAACAAACAAGAGTCTCCTACTCTTAACATTTGTACACATGATCAAGATGTAGACAAATGTAGAGACATATCAGATATGGGTCAGGAAGATGGTTTCTACATAAGTCATGAATCAGAAACATCCTATGAAGTGAGTCATGAGGAAGACTTTTGTGTAGACAGTGAAGCATCAACACTTCTTGAAGAAGCACTAAAATCTGATATGTCACAAGATCAAGTTGAAGATATCAATCAGGAATTCATCCCACTTATGGAAGATCCTATCACTTATAAACTTGGATCACTCACCTTTGTAAGGGAAAATCATCTTATCAATAAAAGAGCTATGGCATTTGAAGATCCACCACAAAGCAGAGAAGGAGCAACACCTTGTTTCCAAGGTAAATCATATCCAATGGCAAATAAATTTTTTCAGCAGATGAATTATCAATGCAGGGGATTAGGCCTACATGAACAGGGTATCCTGGAACCAGTGCAAATTTTTGGCAATCCTAAGCATCAAGGCCTTGGTTACTCAATAATCAAGGGATCTCAACATATCAGTAATACTATCACCATACTGGGGGCAACTTCGCCTCAAGAAAACATCAACATAGGGAGCACGAAGAATCCTTATGATGAAACTGATGCCAATACTACAACCTGCCACGTGCTAAATCTCCATCCACCCATCACCCCATCCACGAATTGGGACCAACATCAAAAGAAAGACTTGAATCGAAGCATGAAGAACTTTATCAAAGAAAATGAAGCTAAGAAGCATGAAGGACAAATCAAATACAAGTGGATACCAAAGAATACAAAGAATGACTATCCCTATCAAACTCCATTAGTCAAAGAAACTATGGGGCAAAATAAAAAAGGGAAATGTATCCATCAAAGATTTCCACAAAGGAAAAAGTAGGCTTCTCAAGCAACATACAAAGTGTATCAAGCAGTTGGTCCAAATTCCATATCCACCCATTATTGCATATCTCCCCAAGTTTGGAAAGTCAAAGGCTCCAAACTGTCAACCAATCCATCTTTTATCCCTAAACACACTCCATCCACGCCTCCACGCATGATATCTGATTCACACAAAGACCATGTATTGGCAGCGACTCTTCATCATAAGGATTCAGAAGGCACTCTATTGCGATGTGCAAACAAAGACAGAGTTAATTCTGGTATCAGCAAAATAGATCAGGGATCTCAAAAGTTGCATTCAAGTGCACGTATCTTGGCAAAGCAACTTCTTCAAGCAGGATACCGATGGCACATTATGACAGAAGCATCAACATCAGCACGACTAGGTGGTTCAACATCAGCTTAAAATCTCTCAGAAAATACAAAAAAAAAATTAGAAAAGTTCTGAAAAAATGGTTACCTCGATGAAAACCCGGCAAACAGGCGTCTTGGCGACAACAAAAAAATCAAAATATACAAAAATCCAAAAAAAAAATCAGAAAAAGGATTGAAAACAGTAAAGAAAAAAATCGTGCTCCAGTGAAAACCATTTCGGTGGCGCTTTGGACAAGTACCATGATGAAAACCTGGAAAACAGGCATCATGTGTAGAATCGAGCATCTACGTGCGCCAGTTCAGGAGAAAGCATCTTATCACATCCATAATGAAGCCAACATTCCATCCATATCATCGGTTCATCCATGAACCGTTTATCCAATCCATTTTCCATCTGCATCCATACTCCAAGTTATCTTGATCTTGGAAAATTTTGGTGCACACTTTACAGTTGCTTATGGTAAACATCTTGACATGGGTCATTTTCATTGATCCCATCCTATCCAACGCTATCTGAGCCTTGAAGCATTATCCAAATGAGAATCCTCTATTTTGAATAGCTTATCTTATAGTAAGATAATTCATATCCATTCATCCAAGAATCCACCCATGGTCGTTCAAACATGGCTAGACACTAGGGGCAGATATTTGCATCTTGCTTCGAGAATAAATGTTGATGTATATAATCCAACTTATGAAGTGATCTGAACATTGGCAAATGTGAAATCAACTTGGTCAAATCATTTGTGAACCGAAATCCAAGTCACTAGCCCATGGCATATTTTGACAGCAAGACGATGTTCCTCATCAAGCGTTATCTTTCGTTGAACATCAATCCAAACAATCCATATCAGTCGCATCTAGTGCGCACATCAGCGTCACATCAAATCATCAAAGCTATTTTGTTCCAAATCAAGCTTCATCTTGATCAATCGAATCCAATCAATCATCATCTTGTTTGACTTAACACACTTAGTCAAACTATCATCTTGTGCACGAGTTTACTCTAGGATAACACAACTTCCTTGGGTTTACAAGTTCATTATCATCACTCTGTTTGGCTTAACACACTTAGCCAAATTATCAAATCATCACCTTGTTTGGCTTAACACACCTAGCCAAATTGTCCTTTTTGTACGATTTTACTCTGGGATAACACAACTTCCTGGAATTTACGAGTGCATTATCACTTTTGTTTAATTTAACACACCTAGTCAAACTATCAATCCATCAATCTGATTGATCAAAATTAAGCTTGGTTTTCAACAAAATCTCGAAACAAAGCACTGATATCATATCATGTCCATATCCGAATCATCAAAATCATGTGAAAAGCCAAAAACATTCAGAAAAACTCATCAAAAAATTTCAAAAACATTCGAAAAACTCATCAAAAAAATTCAAAAACATTCGAAAAACTCATCAAAAAAATTCAAAAACATTCAAAAAACTCATTCAAAAATTTCAAAAACATCCAACTCATTCAAAAAATCCAAAAACATGTCGAAATATCAAAAAATCTTCAAAAAATTTCATCATTAAGTCTTGTCAGTTTTTTCTACCTTGTCGAACTACGTCGTCTCTGAGCTTGAACGTAGGCAAGGTTGATCTTTGATCATCCCCCGAGATAGTTTGCATCCGTCGCATTGGCATCCGTTTGCCCATCTAGTTAGGCGTCCATCGCATTGGCATTCGTTTTCTTATCTTTTTTTTACATTTAGGTCATTCTTTATGCGTCCGTCGCATTGGCAATCCGTTTGCCCATTCATTTATGCGTCCGTCGCATTGGCAATCCATTTGCCCATTTCTTTATGCGTCCGTCGCATTGGCAGTCCATTTGCCCATTCATTTATGTGTCCGTCGCATTGGCATCTATTTGCCCAGCTATCTCATCTGCAGTCAAGTCAATTGACGCAAAATCCAAAAATATTCATAAAATCTCATCAAAATACCAAAAACATTGGAAAATCCAAAAATCAAAACAGCCTCAAAATATTTTGAAAACACCAAAAACATCCAAATATCTGAAAAAACCCAAAATGGTGCACTTGTTCCATCTCGCATTCACCCGCAATAATCGTCATTCCTAATAAATCAATCGTCGCCTTCATCCTTTCGTGAAGCAATCAGAAGCAAGTTTAGCAGGTTCGAAAGTGAACACCTAATCGTCAGAGTCTCAAGCCTAGATCTGTAAGTTAACAAGTTGGTCAACTCAGAGTATCAATAGCTTATCACCCAATCAGTCCTACCAAAACCCTGATCACTACATGTCCTAGGATGAAGCTTTCCTGCGATGGACATAAGCATCAGGTACCCCACATTAGTTTAGCCTTGGCTAGCGGTACGAAAAACATTAGCTTGTTTGTTTACTTTATCTTGGTCTTTTTCACTTATCTTATATTGCGCTCATTCCAAGGACCTCTCGATGATGCCTAAACAAAACAGGTTTAGAGAGAAAGGAATGGGGTAAATATCATTATCTTTTTATCTGCTGTGCTTGTTGGATGTTCTTGTAAAATACCTTGGCGAATACATGCTTTGTTGGGTCCATCCTAGCAGGGTTTCTGTATGTCAAGTGTTAACAAGAGCACTCCTATCTGATTGTCGAGTCAGATTCCATCACACTAGGCGCAATGCCATCCTGGTTCTTAATACTTTGATGCATCGCACCTACGTGTGTTATCAAACATAAAGAAAGGTATGCTCTTTCCCATCCTTGGATAAGCAACACATCATCATCATTCATCATCATATCCAATAAAGTCTGAGACTAGTGGACTTATTGGACTTCTACATTCTTCTTAGATTTAAGGGTTCATCCCTCTCATTCTTCTATCTTCTATCATGCTAACAATGCATCCATCTTGCATCCGTATTCTCATTTTACATAATCACGTCATACCATCATATCAACTACTAATGGCTTGCATAATCATTTAACATGTTTAAAATAATATAGATTTGTTATTCTAAGCATCTTCCAAACGTCTAATTTTCATCATCATTATCATATAGATCATATAGTCTCACAATCCATACATCCATTTTGAACCTCTTTATCGTGAGATCCACCTCAAATCGAATCTTTTCGCTCGATCTCTCGAGGGGGCAATGTACTAGCGTATTTCTTTTCGCCGGGCCATTTGAAAAATCAGAAATTTTTTAATTTTGATGTCGGCAGAATCATTCTTTGAACCAATGCAATGAGTACATTGCTTCAAAGAGGGGCAAAATGTAGACATGCAAAACTGACATCGTACATCTTGCTCTAACATTGTGCATCGAATTCTCCTATTAATCAATTAAAGCAATTTATTGATTAATTTTCCTAAGGTTCATTAAATAAATTAAATTATTTAATCAAATCCTTATGTTCTTCTCATTTGATTTAATAAATCAAACTGATTTAATCAAATGTCAAATCCCTAAAACCTCCTAAGTTAATTAATCTAAATTAATTAACTTCTAATCATGATTATCATTCTCCAGCTTTTGACTCAACTAGAGTCAAAAATCCAAACTCCTAACTAACCCACCCACTTGCACCAATAAATCAATTTATTGATTTATAATTCTTCTAATTTCATTCAAAAAGGCATCAAAATGGAATATTCTTCCAATTTGAATCTTCCCCCCAAAAGGGACTTGTCCCTTCCAACAAGGTTTTAAATGCTATTTGCACAAGTCAACATAGCATTTATTACACCTTTCATCCCCCCAAAACATGTCAAGTCTTTCAAATTCAAATTTGAAATTGGCACATTGGCCAAGACTTGCACATTCCTCACCCTCTCATAGCTTGACAAGTGTCATCTTGTCATTGGCCCATGAATGATCCCACATTCATCAATTTGGCCTCTCCTCTCTTCAAGTTCAACTATAAGTTGAAGGCTTCTCTCCTTCAAACACACAACACTTACTCATTGCAAGGTTACTCTCTTCATTTGAGAATCAATCTTGCTCATCACAACACCATTTTCTTAGCAACAACTCATTCTCATTGCAAGGTTATTCTCTTCACTTGAGAATCAATCTTGCTCATCATTTGGCAATCTTGCTTATCAAGGGATTGGGAAAGGGCAGCTTCCTACAGCACTAAGTTGCACCAATCCACTATGGAATAAATATATTTCATGTTTGCATTTTTGAAACATGGAGTATTATTTCATATGTTTGTTTATTTCTATAATGTTAGTTTTGTCTTGTTACTAATATTTGCAGATTTCACCATCCTACACTGACATAACTATGATGAGGTAATTGCAGGCTTGGAAGGACCAAATATTTTGATAAACTATCCTTTGTTATTAGTTTCTTAGAATATTTTGATAAGGAAGCTACTTTAGTGATGGTGAAATATGCACCATATAGATAAAATATTGATGAGTTTATCGCTTTTAAGTGGTCATTTGAAGAAAAAAATGAATTATGGAAGGTGGTATTCACCAATGATTTTGGGATATAAGCACCAGGGTGGAGAGTATGAGTTGGTCTAGTATAGTGTAGGTTTGGCCTTATAAGTTACAATTGAATACACACATATTTCTCCCAGCTCAAACCACAAATTGTTGATGTGGATTACTACTAAGGTGGATAAAGTGTTGCAATAGTTAACGATGCTTTTCATTTTAACAAGTTGCCTTTTGGAAGGTTGGTTTCCTTCTCCACGGTAATTGAAAATGAGTTTTATCTTATATGAACTCCCTCCAATTGTAAAATGAAAATATAATTGTAGATGGGAATGTGTGAAGTATCTATCCAATCAAATGTAGACATGTGGATATTCCGATCTGAAGCTTGTTTTTCTCCCTTATTCTATAAAAGTGAATTCTCGGCTGACATATACAGTTGTTTGTTGAATCTAAGATTTTAGATTGCAAATTTTTTAATATAAAGAGTATAAACATTGAGTCCATGTTTTGATGTTTAGAACTTCAGATAAGATAATTTAGTCAATTATGGGGTTCTTAAGCATGTTTGTATCAAATATGACTATCTTTTTAGTCTATTTTATCTCCAATTGTGATAACTGGCATGAGTTATTAATGAAATATTTGTCAAAGATTGGTTTCATTGATTTTTATTCTTATTTACTATGAATTATACTATAATTGTGGCTCTGGTTCAAAGGATCAGTTAAATGCTTTAGTTATTATATAAGTTCATCCACATTGGTAGCAGGATTCATAAGTAGTAATAGATTTTTTGGTATGGATACGTGAGTTTTAATGCAATTCATATAGATATAAACTATTTAGGATTGAATTTTCCTTAAAGTTAAATTCTTTCTCATTTGACTCTGTGCTTTAGGATGTGGCACTAATACTGAAGTAGTGGTAGTATTTCTCACATCTTTGGCATTTTATTTTAGAACATTTATTCATAATAATCTTAGTATTGACCTATCTTTGCTATGTTTGAAGTTCCTTCCTGATAGGAGTTGTATCTTTGAAGGAATTGCCATATTCTTGAAGAATTTCATCTACTCAGTTATGATGGGGAACCTATATGTTGTTATGCAATGTGCATTTGAAGTTGTTTAGTCATTTTTAAGAAGCACATTGTGGGATCACCCCCCCTGGTCTTGGAGAGTCAAAAGTGTAGGGGAGTAAGCGTTATTTCTTCTTCTCGTTAAGTTGGCCAATCATTTCCTAGGCTTTCATTATTGAACATGGAAAATTCATAGAAGATTTGAGGAATCTGGTTGGGTTTTAAATGAAACACCAATAGATTGGTGACTCTACTTGGCACCTATCAAATTCAAAGTGTCTAGTGCAGATTTGGTATAGTCAGAGTCAAATATTATGGTATTATTCGTTATGGAAGAATAATTGGTTGAAATTTGTGTTAAATATCTGTAATGTTTAGTACATGAGTCTCGTTCTAGTCTTTTCTTTGTTAGTTTTTCGGGTAATGTTTAGGATCTTGTCAAAAGTCACAATTTCAAAAGTGAAGTGCAATCACTACATAGTTCCCAACATTGTGGGTGGCGACTCTAATATCTTGAACACTGGTATTCATATAAATTATCAAAATAAATGAGCAAATAAAGATCCTCATGCACTAAGAACCATGAAGAATACTAGGAGTTATTTGAAGAAAAACCCAAAACTTGTTGATATTTTGTCCTTGATGTCAAATTTGGAATTATGACATTTTGACTTTGACTCTGTGATACTTGATTAATACTTGATTGGTTTAGCTATGGAAGATTGGTGTATTCATATTATGGCATTTAGTATCTTTTTTATGGAATACATTATTTCTTTTCTTTGGTACTGATCAGGTTGAGCTTCATGTGCAAATAAAGGTTATCTTGCTTATAGGTATTTGGGATGGTTAATTAGGTATATCATTATCAGGTGGTTTTCAATTCCATTGATACTTGTAAATTTGGTTCACTGGTATCTTTGGTTGATCTTGGCACATATCTCTCTACATTACATGTGATATAACATATTGGGTTGGCATTATATTAATGTTCACTTTGGCACCCGAGATTGATATTTCACTTGAAATCTCTACGATGATATATGATATGGTATAGATTGGTTTGAGTTCATAATGTGTTTCTAAAGGTGATCTTTAGTTATCATGACTAAAAGGTAATATCATGGAAATATCTATAATATTGTCTTGAAGCATTATTTTTTGGCTCACTTACATTTGAAAGTGACCTAGAAAGAATTCATATCTATATCAAGTCCTATAAGTGTTGATTCATTAGGCCTTAAGGCCGACTGCAAGTATGAGGAAATAATTAAAAAAATCACTTTGAAAGTGACATGCCATCAAGCCTTGATAATAAGGCTTTGGTTGTTAAGGTAGTCAAAATTTTATTTTTGATTCTTGGACAACAATTAATGTTTAAGTTGTGATGAAGATTGAATCAACGATTAGTATGTAATCCAGAGGTAATGATAGTGTCGACATACTTGGTATTTTTTATGACCGTGAACTTGATGCTTATGATATGGTAGATAATCATTATTTCTTTATTTCGGACTTCAAATTATTATGTTTTGGTGTGGCATCAAAAGTCTTGGAAACCAAATGAGTTTAGGGCATTCATTTCATTTGCTTCTCTAGTTTATGGGTTTGAAACCCTAGTTTCAGCTGCTGCCATGATTATTCTTTTCCTTAGTCGTTACTTTGTCATCTGCTTCTCTTTCTGCAAGTTGACTCAAGGCTACTTCAAGCTCTCTGCAGGAAACATGCCATGGTTGGTGTTTTGTAATTTCGCATTAGGTGACTATGGATGAAGGTTCATTATTTTTCTCAAACTGGGCACTTGTCAAAATAGGGTATTTTTGTTGTCTAAGTTACAATAGTATAAGATCAAACAGGTATTATCATTTTTCTATTTTTGGAGAAAGTTTTCAAGTTAAAAAGGCAGTTATAGTCTTCTTAATTCAAATCAGAAAATGCATAAGTAGAATTATCTCTATCAAAATCGCTTAAAATAATCTAAAAATGCATAAGTAGATTAATCTGAAAAACTGCCTATAGACCTAAACAAAAATTCAACTTCAAAAAGAAGAAGATTTTGTTCAGTAAAAGTGAAACAAACAGTGAATATGAAGATTCTTTAGCTAAAGAAGATGAAAACTTATTCATGGCTGAAATCATTCAGCAAGAAGATACTAACAACAATGATACTAAAGAAGGTGAACTGAAATGTTCTTTAAAAGAGATTATAAAACTTAAAAACCAAATTCTTGCTCAAGAAATAATCTTTTCTCAAGCTATGACTCAAGAGAAAATTTCTAATTAGGAAATAGTCTCTCTGAAGACTCAACTTGAAGAAGCCAAGAGAGTTGAGGACTGTCTTCATATCAATATGTCATAAAGATCAAGAAATTCAAAATCTTGAACATGAACTTGTTCATCTTAGGAAAACCATTAAAAATTATGAGAATACTTTAAAAGTGAATGGCATGCTTAGTAAGAAAAAAATGAACAAGGATAAAACTAGTATTGGGTTTGAAAAGGGTGAATGTTCTAATGATGATGCAAAGCAAAATGATGCTTCTGCAAACAATAGCTCTTAATAAAATCATCTTGATTCTGATAAGAATCATGTTCACCCTTTCAAGAAGAACAAAACATCATACAATTTCAACCCTTTCTTTTATGGGTATTTCTTTTTCTGCCACAAATTTGGCCATAAAGTGACATCTTGCAGGCTTATGAATCCTAAAATTCCTAGATTTGGTCATAAGAAATAATATAGTTTGGTCAAATAAATCATATGCTTTAAATGCAATACTTTGGGTCACTCTATTAAGCAATGCAATGCAAATCTACAAAATAAATAGAAGAACATGAAAAATGTCTGGAAACCTTAAAAAAACAAAAAGATACAGAAAACCATGTTAGTTCAAACAATTCTTCATTCAAAGAAAAAGGACTTATGGGTCCTAGAGAGTGGGTGTTCTAACCACATGACTGGTGAAAAAGAAAAATTCATAAAACTTGAAGATTATGTAGGTGGATATGTGAAGTTTGGTGATAATTCTGGTATACAAATTAAAGGTAGAGGTTCACTTCTTCTGAATGAGGACACTCATATCTACAATGTGTATTACGTAGAAGTTCTAAATCACAATATTCTAAGTGTCAGTCAAATTTGTTACAATGGCTATCATATTTTGTTCACTTCATAGGGATGTGAGATTAAAAGCAAGCTTGGAAAGGCTATTGCAACTGGAAGGACTAAAGGAATTTTTTACAATCTTCTTGACACATCTGGTAATGAAAACAATCAAGGTATGTGTCTAATGATTCAAGTGGAATAAATTTGGTTGTGGCATAAGAGACTAGATCACATTAACTTTGAAAATATAGTTAGGGTCAACAAAAATCAGAATGTAAGAGGTCTTCCTATCTTAAGAGAACTAGAAAATATAGTTTGCAAAGAATGTCTCAAAGCCAAGAAAACAAAGGTGAGCTTTAAATCTAAAGAAAATTCTTCTACCAGGCCTTTGCAACTTGTTTATATAGATTTATGTGGTCCTACAAGGACTATATCTATCAATGGTGAGAAATATTTCATGTTATTTGTTGATGATTACTCTTGGATGGTATGGGTTAATTTTCTCAAGCATAAATCTGAAGCATTTGAATGTTTTAAAATCTTTAGAAAAATGGTTGAAAGGGAGTCAGATTTAAAATTGAAATGTTTGAGATCTGAAAAAGGTGGTGAATTTACCTCACAAGAATTCATTGACTATTGTGAAATACATAGCATAAAAAGACAATATGTTTCTGCCATAACACCTCAACAAAATGGGGTTGTTAAGAGAAAGAAAAAAATAGTAAAAGAGATGGTAAGAACTATGCCAGATGAAGTAAAACTACCAAACATACATTACTAGAAAGAAGTTGTTCATACAGCTGTTTACATCTTGAACAAAGTACAAATTAGAGTGAAATCCAATTTCACTCCATATGAACTATGGTATGGTAAATTTGCCTCAATTAAATACTTCTGAATATTTGGTTGTAAGTGTTTTATCAAGAGAGATGATAATTTAGGTAGCTTTCAATATAAATCTACTGAAGGTATCTTTCTTGGATACTCCACTCATAGCAAAGCCTATGAATTCTTTAATAATAGGTTGAATAAGATTGTTGAATTTGTCAATGTCAAATTTGATGAAAATCTACTTTTAGATGTTGAACCTATGTAAGATGATGAGGAAGAAGAACTTGAACTTGATTAAAATTCAGAAGGCTTTGAAATAGAAAAGCTTGAAGTTGAATGAACAATTCCTAAACTTGTTGAAGCAAATTGTAATAATGCTGGAACAAGTCCTGAAAAATGTGTGACCAAAACCCCTTCAAAATATCTTGCTAGAAACCATCCTAAATATTTTATTATTGGAGATAAATATATAGGAGTTCAAAAAAGAAGAATAATTACTAAATCTGATGAAAAAGCTCACATATTTGATCTTACTGATTTCTGTTTGGTTACATAGTTTGAGCCAAAAATAAATTATGAAGCTCTAACTGAAAAATGTCGGCTTTATGCAATGTAGGAAGAAATTGATCAAATTGAGAAAAATCAAACTTGGGAGTTAGTCCCAAGATGAGATGACAAGAATGTCATAGGGGGTTAATGGATATTCAAAAATAAAAATGATGAAAATGGAAATGTTGTTCGCAACAAGGCAAGGTATGTCTGCAAAGGGTATGCTCAGGAAGAAGGTATTGACTTTGGTGAAAGCTTTGCACCTATTTCTAGACTTGAATCTACTAGAATATTCTTGGCTTATTCTATTTTCAAGAACTTTACTGTATATCAAATGGATGTCAAAACTGCTTTTCTGAATGGCTATTTAGATGAAGAAGTTTATATAGAACAACCTGGAGGGGTCATTTGCAAAAACAAGACTAATCATGTTTATAGGCTGAAAAAGCCTCTATATGGCCTAAAACAAGCCCCTAGAGCTTGGTACTCTAGACTCGATAACCACTTGATTTCAAAAGGCTTTGTTAGAGGAGGTGTTAACAACAATATTTATGTTAAAATTGAAGTTCTTATATTCTAGTTGTTGAAATCTATGTAGATGATACTATATTTGGCTACAATAATATTGCTTTGAGTAAAAATATTTCTCAAATTATGGAATCTGAGTTTGAAATGTGAATGTTGGGAGAATTAACCTTCTTCTTAGGTCTTCAAATTTCTCAACTTGAAATTAGTATATTTCTCTCTCAAACAAAGTATGCAAGAGAGATGGTCAAGAAATTTTAAATAGATGAATGCCATCTAATTAGCACTCCAATGGATACATGATGCAAAATTAGTAAGCTTGATGATTCTCTTGATGTAAATCCAACTGACTATAGGTCAATGATTGGCATCTTGTTATATCTAACAACTTCTAGACCTGATATAATGCAGAAAGTTTGCATTGTTGCAAGATTTCAGTCATCTCCCAAGGAATCTAATATTACTGTTGTTAAAAGAATTCTTAAATATGTTCAGGGCACTCTTGATTATGGTATTTGGTATCCTAGAAGCAATGATTTTTCATTAATTGCATATACTGATGCTGACTGGGTTGGTTGTCTCGATGATAGGAAAATTACTAGTGGTGCTTCTTTCTTTCTTGGTGAGAATTTGTTTCACTCTCTACTGCTGAACCAAAATATATTGCTGCCACCTCTTGTTGTACTCAAGTAATTTGGATGGCACAAATTCTATCTGATATGGGTATTGAAGTTCCTAAACCTATTTCTATTATATGTGATAACACTAGTGCAATTAATATCTCCAAAAATTTTCTTATGCACTCTTGCACTAAACACATTGCTATTAGATTTCACTTTCTTCATGAAAAGGTGTTGGATAATGAGATTTATGTCTAATATGTTCCTACACAAACATAGGTAGCTGATATCTTCACTAAGACTTTGGCTAAAGAGGTATTTGAAAGACTCCGGTCTAGATTGGGAGTTGTATCTCAATCTTTTGTCTCTTAATACTTTATCTTGGTGTCAGGGGGAGCTTTTTAGCTCTCTTAGCAGCTAATTGTTGCTTCATATGGTTTTATATTTTATGCCCCATTTTTATACCTACAGTTGTTCTAGTTCAGCTTCTTGGCATTTCACTGAGTTCCCTTTGTCCTTGTGACAACAAGGGGGGAGAATTATGAGCTTTTGGTTTTCGTTTAGTTTTTTGGTTTGATGGCTCAATTTTCCATCAAGGACAAAGGCGGAGTTTGTTGATATTTTGTCCTTGATGTCAAATTTGGAATTATGGAATTTTGACTTTGACTTTGTGATACTTGATTGGTTCAACTATGGCAGATTGGTCTATTCATATTATGGCATTTAGTATCTTGCTTATCGACATCATTATTGCTTTGCTTTGGTACTAATCAGGTTCAACATCATGTGTATATAAAGTTTATCTTGCTTATAGGTATTTAGCATGGTTACTCAGGTATATCATTATCAGTTAGTTTTCAATTCCATTGATACTTGTCAATTTGGTTCACTAGTGTCTTTGGTTGATCTTGGCACATATCTCTCTACATTACATGTGAGATGACATATTAGGCTGGCATTATACTAATGTTCACTTTGGCACTCGAGATTGATATTTCACTTGACATCTCTGCGATGGTATATGATATGGTTCAGATTGGTTTGAGTTCATAATGTGTTTCTAAAGGTGATCTTTGGTTATCATGACTAAAAGGTAATATCATGGAAATTTCTATAATGTTGTCTTAAAGCATTATTTTTTGGGCTCACTTACATTTAAAAATGACTTAGACAGAAGTCATATCTATATCGGGTCCTATAAGTGTTGAATCATTAGGCCTTAAGGCCGACTGCAGGTATGAGGAAATAATTAAAAATTTCACTATGAAAGTGACGTGGCATCAAACCTTGGTAATAATCCTTTGTTTGTTAAGGTAGTCGAAATTGTATTTTTTATCATTGGACAACACTTAAAGTTTATATTGTGATGAAGATTGAATCGACAGTTAGTATGTAATGTGAAGGTAATGATAGTGTGAGCATACTTGGAATTTTTTATGACTGTGAACTTGATGCTTATGATATGGTTAATAATCATTATGTCTTTATTTTGGATGTCAAAATTATTATTTTTTTTTGTGGCATGAAAATTCTTGGAAATAAAATGAGTTTAGGGCATTCATTTCATTTGCTTCTCTATTTTATGGGTTTGAAACACTAGTTTCAACCACCGCCATGATTGTTCTTTTCCTCAGTTGTTACTCTGTCATCTCCTTCTCTTGCTGCAAGTTGACTCAAGGCTGCTTCAAGCTCTCTATAGGATACATGCCATGGTTGGTGTTTGGTCATTGTGCATTAGGTGACTGTGGATGAAGGTTCATTATTTTTCTCCAGCTCGGTACTTGTCAAAATCTGATATTTTTGTTGTCTAAGTTCTAGCAGTATCATATCGAGCAAGTTTTATCATTTTTTGTTTTTGGAGAAAATTTTGAAGTTAAAAAGGTAGTTAGAGTCTTCTTAATTCAAATTAGAAAATTCATAAGTAGAATTATCTTTGTCTGAATGGCTTCAGTTGCATCTTTTTTCTTTGTCGGTATTGAAAAAGATCTGGCTATTTTTGTTTACTACATTCTTATAGTCTATGGTTCAGTTCTAAATCTATTTCAACTTCTTGCAGTATGTTATTTTTGTTTCTAGCAACATGGAAAATGGTTTTTGAAGGATATAGTATTTCTATGATCTCCACCTATCATTATTTTTTAAAGGGTTCCTGAAATATGTATTTTTGTTGCATACATTTTTATCATATATTATGACATGCATTATGTGTGTAGGACGTCAAAATCTTATACATGAATTGTATAGATTCAGCCATCCTCATAGAATAATATGAATCATTATCTCTAAACCATGATAATAAAAACTAAGCCAAATATACATTAGAGAAAATGAAATACAACCTATTCTATGTTCGATTGGTGCCCTCCATGAGAATGTGAGAGAGCCCTTTCCCAATCCCTTTCCAAGCCAATAGACAATGAGTTGCTATGAGCGCAAGTTGCCTATAGTGTAGATGCATTCAAAAATGTGTTATAGAAATGAGAGAAGATGGCTTGCATTTATAGGAAAAGTTGATAGAAGAGAGGCCAAAATTAGGCAATGTGGGACTAAATCCCATCCAATAGGATAGAGACATTTGTCATAATGGGATTGGTCAAAAGCTTGTGCAAGTTTTGGCCAATGTGCCCATTCAAATTTAAAAAATGTTAATAAATGCATGTTGTTGAGAGTTTTGGGAGGGAATAATCTTTGTTCAAAAAAGTCAAAGATGAGAGTTATTGAGGGAAAATAACTCTTTTTAATAAATCAATAAATTGATTTATTGATGCAAGTGGGTGGGTTAGTTAGGAGTTTAGATTTGACTCTAGTTGAGTCAAAAGCTAGAGAATGCTAATCATGATTAGAAGTTAATTAATTTAGATTAATTAACTTAGGGGATTTTAGGGATTTGATATTTGATTTTAAATCAGTTTGATTTATTAAATCAAATAAGAAGAACCTTAGGAACTTAATTAAATAATTTGATTTATTTAATTAAGCTTGATGAACCTTAGGATTAAATCAATAAATTGCTTTAATTGATTAGTAGACGAAACGAATACATGATGTTAGTTACAGTGGAATGCATAATGTTATTTTTGGATGTCTACATTTTGCCCCTCTTTGAAGCAATGTACTTGTTGCATTGGTTGAAAGAATGATGTTGCCAACATCGAAATTAAAAATTCTTTGGTTTTTTTTCGGATGCCCCAGCGAAAAGAAGTACGTTAGTACATTGCCCCCTCCAGAGATTGAGCGAAAAGATTCAATTTGAGGTGGATCTCGTGACAAAGAGGTTCAAAATGGATGTATGGATTATGAGACTATATGATCTATATGATGAAAATGAGATGTTTGGAAGATGCTTAGAATAACAAATCTATATTATTTTAAGCATGTTAAATGATTATGCGATGCATGTGAGATGGATGAGATGGATGATGTTGTCCTATAATGATATGACGTGATTATGCAAGATGAGAGGATGAATGCAGCATGGATGCATTGTTAGCATGAAAGAAGGTAGAAGAATGAGAGGGATGAACCCTTGAATCCAAGAAGATGCAGAATTTCAACAAGGCAACTTTATTAGAGATGATGATGTGTTGCTTATCCAGGGATGGGAGAGAGCGTACCTTTCTTTATGTTGGATAACACACATAGGTGCGATGGATCAAGGTATTAAGAACCAGGATGGCGTTGCACCTAGTGTGATGGACTTTGACTCGACAATCAAATAGGAGTATTCTTGTTCACACTTGACAAACATAACCTTATTCAGAATGCAGTTCAGAAATTCCAGACATCTCGGGCCAAAACATAGAAAAGAAAGCCTTCTTATGTGGTCAACAAGATACCTAAAACATCCTTCCTACAAACAAAACAAAGTATGCATGACGAAGTTATTTTACAAGAATATCCAACAAGCACAATAGATAAAAAGATAATGATCGTTGCCCCATTCCTTTCTCTCTAAACCTATTTTGTTTAGGCATCATCGAGAGGTCCTTGGAATGAGCGCAAAATAAGATAAGTCAAAAAGACCAAAATAAAGTAAACAAACAAGCAAATGTTCTTCATATCGCTAGCCAAGACTAAACTACTGTGGGGTACCTGATGCTTATGTCCATCGTGGGAAAGCTTCATCCTAGGACATGTAGTGATCAGGGTTTTGGTGAGACTGATTGCGTGATAAGCTATTAATACTCTGAGTTGACCAACTTGCTGACTTACTGACTTAGACTTGAGACTCTGACGATAAGGCGTTCACTTTTGGAACCTACTAAACTTGCTTTTGACTAACTCACCAAAGGGTGAAAGCGAAATGAAATGGATGCACCATTTTGGTTTTTTTCAAATGTTTTGAGGCTATTTTTGGAATTTTGAGATGTCTTACAAATTTTTTTGGTATTTTCAAGATTTTACAACGAATAGACTAACTTAAAGACCTATCCTAGGGGTCTCGGGAGCTGATCCATAGATTAGCCTTGCCTACATTATATACGTAAAGACCACGTAGTTCGACTGGTGGTGGACTGACTTGATGATAATATGGACAAATGGATTGCCATTTTATTGCCTAAAGGACTGACTTAAGATGTAGACTAGATGGGCAAACGGATTGCCAATCCGACGGACGCCTAAAGGACTGACCTAACCGTCTCGGGGGATGATCAAAGATCAACCTTGCCTACATTAAAGCTCAGAGACAACCTAGTTCGACAAGGTAGAAAAAACTGACAAGACTTAATGATGAAATTTTTGAAGATTTTCTGATATTTCGACATGTTTTTGGATTTTTGATGATTTTTCTAGATGTTTTTGAAATTTTTGATGGATTTTTTAAATGTTTTTGGTTTTTTGAATGAGTTTTTTGAATGTTTTTGGAATTTTCTGATGAATTTTTGAATGTTTTTGGTTTTTTCGCATGATTCTGACAATTTGGATATGGATATGTGATGATATCAGTACTCTATTTTGGGGTTTTATTGAAAACCAAGCTTAAGGTTGATTGATCATATTGATGGATTGATAGTTTGACTAAGTGTGTTAAGTCAAACAAAAGTGATAATGCACTCGTAAGTTCCAGGAAGTTGTGTTATCCCAGAGTAAACTCATACAAAAAGGATAATTTGGCTAGGTGTGTTAAGCCAAACAAGGTGATTATGGTTTTGATAATTTGGCTAAGTGTGTTAAGCCAAACAAAGTGATGATAATGAACTTGTAAACCCAAGGAAGTTGTGTTATCCTAGAGTAAACTAGTGCACAAGATGATAGTTTGACTAAGTGTGTTAAGTCAAACAAGATGATGATTGATTGGATTCGATTGATCAATGATGAAGCTTGATTTGGAACAAAATAGCTTTGATGATTTGATGCTATGCTTACATGCACATTAGATGCAACTGATATTGATTATTGGATTGATGTTCTACAAAAGACAGAGCATGATAAGGAATGTCTTCTTGTCAAAATATGCCATGGGCTAGTGACTTGGATTTTGGATCACAAGTACTTCGACTAATTTTATTTCATATTTGCCAATGTTCAGATCACTTCATAAGTTGGATGATATAGATCAAGATTTTTTCATGAAGCAAGATGTAATTATCTGCCCCTAGTGTCTAGCAATGTTTGAACGACCATGGGTAGATTCTTGGATACGAATGGATATGGATTATCTTGCGATAAGATAAGGGTGCTCAGAATAGAGGAACGCTCATTCGGATAATGCTTCAAGGCTCAGATAGCGTTGGATAGGATGGGATCAGTGAAAATGACCCATGTCAAGATGTCTACCATAAGCCACTGTAAAGTGTGCACCAAAATTTTCCAAGATCAAGATAACTTGGAGTATGGATGCAGATGGAAAATGGATTGGATAAAGAGTTCATGGATGAACAGATGATATGACTGGAATGATAGCTTTATTATGGATGTGATAAGATGCTTTCTTTTGAACTGGCGCACGTAGATACTCGATTCTACACATGACGCCTGTTTGCCAGTTTTTCATCATGGTACCTGTCCAAAGTGCCACCGAAATGGTTTTTGCTGGAGGATGATTTTTTTCAATCCTTTTTCTGATTTTTTTGGATTTTTATATTTTTTGATTTTTTTGTTGTCACCACGATGCCTGTTTGCAAGGTTTTCATCAAGGTAACCATTTTTTCAGGACTTTTTCTGATTTTTTTGTATTTTCTGAGAGATTTTAAGCTGATACTGAACCACTTGGTGGTGCTGATGTTGATGCTTCTGTCATAATGTGCCATCGATATCCTACTTGTAGAAGTTGTCTTGCCAAGATATGTGCACTTGAATGCAACTTTTGAGATTCTTGATCTGCTTTGCTGATACCGGAGTTAACTCTGTCTTTGTGCGCACATCGCAATAGAGTGCCTTTTGAATCCTTATGATGAAGGGTCATTGCCAACACATGGTCAATGTGTGAATTGGATATCATGCGTGGAGGCGTGGATGGAGTGTGTTTAGGAATCAAAGATGGATTGGTTGGCAGTTTGGAACCTTTGACTCTCCAAACTTGGGAAGATGAGCAATAATGGGTGGATACAGAAGTGTGCATGGAATTAGGACCAACTGCTTGATACACTTTGTATGTTGCTTGAGAAGCTTTATTTTGCTTTTGTAGAACTCTTTGATGGATGCTTGCCCCATTTTTATTTTGCCCCACAGTTTCTTCGATTAATGGAGTTTGATAGGGATAGTCATTCTTTGTATTCTTTGGTATCCACTTGTATTTTATTTGTTCTTCGTGCTTCATCATTTGATTCAAATATTTCTTTTGACGTTGGTCCCAATTTGTGTATGGGGTGATGGGTGGATGAAGATTTATGACATGGCGGGTTGTATTATTGGCATCAGTTTCATCATAAGGATTCTTCGTGCTCCCCATGTTGACGTTTGCTCGAGACGAAGTTGCCCCCAGTTTTGTGGAGGTATTATTGATATGTTGAGATCCCTTGATTGTCAATAACCAAGGCCTTGACGCTTAGGATTGCCAAAAATCTGCACTGGTTCCAGGATACCTTGTTCATGTAGGCCTAATCCTCTGCCTTGATAATTCATTTGTTGAAACATTTTATTTGCAATAAGATATGATGTCCCTTGGAAACAAGGTGTTGCTCCTTCTCTGCTCTGTCATGGACCTTCAAATGTGTCAGCTTTTTTATTGACGAGATAGCTTGCTCTAAGAAAGGTGAGTGATCCAACTTTATAAGTGATAGGATCCTCCACATGTGGGATAAATTCCTGATTGATCTCTTTGGCTTGATCTTGTGACATATCATATTGTAGTGCTTCTTCAAGAAGTGTTGATGCTTCGCTGTCTACACAAAAGTCTTCCTCCTGAATCACTTCATAGGATGTTTCTTCTTCATGATCCATTTCTGATATGTCTCTGCATTTCTCTACATCTTGATCATGTGTACAAATTTTAAGAGTAGGAGACTCTTGTTCCTCAGTAAGAGTATGAGACTCTTGTTTTGAATGAAGATCATCTACAGGTCCATCCAAAGAAAACATCTCATGGGTAGATGGAAGAGTATGTGCTATGTGGATATGGTCATCATTTGCAACATCTTGTATAGATAGGAGAGTTTCCATTATATCATTGTAGTAGCTTGGAGATACAAATTCTCGATCTTGAGTTATTTTGGAATTGCTTTCAACATGCTTTGGATCAAGTTCTTGACATGGGTCAATTTCAAAGAATGGACTTCTTTCTTGGATATCTTCATTAGGAAGTGGCTCAATATTCTCTTGAACTTTGAGAGGATTTGGATCAAATGTTGAGATAGGGATTCCTTCAATATCTTTAACCATGAGGTCAAAGGATGTCAATATGTTGTTGGAAGGGCCATTACTAGACCTTGATGGAATATTTTGATCATGCTTTGGAATATGTTCTTGAGATATGTCCTCTAACTCATTAGGTGATGTAGAGACATTTTAAACATTATCATTGGTCGATGGATCGTAGATTATGTCAATGGGATCAAATAATTGTAACACATCTTGAAATAGATCACTAAAAAGTGGCTCTTGATGAACGACAATTTGATCAATGGATGGGGTAGACATATCTTCAATGTGCTCATTGATGGATTGATTTTGATCGTTGTTTTCAACAATTTTGGTGGAGGGATTGTCAATGTTCTCAAACATAGGATCAAATGATGTTAATGTTTCTTGGATTGGATCATTGTTGGGTATCGTCAGTGAGTTTTGATCGTGATTGAAAAGTGACTCTTGGTGTGTGATGATTTGATCATTGAATGGGATGGGAACATCTTCAATGTGTTCATTGATGGATAGATCTTGATCATTGTTTTCAACAATTGTGGTGGGAATCTGTTGCAAGCTTTGTTGTGGGATTAAGGCATGCGTTTGCTGCTGAGCCAACAACGCTTGTTGTTCATCATGTTGTTTTTGTGCCAACAAAGCTTTTTGTTGGGCTCTTTGTTGTGCTACTTCTTCTTGGATTGATTGCAATAGTGCGTAGAATTCTGCTTGCGCTTGCGCTTGTTGGGCTACTTGAGTCGCTTGTGCTTGAGCTTGTGTAGCTTGTTGGGCTTGGAGTGCCTTTTTGCGGGAAGCTTCTTGAGTGGTTTGCAATATGATGGAGAATGAATTGGTCGTGTTGTATTTTGGTGGTGGTGGCGGTGGTGGTGGAATGGGAATGGTGTTGATTGTTGGGATTGCTTGGATGGTTTCCATCTATTTTTGCGATGTTGATGGAAAAATGGGATGATTTGGTACGATGTTTTGATTTGGAATGATAGATTGAAATTGAACATTGTTGTGGTTGGGAATCATATTGCTTGGATTTAGGTAACTTTGATTTTGCATGGTGTTACCTTGACTTGAATCAACATATGGAGTTGCCAATATATTGCTAGGATTTTGAACAACATTAGGGGGATTTGCAAACATGTTGACCCCAAAGTTTACCAAGTGTCGATTTGAAATGGTCATGTTTGGTAAAGTTGCACTTGGTATGTATGGATTTTGTGGGATAATGTTGTTTGGAAAACTCATGCATTCGGCGTTTGGTTGATAGATTTGCAGATTTGGACTTGGATTTGAATCTATCATTGGGAAGGATGTTCCAAACTTTGGATCGGGCATACTCACATTCGTTGTACCATTGATATTTGTATGAGATAATGCTCCCATGTATGCATTGTACAAGCTTTGATAATCAAATGGTATTGCAAGGCTTGGATAGTTTGGTTGAATCGAATTGCTCATGATGGATGGATCAAATTTATATTCTATGTCCCTCTTGTGTTGAGATCGATTTTGAACCATAAAATGAAGATCAATTTTCAAGAATGTAAGAGATGAACCTCTAATCCTTTAGATTGGTCTAAACCTTAGGTTCAAAGAAGTGAAGAACTAGGATAATTGAAGGATCAAAGCGATGATGAGGATGAGATAAATGGAAGATGAGTGATACGGATGAATGGAACTCTTAAAGAAACTTTGAAAGAAATGCTAAAACTTTTAGGACTTTGATTTGATTGATTCGTGATTGGATTGATGGTTTGACTAGGTGTGTTAAGTCAAACAAGTGTGATGAATGTAATCGTAAAACTCTAGGAAGTTGTTTTATCCAAGAGTGAACTCCTACAAGATGGTAGTTTGACTTAGTGTGTCAAGTCAAATGAGGTGATGATTTGATAATTTGGCTAGGTGTGTTAAGCCAAACAAGATGAACTCGTAAACCCTAGGAAGTTGTATTATCCAAGAGAGAACTCATGTATAAGATGATGGTTTGACTAGATGTGTTAAGTCAAACAAAGAGGTTTTGATTTCGCCTAGAAGTTTAGCATAACAAATGACAAAGATTCTAAGAGTTGTTGGTGAGATGGAAATTTGATTGATTTCAATGGTTGAAAGATGGATGAAAGTGATTGAATTTGATCCTAGACTTGAGCTTGAATAACACTTCTACTTACAAGATCTCGATGTTGAAGAACACGCTATATTCTGAACTCGAAAAGTCTCTCAAGATGCTCCTCACTAGCTTTCACACTAAGCTTTTTGAACTTTGGTTTTTTGGGATTTTGATCATGTTAGAAAACACATGTGTAATCAAATTTGTCTTTTATCTTGCCTTAGTGAATCCTTTTTACCAAAATCACTTGCTTGATTATGTTTTCAAACTGAATGTCTAATGTCCTACTTTCGCTTTCATCCCACAATGTCCATTATGTGGAAATCAAAGAAATTAGGGCAAAAGTTTCTTAGGTTTATCCTTAGTGAAAACAAATAATGATAGAATTCAAGCACTTAGAAACCTCTAAGGATATGATCCCTAGGGAAAGCAAGAGTACTCAAATTCGTCAAAGGATATTTGTTTCCTCTAAGGTGTTTGAAATTTGAGGCTCTTGTGAATGTTCGTTTTTCAATGTTTTGAATCCAAGCAAAGTATTTTTGATTCCAAGCACTTTTACAACCCGAGGATGATGAGGTAATATCTTGTTGGGTTCCCACTTGGATAAATCCAGTTGCGCATATCTTGTGTGAATGGCTAAATGCTTGACCACACTGGCTCCCCTCCACGACACTCACTTATTTGGGTTAGCCAAGCATTAGTACCCATGAATCTCCCATGGCATACTTTCCATTTCTACAACAAAACCGTATGTATGTGTGGGGCGGCTTCAGAGGACATGACCTCTTGCACCAACAAGATAGACAAGGTTTTGGCCAATTTCTAAACAAGGGGTTCTAATTCGGGCATTCCGTTCGTGGGGGATTATCCAACGTCGGCGAGAGTCCATTGCTGTCCATCTCGTCAGAATAATCCTCGTGATATTGGCCTTTTTTCCAATATCCACACTTATATACCGGTTGGAAGTCGCTTGGCTTTAGCGTGTTCCCGGTTGGGTCATTCCCTTGGGTGATTACTTTTTCCCATAAGGCAGGCCCTCTAAGATAAACAATAGCGAGCTAACATATCCTGTCCTTCACACAACCTTCGTTGAAAAAGAAAGGGGAGAACCTCCGCAATATATCTTGCTCACACTCGCATGTTTTGTTCAATTTTAGATCCCAAATTGAAGTGTGGAGGCAATCTTTTTGACAACTTAATATCATGAAAAAAAAACTTTTGATTCTCAAGATCGCCATGAGGCGTGAGAGAAGCGCATACGTCTTTTTGATGATATTACTTTGTGAAAAAGATTGCAAAATATGAAAAACAGTTGTTCATTTTAAGTCCAAAAAGCAGTGATGAGTTCATTTTAGGAGCACCAAAATGAAGTGTGAAGTTGATTGTTCAGTTTTACACCAAATTGAAAATTCTAGTGTGTTTGTAAAGTTCAATTTTACCCAACTTTGAAAATAAATCCAATCAATGATTGATTTTAGACCCAAATTGAAAGTGAGTTGGTTTGAAATAGAAAAATAGAGTGGAAATTAAAGCTCTGGATTATAACCACAAGCATTAAAAAATGCTTTTGTCAAGTTCAAGTTCAAGTTTTCCAACTCTGATTAGTTCGTCTTTGTTTAATTCTAACGTTTTCCACCAATACCAACCTATTCTATGTTGGATTGGTGCCCTCCATGAGAATGTGAGAGAGCCCTTTCCCAATCCCTTTCCAAGCCAATAGACAATGAGTTGCTATGAGCTCAAGTTGCCTATAGTGTAGATGCATTCAAAAATGTGTTGTAGAAATGAGAGAAGATGGCTTGCATTTATAGGAAAAGTTGATAGAAGAGAGGCCAAAATTAGGAAATGTGGGACTAAATCCCATCCAATAGGATAGAGACATTTGTCATAATGGGATTGGTCAAAGCTTGTGCAAGTTTTGGCCAATGTGCCCATTCAAATTTAAAAAATGTTAATAAATGCATGTTGTTGAGAGTTTTGGGGGGGAATAATCTTTGTTCAAAAAATTCAAAGATGAGAGTTATTGAGGGAAAATAACTCTTTTTAATAAATCAATAAATTGATTTATTGATGCAAGTTGGTGGGTTAGTTAGGAGTTTAGATTTGACTCTAGTTGAGTCAAAAGCTAGAGAATGATAATCATGATTAGAAGTTAATTAATTTAGATTAATTAACTTAGGGGATTTTAGGGATTTGATATTTGATTTTAAATCAGTTTGATTTATTAAATCAAATAAGAAGAACCTTAGGAACTTAATTAAATAATTTGATTTATTTAATTAAGCTTGATGAACCTTAGGATTAAATCAATAAATTGCTTTAATTTATTAGTAGACGAAATGAATGCATGATGTTAGTTACAGTGGAATGCATAATGTTATTTTTGGATGTCTACAATGTGAAATATCTCATTCTTTTAATGGATTCAAAGTGGTAGTTATTCTTGGTCATTGGGTGCACAATAATGAGAGTTCGGTTACAACTTCTTGCAGTGGTATTCGAGGATACTTTTGTTCCATTAAAATCCTTCAGATCTGTAAATGTTTTTAATGGTGTATGCATTGTACTGATTCTATTTCAGATGGTATTATTGGTGCAGATTCTTTGTATGGTCAAGGTTTAGAGATCAAACCTGCGTTTAATACTTTGTCTCTTTCTGGAGAAAACTTTACCTTCATGGTTGTTGAGGGTTTCACAGCTACTCACAAAAATTGCACATTTTATCTCGTATAAAATCTCTAGATAATGAGATATATTCTTGTTTGTAACATTGGTAATTAAGGGAGATATTAGTATGAGGATAAAAAATGGATTTATCACTAGATTTTTGAAAAGAGAGAGATAAACAGTCTGAGAAAAATATGAGAGATTGAACATAGCATTCATATATGGTGTATTTTGATAGACATGTTTTATTCTGAGATTGTAAATCTGAAAAATAAGACCACTACAAGTTGTCTTAAGATGAGATAATGTCTAGAATTCTAAATGTTCAACTGAGAACCTTGAGGGTTGTAGGGATTGTCTATTGAGAGGCACTTGTGAGAAAAGAGAGAAATAGAGAGACCCTTTGTATCATTGTATTCAAGTAAACTAAAATGAGGTTTGTACTCCTTGAAATTTGTGTTTCAAAAGAGGGGTCGATCCTCCTTGACTTGGTGCTCAAAAATCAGCTTATAAGGTATTGTTAAATGTGGTTTTTCAAAATATAAGCCTAAAAAGTAGTATTTTAGGAGTCGTTTTTCTACCCGACAAGGGTTTTCCACTCAGCATATCTTGTGTCACTTTTCTCATCTATTGTTCCTCTGATTTATTGTGTGAATTATGTATTATGCAATATTTCAGTGTCATACTTCTCATTCAATTATATGTGATTGCATTTAATATATGGATGAGTTAATCATTGAAAAATGAGAGCATAAATCTATTTTGTTTCAGTTTCTCTAAAATTTGTCAAATCAGTTCATGGCACTGATTTACCCCCCTCTCTCAATGTCTTTTTCACTCCAAAAAAATGACTACTAGAACTCGAACCTAGAAAGGATAAGCAACCTCTATGGGTGAAGAAGACAACACACTGAGTAAGTCGATTACATCTCCTGCTCTTTCGTCTCCTACATTAAATGCTTATGTAAATAGTGTTGGTATTAGTGAGGACTCATGAGAAGTTGTTGTCTCTAATGTGGATCATGGAATTTTATCTGTCGAGAATTTTTTTGACACTGAGTATAATATATCTAGAGAAGAGGATAGGTGGGGTTTATGGGAAAAATATAAATAGTTTCTAGAGGCCATGACACTTGGTACTATGTCTATTTTCAATGGAAAAAAATTTAAACCACGAGGAGCATCTACTGATAAGGAGGTACCTCTTCCTCAAGATGAAGATCAAACAAATAAATCATATTATACTCGTACCCCAAGTGAGGCAATATATATCCCTGAAAATGAAGTTGATATAGATAAGGATATGCAAGCTTGGGTTGAGGAAGAGAAGATGTTGCAAGAGGCAAAGGATAATAGGGAGAAGAAAAGAAAAGAAACTCTAGAAAGAGTCTGAGCCAAGCAGCTCGAGAGGAACACCCAGAAGCTCAAGGTGCAGAAGATGAGAGAAGATGCTGCTAAATGAAAGGCCTTTGAAGAAAATTTGGCTAACGCAGCTGCTAAAAGGGCCCGTGAGATTCCTAAAGTAACAATTTCCATGAGAACCTCAACTGCAACAGCATACACCTCTTCTATCCTAGCTACAAAAACCTCTAACCCACCTATTGCATCCAAGAAAATAACCTTTGTTGATCATGAGAAATATTCCATGGACTAGTCTAAGAAAAATTCTTCAATTCTTTTAACCCCAAAACCAACACTAATGCCAATGCTGAAACCAACACTTCTATTGATAAAGGAATTAAGCATAATCCCAGACTATTAGATGCACCCCCAAATCCTGAAATATTGTGGTTACAATTGACAAATGATCAATTGCAGGAAGAATTGAGGAACACAGAGATAGAAGCTGCAAATGCCGAGATGGAAAGGAAAATTGCTTTCCATAAGATGTTTGTGCCCAATGGCAATGCATCTAGTTCAAGAAAAAATGATGGTGGATCACAAAATAAGAATTCTAAAAACAAGACTCCCAAAGGGGGTGGTGGAGGTGTTAATGGTAGCTCCTACTCGAGTGATGATGAGGGAAACCGTAAGAAGAAGGGAAGTAATGGCGATAATAGAAAAGACAAAAAGGGACATCGATCAGATGATAAGCAAGAGGATGAGAAAAGGGATGCGCAGAAAGATAGACATTCTAGGGAGCCACCCTAGGTTGATAGATATACAATTATGTTTTGACAATATTAGGGGTATCCAAATTTGGTCCCTAATAATTCACGAAAGAATCTCCCGAAGTTCACTGTTAACAATTCTTTTAGTGGTAAACATCACCAAAAGGATTTTCAGAGTTTTGTTGAAGACTTTGAATAATGGGATGATGATGTGGCAATGAAGTATTTTATGCAATCCTTTACTGAAGATGCTAGGGATTGGTACACAGGGTTGTTTGATTCAAGTATTGAATCTAAAGAAGCCTTATATAGACTATTTAGAGCACAGTATGGGGATCAAAATGATCCCAGGTCCAGGGTGAATGATTTCAACAACATCACCAAAGAGAATAATGAAATGGCCACTGAATTCAATGTGAGGTTTCAAAAAGCCATGCTTAGGGTCCCTGGACCTGAGGCCAAATGAAAATTCTTGTTTAGTAGTATATTTTAATGCTTATGATTCTAAAATGTGTTATTTTCTTAGGGAAAAGAACCCTCAATTTCTAAGAGAAGCATATAAGATGGTCATTAACATTGAGACCAATAGAAGGGCTTCGAGCAAGGTGGGAAGAAGGGAAGAACCTAGAGCTTCCACAAATACAAGAAATCAAACTGAGAAGACTAGAAAAGTTGTGGCTTTTGATGAAAAGAAAGATCACGTTCTCAACCTGCTACAAAAGTAAGCTAAAAGTGAGAATCCCCATTTCCAAAGAAATGAGAGGCCTCCTAGGCTGCAAGATTTCCCTTATCACACTAACTGGAACAATGGGAAACCAATACAAGGAAATTAGAGAAATGCTCAAATGTCATTGAATCCCTTGTAGAAGCATTCTACTAATGTGACAAAATATTTTCCATGGTATGGGGTATGTCAGATGCCTCATTCATCACAACAGTGTACAGTGGCACAATCAGTAGAAGCATCCCAAGATGACCACGGACAATCTCCACTTCCCAATAATCAAGATGCAATGAAAAATGTGCTACTAACTTCATAATATTTTTCTTGTGATGATTATTACTCATATGATGAGCCATCTAGGGGATATGTTGACATGCAAAGGAAAAAAACTGATGTGCATCACCAACAAGTGTTCTTAGATGAATAAGATTATGGTGATCATTTTTTGAATGATTTTTAAATAGATAATACTATTTTGAGACCCTCTAATGAAGAGATTGAGAACTAGACAATTTCTCTAGTTGCTAGGCAAAGAAACAACATGAAGTTAAGAAATAGAATTTCCCTAGGAGATTCAGGCAAACCTTGTAGTTTGTTCATCAAAGAGAAGGATGTAGAGGGTGTAGATGTGAAAGTAAATGAAAAGAAATTAGATCCAAATCCCAAGGAGGTTAAGGAAGCTATAATTTGGGTGAAGAAAGTGGATAAAGCTAAGACAAATTGTGAGGTTGCCTCCCAAAATACTAAGGTCAAGGATATGTAGTCTAACTCTGATAAGATTCCAAAAAGGGGTGAGAAGGTAACATCTGAGGTCATAAATTTCCTTGAATTACCAAAATATACTTTAGTGGATATGTTTCAAGTACTCTCCCAGGTCAAAGTTACTATCCCTTTTTAGAAATGATGCGGATAAATGAACATGACGATAAAGTTGTTGCACTTATCAATAACATTGCTAAAAATAAATAGGATAAGGTAATATTTGATCAAAATGATTCAAATAAGGATGAAGAGAAGAAAGGTTCTATTGAGCAACCAACCATTGAAAACCATCAAATATACTTGGGCACTACTATCATAACTAACCCCAATCGTGTGAACCCTTTTTCTTGAGTTTGATTATTGATGGAAAAATGCTAAGAAATTGTATGATTGACTCTAGAGATTCCAACAATGTAATTCCAATGAAGATAATGTATTCAATGGGCTTGAAGGTAGATAGTACTTATGATAATTTCTATGCAATGGATTCTAGAGAAGTGCCAGTCATAGGAGTTATCAATAGTGTTCGATATAGGCTGGCAACATTCCTAGAAAAGGAGTTGCACATGAGTGGTACAGTGGTCGATATCCCACCCAACTATTGGATGCTACTATCAAGGCATTGGAGTGCTTCCATGGGTGGGAGCATACAGTATGAATTATCCTTTGCTACCTTTTCTATTGACCAGAATAAATTTTGTGGAGACAGACTTAGAAAAATTCCATGTTGAAGAGGACATGCCAAAAGAAGAAGTACAACTTGCACTCATTGAAAATGAAGTGTTGAATGTATAATCGGATGATGACCTATGGAAAATGTACTTTGATGGAGCATGCTCCAAATAAGGCTCAAGAGCAAGGATCATTTTTATTTACCCTCAAGGTAAAATGTTCAAGTACTTTTTTCTGCTACAATTCGCTTCTACTAACAATTTTGTTGAGTATGAGGCCCTTTTATTTGGTTTGAAGTTAGCTTCAAAACATGGTATCAAGTCATTAAAGGTGTTAGGAGATTTTGAATTAGTTTTCACCTAGATTAGATCTCGTTTATAACCAAGGATAAAAGACTTAGATGGTATAGAAATGCAGTTTGGGACACTATTGAGACCTTTGATCCTTTTGGCATAGATTGGGTTGAGACGGGGAAAAATATTAGAGATGACTTATTAGCCAATATTTTTTCTTAAACATGATGATGTTGCATTTGATGGTATTTCAAAAATTGAGGTACAAACTAGGCCTACAATACTAGATAACATTTGTAATTGGCAAGTGTTTGATTATGACAATGAAATTTTAAGGTTTTTGCATTGCATTGATTAGTATGAAATCTAGGAGATAGATTTTGGCTCATTTATGGTGGAAGTTGATGGAAAAGAGACCCTTTTTGGGAATGAAATAATTTAGTTTTAAAAAAACACTATTCCTAGAGGTTTGGTTGCACTCCGGAGGGTGTTTGATGGCCCTGACAAGTCAAATGCTAAGTAGGCACCTTCCAACAAATAATATTTAGAAGAGATAAACTTAGGAGTAAAGAATTCTCCTAAGAAGTGATATATTGGTAGAAATATGAAGCCTCATGTTAAAAATATGTTAATTGCCTTACTTAGAAAGTATAGGCATGTTTTTTCTTGGTCATATGATGACCTCAAGGCATATAGGGAAGATTTGTTTCAGCATGAAATTTCATTGAAGCCAAAAATGAAACCATTTAGGCAAAAATAGAGGCCGATTAATCCAAACCTACAACCTAAGATGCAGGAAGAACTAGTCAAGTTAAGAGATGCTAGGATTATTAAGCCCATTAGGCACTAATCCTGGGTTTCAAACCTTGTGCCTATAACGAAGAAGAATGGTGATATTAGACTGTGTGTTGACTTCATAAATATAATTTTTTCTTCCTTGAAAGAAAACTATCCATTGCCCAACACGGAAGCCATGTTGCAAAAGGTTAGAGGATGTGAACTACTCTCCATGATGTATGGGTTCTATGGTTACAAAAAGGTGATGGTCAAGGAATCTAAGTAGTTCAAGACTGCATTTACAACACCTTGGGCAACATATGTTTATGTGAGAATGTCATTCGGCTTAATGAACGTTGGTGCAACTTTCCAAAGGGATATGGATGTAGCCTTTGCAAATTTTATTGAACTTTTTCTTGCAATTTATCAAGATGACCTCACTACTCACACCAAGAAACATGATGATCATTATTCTCATTTGGAGAAAATCTTTTCTAGGACCTTGGAATGGGATATCTTTGAATCCCATGAAATGTGCTTTCGGAGTGAAAGAAGGGAAGCTACTAGGACACAATGTTTCAAAGGAAGGGGTTCAAATTGATCTAGAGAGAGTAGCAACTATTGACAAGATTGCACAACAAAGAAATGTGAAAGGTATCCAATCTTTCTTTGGGAAAATTAAATTGGTAAGGAGAACTTTTATAAATTTTGTTGAAATTATCTACCCTATTTCCAAGATGCTAAAGAAAGGAGAAAAGGTAATATGGATAGAGGAACCCTGCAAGTTATTTCAAGCTATTAAGGATGTTATCAAGGAGGCTCCTATGCTTAAATCACCTAATTATTCAAATCCTTTTTTATGTTTTCTTCTTTCCATAATATCCCATGGGTTTTGTTGCATAAGAATGATGATGGATTTGAACAACCAATTGTATTTTTTAGTAAATAATTGCAAGTTGTGAAGTTGAAATATGATGTAATAGAGAAACATGCATATTCCTTAGTAAAGGCTGTCAAACATTTCAAGCCTTATTTGATGGGAGAAACAGTTGTAGCTTATGTTCCAATAGTTGCAGTTAAAGATATTTTTACTCAACATGAGACCACAGGGAGACGGTGCAGATGGATGAGTAGGATCCAAGAGTTTAATATTGACATATAGATTAAAAATCTTGTGAGAGGTTAGGGTTTGGCTAAGCGAATGGTTGAGACCAATTTAGAGGCCAATTACATAAATCAGATAGAGCAAGAGAATGTTCCACCCATCTATGATATGCAGACCTATGGCTGATATAGGAGGATTGTTGAGTATTTACACACAATACAGTGCCCCGAAGGCATGCCACTCAATGAGAAAAGGAATACAATTACAAGAAAATAAGTATCTCATCATTGATGGTGAGCTTTACTGGATGATTCCTGAGGGTGTCATACTTATATGTGTGGATGGTGATAAGGCCAGGAAGATTTACTAATGGAAATGCACAAATTAGCTTGTGGAGGTCACTAAATGGTCAAGACAACTACTCATAAGATCTTGAGGGCTAGTTTTTGGTGGTTGACTATGTTCAAGGATGCCCATAGGTATTGTTGATCATCAAATCTTGCGCTTCTTCGACAGTCTTATGGGAAATTCAGTGAGTGGGGGATAATATGTGGGTATGTGTAGGATCATCATGGAAAAAACAGGCCCTTAAGTGGCAATAAAAATTAAGAAAATTAGAGTTAGGCAACTTGATGTAAAAATTTGAATAATTTATCTGTATTATTTTAAAAATATGTAAGAATAGAATTTGTATAAAATTGAATATAGTTTCTAAACTACTAGGTTTATTTAAAAAAAATAAAAATCTATTTGGTGAAAATTTGAAATTTCAATGTAGTAGTACTTAAATTTCAGGGAAAAAATAAGAAGTAGGTGTTTGTCTGACCACCCTAACCACAATAAAATGATAATATTCTTTTACAATATTTTACATATAAGTAGAGGACTCATGTCCCGATGTGATGCATACTTTTTTTTATTTTTTTTCCAAGTAAATAATTAATTATGAATGTTTTATTACGAATTTTAATCCTATAGTATGTAAAGCATAGAATGTGATGCATTTTTTAGATTAAAAAAATGTGATACCATTTGAAAGATATAGATGTTTTTCAATCAGCCTATCAATCAGGACTTTAGTCATAATTCAAATAAAAAATGAATAATAATTATTTATTAAATTCAAAGTAAAGCATAATTTATATCAGTGAAAAGCTGAGAATCTCGTTTAAAAACCCTTTTCATTTCATTAAATTTGGGTAAAACAAATGTTGTCAGCCACATGGGCCATCATATCACTTACATATCACCACATTTTGGCCCATTGTGATCCTGCACAAACCCATGCATCTCACTAAATACCTCCGAGATTTTTATAGAAATCTAACTCTTCTCTGAGTTAGAGAGAAGGAAAAAATAAATGCAAACAAAAAAAAATATGAAAGATGGGGATGTGCCAATGCTTTTATAACATTTCAAAATCACAAACTTCCCTCTATGAGTGATATGTTAGACACAAAACACCACTTCCCTTCATTGGTAGGAAGAGAACAAACACCAGAGGCTCGATACAAGAACAAATGCAGCCATTTGATCAACCCTTGGGAAATGCATATTAAGATTTGAATCAAACATAGAAGTTTCAGACTTAAGAGAAAAACATTCTAAAAGCAATACAAACCCTTCCTCTTAATATAGCATATTATGAAAGAAATGATAACCTTTCAAAGAAAACGAAGAAGTCTAATGAAATAGTCCACTTTCTAATTTTTATGATTTATTCATATGCACAGACAATGTAGAAATCCGATAACCAAAACTATTCAAATCAACAAGACACAGTGTTCTATTCTAGAAAAATATATAATGAAAGAAGTATTGAAAAAGACCATATCATGCATAGTTTAAAGTATTTCTTCAGAATAACCTCTATTTCAGATTCAAATGAACTTTAAAAAAAAGATCGGATTCTAATCTGATAATATTTTGATCATAAAATGGACATAACATGCCAGAGTGAAGCAATATTCATTAAACTTTTAAAAATAAATTCTTTTTCTAGCTAAGAAATCTGAAAACACTTTTCAAATAGGATTTTTTTTTGGATCCCTTGCTTCATACTTGCCGCTTCTAATATATAGCCACCTCAGAAGAGAAAACATCGACCTCCTTTAGAGTTAATGACTACCAGATGTCCAAACTTGATAGCTTGGAATTTTGGCTCTAGATATTTTTCAGCTACCATATTTATGGCATTTAGATATTTCAAAAGGATCAACCCTTGTAATTTCTCTGATCCCAAAAGATAGTTTGATAATTAGTACTATCGATCACCCAAGTGGATTCAGTGGCACCAAATCATATCTCTTTACTCACAAAAAGTATAACGCATTTCATTGAACTTTGAGTTGAACATTCCTTTGTAGAGATACAATGCGAAGGGGTGATGTGTCAAAATGGGGGACAACTTCATCTCTACAAAAAGTGAAAATAAGAAAATTATCATCAGATCGACATGTGGTCTCTTTTTTGACAAGAAAGAAAATATTCATTAAGAGACGTGCATCCACCATGTGGCCTATTGTGCGTCTATTGAAAATACAAAATCCTTGTGCAAGGATACTCTTGAAAATGAAATAAAGTCTAATGATAAAACATACACAAAGGAAAAAAAATCTTCACAGTTCTAGCGACTCACAAGGGGCCTTCACTTGGCACGAACCGAGACCTCTGGTTATTCTTGGATTTTAAGGAAGGTAGAATGTAGTGTCTTCTAATTTGTGTCACTTGGTTAGTCAAGACTACTAAATGCCTTATATGCTTGATCTAGCTCAAAAAACTCCTTGAAAGAAACAAATCCCCATCTCATCAAAACAACACCCAAGTGATAATAGAGGCGTGAAAGCTTGAGGACCTCACTCTCAATGTCATGTGTTATTGGTGTTGAGATTGGGCCTAGAAGATCTAAAGGAGTCTAAACCGTATTTCAGTCCTCCTCCGTAACCTGCTCAACTGACAGTACATCTCCATTTTCTGAAAAGAAAGGAGGCAACGCATAACTATATAAGATCCCAAAATCCTTCTTGATTTCATCAACCCCCTTATTTAAAATTGTTTGGATATTCTTGTTCTTGGATTCCACCTTATGATAGTAGGTGAATTCACTTTCTTTACTAGAGGCTTCCCTTCGATCCATTATGCCTGCACCTTTCAGGGCCTCATCCGTTGCCACACAAAGCTTGGAGATTAAATTCTAGGACTCGTCCAGTTGGGGAGCATATTCTTGAAGGGTTTGATTGACTAACAAGCCCACTCTTTCACTTATTTCTCAGGTATCCCTTAGGAATTGTAAGGCTAGTTTCATGACATCGAGTAAAATAATGATTTGCTCCTAGTAAGCAGATACCAAATTTTTATGTATAGGAAGGGTTGCAGATTTCTATGTAGCGATTAACTCCTCCTGTATATGAGCTTCCTTTGCTTTCAATATTTTTTTGATTTGATCTCTCTTGTCGAGGGATTCTCCTAGCTCTGCAACTAGAGTTTGGGTTTCCTAAATCCAAGTATGTGAAGCAGCCTTGACTTCTTGCTTATCACTTCTTAGCTTTTCAATCTCATGGGAAGCCTGAGCTCGGGTGCTATCTAACTCCTTATTTACATCTGCCCGAACATGTTGGTGTTCCTTAATAGACTAACACTCAGTTGCGAGTCCACTCTTAAATCTATCAATCTCGGTGTAGAGCTAGATCTTCTCATCCTGGAGTGCTTCATGAGATGTTGTTGCTTCATTTTGTTGGTCTTGTACCTACAATATGTAGGTCATCTCTTCATTTCAGGCCTTGAGCTTTGATTGCAGATGGTTCACCGTCTCTTTTACGTTTTCCAGTTCACCCTCATTCTTTCTTAGCTTTCGATCTAGCCCCACATAGTCTGTGTATACCACCTTCTGAGTGGTCTTTGCCAAATTCACCTTGTCGGAAGGGAGGATTTCATTCAAATCCAAACATACTCCATGGATATCATAATCCTCCAGCTGTATCTACCCCTTAGGTCGGCCTACGAGTGGCTTCATGGTGGTTATCCACATAGAATTTTTCTCTTCACTAAAACACGTCTGAATCTTCTTAGAGGCTGGAAGTTCAACATTCTTCTCACTTCTTTTCAACTTTCTATTTTGTCAGGCTTGCCTAGTTGCATCAAAATGCTTCTAAAGAGTCTGCAAGGTACCAATACTCTGTGCTACCATAGAAGCACCAGGAGGGAGACTGAAAAGAGTAAGATACAAGGATACTTTGGATGTATGGGCATGTGGGGCGGAAAATGGGAGACTAATCATTGAGAATGGTGAGATGCCAAATTGAGATTGGGAACTTGTAGTACCAGTTGAAGTAAAAAGAGTAGCAGATGAGGCAGACAACCTCTATTCAACTGCGGGTGAGCCTCGGGTAACAGGTAGCATGGATGAATCAACTTTCTCTATGGGGGTTGAGGAGTCCAATTTTTGGGTTAATTATGGGTTAAATCCATGGTCTATTTGTTGAGATTATCATGAAATTTGACATTGCAAGCTGATACATTTTATAGTTTCTTTTAGACCTTCTGACATTTGGATTTAATTCCCTCTCTACCAATTTTAATGATATTTGACTTAATATGTGAACTATCTATATTATCTTGCATGTGATTGATGGATTTTATTTTAGATAATTTTTGCTATGCAGTTATTATGTGTACTGACATTGCCATTCAGACATGATTGGAAATGCCAAGTTAAGGAATGTAGCTGCCAACTGCTCATGCAGAGGATGCACGTGATGGTTAACCGGAGGAATCCGACAAAAGATTCCTTGTTATCCACATGTAACCGTTACGTGTCAATATTTAATGTCATTGAGAAATGCGGGTGTTACTAGAATGGTTGAGTCCACATTTGGGCTTGTATGTTTGACTAGATTCCCCTACATGTGTAATCATCCTTCCACTCTTCTTCACTTACCCTAAATGGAATCCTCTCAGTTAGGGGGAGTTGATGGCCCTCTTTAGCTGATAAATAAGGCTTGAATCCTCCTTCCCCGAGCTAGCGAGTTAGTGAGTTGATCACCATGTTATTGTACAAGCTCTTTCTGTAATTGTGTTTTCCAATGAATGAAATGAGATTTTAAATCAACTGTCTGACTTCAATCTAAGGTTGTAGTAGTTTAAGAGGATACTCATCTAGGGGGGCCCACTTGGTGAGTAATCCATTAGCCTAGATAGATTAGTATTAGCTTCTATTTAGTAGTTAGTAAGAATATGGCATTGACTGTTCTTGCATCCACTAGAAGTCCATTATGTGACTGTTCCTATAGCCAAAGCAGGCAAAGTAGTTTCTTGTTTGTTGTTCACATTTTCATTCCTATTGTGCATGTTCAATTTAAGTTTGATTGAGTGATGTTCAACATTTACCTTGTTTCCTTTCATGTAATTTAGCTTCAACATTAGTCTCTCTTAGTTGTAGAATGAAGATGACTACTTTGAAGTCCCTAGTGCACATAGTATGCTAATCCATTTCAAGTTCATGTCCCTGGGTTGACAATTTAAGTGTACCTTCATGATGGTTAAGATGGCTATTCAGGTTGGATGTCCAATTTCTAAATCATGGATGTAAAGACTTAGTTATTAAAATCATTGTAGGAGGTTGACATTTTTTGCACCATTGTCAGGGATAGTGTCAAACTAGGGAGTCCTTTGGAGTCATTGTTAGTTTTTTTCTGATGTAGTATTTCTGGAGTTTGTTGTTAGTGTTAGAAGTTATGATCCACTATTTTTCCCCACCCATTCTTTGTGTGAGTTGGCTCATACCGAGTTGATATTGCATGCACAAAATAAGAAGAGATTCTTATAGCAGATTTATTCCTAATAATCTAGAGCCATTTCAGCTAGTAGAGCTTCAAAATCTACCCAAAAATGAAGAAGAAGAAGGGCCACAACCCTTTACTGGTATATTCCCTGACTTGACCAGTTCGGAAGTTTCCCTTGAAGATCAAAATCTTGTTGAAGAAGTATTTATTCTAGAATCTCATCAAGAAAATATGGCTGATACAAATGGAGATAGGCTTAATAGGCAGAACCAACCAACTTTTCCTTTCTCCATTACTGAACAAAATGAAGTAGATAAGCTCAATAATATCTTTGTTGCAATCCTTCCTAAGTTATATCAACTTGTCATAGAAGATCTTGATACATTCTTGTTTGAGTTTGATATACTCTGTAGAAGCTATGATTATACCACTGATGCCCACAGACTTAAGCTATTTCCTGCCACTTTGAAAGAAGTTTCATTAAGATTCTTTATGGACCTTGGAAGAAACATCATGGCAACTTGACAAGATATGAAGAAAAATTTCCTTGAAAAATATAAGGAGTATTGTAGCCCGGTAGTGACCTGAGAGGAGGTGGAAATTTCATAATGCAACAAAAGGAAGATGAGAGCCTGAAGGATTTTATTTCAAGGTTTATATTTTGTCTATAGAAATCTCCACATCACACACCAATGAAGACTCACCAAAGTTACTCTTTCTGAGAGGAATTAATTAAGGTTGCACTGATGGCTTGGACTTGATGGCTAGAGGAGATATCACTCAAGTCCCTTGGGATGGTATCAAGAAAATATGCCAAAACTATTCTAGGGAAGCTTCAAAGAAAGGAAGAGCCTACCAACCCTCTATGGGTAAGTCATCCAGCAGTGGAGTCTCAACGATGGAGATTATTAATTTTTTGGCAAATTTCAAGCAAGATATCATCAATAATCTAGCTAGTCATGTGGATACACTTCAAGCTAAGAAGAAACATGAGGAGGCAGAGGGAACATTGACATAATATTTCCCCCATTGTAGACAGAAGAAGGAATATAGTTGCAAGGTGATGGCTAACATTGATAGTAAGTTCATTCCACCTGAATTCAAACCAATCCAAACTGAGGAAGACCAAGTCTATTTTGTTGCACAGAAAAGTCCATGGGCTTCAAGACAAGGTATGCCACCAGATCCACTATCTTTTACTAAGCCATATTCTTATTCATCTAGTAACCAATGGAAGCCACCCTATCCATCCAACTATGGAGGATATCCACCATAGTCTTGGAATAACCCTCCCAATGCTTGGTTCAATTATCAAAATTCCTCACCTCGATGCAAACAACCTCAGGGGAATTAGCAGTAGTTTCAAGAACCTTGGCAACCACTTTTTGGAAACTGGCAAAAAAAATCTCAATGGAGAGGTGGCTAGAAATGGCCAAATAAAACAACAAGCTACATGCAACCACCTTCTCAACCCCAACAACCTGCTATAATTCCTCCTCCTACTGATCTGAGTTCAAAGTTTCCCAAACCTATCAGTTATAAGCCCAACCCACACCAAGCCCGAATAACAAACCACAACAAGAACATGTATATTTTCTTGATCCAAATCAATTCCCTACATATGGGTATGTGTAGGATCATGATGGGCCAAAAAGTGGCGATATCTAAGTGATATAATGGCCCATGTGGCTGATGACTTTTTTTTTACCCAAAATTGATTAAATGAAAAGGGTTTTTAAAGGAGATTCTTAGAGTTCCACCAATATAAATTATATGCTTTATTTTGAATTTAATAAATAATTATTATTCATTGTCTATTTGAATTATGACTAAAGTCCTGATTGATAAGTTGATTGAAAAAATATATAACTTTCAAACAGTATCATATTTTTTAAATTTGAAACATGTGTGCCATTCTATGCTTTGTATACTATAGGATTTTAAAAAAAAAAAGAATTTCATGAAGTTTTGACCAAGTTAAGGTGGTTAGACATACAAGTTTTGATATTTTTAAAAATTTGTAATAAAAAAATCATAATTAATTACTTACTTGGAAAAAAATTACAAAAAAATATGCATCACATCGGGACATGAGTCCCCCTACTTATATATCTAAAATATTATAAGAAATAATATTCACCAAGTAGATTTAAAAAATAAAAATAAACCTAGTACTTTAGAAACTACATTCAATTTGATATAGATTCTATTCTTATATATTTTTGAAATAATGTAGATAACTTATTCAATTTTTTATGTCAATTTTCCTAACTCTGATTTTCTAAATTTTATTGCCACTTAAGGGCTACTTTTTTCCATGATGATCCTACACATGCCCATATGTTGTGAGTTTGAGTGACATACATCTACATTCAGGAACTACCTTGTCAGCTCCATCCACCCCCATTATCACTGAGCTTCCTGTGGAAGAGAAATAAGAATCCTGAACCAGCTCTAGCCAAGTAAGCAGCACAAGAACCACCTTTCCCCTAGATATTGGAAATGGCCAAAAAAAAAAAAGATAAGGAAGAAACTACTTTTGATATTTTAGATAAGCTGAAGCACATATATGTCCAGATACCCCTATTCTAGGCCATAAAATATGTCCCTATCTATGGCAAGGCGATTAAAGAAGCATGCCTTAGGAAACCAGGCAGGAAAATGAAAAACCCAACTACAGTTCATGTAGTGGGTCAGCTTGCTGACATCATGCTTGGAAAAGTGACTATCCCCAAGTACAATGATCTCAGTATTCCCGTAGTTGAAGTCATTATAAACTAGATACACATAAATAATGATCTAATTGACTTAGGTGCAACAATCAATGTGATGACTAAAGACATCTTGTAGCAACTGAATAGTGCAAGCATGAGATCCACTCCTACTGTCCTACACCTTGCTGATAGTTCCACTATTAAGCCTGATGGTATAGTTAGAGACCTTGTGGTGATTTTAGATTCTTGGGAGTATCTAGTTGACTTCATGGTTCTTTCTCCCAAATCTACACTTGGCGGGTATCCCATTATCCTTGGTCGGAAAATTCTAGCAACTGCAGATGCTTATATTGGATGTCAGTGAGGTGACATGACCATTTTTGATGCCAGAAACACTAAAAAGCTCATTCTTTACCCACTACTCAGCCATCCCATAATGATGATAATTTTGTGTGGCCACAAGTTGGTGAAGAGGCTGAAGATGTTAACTCTGTGGCACAACTCATGATGCTAGGAAGAAGTCCTTTCCTGCAACTTCAAGATGAAGATGAAGTATTGTCTAATATCATTCAAAACCACTATCAGGTAGAGGAGACATGACCCACTTATGCATCAGGTTCTGTGGACCTCATGCAAACACTTTTTTGAATTATGTCTAATCTTCCTATAGCCATTGTCTCTACTGGCAGACATCTTTTAGCCATTCTTCCTATGACCACTATCTCTATTGGAAGACTTCCTGCAGACACTCTTCCAACAAGAAAACTTCCTTCAGAAACACGTATATTTCACACCATGCAACCATATGAACTAAAAGTACCATGTATTAATGAAGCAACAATGATAGAGTTAGTTACACAAGTACAAGTGTCTGAAGGAAAATATCTAAATATCAACAGTAAATTGAGTAAGGGACAATAGTTGACATTAGCAAATTTGCTAAAGGCCCATCAAAAAGAATTTGTCTTGGATTACCATGATATGAAAGTACTAGATCCAAAGGTCTACACTCATAGAATATATATCAAAGATGACTATACACCTGTAAGGTAGCCACAAAGGAGAATCAACCCTGCATTAAGAGAAATTTTCAAAACAAAGCTGCAAAAGTTATTGGATGCAGGATTTATCTACCCTATTTTAGACAGCCAATGTGTGTCTTCATTGGTAATTGTATCGAAGAAGGGAGGAAAATGGCAAGTTTGTGCTGACTATAGGTAGATCAATGTAGTTACTAAGAAGGACCATTTTCCCTTGCCTTTTGTAGATCAAGTACTAGAATCTCTTGCAGGAAAACAATACTTCTCTTTTCTTGATGGATTCAGTGGCTATAATCAGATTCAAACTACCCCAAAAGGCCAGGAGAAGACAACATTTGCATTTCCATGGGGGACATATGCCTATTTAGTACTTCCCTTTGGGTTGTGTGACACACCTACAAATTTTCAAAGAGCAGTCATCAACATATTTTCAAACATCTCCCTTGATTGCATGGAGATCTATATGGATCATTTTACCACCTACGGTGTTGATTTTGATGAAGCATTGGAAAATTTGATGAAAGTTCTACAAATATTTGAAGACCAAAATCTATCTCTAAATAGTGACAAATGCTTCATGATGATGCAAGAATGCGTAGACCTTGGTCACTACATTTCACACCATTGTATTCAAGTTGATCCTACAAAAATTGAGCTAATTGCTAATCTACCCACACCAACAAAACAAAAGGATCTTAGGATTTTTCTAGGCCATGCAAGATATTATAGGAATTTCATCAAATATTTTAGAAAAACAATAGCCCCACTGTATAGTCTCTTAACTAAAGATATTGAGTTCCAATGGACAAAAGGTCGTGATAAAGAAAGTTATGATTTAAAGATAGGTCTGACTCATTCTCCTATACTTAAGGGACCTAATTGGGAAATTTCATTTAACATCCATACAAATGCCTTAGATTATGACATAGGAGCAGTCCTTGGACAAAAATAAGGAGCCATTGAAAATGCAATTTATTTTGTTAGCAAAAAATTGTAGGGAGTTGAATTCAATTACACAGTAACAGAGAAAGGGATGTTGGAAGTAATATATTCTCGGAATAACTTCAGGCACTACATTATAGGTTACCAAATATTTGTACACACTAATCATGCAACCATCAAATATATCATGAATAAGCCCCTTATCTCAAGAAGATTAGCAATATGGTTGTTGTTTCTGCAAGAGTTTGACATAATTATTGTGAAAAAATCATCGAAGGCTAACTTTTTTGCAGATTTTCTTTCAAAGCTGACCATATCAGAGGACACTCAAGCCATAGATGATTCCTTCCCTAATGAGAATCTATTCTCCATTAGTGTGCAGAAACCCTAGTTTTTTGACATAGCCAATTACCTTGTGACATGGAAGGTTCCTCCTCACTTCTCTCCAAAAGAGAGAAGAGTGTTGATTGAAAAATCTTTCCCTTTTTCATGGATAGTTGGATGCATTTTTTATACTAGACCAGATCATGTTATGAGAAGATGTGTGAGGGAATATGAGACCTTTGATATTCTACATGCAGGCCATGATGAACCATGTGGAGGACACTTTGTAGCCAAGAGGACAATAATGAAAATTTTGAACACAAGATACTACTAGCCTACACTCCACAAAGATGCAAAAAAATATACAAGGAAATTTGATAGATGCCAAAGGATGGGCCGACCAACGAAGTCAGATGAGATGCCACTCTGTCCCCAAGTAGTAGTTACTCCCTTTGACAAGTGGGGATTAGATTTTGTGGGACCCATTGATCCTCCATCTAATGGTAAGTCTTATATTTTGGTATGCATTGATTATGTGACTAAATGGTTAAGATTCAAAGCCATGAAACATGCAAGAGACATCAAAGTTTTAGAGTTCGTTTATAAAGAAATTTCCACATGACATGGAATTCCAAGAGAAATAGTAATTGGCCAAGGGGCTCAGTTTACCTCAAAACTTGTTAGAACATTAGTTAGTGAATATAATATTAAGGCACAAAAAGTCAACTCCATATCACCCTCAAGAAAATGGATAAGTTGAGGTGACAAATAGAGAGATTGAATCCATCTTAACAAAAAAAGTGTACATTCACAGAAAGGATTGGGTGAATAGATTATCAAAAGCAGTGTGGGCTTACAGAACCACATGGAAGACAACTACAAGATTCGCACAATTTAAGCTATTTATGGGAAGACAACCATGATTCCCATTGAGTTTGAGCAAAAATCTCTCTGAACTACAGCTGAATTAGGGATGGAAATTTCTAAGGCACGAAAAGAAAGGATCATGCAACTAAATGCATTAGATGAGATGAGGAAACCAGTCTTGCATCGTACTGAAGTTGTGCAGAATCAAAGAGTCGAATGACATGATAAATTCATCAAAGAAAATAAATTTAATCTAGGTGATTGGGCATTGCTTTATGACTCACGGTATCAGGATAATGCAGGAAAATTACAAACAAGGTAGCTAGGGCCATATGTAGTTTCTAAATTATTTCCTAATGGAGTTGTGCAGCTCACCACCATTGGCCCTGTCAGATTCAAATTACTAGTCAATGGGCATCATCTCAGATTATATCATAATCCAGCTTCCAAAGAAGAATTCATGTAGCAATTCATTCAACATGTAGCAGTCGATCATAGTTCTTGCAACTGAGAAGTTCCTGCAGCTGAAGGTAGTGGACTTGGTGTCCCTCCTTCTACCTAATTCAGGTATAAACTTGTTATAATAAAGACTTCTAATTGTGTAGAAGTCCATTTCTCCACCAATCCACCCATTTTTCCATCTGTACCACCTTTCTCTCTCTTCCACATCACTTCATTCCACCTCACCCATTTTATCTCATCATTAAGTGCTCAATTATTACTTACAAAGGCAAGCAGTACTTTTTTCAAGATCATTGCAATGAATCCTCTACCCATCATGTTTGTACACACTTAGGTATGTGCACATTAATTGCATCTTTTATTATATTTTAAAATGTTTCATTTAATTACTGTATGATAGTGTAGATGTTCACTTACCCCCCTGTCATGTCACTCCTGCCATTTCACATGTGTGGACACATGTCCAAATTTAGTTTAGGGGAGGGGTATGAAAGATGCAAATTTATTACCATATGTCAGTCCATGACCTTGCCGAGCTAATTTGAAAGTTCATATGTGACCTGATGTGACATTAAACTGCCACCACCATTTCCTTTCATCATAAATTCCTTTATTAGAATTTCTTTCCCTATCATAATCTTCAAATGAAAATGGTAATTTCTAAAAAAGAGTACAGGAAAAATTTAGTTGATAATTCAGCTAGCATGCAGGAAGGAATTTTATTACAAACGGGGTTACAAAAGGAAATTTTGTAGAGAAATAGGTTGGTTTTAGACAATGGGAGGTGGACTCACCCAAAATGAGTCCTCAGTTCATGACACTTTATTATACGATGCATAGTGTTTTGCAACATTTCAAAATTGTGGCTAGATGGATTATTTTTTGAAACTGGACAGGTTCGATGAAGGGATTGCATTAGAGTTTGCCTAGACATTCTCAAATGGAAAATCCATATTGAAAGGGCTTGAGGTCATCACGACAAAGGAATGAATTGTAGAAGTATTAGGGTTGCTAACTAATGGTGAACCCCACCCTGTTTTGAGAGATGTCAGGTCAGCTAGGGCTATATTCATAATGCATGGTGATCCCCTGATCACTATTGACAAATAGGGTGCTAAAATACTCTCTCTGCCTAAGCCTTGGAAGTAGGTATCCATCTACATCATTAGATACATCACTTTTGAGGGTTGATTTTTGAATCTACATTTGGTGCATTTCAAATTGCTGAGTCATATAAGACATGGAAGGAGGATGAACATACCCAATATCTTGTACAACCTTCTCTCCATAATGGAAATGGAAGTCCAAAAAGGTAGGGAAAACTCTATTTCCCATCATTGTCTAATTAAATTGTTGGTTGTAAAATTTCTAATGATGCTACAGCTAGAATGTCCTAGGAGGATTTTGTAAAAAATGATCAGTTCAGACCTGAGTAGTTGCAACCTAGGGTTTCATCTCAAACCCATAGGTCTAGGAGAAAATTAAGCACGACCGAAGCCACCCCTAGTGCTTCAACCTTTGGTGCTTATATGACTCCTCCTATAGAAAAATAAACTATATACATTAGTTCGTCTGAAATTGAGCACTCTAGAAGAAAAAGTTCTTCCCCAAATTCTGACGATGATGTTCCACTTGAGACCCTATTAAGAACTAGGGAACATAAAAGAAGGGCACAGGAAGAAAAAGGAAAAGTGAAAACCTAGCCTATAAATAGAGAGATACCAAGTACTAGAAAGACAAAGGTTGGCACTATTCATCCTGCAGCCGAAGAAAAACATGGGAACCCTTCTACAAAATCAACACCTATTGTTGATATGCCTTCAAGAAAAATACCTAGGCATAAGAGGACATTATATGAGAGTGCAAAGGCCCCAATGGTGTAGGAAAATATTAAATAAAAGGATGTGTTTAAAGAAGAAGCAAAAATGACCCTGGGAGATCTTGCTTCCATTGCAAAAGAAGTGGAGACTCAAGAGCATGAAGAAAATCTGGAGCTCCTGCAGAAAGATCAAGTTTTCCTGCAACAAGATCAAGTTTTCCTATAGCACGAACAAGAGTTCCTACAAAAACTATAGGAATAGGAAGAAGAAAGTGTACCCCCACGGTTATAACCTTTTGGAATACCCGAATCAATGCAATTGGTACCATATGGAGCATCAACAAAGTTACTAGTAGGAATTCATAATCCCCCTAGTTTTATAGTTCACGCAATTTTTTTAAATTTGTGGAAAGAGATACAAAGATGGGAGGAAGAATGGAAAAAGGAGAAGAAAAGACTAAAAAAGGAAATTGAAGAGAAGGATGAGATCATTGAGGAAAAGAATCAGGAGATTACCTCTCTGAAAGAGAGTATGGATAATATTGCAACCTTGGTGCCAGCATGCAAAACACCACCAAGAGTTTATGCCCTATTTCTAAAGGAAAATTATCTCTCCTTTAAACTATCAAGACACATTTTAGGTTTGAATCCTTCAATTAAAACCCTAATGGAAATTTTCAATGCTTACAAAATTGCCTCCCTAGAAATGAAAAATTTTCTGTGAGTTTTATTTGCATAATTTTTCTATTAGTAAAGACCAAGATTGGAATTCGCTACTTTATGTGGGGGATGTCCAATTCAAGGAATTCATGTCTTGGGTATAGAACAAAATTAGTTGGGGTGAACAATATAATGCTTACAGGTGGAAGGAATCCAGTACTCCTTTGGTTATTAGAGCTAAATCCAAGGACCCCAAAGGCATTTATACAGACTGGAATAGAATACTCTTAAGACCAAGCTATGGAAATAGGATTATGCCTTGGATTGAAGCATCATACAGTGAGTATGAGGCCAAAACAACATCAAAAGAGGATACTATGAGGAGATACTTATCTTAGAGATGGAACACATTAACTTGTGAGCTAAAACAAGTTGAGCCACACTCCATCCATAACTATGCTGCTACACTAAAAATAATTGAAAGGTATATTCAGATTGGGAGAATGCAGGGGCAAGAATGGCTTCCCTTGACTTTTGAGCCATCTATCTTCATGTGGCATGTACCAAATTTTAGATTCTTCTGATATGACATTGCAAAGGAAAACTAGAGATCGAGAAGACAACCCGTTGGAAGGATTATACTGGAACCCTGATTCACCCATAGCAGACATGGACATTAGGTAGCTATCGGCTGTATATTTAAGATCCATGACTAAGCAGAAGCATAACTCTTCCCCTGCTGAAGGAACAACGAAACGTTAGGTTGGGGGGAGTGATGAGTCTAGTTTTTGGGTTAATTATGGGTTAAACCCATGGTCTATTTGTTGAGATTATCATGAAATTTGATATTGCATGTTGATACTTTTTATAGTTTCTTTCAGACCTTTTGAAATTTAGGTTTAATTACCTCTTTGTCAATTTTAATGATATTTGACTTAATATGTGAACTATCTATATATTACCTTGCATGTGATTGATCAATGTTATTTTAGATAATTTTTTCTATGAATTAATTATGTGTACTGACAATGCCATGCATACACGATTGGAAATTCCAAGTTAAAGAATGAAGCCACGAGTTGCTCATGCAGAGGATGCACGCGATGGTCAACTAGAGTTTGCTAGCGGAAGATTCCTTGTCAGCCGCAAACTTCTATGTGTCGAGCTTTAACATCATTGATCAATGCAGGTGTTACTGTAGTGGTTGAGTCCACATTTGGGATTTCATGTCTAAATGATTTAGGACTCAATCAATTTGGTGAGCTATTGTGCCATCAATGATTCGAATTTCGGATTAACAGGCCTTTTTTTTTTTCAAACAGGCTTTGAACCCTCCGCCAAGTCGATGGTATGCTTAATTATACCAAGATCATATCCTCTGAGATCATCATAAGTCCATGCTATAACTCCTTCATACTTGGAACATAGATTCTTCAATATTTCTATGTCTTCTCATGTTACATTTCTCCCAACTTTCAGTCTTCTGTCATTACTGACCTCCAACTCTTTGTAATCCTTTTCATTGGTTGTGAACTGTTGCTTTCTAGTCCTCACATCTTCACAATGAAAAATATTCTTGAGGGAAATAAAACCTCAAGGAAATTTATTTCCTTTAAGTTGAATGACCTGTCCTTTAGATGGATAAAAATATGATTCTGAATGGTGTGAAAGTCGTTCAGACTTCTCAACAAAATCGGTTGTCTAGGCATCATCTTCAAATACCTGCTAGTTTTGTTTGTTTTCAGGAATTGATGGTTGGACAACAGTACGAATGGTACTTTGTTTAGAGTTGGGAACAAGCTCAAACTGTGACCTGATAAAAGCCATCTGATTTGCTACATTATTCAAGGACTGGGGAATAACTTGTACATTGAAAGCCTCAAAACCTTCAGTTAGGTCCCATATCCGATACCTATAGGCCTTCATCTAGGTGTTTTTTTCCGCTAGTTGGCCACATACTTGCCTTACTATTAGCTTGGAGTCTCTGAATACTTGCAATATTTTCACACCCCTCTTCTCGGCAAGGATAAGGTCATGGATTAAGGCTTCATACTCTACATCGTTATTTGAGCATGGAAACTAGAAATGATAGGATTAAGGGTCTTGAATCCTATCAGAGACAACAATCAGACTCCTTCTCTAGAACTGGCTTTACATTTAGCACCATAAAAGGATAGGGTCCACAAGCGATTATCCATCAGATCATTATAGCTTACCCGATCTTCCATCAACTTCAGATGTACCATGTCGTCATCAAACATGACATAAGTACCCAATCTCGTGGCATGGAAATTTCCAAATGGGTTAGAATCAATGAATTGGTGAAGGAGGAACTCCTCTTCGAGGGTTCGTTCACTCATGTCCTCTTTTTCTTCTATCATTTCAATGCAATACCCTTCTTGTTTTAAAAAATAATTATGCACAGCCTCAAAACAGAGAATAACGTCATCCGCTATGTGCTTGGCATGTAGAGATTCTCAAAGAATTTTCATATTTTCTCCATGCTTAGTCCTTAGTATCAGGTGAGACCAATCTAGTGCCAAATATCTGACCAGCTTTGTGGTGAAATATCTAGGACACACATTTCGAAGATCAGAGGAATTTTGACTATCACTACCTCTTGCAAGACTGTTTGGCTCAGACATGAAAAAAGAGAAGGATAAATATTTTATCTAACCAACCATCAGAACCCTCTTCCCATCCAACTGCATGATTCCTTTTTCCAAAGGTTCATACTTGAGCATTAAAGCATCATCCACTTGCTTCAGCATGACTTTCGTACTAGTTCCCGAAGCAATCATATTATTATGCAAAAGCTTATCTCCCACAATTAACATTAAAAATAAAGTCATGGGATTTGGCTTACTTACCTCCCCCCCTCTTTCTTTTTTTGTGTCATTCGTATAGGCTACCACCTTCGGATTTTGAGGATCCAGCATAGGTATTTCCACTTCATTAAGATTACATAGCGTAATTTTCTTTGCGTGCGACTTTGGCTCTTCATTTTTGAGTGCTCCTTCAAGTAATGACCTTTACTCGAGGATGGATATCACATCCCATAGATAGAAATTAGCGGGCACTTTCTTTATCTGCTCTAATACGTTAAGTGTTCTGAATGGATGAACCTTGGGTCTAAATGATGAAATCTCCCTGAGCTTCTAAGGAAGGTGATTTGTTGTGAAAAAATTGTATTTTTTATCAAGCAATTTGTCAGGTACTCACAAAATCTATCATTTTGAACCTTGTTGAATAGTCAACTGAGCAGCTGGTGAGGCGGGGAATGAGGGAGAGATCGTTACACATATTCCCCAGTGAGTCTTATCTTGGATCTGGTATTCTAATCTGACTATACCTTCAAAGGATTGGTTGTCGAGGCTTGATTTGCAACAAAAGAAGTAAAAACAAAAAAAACATGAAAGATGGTGATGCGCCAATTCTTTTACAACCATTCAAAATCATAAAATTCTCTCTATGAGTGATGTGTTAGACATAAAACACCACTTCCTTTCATTGGTAGGAAGAGAATGAATAGTAGAGGTTCGATACAACAACAGATGCAGTGATTCAATCAACCCTTAGGAAATGCATATTAAGATACAAATCAAACATATAATTTCTAGACTTAACAAAAAAACATTATAAAAGCAATACAAACCCTTCCTCTTAATATAGCATATTATGAAAGAAATGATAACCTTACAAAGAAAACAAAGAATTCCAATGACATAGTCCAGTTTCTAAAGTTTATGATTCATTCATATACAAAAACAACATAGAAACCCGAGAAACAAAACTCTTTAGATCAGCAAGACACAATGTTCTATTATGGAAAAAGATATAATGAAAGAAGTATTGAAAAAGACAATATCATGTAGAGTTTCAAGTATATCTTTAGAATTACTTGTATTTCAGATTCAAATGAAATTTAAAACAAATATCGAATTCCAATCCAATAATATTTATATCATATAATGGACCTAACATGCCAAGGTGAAGCAATATTCTATAAAATTTTAAAAATAAATTCTTCTTCTAGCTAAGAAAACTAAAAATACTATTCCAATAGGAATTTTTTTTGGAACCCTTACTTCATAATTGCCACTTCTAATATATAGCTTCCTCATAATAGAAAATGCTAACCTCCTCTAGAGTTAATGACTATTAGATGTCCAAACTTGATATCTTGGAAGTTTGGCTCTAGATATTTTTTAGCTACCATATTTATGTCACTTAGATATTTGAAAAGGATCAGCCCTTGTAATTACTCTAATCCCAAAAGATAGTCTGACAATTAGTACTATCGATGACCTAAGTGGATTTGGTAGCTCATCGAATCATATCTCTTTACTGAATAAAACTACAATGCATTTCATCAGACAATGAGTTGAGCATTCCTTTGTTGAGCTACAACGCGAAGGGGTGATGTGTCAAAAGGGTGGATAACTTCATCTTTGCAAAAAGTGAATATAAGAAAACTCTCGCTAGATCGACACATGGTCCATTTTCCAACAAGAAAGAAAATATTTGTTAAGATATGTGTAACCACCATGTGGCGTATTGCGTATTTGTCGAAAATACAAACTCCTTGTGCAAGGATCCTCCTAAAGACAAAATAAATCCAAAAGAAAAAATATACACAAAGGAAAAATTTGCTTTACAAGTATGTTAAGAAGTGTGATGCTTGTCAAAGGTTTTCTAGGAAGCTAAAATTCTTTGGAAATTTTCCACTAAGGCCAGTATCTGCTCTATATCCTTTCCAACAATGGGGCATTGATTTTATAGGTGAGATACCTAGCAAATCTAGTGGTGGGCATGTACAGATACTAGTGGCCACTAGCTACTTTACCAAATGGGTTGAGGTGATCCCAACCAGAAAGGCTACAAGTAAGGTGGTCACTAACATTTTAACATCTTGAGTAGGTTTGGGGTACCTGAGAGAATTGTCTCAGATAATGCAATGTGTTTTAGATTTATGGAATTTTTTGGTTTTTGCAATTTTATTGGCATAAATGTCTCATATTCTTCTCCTTATCAACCCCAAGAAAATGGACAAGTTGAGTCTAGCAATAAATTATTGATAAAGATCATCAAGTGGGTGATTCAAAAAAATAAGAAGGCTTGGGAGTCAAAGTTGCAGTTGGCATTGTGGGCTGACAGAATAGTTGTGAAGAAAGCAATTGGGTATTCACCATTTAACTTAGTCTATGGGGTAGAAGCACACATACCACAAAATAGTTTATTGAAGATGTACAATTTTTCCCAAGAGTATGATGATGATGTGTGTGATGAGATGATGCATAGGATGGAAGAGTTAAATCAACTAGATGAGACTCAAAGAGACGATCATAAAAGGAATGAAAAACTACAACTTCAAGTGAAGCATCTTTATGACAAGAAGACGGTTGAGATAAAATTTGAGATAGGAGCAATGGTTTTGGTGTGGAATGCAAGAATGAAAGATAAAGGTAAACATGGAAAGTTTGATCCCTTGTGGTTAGGACCATATATAATTGCTAAAATACATGGGGAGTACTCATAGTTCTTGCAATTGATCATAGGAAAATTTTTGGAACTGCCAGTACATGGACAGTTCTTGAAATCCTATTTCTCTTGAAATAGTTATTTTCCATGTACAATGTATAATCCTATAATTAGTGTAAATAGGTGTGCTGTGTTTTTTTTTTTCTACGTCTACTTATCTTGTCCAGACAAGCTCCTAAATTTTGGTTCTCTCTATATTGGTCTACTACACATAAGATTGGGGGCATATATCCCCAATTGGAGCCACTAGTGGAGCTCTTAATATTTTTCCGCAATTGTGCTCATTCTTGTTTCCCTAGTTTTTGGCACCACTGGTCTACTTTGGGGTTTAGGGTTTTAGCCATAAAAAACTTTTCTTTTAGCCTGGTGTTATGATTTGGTTTGTACATTCTAATTTTGTGTTGACTTGTTGTTCTCAGTTGTCGGTTGTTTATGTTATGACTCGAGCCTTTTTATTCGTTCATGTTACCAACCCCTTTTGTCTGGCTTGTTGGATCTTCCACATTGGGACTTAGTTTTAATCTTCACTTAATGTCAGGTCAACTAATTTTTCATAACTATGGACTTATGCCTATTTTCCATAACTTAAGGGTTGTACCCCATCTACTAAGTTGGTCCCATTTTTATGAATAAAAATTATTGCATGTGTAGGCTTTGTTACCGTTAGATGGATAGGTCAAATCTTGACCATTCCTTGTTGGCCTTGCAAGGATTTTTTATGATGTCAAAAATGTACTATGAGGTGTGCAAGATGTTTCTATATGTCGCTAATAGTCATCGGGCCCTATCTTTGTTCACCTATTGTTTAGTGGGGCAATTGATCCACTACTGTCATGTAATGATGAATCATGGTCATTCCTCGCTAACCTCACACAATTAAAATAGTAGTTTTAATGGTGTTGTGAGGTGTGCGAATAGGTGATGTGTGGACATTGATGTAAGATATAAAGTGACCTGGGGTGGGACCTACTGATGCTGAGGTGGTGTCTCATCGATGAATTCTAATTCACCAAGAGTTTGGTGGGTGAATGTGGCATATTCAGACTGTATTGGCTCAATCTGAGTCGCTCATTCTTGCCTAAGAGGGAGTAAGATCAGCGACTGGTATTCAAAATGGGTTAACGTTGTATGATATCTTATTTTTCTCATGAGAGTGAATATTAATGGTGGAGTTTGGGCTGTGCCACCAAATTTATTGCTAAAAGTTCCTTGAATTGCTATTTTCATGCACAATTCTGCACTGAAGAAGAGTTTCCACGTACTAAGTGAAGCAACCCATTTCTTGTGAGTCCAACATAGCTACCATTGAAATTATTTGCAAGAAAAATCATAAGTAATGTGTACACCACGCTCTTTGTCTTTCAAAAATCTTGTTGATTTGTTGGGGGCAAATTTGAATTACATTTTTCTTTGTTTTGAAGCTTGCATTGTTTTAGTTGCTTTAAAATTGTTTTAAATATTACATAAATAATTGTAAAGACCTATTAAATTATGAGATTACTATGTTTAAAGCTATAAGCTAGAGGCTAAACCCCATAAACTATCAAGTACTTCAAAACCCTAGCTCAAACTTTAATCTGTCTTGTGCAATGGCTCCCAAAGCTTAAAGTTCTAGCTATAAATATCCCACTGGGTCCTTTTCCCATGATGTCATAGATTTGTTAAAACCCTCTACTAATAAAAAAATTGAGGGAAAGGCTTCATTCTATGGGCCCTAGTTTTTGGAAGGGTTAACTGATTAGCAATGTGCAATTCGAGATGTTGAGGTACCATATATAGGTTGGCAGTTGTTTTCTAATTTATTTGGAAATGGGAATTTGTGTGCTCCTTTGTGTAACCCTTGGAGGGTGGACCTCGACAAGATGGTCGTACAAAATGTATATCTATATTTTGACCTGTTAAAGGATGTTGCAGTGAGGTATTATCCTGTGACTATAATTTTCAAGGCATATGATGGTGTAGAGATGGTTAAGATAGCCAAGGAGGAAATTGTAGAAATTTTTTGTCTTCGTGAATGGATTCAAGAAATGGTCTTTGTTGACCTTAAGGATTTCAGAGAAGAGTATAGAAATACCAAGGATTTATTTATAACTTGTCTACTAATTCCTCACTTGGCAACCACGAGAACAAGAAAGAATAAGAAGAGGACAATGATTGGAAAAAATGAGCCAGAACCATTTCCCATAAATTACTTGCATAATTATTTCAAGAAGACTATTTGTTCCCTGTGTCAAGTTCTTGGTATTAGTATAAAGACTATCTTTCCTACTGATCTCATGCACATGGTTGTGAGTCTTCAACATCTAGCCTTCAATGTACTGTATTATTTCACCACCTATCTGGTAGATAAAATGCACGAGGGTCTAGTATCTCTAAAGGAAGGAAAAGAATTAGTAACCTTTATATGGAGTTTTTTATTGATGCACATGTCTTTGTATAAGGGAGACAAATTTTTTGGATAGAATATGGAATTAAAAAAGAAAGAGGATTATATTGATATTCCTATCCAATACTGGACCAAAATTATAGATAGGCATGGCCGTAGTTTTCACTATGTGGTGCTTCACAATATTTTTGGGTAAAGATTGAGAAGATCTTTGTTCTTTGACCCACCTAGAATTCCAAAGGAAAATCATGATTTCTTAAGGCCAATGGAGAGGAGGCCTGAGTTAAATTTGACACACAATTGTAGAGATATCATCCCTTACTAGAACGCAACCACTTTCAAGGTGTATGACACTAATTTCAACCCTTATACATTGCCGAGGGATGTTCCTCTAAGAATTGGATTCATAGAAATCATGAGACAACTGAGATGTGCTCAAATGGTTCACTTGTCAACAAAGAAAAAGAAGGGATCTTTCTTCCCTAAGTAAGCTTTTGTTGATTTTGTCATGGAAAAGAGAGGATGGACAAATTTGGGGACATTACTTGAGCCCTATGGGTTAAAAACTATACGCCCGACAAACCATGATCCTGAGGGTTTCATTTCTCAAATGAAGGCAAAACATAGGAGAAGCATTTTTGTTCACAAATTTTATTTCCCTGAAGATGTCATTAGAAATATCCTTGATTTGAATGTGCAAGAGGAAAGGAAGGCCAAATATATTACCTTTACCAAAAAATTAGAGAAGAAGAAAGAGAAGAACCTTGCATATAATCCCATGCTAAATATAAAGGGTGATCTGCAAACAGCCACATATGTTACTGACAATTTATAGAGCATGGCAGGGGTTTAAAAAGCTGAAGAGGTATTCCAAGATAAATCAAAGTCATAGGCTATTGAAGAGTAAATTGAAGTAAGACTAGAGGAAAGACCTTCTTACTAGCCTCCACCAAAGGTTAGGGTGTACTCTAGAAAGAAGGTAACAATAGTTGAGAAAGAAACCATGCCCACCCCTATTACTTCTAGAAAGTTTAGGGTATTGTCTCATAAGTAGTCAATGCCATCATCTTTAGGGAAGTTGTTACCAAATATTGTTAATTTGGACCCCCCCAAGAGCCCCTTCTCCAAAAAAAACACCATCATCTAAGAGACAAAGGATTGAAGAAGGAAGAGTGGTTGATTATCGTGACACGGATGATGAAGAGATCATGGTGACCCATGATGATATGTAGCAAGGGATGCCATCTTTTCCACAAGATGTTGCATCAAGTTTTAGAGTAGTTACTCTAAGGCTTGGGAAAGATGAAATAAGTGGAATAACTAATAATGATGATCTCTGAATGGAGGGATGTAGAGAATTTATGAGGGATGTCTCTTTTATTAAAAAAAATACATTTAGGGATTTTATATGGAGGGCACATGTTCTAGTGTACACTGAGAAGGTATATAAAGAAATAAGTTTGCATCTGGAGCTTTTAGAAAAGGTTATTCAATCAAATGTCATGTTGCAAATGAGGGATATTTTCAAGGAGATGACACCATAGTAGGGTAGGGCATTAGTACAAAATATTGGAGTATTAATGCTTCCTGAATGGGACATCATTGATGTTGTGGTATTTGGTACTATAAGAAGGGATAATAGGCCACTTCTTCAATCTAAGGAAGAAGCTACATTGGCACTCAAAGGTTCATCCTTTAGTGAGGAATCAAATGCCTTGGAAATGTGGTCATTATCTACTCGATCTAGGAAGCCAATAGTTGTAGAGCCTGTTGATTTTAGTGGTGAACTTGTTGTGAGAAGAGTTGTTGATACCCCATCATTAGAGGTAGAAAATATGGGAGTGAATATTGCCAAGTTTACAAGGGAAACTATTGAGGATTTCACCAAGGACAAAGATATGCTGAGGGGCCACTATATTGATCTCATTAATAAGTACAATAAGAGCCAACAGAGTTGTAGAGTTAGAAATTAAGTTAGTGCTATTGAAGCAACAAGTGAAGACATTGAAGTCTCAAGGGAAAGCTAGCTCTAGCCATACTGTTCCTAATCCACGAATGGAGCAACCTCAACCTCCCTCACAAGAAAAATCATTAGAAATTGTGACAGATAATATGGGATAGGTTCCCATTGCATTTCAAAGGTAAAATAGACCAAGAGGAGGGATTTAAAGTGAGAAATATATCCACTAGGTTGAGGAGTATAAATAATTGTTGCAATAGTCCCTAGAATCAATGGTAAAATTAATTCAATAATTGTAGATCTGTTGTATTGAGACACTTGAATGGAAAAGTCCAAGAAAAATTAAATAGTGTCCATGCAAGTTATTTTTTATTGTTGCAATAAATTAAGATGTTCCTAAGAGATAAAAAATTAGCCACCCCATTGCTAGATAAGTGGAGTCCCAGAGCTAACAAATTAAACTTCATGGTAGTAGGATCAAATCATTACAAGGATAAGTATCCTAGGGTTATGCCAACTTATCAATTTGTTAATGAGATTGTGGAGCAGAAGTTCCATGGATATGTTTCTCCTATGGAAATGAAGATCAAAGAGTTGAAGGCCAAGTATGATGAATGATACCTAACACCATTACCAGATATTCAACATAAATATGATGAGGTAAAGCCTTTGTAGGCTTGGAAGGACCAAATGAATGATATCATGATAACTCAGACAAATGAGAATGTGTGAAGTATTGGTCCAATCAAATGTGGACATGCGTATATTCCAGCTTGAAGCTTTTTTTTCTCCCTAACTCTATAAAAGGGAATTCTGAGCTGATGTACAAGGTATTTTGTTGAATTCGAGATTTGAGAGTGTTGAATTTGTAATACAAAGAGTATAAACATTGAGTCCACTTTTAAGTTTAGAGTTAGATAGGAGAATTTAGTCAGTTATGGGGTTCTTAGGCATGTTTGTATCAAATATTACTATCTTTTGAGTCTATTTTCTCTCCAATTGTGATACCTGGCATGAATTATTAATGAAATATTGGTCAAAAACTTTTTTCCTTGATTTTCATTGTTCTTTAATATGAATTATACTATAATTGTGGCTCTTGTTTGAAGGATCAGTTAAATTCTTTAGTTATTCTATAAATTCATATAGGTTAGCAATTGGATTCATAAGTAGTAATAGGTTTCTGGTATAGATACATGAGTTGTAATGCAATTCATATAGATATAAAATGTTTAGGATGAAATTTTCCTTATATTTCAATTCTTTCTCATTTGATTTAGTATTGTAGGATGTGGCACTGATACTCAAGTAGTGGTAGTATTTCTCGCATCTTTTTCATTTGATTTTAGAACATTTATTCATAAAAATATTTGTATTGACCTATATTTGTTATGCTTGAAGTTCCCTATTGATAGGAGTTGGATGTTTGAAGGAATTGCCAATTTCTTGAAGGATTTCATCTATTCAATGCTCATGGGGAACTTATTTTTTGTTATGAAATGTGTATTTGAAGTTGTTTAGTCATTTGTAAGAAGCACATTATGGGATCACCCTCCCGGGTCTTGTAGAGCCCAAAGTGTAGGAGAGTAAGCAATATTGCTTCTTCTCCTTAATTTGGCCAATCGTTTCCTAGGCTTTCATTATTGAACATGGAAAATTCATAGAATCTTTGAGGAATTCGCTTGGGTTTTAAAAACACACCAACACACCTCACTCTTCACAAATCCCATTCCCTGCAAGTATCTATCAATGCACTCATACCATGCCTTAGGAGCCTACTTGAGTTTGTACAAAGCTCTGTTCAATATGCATATGTGGGTTTTACTATTATGTGCTACAAATCCCTCTGGTTGTTCTGTGTATACCTCCTCTTTCAATTCACCATTCAGAAACATCGTCTTCACATCCATTTGATGGATCTTCCACCCCATTTGTGCTACAAGAGAGATAACGACTCATATAGAATTATACTTAGCCACTAGAGCAATTTTCTCCTCATAGTCTATTCCCTCCTTCTGAGAGAACCCCTTGGCCACAAGCATTGCCTTGTACTTCTTGATGCTACCATTGACACCATGCTTAATCTGATAGATCCAGCGTGATTCAACAACTATTGTATCTGTTGGTTTAGGCACAACCTCCCACACATAATTTTGCACTATTGAGGTATATACCTCAACCATTGCATCATGCCACAATTGTTGTTGTGTAGCCTTTTGCTAGCTGGAAGGTTCACTATCTACCAACCGACTAACTAATTTTTCATATAGTCATTATACCTGGTTGGTTGTCTCCACTGTCTATTACTCATCCTAGGAGCTCCCAAAAACTCCTGCGTATTGCTCTACATATGTTGGTTCCTGCTACCAATTGTAGAGGATGAATTATCAACCTCCATGTGTTCCTGATGCATCTATTGCCCCATACTCTGTGAACTCTCAGCATTTGAGCCTGTTCTTATACTAGTAACTGTATTCGAGCTTCATTTTCCCTAATACTATTGCTCAATCCTTGGAGCTTCTACTAGCTGATCACTCTAATCGTCTGCTAGAAAATATCTAGACCTCCTAAATTCCTTGTTCTCCATGAACTTGACATATCGCCTAACTATAATCTTCTTGGCCCTCGAAATAAATATCTGATATACCTTTAAGGTTTCACTATACCCCACAAAGTACCCTCTCTTTGTAGTTTGATATAACTTGTAATGTGTAGCCCCTAGAATATGACAATATTCTAAACTCCCAAATATCGTGAAGTGGCTGACATCAAGCTTCTTCCCTGAGAATGCCTCCTCTGGTGTAATATTTCCCAACAACTTATGTGGAACCATGTTCTATATGTATAGTGGTATACTGCATGCATCTGCTCATAAGTAGTGTGGCATATCTTGGTCATACAACATAGCCCTTGTTGCCTCCGATATAGACTAATTCTTCCTCTCAGCAAACCCATTCTATAGTGGTTTGTAGGGAACAATCCATTCTCTCTTTATTCCTTCACTAGTAGAGAAATCCTGGAACCCTTTCCCTTTGTACTCACCTCCATTGCCTGACTGAAGAACCTTTATCTTCCTACTTGACGAATTCTCCACAAGAGCTTTGAACTCTTTGAAAAAACTGAAAACCTCATCCTTGGTCTTCAATAAGTACATCCAGGTCTTCCTAGAAAAATCATCAATAAACGTAACAAAGTACTCATCACTTCTGAGAGACTTCGTCAACATTTTTAAACATATATTTGAATGTACTAGATCAAGAACACCCTTGGATCTAGTGTCACTCCTTGGAAAAACTTCTTTCACAAACTTCCCTAACAAAATTCTCTTACATACATCATCATTCACTATGCTCATCTCTGGAACACTTGTCACTGACTCATAAAGAAATTTAAGTGATTCATGATGTATATGGACCATCCTCCTATTCCATAGCTCTCCTTGATTTATATAATTATCGCTTCTCATCAGTACCTTATGAGTATCAAACAGTAACCTGTAAAGTTGATCGCTCTTAACTCCAATAGCTATGGGTGATTTCTAATCCTTGTGCTTGATTAACACATTTTCCCCTCTAAAGAGTACATTGTAGGATTTATCCTGAAGGACAGATAAAGAAATCAGATTCATACCCAAGCCTGGCATATGTAACACATCATGAATGGGAATTGGCTTGTCATTCTCCATCTAAAATAGAACAATCCCTTTCCCAACTAGATTTAGTTTCGACATGTTCCCCATATAAATCTAGATTTTGATGTCCTCCTCCTTATAATTGGAGAAGTATTCTCTAACCCTTGCCATATGAAATTATTCCCCACTGTCTATATTCAAAACACCCTCTGAGGTTGACCTAACCATAAAAACTATGAGTGCCAACTCATCCTCCATTCTACTACAGAACTCATATGCACTTGTTGAAGCTATCGTATACTTCTTGCCTTTCTTCTTCCTTTGTGGGAAATCATTGACATAGTGTCAAAAATCATGACATCCATAACATTTGACTTTAGACAAGTCCTTCTTCTCACCTTTAGGATTTGATCCTTTGCTAGACCCCTTCTTTCCTTTCCCTTTTCTAGCTAGGGCAATGTTTTCCTATTTTGCCTCACTTTTCTAACTCTTACTACTAGTACCACTGACAAGAATTAGTCTAAGCTCCTCCTGAGTGAAGTCACTTCATAGTCAACCCCAACTCAGTAAGGTGTCTCATCCATTAATAACTTGAACAAAGACATCCCACTACTTAGTAAACCCATTTAGGGCTATTCGTACTAGCTCGTCATCGTCTGGTTTATCTCCAATAGTTTCTAGCTCATCCTTGACAAGTCTAAGTTCGGTGAGGTAATGTGTAATGTCTTCTCCCTTGTTTATCCAAGTATTCCTCAATTTTTCTCTGAGAATTGACTTCCTGTTAGTGCTAGCATTTTGATACAGATTGAGAATGGCGTCCCACATCTTCTTTGTTGTATCTAACTCTGTAATATGTGGAACAATATGATCCTTAACATCATCAATAATCAAACTCCTTGCCTTGGCATCTTCCTTCTTATATTCTAAGATCTGTGTTGGATCTATAGGTACAACTACAACATTGGTCACATATTCCTTGATACCATTCTCTTCCAGCAATAAAGAAATTCTAGCTTTCCAGACACCAAAATTTGAGGCTCCATCCAATATGTCCTGATCTCTTAAACCTATTGAGGCCATCACAAATAAAAATAATAATAATTAAAAAAAAAAAATTGAAAATGTAGAACTAGGTTTTATAAACCCTCAATTTTCCTTCCTGTGCCTGTGTTGAGCTCTTTCTGCCCTCATATTTTCTCTAATACCATGTGAAAATTATATTGCAGTTAATGATTATTAATATCCTATCTATAAAGATTATTTGACTATCAAAAATTAATTTACAACAAATATTGAAAAATAATACAACTGCAACTTCACAAATAAAACCATGGGAATAGAGAAGAAAACATGCAAAATAATAAACACAATATTTTTGGAAAAATTGTCCTTGGAAAATCCTCAGAGGGAAAACCAGTACTATAGATGAGGATGTTTATTAATCTTCAAAAAATCAAGAGATACATAAACTGCTTGCCTCTTATTGGCAGAGCTCTGATAGTATTTTTCTTTGAAAATTATTCTCTTAATTTCCCCTGCTGAAATTCCATTTTTGTTGCCTCCAACGCTATCATTGCACCCTTTCTATCACTAGAAGACTATTTTCTCTCACTGGAAATTTATTTGTTATCACTGTAAATCTTTCTCAAGTGCATATTCTCCAAATTTTTATTGATCCGCTTTTAAAATATTCTCATTGAAAAACCAATGGTCATGATTTAATCTCAATCAATGACTAAGATTAAGTAGACTCTAACAAATCCTCACTAACTGGTTTCTACAAATCTCTAAAGGAATCAATTAACTAATTAATTATCTGTAACTAACTCCTTTCTAGACGTCTCAAGAATTAAATAATAATTCTTGGGAATGTAGAAAACAATTGTCTGGGCTACAATAAATTAACACACAAATCATTTCAAATTGTAAAATTAAACTAAATTCTAATTTTCTAAATTAAATTAATAAAATTTTAATCATGAAAAAATAAATAAAAGTATTACAACTATTCATAGGCAGTTAAATAAAAATAAAATAATCAAAAAATAGTTACTAAAAAAAAGTTAGAGTTATGCAAAGGCAAAAAGCTGCCTCCAAAGAATTATTCTATTTTTTTTCTTTTAATTTCTTTTTTCTAAAGTATAATTCTTCTTCTTATTTTTCTTATAGTTATAATGTCTATCAAGATGATTTTTTAAACTTCTAGAAGGTAAATGATAGTTAATACTTTTTTTAATATTTTTTCATCTACAATTTTTTAATTTTTTTTATTAAATATATCTTAGAAGAATATTTTTCTAGATTAAATAGAACTATTTTACATATGAGATTGACCATAGTGGTAGGGGTCAAGTAGGCTTACAATAGTGCCCCTAGGACATGATTTGACCTTTGAAAAGTCCTCATTATTAAATGAAGAGTGTTGTTGGGGACTCGTGCCTGAGGGGGCTCAACACACAATCTGATTTCCGCACTTTTCTTCCTAGCTAGAACTAAGTTAGACACCCAAGAAGTATGCTTGATAGGAAAAATGATACCACTCTCAACTAACCTATTTAGCTCAGCCTTCATAAGATGCTCTAGTTTGGGGTTAAGAGGTCTATGTTTCTACCTCATAGGTTTTGCATCAGGTTCTAGTTCAATAGTATGTTGGGCTAGTTCTAGATAAAAACCTTTCAAATATTTGTATTCCCAAGCAAAGACATCACTAAACTCTTGACATAACATAATAAAAGCTTGGTTTTCCTCTTTATTATGTACCTTTCCTAGCTTGAGAAGTTTACCTTTGAAAATCTCAATCACCTCATAGTGCTCTTCCTTAACATTCATGTTGCATTTATCCTTTCATACCTGGTCATCTGAGTTGATAACAGAATCGAAGGTCACCAACCCCTTTGGGAGATTGTTTGTCCTTAATTGCACAATCAAATTATCATACTATTGCTGCCACTTTTTGCTGATTTCCATCTGCAAATTCTGATTCAACAATTAAGAAGCTTACAGTCTCCTCATCATTGTCAAAAACCTGCCAACTCACATTATTATCAAGTACAGAAGGTTTGACTATAATATTAACATATTGATGTGCCTCTACTTTGTGAATTTCATTCGAAATATCAAATTGGACTCCTATGGCAGTGAGCCTATCTGCATGGTTATTTTCATTTCTAGGAACTGAGCATATATTGAAAGCATCAAGATCTTCAATAAAATCCCATACATGATGCTTGTAGTTTTTAAGTAAATCATTTTTTACAGTATTCAGATTTCTAACTTGATTTACTATCAGTTCTGAATCACCATAAACACGTAAGCATTTAATATCTCTCTTTTGGGCCCATTCTAGGCCATGTACAAGTGCTTTATATTCAGTTGTATTATTTGTATAGTTAAATGAAAGCCTGAAAGATGAAAAATATTTATCTCCTTTTGGTGAAATCAACATGGCTCCACCACCAACACCTACACTAATCCTTGAGCCATCAAAATAGAGCTTCCAAAGAACATCTTCCTTCTTTGTAGGTTGTCCTTCTTTTTTAAATAGATTAGGAACATCGAAATTAGGTTCACGAATCATATAAACCCCTAATCCTATCTCATATGTATGTTGGAAAGGATCGAGCTCATGATCTTTGATTGCACATTCATATAGATTCATATTTTCTATATGGGTGTTGTGGTCTAAGGTCATGGTTTGCTCCTCTAGTACAGGGGTGACCTAGAGGTTAGCATTGATAGGGCTTGAGACATATGGTTTGATATGGTGTTTTTTTAGGGTTTCATATTTTATGGTCACATTTGTACCATACCTTGTTCTAAAAAATAGGTGAGACCAATTGGAGGACAAAAACCCACCCATCTTGGTTGTAAAATCCCTTGAAAGGCAAATGGCAATGGGAGGTGGAAAATCAATAATATGTATATCTTGATGGATCACAAAACTAGGGGATGCATGCAAAGTAAGAGCTAATTTTTTGACTATACCAACAGTTTTAATAGTAGACCCATCCAACTAAACTACACCCTTCTAATAATTGGGTTCATAAACTATACCTACTGTGTCTACTAAGATTTTAGGCATAACGGAGCTACTTGCACCAGAATCGATCATACAGTTATGTACTACTTTATCTCCAATAATCAGACTTAAATTAAATGGAGGAGGCTTTAACTCCTTAGTTTTTTGCTCACTCTTGGCTTCTGAGTTGTTTCTAAGCACTACCTTGGCATTCTTTTGATTATTATCAGAAACAAAACTCTCTGCTAAAGCATCTTGCAGAAAAACCTTTTGACTTGGAATATGTAATGCATCCATAAGTGGCATATTGACAGTAGCTTTCTTAAGATTTTCAACCATGTTGAAAGTAACAGGGGTTACCTTTTGTTGTTTTTTAATGATAGCAGCATCACTTCCTTTCTACAAAGGCTGCAATTGTGCCTTTGACTATTCCTTGATAGGTATTCCTTAGCCTCTTTACCAAAATTGCACTGTAGGTTGTGCTACAACATTAGTATTTGATGCAGAAAGGAGTTTGTCTTTTGTAGACTACTGCTGTGAATTTTTAGCTTGCTGCCCCAAATCCATTGCTCTCTTTTTTGATCTCGTGTTGGCTGAAATAGGAGAATCTTGTTGATCCTGACCATTCATGCCACATAACTCAGAACTCTTCCAGTTCAACAAAGTGACCTTGAAGCCTTCTTGTTGTTCTGGATTTGGACTCGAAGCACTTTATGAACCTACATAACTATTTTGGACCATTAAGGCCTGATTTCTCATGCCATTAGCACATAGTGACTGGTTATGGGACTGATTGCATGGATAGCAATAGTCACAATCTTGGGAAAGGTTATTTTGTGGCATGAGTTCCTTTGATGAGCTGGTGGAATTTAGGTTGTAGGGTTGGAAAGGTCTAGGATTAAAAAATTTCCTTTTCCCTTGGTAGTCATTCTAAAAATCTGGCCTATTCTATTGGTTTTGCTAGTACGGGGCTTGATATGGCTTATGTTCTTGGAAAAATTTCTTCTTAATTCTGACAAGATCATTCCCAATGGTTTTCAATATGCTTTTTATCTCTTGAAAGTCTTGCTTCTAGGTTGGGGCAGTAATTTCTTAGGCTACAGTCTAATAACTTATTGTCGGAACAACATGAACAACAGCTAAGGGAGGAAAAAATGCAGGTGTATGCACTTGAATACTTCAAAACAAAGGCATGGGAGGACTAGGGGAAATTTCCCCAACTTTAATAAGATAGTTCTCAGCTCTAATGACAATATCAAAAGCATTAGTGAGCGTGTGCCCACCCATAGATTGAGTCATAACTGAAATTTTACTATTTAAGGCTTTCAAGAAATAAAGAAAGGCACGAGTTGGTAAAGGTTTAATCATTGCAGAGATTTTGTCCCGAGTTCTCTAAAACCAATAGTTGAAATCAACAAAGTGCTCGTGCGGAGCTCTTTTGATCGTGCTCACCTGCTCCAACAAAGATGCATGATTTGATTTATTAGCAAAATACTGATAAAAAGCATCGCCTAATGCATCCCATGTCGCGATAGAATTTGTTGCGAGGCCTCTAAACCATTTCAATGCTTTTCCCTTGAGTTACGTAGCCAAGAGTCGCAGTGCTATGTTCTCCTGAGTAATGTTATGAATGAAACACAAAGTGGACACATCAGGAATGTGTTCAATGGCTATAGTTTGTTCTTCTCTAGTAAAGAAAGGAAGGCTTCTAAAAGTTTCTACTGGGATATCATCATATTGTGCAATATTCAATTTGCTACCCCCATTAAATGGTGCAAAGGCATGTTGTCTTTCCATCAGTGGTACTTGTAATACAAGAACAGAACTTCCCAGTGATAAGACAATAGAATTCAGAACTATAGGTGTTGATGTTGACCTCCTTGGTGTACCATATAGCCTTTTTACTCTTCTTCCTCTACTTCATGGTGGGGTTAGTTGCAGGTACTGAAAAGGTATTGAACTATATCTTGTTTGTATTCTTCTCATGCGTAGGTTGCACTAAATTTGCATGAAAAATTTAGAATGGGAGTCACCAGGTATATTGAAAAAGGGCCTCTAAAAGGCTGAAAGACTTGCTGCATACACCGAATAGTAACCTTAAAATATTAATATTTCTTTGAAATGTATTTTCAAAGTCCCACTAGGCGTACCAAAAACTGTTATCAATCAGATATGCACCCTTGTTAGATTTTGGAAAAAACAAACTATTTGTTGAAACATGGAAACCCTTTTCAAATGTGGGTGATCTATGCAAAAAGGGAATCTCCAGAGTGAGTTGGTTCTCTAAATGATGAATCCTATTCTAACTGATTTTCTAAGAAATGGGTACAAAGAATAAATGGATTTAAACTTATGACTAAAATTCTATCACCTAAAATGGTTTGACCAACATCAAGGAGATTCTGATAGTAACTCACTCTCACCACCTCTTTATAAACTTATTCTCACAACCCATATAATCCGAAAGTGATTTAAGAAAAGGTTTAACATAACACAATGCAAAACCTGAGTTAGCATGTAAATGCTGCAAACACCTAACAATCGTAAGAAAAGAAGAGGATTCAATAGATTTGAATCACAAGACACATCAAATTACTACTGCAAAGTATAGACAAAAAGTGAGAAAGGAAAATCTTCTACTTTATTGAATGGAAGAGTGAAACTCTCAAAATCTGAGCACAAACTGTTTACAAAACTCTCTGCATGAACAAGAGAGAAAGAAACACTGATTTGAACTGAGAAAACACTAATTTTTTCCTCCAAGATATATCTCCAAACCCTAATCTGAGCACAAAGAAAAATTTCCAGGAAAGGCACCAAAAATTGCCCAAGAAGATGGCTCAAAAGTGGAAAAGTCTCACTTTTTGCATGTACATGCTGAAAAACTCCTAAAAATAGGTCTACTTTGCTTTAAAAGGAAAAAAAAAACACCTTATCTTTCCACTAAGAAGCTCAAATTTGACCAAGAGGAAAAAATAATATCAATCTACTAAAAATAGCAAAGAAATAAAACAATTTATAAAGCATTGTTTTATTCTTTCTTTACAAGGTTTGGAGAAGTTTTACAATTGTTTTATTTTACAATTAAAGATGGAAACCTTTGCAAAAATATAACCTTATTTCTCCAATACAATACCTAATTTTTCATATAAAAAATCATAAAAATAATAAACCTCTCTATTACATATTTAATTGATTTTCTTCAAAAATCAATTGGAAAAAATAAAATAGCCTAAGGTCTGAATTTAAATCTAAGGCATATCTCCATGACATATTTAATTGTTTTTCTTTAAAAAACAATTGAAAACTAAAAATGCCTAAGGTAATGATGGTACTCTCAAATTTTGCAAATTTGAGATGCCTATTTTAAAAAAATTTCTTCTGCACTTTCATAAGTGCACCTGAAGAATCAGTCCTAACTGACCCACTTTGGAGGATTATAATTTAAAGCCTATTGATTGTCATGCAAAACACATTTGCAGACATACTCAGTAGACATATGTGAGCAGGCATGTCAAATTTTAGCTTCCCATGATAAGTTTTGACAGACATGTCTCACGAAGGTCATTTGAATGGTTTCCCAGATTGATTCCTAAGTCAACCTGGCTTGTTTTGACCATTTTGGAAAATTACCAAAAAATGACTTTGGGGCCGACCTCGCCAACTTCGCTGACCTCGCTGACCTCGCTGAACTCGATGACCTTGCCAACCTCGCTGACCTCGCAATCTCACTGACCTCGCGAGATTGGTGGTGATGTCATAAAAAAGGTGCGAGGTTGGTGAGAATGCAACGTCACAACCTCATAGCCTCGCAACCTCGTAGCCTCGCAACCTTGCAGCCTCATAACCTCTCAGCCTCGGAACCTCTCAGCCTCATAAGATTATCAGCAATGTTATAAAAAAGGTGCAAGGTTGGCGAGAATGCAACCTTGCGGACCTCACAGATCTCGCGGACCTCACAGAATTATTGTTTGTGATTAAAATGGGGTGGGGCCCAGTGTAAATTTTCAAAATGGCTATATGTGCCTAGTAAATATTTAAAAGAAAAGATTTCATGAGGATGAATATTTTATGTACCTCGAAAATATTATTATTTTAAACATATGGAAAGGAGAGTAAAAGCAAACGGGTTCGAAGAAATATTATTTTCGTGGAATATTTTAAATATTTGTTGGGAAAACATTTTAAAATGATGATGAAGGGCATAGGTAATATTTTTCCTTATGAGATAAAGTGATTTTATTAAATAGATCATTCTATTTAATGAGAGGTAAATAATGCAAAGGCATAGTGGAAATTAAAATGAAGGCTCCATTATAAAGTTGAATACTTTATATTGGCTGGAAATTGCAAATAAAGTGCAACATTGTGAAGTAAAAAAAAAAAAAGAACAACAACATAATTTGCACGGGAAGAGGTTTTTTGAGCAGTTGGTTGAAATAAGAAGAATCTCCACATGGGCAGATTTTCTGTTGTTGGGCAATGATGGGAGAAGGCAGTTTTGAGAGGGAATGTTTGTTGCTGCAAAGAAGAGAAGATATTATTTTCAATTTGATCAATGGGAATGGAGCTGCCATGTGTCTGCAACAGATTCAAATTTAGGGCTTCTTCTATTTCCTCCATTCTTCTATATCTTCTTTTATTCTCTCATTGTACAGGGTTCTGAGGTTTTGTATTGGGCTGGGTAGATAGAAGTTTGTTAAGTCTGAGTTATTTTTGAGTCTAGAAGCTGTAATTTCTTATTTTATGAGCAAATACAGCCATTTTGTGCAAATAAATCATGAAATGTGTTTACATTTTCATGAATATCTTCAATTTGTCTCCATAATTGTATAGTTAAATCATATGAATTCAATAGTACAAAGTATTTTGAGTTTATCATCTCAAATTTCATGAGATTGTGTTATTTGTTTGTGGGTCTATTTCAAAGAAATGCTTAAATACTTTGAGCAGATAATAGTGATTTTAAGTGTGCAAGTTGGATTTGATAAGGAGAATTTGATGGATAATTGGAGTGGGATTGTTGGTGTAAGACACTAATAGTTGATGCAAAGCATCAACAATTTTAGATCCATTGGTTGAATGCCATTTTCTGATAAAGTTGTCTTTGGTATTTGACTCCATGGCCCAGAATTGGCACTGATTTATCTTGCAGCTTAATGCATCTCATAAACAACTTTAAATGTAAAATCATTCTTGTTCCAATATTGAGTGATACTTTAAGTTTCTCAGCAATTCTGTGAGAGCATAATCTGTTAAGCAATATCCTATTACTTGTGTGTTTAGATTGTTTGATGCTGCTAAAGGGTTACCCCCTAGGTCTTACAGAGCTTGAAGTGTAGGGGAAATGTGTATCCATCCCATTTCCTATCGATTGGCCACTAGGCTTTGTGGTTCTTTATAATGGAGGTTGGCTACCTCTTAGGGAATTGCAAATTCTAGTTGGGTTGCATTTTTAAACACCAACAGGTAAAAAACCCAATACTTATCTTTAATTGATATTTCTTTCATCAAGGCAAGAAATACTTTGAATCATTTCTAAATGCCTATTCCTAAAACACTTAGGCAAAAATTATTTCAAATGAAAAGTGAAAGGGGGTTGACCTAAAGCATTTAGTCACCATGGTTTTTAACTAAGGCATTAAAATTTTTTTTTTAAATGTAAACATAGCCCCCCTAAATTCAAATTAGGGAAAAGTTAGTAAAACCAAAAGAAAACCCTAAACATCATCTCATTTTCATTTGTCATTTTGGGAAGAAAGGCTCTGTAAGAGGGAATGCGCCACCACCATTAGGGTTCTCATTTGGAGCTTGAACTTCACACTACTCTTCAAATCTTTATCGATTCCTTGTTGTTTGCTCATGGTAAGTTGATTTCTGCCATTATTATTCTTTTCTCATCATGTTTTGGAAGCAAAAAAGGCCATTCAGGGTGTGGCCTATGCATACTCATGTCTGATTTTATTTTTTTATTTTCCATTATCTTGTGTGTTTGATCTATCTCTCTGGCCACCATTGATGAGAGGGCTCGAGCCTTGTGTTTGCGAGCTCCCATGAGCTAGGTAGGGCCACTCTACTCCCTACAAAATCATTTCAAGGTAAACTCAATCCTCCATTGCATATACTCTGTATTTCTTTGCCAATAAAAAAGATTTTAAAAGCTTCAAACTATGAAAGATATGATGTTATTTTTTAACACATGAAATACAAGCCCAGCTAGCTATGCCATGTGCATTTCATTCTAGTTTTTTATTCATGAAGAGAACCCTCTCTGCTATCTATTTCTTTCTCTTCATATTTTTTTTGCTACAGGAAGCTCGAAATGGGCTTTTACATTCTTAGTGATTTCCTACACTCGACCCATTATCTATTTCTGCATTTTTATAAAAAATCCCCATGTGGGTAGGTTGGAAATGAAAGAAAACACTTATTTTGTTTTTCCTGTACAAAACCCCATGTGGGTATTCATCATTTTGAATAAATATGCATTTTTAAAAGAAATCCTCACATGGGTATGCTAGAAATGAAAGAAAACACTTTTTTTTTTCCCTATAGAAAACCCCATGTAGGTATAAGAGTAAATTTGTATTTCTAATAAAAACCCTCACATGGCATCTTTAAACATTTTGCTTTCGTATCAAAATTCTCTTGTAGCTCACTCGTGATGGATGACATTAACTCCTTCATTGTAAGACTTCATGGCTATGTTATGCGAATATAACTCCAGCACAAGCATTCTCACTTCTTTTGTGTATTGGTTCTTCACTTTTCATGTAGCTTTACTTGTGAAAACTTAAAACTACATGATAACCCCAAATGGGTCACCTTAAAATTTGAGCACAACTTCAAATTTTGTTGTGAAATGATTCAATGGAATTGCACAGTGTGAACTGAAAATGCCCTCATTCATTTAGAAAGCTACTGTGAAAATAACATTACTTGTTTTCATGGAGAAAATATACAAGTTCTCCATCTTCCTTCGATGTATGCAACCGTAAGTTGATTTTACTTTTTCTTAAAAATGCAACACTATTTCATTATGTATTCACATATTGGGGCTTCTTAATCTTGGCACTCTTCATGGATGTTTATGTCCTCTCTATGAAAAGATTGCTCTATGCACTTTCTCTCCTTCCAAATGAAAATATAAAGCTCTTCACATGCTTTCCTTTATAGAACAGTGCTCTTGTTGATGAGGCATATTCATGCCTGTTCACTATCACATTATGAGCATGAAAACTTGCTTGAACAACATGAATAAAAGTGACAAAAACTATATGGCAACAAAGATGCAATTGATTTGACAGTTAGAACTTTAAAAATTGCATTTCTATTTAATTGAATCTATTAAGTTCATTGTCCACCTATAGCTTTCATTTCACTGCTCAGACTTGTAAGTTATGAATGAACAATAAACCTAATTGCTTTGATGCCTGCAATTCTTTTTTGCTTCTTTAGTTGGATAGCTCAGATGAGCATGATAATTGTACTTTCTTTCTCAGCCCACTTGTAAGTTTAAGCGGTAGCATGTCGAGCTCTACCCTTGTGGGAGCCCATTTTACCCCACATGCTTTAGGTCTTCAAAAAATAATCAGCTCCATGAATTTTCCTATACCTGCAGAGGAAAAAAACAATGTTAGAAAAAATAATAAATATGATGATGTTTACTCTCTCAGCTTTGGTTCCTGTAGTTTTATTTTTGTTGATTCTATGCATCCCAAGAATTAAAATATATTTATGTCAGTAGGGCATGTAGTATAGTTCATATCCTAAGCTCTTAATTGACACCTTTCTCAATCTTTTGTAGATACAGTCAGGAGCGGAAGCAAAATGGAGCGAGCAACAAGGCATCAATTGAAGATCAAATCAAGAAATGATGGATATGTTATATGTTATTTGTCACTTTCTTTCAGTTGTATATTTCCTTTCTAGAAATGAATATTACCAGGGATAACTTTAAGTAACCCCCCACATGGAAAAGGTGCAAAATCATAGCGAATTTTTCCTTTTATTTGAAAAATATATTAATTTTCTTGGCGAAGCTTATGCATAGTATAAAAAAAATTTAAAATCCTGGTGAATGTTAATGAATAAATGGTAATAATAATATTATCATAGTGGCCAATCCTAGTGAATAATCACTAAAAATATTAATTACAATGGTGAATCTTTGCTTTAAAAATTTGCATAGTTGGTCCCACTGATACAATGATGATGACGTATGTCATAAACTATTGGCAACAATGAATGATGGAGATCAAATAGAGCTTTGATCAGATGTCTTTCTGGGAGCTTGGCATGAATATTGTAAATTCCATTCATGATTCTCCAGAATTACACAAGTGGTGTACTTGTGCCTTGGTGGACCCCAGGTGGAGTAAGGAAGCCTTATCAGTGTGAGTGAACATCATCGGTGGGACATGTAGGGATGTCACACCGATACAATGATGATGACGTATGTCATGAAATATTAGAAAAAGTGAACAATGGAGATCAAATGAAGCTTTGATTAGACGTCTTTCTAGGAGTTTGGCGTGGATATAGTAGATTCCCTTCTTGATTCTCTAGAATTACACAATATTATTAGAAAATATTATTAATATTTTTAAATTTTACTGTATAAACTACTGGCTAATTAGTGCTAATGACGCATCATTTACATGGCGAATTAATCGAGAAAAAAATATTTTTTGTAAAAACCTGGCGATTCAGTCCCTCTTTTAGCTTGTATTATTCGCCATTTTTGGAGCTCCCGATTTCAATTATTCACCAATTGGCGAAGATTCACCACTAAATTTTTCCTTGAATAGGACTAGCTAAAACCATGGCTTGTGGGGATATTTAATTTCTCCTTTTTCTTTACATTCTGAAAAGAAATGCATCAGAAATGCAAACTTGTACTGTCATTTGCATTCTTTCAATCAAATAAAATTTTTAATGTAACAATGTCATGAAATAAATGAAAGCAATGGATGCTTAATCATTTGTATATTCAGCTTTGTATTTCATTTATTCTGTAATTATTGAGCAATGACTTTGAATTCGGTTCTCTCAAACAATGCATAACTGATATAGATGAAATTAGCAACTTAATACCTTGTAGCAATTAACTGAATCTTTACTTCAAGATATATCAAAATTTAACCAACTCCAACAATCGAGTTGTAGTAAAAATTTGGTAGCAGTACAACAATAAGAATTCAACAGATGATGGAGTTGTAGATGTGAAACCTATGAATCAAAAATACCCAAAATTTACTATAAAAGGATCCAATGCGAACAAAATTACCTTATATGTTTCCAACCAAGCAGCTAACATGGTTGAAAATACTCAAGAACAAGGACCCCCTAGACAACCAAGGCAATACCCACAAAGACAATACACTCCTTTACCATAACCAATTTAATTTGTCCTGAAGAAGCTAGTACAATCACACATTATGCAACTCCCAGAGGCCAAATCATATGACCCGAGACTAGGCCTAGAATTTGATAGCCATACCTACCTATCATATCAAAATTTTGTGATGGTTTATTCATTTAAATTCCTATAAATTTATGTTTTATAAAAAGAATTAGCTGTCAAAAAAATATTGTATTTATTTCTTTTTATATTAAATCTTTTATACTAAATTACTATTGATTTTATTAATCATACATATTAAATATTTTTTTTTATAAATTTTTGTTTTTCATAATTCTTAAAAATACAAGTAAACAATAAAAAATATAATAATTTGATATAAACCTTCATTATATAATTTTGATATGTTTAAATAGGAAAAAAGAACTTTTCAAAAAAAAAGAACTATTTTCTTTTATTTTTTTCAAATTGAGATGCAAATAATAATGATCTACAATACATATAAAATAAACAAAAATAAATGTTATCCAATGTCAATAACTCTTCTTGACTTTGTATTCTCCCATATTTGATATACTTTATTCCAATTTACATCATTTTCTTGAGGTCCATTTAGAGACACTCTCATTAATGCATCCAATTTATCCAAACCCAACTTTGACTTTCTAACATCTTTGATGATGTTTTATTTTGAAATTCGTCTTTCACAATCAATAATACTTGTAGGAATAGTAAGAAAAACTTTTGATACTTCATCATATGAGGGTAGCTTCTATGCCATTATTCTATGTTACGAAAGATCTTCCATGTATTTTTCATCTTGAAACCCTCACAACTCAAATGAAATGAATCAACAAAAGAGTTTAACTCCCTTTTGCAACTGGTAACATCAAATATGCATACAATTTCATTTATATTATTTGAAGTAGTATGTTGCAAATGTTGGAGAATCTTATCAAACCAATACTCTAATAGATAATAAGAAGGACTAAAGAGTTTTTCTTCATTAAAAAGAGAAAGATCTAGAAATCTTTCATTCAAACAATCAATAAGAGATTGAATATATAATTCTGCAAGATGTTGACAATTTTTTTTTGTTCCTTCAACACATGGTTTCATGATATGCTTCCTTGCATCACCATACTCAAATCCCTCAATTGGAATACCTATATATTGTATTTCATGTTTATCAATGACAACACCTTCTTCTTTGAGTTTAATACATCCAAATTGAGAATTAATCATGAATTTGGAAAGATAAGTTGTACCTTGTACAAATGTGCCTTTTCTCAAAAACAATCTATAGAAATTTCCTATCACTTCATCAAGAGCCAAAGAAATAACCGTGATGTCTACAGTTTCTTCAATTATTTTATTCAATTTATTTAGTTCATCTAAAAAATTAGCAAGCATGTGCAAACATAATTGAATAGAATAAATATTCATATTTTCATAAAATGATGAACACTTCTTATCTTTTTTCCACTAAGTTAAGATAGCTAGCATAAGCTCCACAAGCCTTATTATGACTTCACCTCTAGATAACCATCTGATTGTGTGTATTTTCAAAACATTTACAACATCAATTTGCATAACTTTAAGTAAATCATTCAACTTATTATTTATTTTTGGTTAATTTTGGACCCATGAATGCACTTTATTTGTTATTTTTCTACAAATAGTAACACAGGTATCCTTTTAGAAGAATATGTTGCTACTAATGATTCATGATGAACTATACAATGCACTCAAATAATATTTGTAATATTTTATTTAAAAATAGAAACAAATCCATTTTAACGCCCAACCATTGTAGAAGCTCCATCTCTTGAGACAAATATTAGTTTTGTTAATGAAATCCCTCTATCATTTATCAATTGATAGATGGTGTCATGTAGAGTTTTCCCTTATCCATCTGGCACAATCATGATCTTCATAAACATGAAAATAGGTTCCCCATGACCCTTTGAAGTTAAATATCTTGCATAAAAAACAAGGTGTTTCTCTAAACTTCTATCAGTACTTTCATCAACCATTAGAACAAAAACTAATTTTAAACATCTCTTTTATTTGAATTTGTCCAAGATATTTTGATATGAAAAAAGAAAATTAGTTACACTCTTTCCATATGTGTATGTAGAGTATAATTAAGACTTTGGCATATTAGGATTTTATAGATCCATGAGAATTTTACATATTTTCTCATACTTAGATAAAGATAAGTCCTCTTCAAAATAAAATAAGTTTCTTTCATTGTAGTGATTACTCTTTCCTTATTAACATATTCTATCTCTACAATATGATTTGGAATAGATTTTCTCTTTTTCTTTGTTGCATTAATCCATCTTGCTTGAGCATCTTTAAATGTATTAAAGATTTTTCCTGAGTGACAAGAGTATCACATTGTAAATTGCAACACCCATGGGCCTAACATCTTAAACTTCTCACAATAATTACATTTCATAAGTATCTTACCATCATGCTCAAAATAATTTAACCAAAAAAACATTTCTAGCCATTCAATTCAAAATTTTCTCTTTAGAAATTTATTATTCCATTGATTGGTATTTGACCCATGCCCAACTTCATCACTAATACAATCAACTTCACCAAATTTATACGCATCTTCATTTAAATCATCATCTGAAGAGGACCCAAATATTTCTTTAAATGTTTCTTTCAAAGGATTATTATAAGACTATTCAGGTATCATTGAATTACTATAAAAGTTTTAGAAACCTTCTCTCTAGTCAACTTATACATTTCTCCAAAAGTAGCTTGTTTCTTCTTTCTTGAAGACATATTATTAAAGTTCCTAAAAAAATCAATGTATTAGTAATCTATGAAATATTATTTTAGAAAATAATTATGATAGAAAATTTACAAATTTTAGAAACTATGCACACACTCAATTAGTAAATTCAATTGCATACAATAAATTTTATTGATATTGAGAGTATAATTTCTATTGAAAGATTACATGATACATCAAGATTCAAATATTTGAAGGTATGATACAATGGAAAAGTTTCGAATAAAAATTACACAATACATCAAGATTCAATATTTGAAGCTATGATTGGGGATCACATGGCGCAGGTGGTCGATCAAGCACAAGCGCACGATGTAGGGATGGAAAAAGGTCACATAAGGTGGATCAAGTTACTGGTGACATACAAATTTCAGAGGCGATTTATCATACCCACATTCCTCAATGGGTTTTCCACAATGGGCGTTGGGTGGATATGGCTCTGAATCCTATCTCAAAGGATAAATCTTCAAAGGGTCAAATGAAGTGCTCAGAGCCTCACCAAAATCCTACCAAGGATAATCCCTCATCAATTTTGGCTCCCTAGTCAGAATACTTTAAAGGGTTCAAAGAGCCATTTAGGGAACATTCATCTTCAAAAGCTAGACCGCGGGGCAGGATGAAAAATGCTAGGGTTTCTTCAAATCACCATCAAGAGTCAGGGAATGTATGAAATAAAATTTCTCCATCTCGGTTACCAGAGCATCATATTAATCCAAGATCTGGTGACTCATTTTTCCCAAAATTGGTTCCCAAGATTAATATAAATGAGAGGTATGAGGGGCTCCAGGAAGAAAACCTAACTAGTTCCAATGGATTTGGTGGTGTTAAGGGGGTGTTCGAGCCAGGAATGGGTGCAAATTCTTCAAAAAAAGGAAAAATGTGGGTTCCTGTCCCTTTTATTCTTGCTAAAAAACAACCCCTAAACCAAAAAACCTGAGATATTCATGGGTTCGCCATTTTTCTTCAGGTATGGGGTGAGAGCCTAGCTCTCTCCAAACATCACAAGAATATTCATGCTCACTGGTATGGAACTCTTTATTTTCAAGTTCTTTCATCTAATACTTTTGTTTTAGTTTTGGATTCACTGGAAGCTAAAAATAGAGTTCTTGAAAGTAAGTTCTTTTGGGTTGGGAAAACCCTGATATTTAGTTTTCCATGGAAACCCTTCTATCTGCTTTCAAAATCCCTAAGCTCCATATCCCATGTTTGGTTTTAATTTCCAGACATTCCTTTCGAGTTTACAGATCCGGATATACTCGTTGAAATAGGTAATTCTTTTGGAATTTTTTTACAATTTGACTGTGCTATGGAAGAGGGATTTCTATGTGTTAAGATCTATGTTCTAATAAACCCTAGTTTGATTATCCTAAGGGTTTGCAACTTAAAATCCTTATATGGAATTTGGAGATAAGATATAGTGAAGTAAAAATCATCTTATAATCATGTCTCCATTGTATTAGATGCCCCATTGTTCAAAAAAAATAAAACATTTGCTCCAAAGGGTTCTACTGATCCTAGCCATAGAGAAAAATTAGGGCATTCCCTTCCACCTCCTATTTCCAAAAATGGAAATCCCCAAATCCACTGGTTTTTGATAACTCTAAGGAAATTTGTTTGAGTACAGTACCTATGAGCTAAAACATCAGTTTGGTCCCTCCTCTAGAAAAAAATAATTCCCAGGGCTCGCCCTCAACCTCTTTTGGTTTTAGCATTTCTTTGGTTCACCTGTCGTCAACTCCTATTAGTGCTCAAAAGATTTCCTTTTCCTCTCCCTACCTGCCTGTCACCCTTGGAAATTAAGCACCACAAAGCTCATCCAAGACTAAGAAAGCAAAAATCCCTCCAAATTCAAGGAAAATAATACCCAACATTATATCAGTTGACCAAATTTTAATTGATAAATTTCAGAAAATCATAAAAAATGCGAATGTCCAGTTTAATCTGGAAACCCAGGAATGTGTTTTGATAGAGATAGACTCAAATTTACTGTAAATTGAGAAGGGCTTGGATATACCACGCTCATAAAATCCCTTTGATGCTTTATCTCCAGATAAATTTCAGGACCTTGATTGCTTAGATGAGGCAAGCCCTTTCCCAAAAGGTAAGCTTCCAGTCTCACAATCCATGTTACCTAAAATATTAAGCTCTCCCCTCTCCACACCAAGAAAGAGAGGTCGTAAACTAAAATCTCAAAAAATCCAACAAGAGATTGATGTTGGAATTCAGTCTACTCTATTTTCCCCAACAAAAAAGAAAATAACATTTAACCCCCCGTATGACAAGAGTTGGGGCAACTAAACAAAGCTTGCAATTATAGAGTTTTGCAGGGAAACAATCCCAAATAAAATCTCAAGGGAAGAGGGGAGAGGTTTCCTCCCCTCGAGGAGAATGAGAATCTGTAGACATCCAAAAATAACATTATGCATTCCACTGTAACTAACATCATGCATTCGTTTCGTCTACTAATCAATTAAAGCAATTTATTGATTTAATCCTAAGGTTCATCAAGCTTAATTAAATAAATCAAATTATTTAATTAAGTTCCTAAGGTTCTTCTTATTTGATTTAATAAATCAAACTGATTTAAAATCAAATATCAAATCCCTAAAATCCCCTAAGTTAATTAATCTAAATTAATTAACTTCTAATCATGATTAGCATTCTCTAGCTTTTGACTCAACTAGAGTCAAATCTAAACTCCTAACTAACCCACCCACTTGCATCAATAAATCAATTTATTGATTTATTAAAAAGAGTTATTTTCCCTCAATAACTCTCATCTTTGACTTTTTTGAACAAAGATTATTCCCCCCAAAACCCTCAACAACATGCATTTATTGACATTTTTCAAATTTGAATGGGCACATTGGCCAAAACTTGCACAAGCTTTGACCAATCCCATCATGCCAAGTGTCTCTATTCTATTGGAGGGGATTTAGTCCCACATTGGCTAAACTTGGCCTCTCTTCTCTCAAATTCTTCTATAAAAGCAATGCATCTTCTCTCATTTTACAACACAATTTGAAGGTATCTAAACTATAGGCAACTTGAGCTCATAGCAACTCATTATCTATCTCATTTGGCTTAGAAAGGGATTGGGAAAGGGCTCTCTCACATCTTCATGGAGGGCACCAATCCATCATAGAATAGAATAGGTTGTATTTCCTTTTCTCCATGCATGTTTGATCTAGTTTTAGCATTTTATTTGGAGAAATGAACCATGTTATTCTATGAGGATGGCTGAATCTACACAATCAATGTGCAAGATTTCACCATCCTACAAATGGCGCTAGAGGGAGGGCAATAATGTATTCTTGTTTGTTGGCATGATCTATTTTCATAATGCTGCATGTTTGAGGTTGTTTTCTCCATTGGATTCATATGTGAGGTTGCACATATCATGATTTACTTGTTACTAAGGCTTATATTTTCCAACCTTTTGAACGTCTGGATGAGCATTTTAATAGTGAGAAAAGAAGAATTTTAATGGCTATGTTAGCATTTCTAATGGTTGTCTTAGCTTTTATTCTCCATGCTATTTTGTATAAATCCTGGAGGTCGGTATGATTGAAGAAGATTTCTTTTGAATCAGAGACCATCCCCTGACTATGCTCGCCTTCGGTGAAGAACAATTTATTTCCCACCAGAATGTGTAAGGGGAGGACTGGTATTAAGATAGCACGGCCTGCTAGCCAGCGCACCTGCAAAGGAAACACCATACCTTTTATTTATTTTTCTAGCAGATACATGCTTAAATCATAATTTTGAGTCTTTTAATGGTTGTGTTCTCGTTTGGTATCTTGTGCAACTCTCTCGCCTTTTCTCCTTGGTAGACCTGGCAAGGGTGGGAGTTGTTTCTCTGGATCTTTTCTTTCTGTTAACAAGCATAATCGCATGAGTGTCAATGAAACAGGGTAAAAGCATTTGCCACGTTTTTAAAAAAAAAAGAAAAAGAAACAATTAGCAGCATTTGAATGTACGTTGTTCTTCTGCATTTCACTTAATTCCTGGCTCTCATTTATACCTGTGCAGCTTTAGGTGGTTACATTCATTTGCTTTGGTTGGTTTCTAATACCAATTGGAATGTTGCAAAGAGTGGTTGATGGTGGTATTAAATTGCCATCGCCTCCACTTTGACTGTTTCTATCTTTTATGTCTATTTGCACGCATTGGTGACAGTGCTATCTCCGACTTATGCTTCATGGTTCTCTCCACGCCTTGCAAGAGTTATACTGTGCCAAATATAGCTTAGCACAAAATGAGCAACTTAACCCATGCTTGAGTTTCAATGAAATGGGGGGAATTCTACATGCACTCCAATCGAGCTTTACCAGCGACACCCCAACTATTGTCTGTTGTGCACCACACATCGTTATTTTACTAGATCGATATCCTAAATGGTGAAAATCCTCGCCTTTATTTTTTGTTTTACAGATTACATAGGGATACGATAAATAGTCCTAGAGCTGAGATCATGGAAAGGAAAAGTAGTAAGGGCATGGATCGGGAAAACTGAGAAACTGTACTTTTATGGTAAAAGACAGTGGCGCCCAATGTTTTAAAATCAATTGTTGTTCTTAACTTAAAAGCGTATGAGTTGGTTCCTTTTTTTTTTTTTCTTCTTTCTCATCTAGCATCCAGATAAGAGTCATAAATGAATACTGTTTCTTAAAAGCATGCTACCAATAGTTCACTGCCTATGTCTATGCTTTCAGACTTTGAATCCATTAATGGTGTATTGTTGAATGAATAGCATGTCCCGTCCACTATCTGGCTTTTGTTAGATAATAGTCTTGTCTGAGATCGATCTCCTCTGCTTAATAAATTCCATTGACTTTATTCTGACAAGTAACTTAAAGAGAACAAATCATAAATCTGAACAGGCCCTTAGAGTTTTCGAAGTCAAAATGTTTGAGTATATTTCTTTGAATTTGAATTTTGGTGGAGTATAAGATGAAAGCTGTGTACCTGTTGCGTCCCACCATACATTTATTATGTACCATGCACGTCTCTTATCTAGTTACATCAATGAGTGTTTGTCTGATTATGCTGGAAATGCATTGCTTGTCTTTGCAGTAAAGTACTGGTTTGATTTGTTTGCATTTGGTGCATATTCTATGTTGAGTCGGCTATTTTTCAGGCATTAAATGATATAGATAGGCTCGATTTGATATCACTTCCCCATAGGAATATCTGGATGTAATCCCACACCCCTAACATGTTTTGCAGGTAACACTTTAAATTGTTGATGTGTGATGCACGAAGGATTGCTTTATTTATGGCAGATTTTTGATAGCAATATTAAATTGTTGATGTGTGATGCATTAAGGATTGCATTATTTATTGCTGATTTTGATAGCAATATTCAATTGTTGATGTATGATACTGATAGTCTAGGGATTGGAGTTTATAATACTCATCTTTGAAGTATTGAGAATAATTGGAGGAATAATTTGTCTGACTTTAAATCATGAGATGTGGCCTCAATAAAACAAACAATGCTAGATCTAGAACATAAAATATGGCGATCTTACAATTCCATTTTACTAATTGATATTGAACTTTGTTTTATTGAATCTGAATTCGACTTTAAATCATTGTCCCCTTCTAGGGTGATTTTCTTTTTACTTCATTAATCCTTTAAAGTAAATTTTATTGCTAAAATGTTACCTTGTGATAGAATAGGTACATGGATAAAAGTTGGAATTGAAGGTTGAAATCAAGGTGGATATTTGTAGACAAGTACCTGATTTCAACGAAGGAGCAAGGTTGACATCAAGATTGAAGTTGAAGGTTGAAGCTAAAGTGAAGGCGAAAAGAGTGGAATTGAAGATTTTTGAGAACAAAACTTGGAAAATAGCATTTTTTAATGCTTGATTTGACAATCTTAGAGCTTAGACTTACTACCCTTTTTTTTCTGTTTTTAGCTAACTCACCTTTCAATTTGGGCTTAAAATCAATCAATGACTTGATCTTTTCAAAGTTGGTTAAAATTGAATCTTAGATACTTACTAGATTTCAATTTGGGATTAAAATTGAACAAGGCAACTTCACATTTCAATTGGTGCATTTAAAACGAACTCATCATTGCTTTGAGGAATTTAAAATTGAACATGTGTACTTTGTGTTTTGTAAACTTTTTTGCAAAGTAGTGTCATTTAAAAGGGCGTATGCGCTTCTCTCGCGCTTCACGGCGATCTTGAGAATCAAAAGTCTTTTTGATGACCCTAAGTTGCATAAAATATTGCCTCCACACTTCAATTTGGGATCTAAAAATTGAACAAATCATGCGAGTGTGAGCACGATATATTGCGGAGGTTCTCCCCTTTGTTTTTCAATGAAGGTTGTGTGAACGACGGAATATGTTAGCTCGCTTTTGTTTATCTTAGAGGGCCTGCCTTGTGGGAAAAAGTAATCACCCAAGGGAACGACCCAACCGGGAACACGCTAAAGCCAAGCGACTTCCAACCGGTATATAAGTGTGGATTCTTGAGGAAAGTTCAAGAATCACGAGGATTATTCCGACGAGATGGACAGCAATGGACTCTCGCCGATGTTGGATAATCCCCCACGAACGGAATGCCCGAATTAGAACCCCTTGTTTAGAAATTGGCCAAAACCTTGTCTATCTTGTTGGTGCAAAAGGTTATGTCCTTTGAAGCCGCCCCACGTAACATGCGGTCTTGTTGTGGAAATGGAAAGTATGCCATGGGAGATTCATGGGTACTAATGCTTGGCTGACCCGAATAAGTGAGTGCCGTGGAGGGGAGCCAGTGTGGTCAAGCATTTAGCCATTCGCACAAGATATGCGCAGCTGGATTTATCCAAGTGGGAACCCAACAAGGTATTGTCTCATCAACCTAGGAGTGTGAAAGTGCTTGGAAAAAACACATTGCTTGATCTTGAAAACATTTGGAAAACAAACATACACAAAAACCTTGAAATTTCAAACACCTTGTGGGGAACAAATACCTATTGATGAACTTTCCCACTCTTGCTTTCCCTAGGAATCACATTCCTAGAGGTTTCTAAGTGTGCAAATTCTATCATCATTTGTTTCCAATAAGGATAAACAAAAGGACCTTTTGCCCTATTTTCCTCGATTTCCACACAAAGGACATTGTGGGATGAGAAAGAGAATGGGACATTAGACTTATAGTTTGAAAACCTAAGCAAGCAAGTGTCTTGGATAAAAAGAACCTCATTTAACCAAGATAAAAAGACAAATTGGATTACACATGTGTTTTCTAACATGATTTCCCGCAAGATCAAAATCCCAAAGCCAAAGTTCAAGAAGCTTAGTCTAAAAGCTCGTGAGGAGCGTCTTGAGAGACTTTTCGAATTCAGGGAAAGATTGGTTTATAACTTTTACAGAAAAGCCTCAAGGAACAATCCAGCATTATATGCATTTTATTGTCAACAAAATCCCGAATTGTTTCAAAGATTTGCATTTCTCCCATAGGAAGTCAAGCGTGTTCTTCAACACCGAGGTTTTGTAGAAAGAGAGTCACATCTAGGTTAAGGTTCAAGATCAAAGTTGTCATTCCCATTCATTCATCCATCAAATCAAAGTCTCATTTCATCATCAAACCTTTTTGAGAACTCTAGAATCAAACATCACACTAAACTTAGAGGGCTAAATCAACATCATCATATCTTGGCTTAACACACTTAGCCAACATAGTCTCAAATCATTGAACAAATTTTCTTTGAGATAACACAACTTCTTAAAGTCTATTAGTTCTCTAAAACATTGGCATAACACACTTTGTCAATTCATCCATTTTTGTGCAAGTTCCCTTAGGATAACACAACTTCCTAGGAAAAACAACTTCACAACCAATCTTGTTTGACTTAACGCATCTAGTCAAATTATCACATTCAAATCAAATCAAAAGCCCTTTCAAAGTTTAGCACATACATTCAAAAATTTTTCCAAAGGTTTCATTCATTCATCTCATCCATTTTAACCCATCACTATCATCACCATCTTTGATCTTTTAGCTACCCTGGTTCTTCTCTTTTTGGACTTAAAGGATTAGGATCGAACAAATCCCTATTTTTATGGTCCAAACAAGATCTCAACACAAGAAGGACATGGAGAATATCAGAGACATATCGACTTCTATGGACATGAGTCATCTAAATATCGAAGTGAACCTAGCAGGATCAAGCAATCCCCCAAGCAACTCCCCCTTATCATCACAAAATCTTCAAGAGGAGAGTCATCAAGAGGATGACATAAATGAAGACATAGGGATGACACCAGAGGAAATCATGGAAATGATTCAAAATCCTAAGAACCATAAAATTGTTAGTGCTATGTTCAAATGCATAAATTCAATAGAAAGAGGAGGGGACATGCCCCTCCCAACCTTAACACAAGCACTAGTGCAGTTGCATGCCCGTTGTCAAACATCAATCAAGAAGTACCTTGCATCACCTCAATCATCACACCAACCTCCCCGATTGTGAACAAGGGGAGTGCCATGTTCCAAGAATTGCAAGAACACCACCTTGTGGCCAATGAAGAAGCAATCATCACCCCTACATTTATTCCGGAAAACTCATTTCACCCTTACATCCCACTCACATTTCATAATCCTGCTGGTTCATCCTCATTTCACGCCACACCAGCTTATCAATTGAACATACCAACTCCCCCACCGCATGAGGAAGTTGGTTTGCTTGGAACGACAGAAGCTATCAATCCTTTCTCTTTCCAAAGTGGTGCGTCATCCCTTCCCCTGCTTCCTTTCACATTTGCATCGCCTCCTGGAATAGGTCTTCCACCTTTAACCATCGAAAATTTTGCTAGTCCAAGCAATCTGACCACCACTTTGAACCTGCTTCTTTTGCCCATATCCTCACAACAAATCGCAACCATTCCTGTCACCACGGTTAATGCATCCATTGGTCCTCAAGTCTCCCAAAGCATGCCTCATCAAGGACCAATTATCTCAACCACCCCGCCCACAACCCAAATCACAGTCACAACCACAATCCCTCCACCCGCCATGACAGTTGGCATGATTCCTGCTCCACCACCAATCCCACCACCAAAACACAACATGACCAATTCATTCTCCATCATGTTGCAAAACGCACAACAAGCTGCCCACCAAAAGGCACTCCAAAAACAACAAGCCGTACAAGCGCAAGTGCAAGCTCAAGCACAAGCCGCACAAGCACAAGCACAAGCTCAAGCTCAAGCACAAGCCGCACAAGCACAAGCACAAGCGCAAGCGCAAGCTCAAGCCCAAGCTCAAGCTTAAGCCCAACAAAAGACACAAGCTCAATACCAAGCGCAATTGCAAGCAATCCACCTGCAAGCCTACCACCAAGCCCTGCAAGACTTTCAAGCACAACAACAAGCTAAACAACAAGCTTTATTGGCACAACAGCAGCTCGACCAACAACAAGCATTGTTGGCAAAACAGCAGCTAGACCAACAACAAGCGTTACTAGCTCAGCAACAACTTGACCAACAACAGGCTTCATGGGAACAACAGCAGATGGACCAATAGCAAGCGCTATTGGAACAGCAACAGCAAGATCAACAACAAGCGTTGTTGGCACAAATGCAAGCTTACCAACAAGCCCTAAACGCATGACCAAGCTCGTAGCAAACGCAGACCAGTACGCTCCCCACTCATCAAACACCTCCAACACCTCACCACTCATTCATCCCGCCCCCCGACCCAAGCAAGGATGTCACAACACAGATCAAATTGCTTTCGCAGCAGGTGTTGGACTTGCAAGCAGGAAAAACCACAAGGACACCAGGAAACTTGTGCCCTTATCCGTTCAATAGAAGTCTCACCATGGTACCGTTTCCAAAGGGATTCGAGATCCCCAAATTTGATAAGTACAATGGAACGGGCAACCCTGAAAACCACGTCAGGGAATTTTAGGTGCACTGCATGGAAGTCGCATATGATGACACGTATCTAATGCGGCTCTTCCCCCGAAGCCTGACTGGTCCAGCTATGGAATGGTTTTCTCACCTACCCACGGGCATTAAAACATTCGAGGAAATTATGGAGGCTTTCCTTAAAAATTACTCTTTTAATATGGGTGCGGATGTCAGTTTAGAAGAACTATTTGCACTCAAACAAAGAAGAGGAGAGTTATTTGCATCCTTCTTGCAAAGATGGCGATCCAAGGCCAATCAAAGCAAGTGGGCCATGCCAGAGGAACAACAAGTTTTCTCCATCATAGCCAACTTAGATGAAAACCTGGCGTTCTACCTAAAAATGCAGTGCATCACATCTTATGATCAACTAATTCCAAAGGCGCTCAACATCGAAAGAGCCCTTAATACGCAAGGAGGCGCACCTACATTCACTCAACCGCAAGATAACCGCCCGTCCAACAACTACAATGATAAACCTCGAACATGTTCGAGGAACAAAAATATCACGAACGATGGCGTGGTTGATGCTAAGGTAGTCATCAGTGCTCCTAAGCAAAATACCCAAAATCATCATCATCCGCAAACTCATAACCACAACAATGTGCAGGCTAATGCGGTAGTAGCACAGTCACAACCACCTTCCACTAGCCAAGTCAACAATGTGGGTAATCAAGGAGGACCACCTCCCCACAACAAGTTTCCCCCCAAGAGGAAGTTCACAGCCCTTGGCGAATCGATTGAGTCTGTCATGAAGAAATTGGTCAAAGAAAACCTAATCAAAATTTCTAACTCCAAAAAATACACAAAGCCCATGACCAAACCGCATTGGTACAATGAGAATCTCCTGTGTGACTTCCACAAAGTTAAAGGACACATGACCGCCAACTGCATGAGACTCAAGAATATCATCCAAGACCTCATCGAGGATAAGGTCATCAACATCGAGTAGCTGGCCAGAAACCAAGGCCTAAAAATCTACACGAATCCGATGCCGAATCATAATCAGGGAAATAACCAAGGGAATAATAAGGGTAAACAAAAGTATGCTAGTGCCAATCTAGTATACGAGGAGATAGTCGGATGTGTCGACGAGTTGGTCACTGTCATAAATATCAAGGGAACCAACAATGACTGTGGAGTCACCACACGAGGCGGAAAAGTTACCATTGCCGGGGCACCTGCTAAGACCCCCATTACCAACACAAAGGCCATCCCCTATGATTACAAAGTAATTGACCAACTGAAGAGAACACCCGCACAAATATCCATCATGGAATTACTAAAAATCTCTGCCGCTCATCGACAGATCCTAGATGAAGCACTAGCTGCCTCTACCGTCGCTGCTACCCTTGACACAGAGCAATTTCAAGCTATGGTAGGTAACATCGTTACCCCGAATCTCATCACATTTTCGGACCAAGATTTCCCCCCGCAGCCATCTCATAACTGGGCACTAAACCTCCAAATCCTAGTTCATAAAAAGAAAGTCAAGCGAGTCCTAGTAGATGGTGGTTCAGGTCTTAATATTTGTTCTTTGAAACTTATAAAGAAATTGGGATTCGCCGAGGATTCCATCAATAAAAACAAAAGTATCACCATAAGAGCATATGATGACCAAGAAAGAGTGTCTCAGGGCACTATCAAGATCCCCATCCAAGTGGGGCCAGCAACCATGGAAACAACTTGTCAAGTTCTTGACCTTGATTTGCCATACAACATTCTCCTGGGACGCCCATGGATACACGGAATGAAGGCAGTGGCCTCAACCTATCATCAGTGCATTAAGTTCTCATATCAAAATGAGGAGGTTACCATATATGGGGATCCCAAACCCTTCGCCTATTGCAAAAACTTGGAAGCCAAGTTTTACAAGATCCCTCAAGTACCTAAAAATGATGAAGGACCATCCACTTCATACATAGACCTAGCTAATCTCACCTCCACTTCTGCGACAGAGATACCCGCCATCCCCGACATATCCGAGATCAAGAACATGATACAGGACAATGGATGCGGTGATTATAGAATGAAGAGAAATGCTTTTGTTGTAGGAGAGTTACTACAATCTCCTAGATCACATGGGCAACCACAATTGACTCAAACACTTGTCCGCACTAGAACAGAAACCTCTGGATTCCATAGTTGGGGGGATCTTAGTCAGGAAAATGTGGACGAGGAGGACATCACAAACACTCTGTACCAAGATGAAAGACCCACTCCCACCCTACCCATGGAGGAAACAAACAGAGGGTTACAAATGATGTTCGGCATGGGCTATAACAGGAATGAAAGCCTAGGAAGAAATAGTGATGGACGGTTGGAGCCCATCATTGTAGAAAGAAGAACGCAGAACCTTGGCCTCGGCTGTACCCCTCCGAGTATAACTGTGTGTGGCAGAAGTGTTCCTAATAGGGCAGTCAGGTCCTCTCCTCGGGTCTCGGCAACTAACCTTAGATTACCCGTGTCCACAGGCCTACCTCTCGATAACTTCACATTTGACATAACTGATGTTTGTAGTAGCAGTGACGACGATGAAACCATAGGTGGCTTACCTAGGCTCTTTGAAGATTCCACCTTATTGATGATTAGTGTCTCACCCGCTGAGCCAATCCAACAAACCCAGCAAATCCACTTAGTATACCCCCAACTCATCGATCACGACCAATGGGGACCGCCAATTCTAGACTCATTCGAAAACGATGAGGCTCTCTCCGAAATCATGGGACTAAGGGATACTGTTCCATGTGGAGATCACAAGGCAAGATTTGATATCACTCTAGACACACAAGCATACTATGGGGAGACGATTGAGTCTTTGAGTCGCAAAAGAAAAAGAATAAGCTCAGAGTTATTGAGTGAAAACCACACTGTGGCACTCTCTAACCATAAAATAGTAAAAATAAAGGACGCATCCAATGGCCAAAACCTCTCTGAGGCGCCAGAGGATGAAGGATTCAATCTCCCCCATACTGCTCTACACCAGGAGAAGTCAACAGTATTGGCAGAACAGTTCAACCCGGTCAACTTAGGAATAGAATCAGAACCACAAATTACCTTCTATGCAGAGTCCCTCCTAGAAGAAGAACAAAAACTACTAGCAGCTTTCCTAAAGGAGAGAAAGGTAAATTTTGGGTGGACCTATGCAGACATGCCAGGCCTGGATCCTGAAATAGTAGTGCATCATTTGGCCGTTCACCCCGGAGCAAAACCAGTTAGACAGAAGCTAAGGAAGATGCACCCACAAATAGCCTTGCTTGTAAAGATTGAGCTACAGAAACTTCTGGATGTTGGCTTCATACGCCCGATTGACTATCCAGAATGGGTATCTAACCTCGTACCAGTCTCAAAACCGAAAGGGGGCATCCGCATCTGCACTGATTTCAGAGACCTAAACAAAGCATGTCCCAAGGATGACTTTCCACTACCCAACATTGACATGATAGTGGATATGACGGCCGAACATGAGATGCTTTCCCTAATGGATGGTTTCTCGGGGTACAATCAGATATTGATCACAAAAGAAGACCAACACAAGACAGCATTCACATGTCCATGGGGCACCTACTACTGGAATGTAATGCCATTTGGGTTGAAGAAAGCAGGAGCTACCTATCAAAGAGCCATGACATTAATCTTCCATGACATGATCCACAAAACAGTCGAAGATTATGTAGATGACATACTTGCTAAATCAAAGAAGAGATAAGACCATATAGCAACTCTAAGTGCTATCTTCGACAGGCTCGAACAATATAAGGTTAGACTCAACCCGAAGAAGTGTGTCTTTGGGGTGCAATCAGGGAAGCTTCTAGGATACATAGTTTCAATGAGAGGGATAGAGGTTGACCCTGCAAAGGTAAAAGCAATCCTTGAAATGAAAGCACCAAGAACGTTTAAACAACTAAGAGGATTGCAAGGAAGACTCCAATCCATCCGAAGATTCATAGCACAACTGGCAGATAAACAGATTGCCTATTCACACCTACTTCACAAAGGCATAGCTTTCAGATGGGATGACAAATGCGAGCAAGCATTCAACAAAATAAAAGAATATCTACTTACACCACCTGTATTAATGCCACCAATTGTGGGGAAATCACTAATCCTATATATCTCTGCAACAACAGCCGCCCTGGGGGCCCTTTTAGCCCAACATGATGAAAAGGGAACCGAGCGGGCTATCTACTACATCAGCAGAACAATGGTGGGACATGAGCTCAATTACACGTCAAGAGAGAAAGCTTGCCTAGCATTGGTATTTGTGGCTCAAAAATTTAGACACTACATGCTAGCACACCAAATCAAGTTGATTGCCAAAATAGACCCTCTAAAGTACCTATTGACAAAAGCAGCACTTACAGGTAGAATGGCTAAGTGGGTAATGATATTATCTGAACATGATATCGAGTATGTAGAACGAAAAGCCATAAAAGGACAAGTCATTGCGGATCAGCTGGCAGCTCCCCTCTACACAGATAATCCACTCATATAAGAATTCCCAGATGAGTCCCTTTTTAACCTTGATGCAACAGACCAGTGGAAGTTATACTTTGATGGCTCTCACACACAACATGGGTCAGGAGCTAGTGTGTTTTTCATCACGCCGCAAGGAGACTGCATACCTAGATCATACAAGCTGGCATTCCCTTGTACGAACAATATAGCAGAATATGAGGCTTTGACCATAGGACTCAAGATTGCAGCACAATGGCGAATCATGGCACTAAAAGTCTATGGTGACTTGCAACTTATCATCAACCAAGGATGATAAGCTCACACCATACAAGAAGGTGGTAGAAAGCCTCAAGGAATCTTTCATCGATATTACCTTTGAGCAGATACCAAGGACAAACAACAGAGCAGCTGATGCAATGGCGACAATTGGATCCTTACTCGACATCCCTCGTAACGTCTCGAAACATGAATTCCTCGTAGAGCAGCTTCTCATACCCACATTCGAGGTACCAGAGTCAGAATACGCATGTGAACTCATTGGTCCCGGTGATCTTTGGTATCATGATATATACACCTACCTAAAGTTAGGAATCCTCCCCACTGACATCACCCCAAACCTAAAACGTACTTTCATCAAAAGAACTTCACGATTCGTCATCCTAGGAGAGACCCTCTTCCGTAGGAGTACTGATGGAACCCTGTTACGTTGTTTAAAACTCGAGGAAGCCCTGATTGCTCTAACTGAGGTACACAATGGCACGTGTGGGTCACACTCAAGTGGTATGACCTTGGCTAAAAAGTTGCTAAGAACAGGGTACTACTGGCCGACGATGGAAAAAGAGGCACACAATTTTGTCAGAAAATGCTTGCAATGCCAACAGCATGGAGATCTTATTCATCCACCAGCTCAAGAACTGCATCCTATTGTTACACCTTGGCCCTTTTCACAATGGGGGCTTGATCTCATTGGTAAAATATCACCCACCTCATCCAATGGCCATAAATTCATTATCACCACCACCGAATACTTCACTAAGTGGGTCGAAGCAATTCCCATGACCTACATCACCGGAAAGCAGATATCCAAGTTTATCCTGAATTACCTCATTTGTCGGTACGGTGTCCCCCAATCCATTATCTCTGATAATGGGACGCCCTTCAAGAATCAGGATGTCCATGACTTGTGTGAAAAATTCAAAATCAAGCATCGCTTTTCCACTCCATATTATCCACAAGGCAATGGCCAAGCAGAAGCTACAAATAAAACCATTTTGAAAATCCTCAAGAAAACGGTCAATGACTCTGGTTGTGACTAGCATCTGTAGTTAAATCCCACCTTATGGGCCTACCGCACCAGCATCCGCACGCCAACAGGCGCCACCCCATTCTCTTTGGTCTACGGATCAGAGGCCATACTCCCCATTGAGATCGAGCTCCCATCACTAAGGATATCACTGCAAAACCTTATCATAGATGAGGAATACAGGGTCACAAGACTCAATGAGCTGGAATTACTAGATGAAAGGCGCATGGATGCCCTTAATCATCTACAAGTGTACCAGAATCACCTAAAAAGGAGCTACAACAAGAACATCAGACAACGCACTTTCCAAGTTGGTGACCTCGTGCTGAAAGAAAACCAAAAGAACGTGCCAAATCCAGATACAAAGGGAAAATTTGAGCCCAACTAGCTGGGACCTTTCGTCATCACTGCAAGTTACACATCAGGGGCATATCAACTAGCAACACCAGAAGGCGAGCCTCTGCAGGAGCCTCTGAATAGCTCTCATCTCAAAAAGTTTTATGCCTAAACATTGCAAGGTATAGAACCAGAAAATTACAAAAACAATCAGAAAAAGTCCTAAAAAAATGGTTACCTCGATGAAAACCTGGCAAACAGGCATCTTGGTGACAACAAAAAAAATCAAAAGATCAAAAAATCCAAAAAAAAAATCAGAAAAGGATTGAAAAATAGTAAAGAGAAAAAATCGTCCTCTAGTGAAAACCACTTCGGTGGCACTTTGGGCAAATACCTTGGTGAAAACCTGGCAAACAGGCATCAAGTGTAAATAAAGTACCTTCCCCATCTATCAGGATCTGCACAACTCATCCACTCCATCACATTCCACTTATCCGCTCGCATCCATACCATAGCCTGCGTTGGTATCTGTACTATATTCCACCATCGGAACTACTTGGCATTTCAAAGGTCAGTCTGTCCCGCCTTTATCTAAATAGTCTATCACACCACACTGGGGGCACGTTCTTGCAACATTGAATCGGATTCGTGTATATTCTCATGACCTTTTTCAAAATTCATCAAAAAATTCCAAAAACATTCAAAAAACTCATTCAAAAAACCAAAAACATTCAGAAAAATCATCAAAAATCCAAAAACATGTCGAAATATCAGAAAATCTTCAAAAATTTCATCATTAAGTCTTGTCAGTTTTTTCTACCTTGTCGAACTACGTCATCTCTAAGCTTGAACGTAGGCAAGGCTGATCTTTGATCATCCCCCGAGACGGTTGGGTCAGTCCTTTAGGCGTCCGTCGCATTGGCAATCCGTCAATATTATCATTAAGTCAGTCCACCACTAGTCGAACTACGTGGTCTCTGCGTATATAACGTAGGCAAGGCTAATCTATGGATCAGCTCTCGAGACCCCTAGGATAGGTCTTTAAGTTAGTCTATTCGTTGTAAAATCTTGAAAATACCAAAAACATTGGAAAATCTTGAAAATACCAAAAACATTTGTAAAATTCCAAAAATACCAAAAACAGCCTCAAAACATTTGAAAAAACCAAAATGGTGCATCCATTTCATCTCTCTTTCACTCGTGATTGTCATCAGTCATAATAAATCATCGTCACTTTCACCCTTTGGTGAGTTAGTCAGAAGCAAGTTTAGTAGGTTCTATAGTGAATGCCTAATCGTCAAAGTCTCGAAGGTCGAAGTCAACAAGTTAGCAAGTTGGTCAACTCGGAGTATCAATAGCTTATCACGCAATCAGTCTCACCAAAACCCTGATCACTACATGTCCTAGGATGAAGCTTTCCTGTGATGGACATAAGCATCAGGTACCCCACAGTAGTTTAGTCTTGGCTAGCGATACGAAGAACATCAGCTTGTTTGTTTACTTTATTTTAGTCTTTTAGACTTATCTTATTTTGCGCTCATTCCAAGGACCTCTCGATGATGCCTAAACAAAACAGGTTTAGAGAGAAAGGAATGGGGCAACGATCATTATCTTTTTATCTGCTGTGCTTGTTGGATATTCTTGTAAAATAACTTCGTCATGCATACTTTGTTTTATTTGTAGGAAGGATGTTTTAGGTATCTTGTTGACCACATAAGAAGGCTTGCCTTCTTATGTTTTGGCCCGAGATGTCTAGAATTTCTTAACTGCATTCTGAATAAGGTTATGTTTGTCAAGTGTGAACAAGAGTACTATCTGATTGTCGAGTCAAAGTCCATCACACTAGGCGCCACGCCATCCTGGTTCTTAATACCTTGATGCCTCGCACCTACGTGTGTTATCAAACATAAAGAAAGGTATGCTCTTTTCCCATCCCTGGATAAGCAACACATCATCATCATTCATCATCATATCCAATAAAATCTTGATGACTAGGAGACTTGTTGGACTTCTACATTCTTCTTCCCTCTCATTCTTCTATCTTCTGTCATGCTAACAATGCATCCATCTTGCATGCATATTCTCATTTCGCATAATCATGTCATACCATCATAGCAGGACAACATCATCCATCTCATCCATCTCACATGCATCGCATAATCATTTAACATGCTTAAAATAATATAGATTTGTTATTCTAAGCATCTTCTGAACATCTCATTTTCATCATCATTATCATATAGTCTAACCATCCATACATCCATTTTGAACCTCTTTGTCACGAGATCCACCTCAAATTGTATCTTTTCGCTCGATCTTTCGAGGGGGCAATGTACTAAAGTACTTATTTTCTACTGGGGCATCCGAAAAAACCAAAGAATTTTTTAATTTCGATGCCGACAATATCATTATTTGAACCAATGCAACGAGTACATTGCTTCAAAGAGGGGCAAAATGTAGACATCCACAAATAACATTATGCATTCCACTGTAACTAACATCATGCATTCGTTTCGTCTACTAATCAATTAAAGCAATTTATTGATTTAATCCTAAGGTTCATCAAGCTTAATTAAATAAATCAAATTATTTAATTAAGTTCCTAAGGTTCTTCTTATTTGATTTAATAAATCAAACTGATTTAAAATCAAATATCAAATCCCTAAAATCCCCTAAGTTAATTAATCTAAATTAATTAACTTCTAATCATGATTAGCATTCTCTAGCTTTTGACTCAACTAGAGTCAAATCTAAACTCCTAACTAACCCACCCACTTGCATCAATAAATCAATTTATTGATTTATTAAAAAGAGTTATTTTCCCTCAATAACTCTCATCTTTGACTTTTTTGAACAAAGATTATTCCCCCCAAAACCCTCAACAACATGCATTTATTGACATTTTTCAAATTTGAATGGGCACATTGGCCAAAACTTGCACAAGCTTTGACCAATCCCATCATGCCAAGTGTCTCTATTCTATTGGAGGGGATTTAGTCCCACATTGGCTAAACTTGGCCTCTCTTCTCTCAACTTCTTCTATAAAAGCAATGCATCTTCTCTCATTTTACAACACAATTTGAAGGTATCTAAACTATAGGCAACTTGAGCTCATAGCAACTCATTGTCTATCTCATTTGGCTTAGAAAGGGATTGGGAAAGGGCTCTCTCACATCTTCATGGAGGGCACCAATCCATCATAGAATAGAATAGGTTGTATTTCCTTTTCTCCATGCATGTTTGATCTAGTTTTAGCATTTTATTTGGAGAAATGAACCATGTTATTCTGTGAGGATGGCTGAATCTACACAATCAATGTGCAAGATTTCACCATCCTACAGAATCCTATCCTAGAATGTTAGAGGCTTGAATGCCCCTAACAAGCAACGCTTATTCAAGCGTCAATTGGAAGTTGCAGACGTTGATATCATTATGCTACAAGAAACTAAACTAAATTCTGCCTCGACTGATTCCCTCTTCTCTAAGTGGTGAATTTGGAATTTTTCTTGCTCCCCATCAGGTGGGGCATTGGGTGGTCTCTCCTTTTTATGGAAAGAAAATTCAGTGTTCTTAAAATTAATTGTTTCCTCCTCCCATTGGTCTCTGGATCTTGTAAGGAGCAAACATTCAGAGGTTAGTTTTTGGTTGTTCAATATTTATGGGCCAACAAGAATTTTTGTAAAATGGAAATTGTGGGACCTCCTATCTTTTTGTCTCTTAGGCCTTATTTGATAACTTAATCATTTTGGGGGGTTATTTCAATTCCAAACTAAATGACTTTGGGAAAATGGGTGGTATCATTCCTAATAAGTGGGTGATGGAAGACATCAAAGGTTTTGTTGAGTTAAATCAATTTCTAGACTGCAAACCTCAAAATGGCTTATTTACCTAGACAAATAAAAGGAAGGACTTTCATCAAATTTTGGAAAGGCTCGATAATTTTTTGTTATCTCCAAATTGTTTGGAATCATAAATTGATTCCTATTCCTCAATCTTGGGATATCCAAGCTCTGACCACTTCCCAATTCTGTTGACTTTACTAGAAGACAAAGCTCCAAATAAACATCTATTCAAGTTTGAACTGATGTGGATAAGGGACCCCACCTTTTTTCCCATGATAAATTTCTAGTGGGAAAACTCCCCCATTTTTTCATGTTCTCGTATGTTCTAGCTTGTTAAAAAAATAATTTTTTTAAAGAATAAAATCAGAGATTGGAACAAGTTTCACTTTAAAAACATTTTCAAAGGAAAAAAGTGGCTTTAGACTGAACTAGAAATCTTAAATGAGAACATCATTCAATTTGGTCTGAACCCATCCTCTTTTGATCTCAAAAAATCTATTACTTCTGATTTAGAAGAGGTGCTTCTTCGGGAAGAATGTTATTGGAGAAAAAAATCAAGAGATACTTGGTTTTCTGAGGGGGATAGAAATACAAAAAAAATCCAGGCTTCAACCAAAGTCAAAAGACAAAAGAATATAATTTCCTCAATCAAAAATAATTCTAGAATAATCTTAGAGTATGAAAATGTTATTGGTAATGAAGTTGCCTCCTTCTTTAAGAATCTCCTTACAGCCAAGCAAATAAATTTTAGTGCATCAATCCTAGATTCAATTCCAAAATTGGTATCTGTGGAGGATTATGGTTTCCTCTTGTCTCCTTTCACCCTAGAGGAACTAAGATCAGTTGTGTTTTACATGTCCCCCAAAAATCCCTAGGTCCCGATGGATTCACTGTGTTATTTTTCCAAAAGAGTTGGCATTTAATTGGAAAGGACATCTTACTGATATTGGAAGAATTAAGACATAATAGGACCATACTAGAGGAGTTAAAATTTACTATTATCGCATTAATTCCAAAAGTGGATTCCCCTTCAACATTTGTAGATTTTAGACCAATCTCCCTTTTCAATTCTCTTTATAAAATCTTCACAAAAGAAATTTCTTCTCATCTTGGCAAGTTGATTCCTCATATAGTTTCTGAGGAACAAGGGGGTTTTATCCCTGGGAGGGAAACTCTAGATGGAGCAATTTTTTCTTATGAAATCTTGAATTGTATTATGCAACACAAGCTTCCCTCATTGATTTTAAAATTGGATATCATGAAGGCCTATGAAAGGGTAAATTGGGATTTCTTAACTATGGTCTTGCGGCGGTTTGGCTTTTTTGAAAATGGGTAAAGCAGATCCATTCATGTATCTCTTCAGCGAGATTATCGATTTTGATAAATGGATCCCCTTGTGTTTTTTTGTCTTCTTCAAGGGGGATAAGACAAGGAGATCCCCTTTCTCCTTTTCCCTTTATCCTCATGACATAAGGCTTGAGCAAAGCAATTAAGTTAGTCAATCAATCAAGGCTCTGGAAAGGCATTTACATACCAAATATATGTGAACCTTAAACCCATGGTATTTTTTATAATGATTTTAGATTTAATTAAATAAAGATTTGATTTATGTAATCAAAGAGGGTAATGTTAGTGATTTTAATTAAATAAATTTGATTTATTTAATTAAATGAATAACTTTAGAAGTTAATTAAATAAGATTACTTTATTTAATTAAAGGGGGAATTTAGGATTGATTTACGATTTAATTAAACAAAATTGATTTATTTAATTAAAAGATGAACATTAGCGATTAAATACGAGGAACATTAGATCCATGATGCCAATTTTGCATATCTAAATTTTTCCCCTATTTGAAGCAATGTACTTGTTGCATTGGTTCAAAGAATGATGTCGCTGACATCGAAATTAAAAAAAAAAATCTTTTTTTTTTGATGCCCCAAGGAAAAGGAGTACTTTGGTACATTGCCCCCTCGAGAGATTGAGTGAAAATTTCAATTTGATGTCGATATAATGACAAAGAGGTTCAATTTGGATGTATGGATGGTTAGACTAACAGATCTATATGATAATGATGATGAGATTTTTTGAAGACGCTTAGAATAAAATTTCTATATTATCCTAAACAACTTAAATGATTACGTAATGCATACATGTGAGATGGATGAGATGGATGATGTTGTCCTATGATGATATGGCATGATTATGTAGGATGGATTAAATGATACTATGTTAGCATGAAATATGATAGAACAATGAGAGGGATCAACCCTCGAATCCATGAAGATTTAGAAGTCCAACAAGTATATTAGTCATTGAGACTTTATTAGATATTATGATGAATGATGATGATGAATTTATTATCCAAGGATGGGAGAGATAAAGAGCATAAATTTCCTTATATTTGATAACACACATAGGTATGATGCATTAGGGTATAAAGAACCAGGATGGCATTGCACCTAGTGTGATGGAATTTGAATCGACCATCAAATAGGAGTACTCTTGTTCACACCTGACATACAAAACCTTATTCAAAATTCAGTTCAGATATTATAAACATCTCGAACAAAAAATAGAAAAGAAAGCCTTCCTATATGGTCAACAAGACATCTAAAACACCTTCCCTACAAACCAAACAAAGCACATATAACCAAGTTATATTTCAAGAACATCCAACAAGCACAATAGATAAAAAGATAATGATAATTTCCCCATTCCTTACTCTCTAAACTATTTTTATTAGGCATGATCAAGAGGTCCTTGGAATGAGCAAAAAATAAGATAAGTCAAAAGACCAAGATAAAGTAAACAATCAAGCTAATATTCTTCATACTGCTAGCCAAGAATAAATTACGGTGATGCCTGATGTTGATGTCAATTGTAGGAAGGATGCATTCTAGGACATGTTGTGATTAGGTGATGATAAGCTATTGAAACTCCGAGTTGACCAACTTATTGACTTACTGACCTAGACTTGAGACTTTGACAATTTGAGATTTCACTTTAAAACCTTCTAGACTTGGTTCTAGAAGACTTACCAAAGGATGAAGATGATGATGATTTATTATGAATGAGGTTATTTGAGATGAGATGAATGCACCATTTTGGGTTTTTCAGATATTTGGATGTTTTTGGTGTTTTTAAATTTTTTGAGGCTGTTTATATTTTGGAATTTGAGTTTTTCAATTTTTTTGGTATTTTCAAGATTTTGACCAAGAGACTAACTTAAAGACCTACCCTAGGGGTCTCGAGATTTGATCAATAGATTAGCCTTACCTACGTTATATATGCAAATACCACGTACTTCAACTGACATAGACCTGACTACTAATGAGATAGATGGTTAAACACATTGCCATTTTATTATGACAAACGCCTAAAGGATTGACCTAAGATGTCTCGGGAGATGATCAAAGATCAACCTTGCCTACGTTCAAGATCAGAGATGATGTAGTTTGGCAAAATGACTCTATTTTTTTTTTTCAAGTTTTCGACATTTTGAAAGTTGGGTTACCAAGATTAACAATTGTTTAGGATTTTGAGTGGTGAGATATAGTTCCCACACGAGTTATCAGGTCACACTATACATGTGTTAGTGTCCTAGAGCATAGAGAGAGCAGTAGATCATTCAAGATTCCTATGCATCATTCTATAGACCAAGGTGATGATATTTATTATTATTCTTTATGTTTTTATGTATATCATGCTCATGTATATGTATCTATTGTGATCTATTGTGTACTAATTATTCTTATGATTTATATCTTATAGGGCCCATGATAGATCATGAGGACCTCTTCCAATGGGTGGGAGAAATGATAGTGCCACCCTTCCCTACAGATGAGGCTACTATGATAGAGTTCATTCCCTCGTTGTTTGTGGCACAACGCATGGACCTGTTCGAGCCTTATGTGAGAATCAAGGGAGCATATGACAGTGAATCTAGGTGAACTAATCATGCTAAGGGTTGAGTATCAACATTGGAGGTAGAGCTAGAGTAGGCTCGAGAAGCTTAGAGATCTAAGAGAGAGGCTATCTTATAGTTAGAGGTTGAGTGACTATATAGAGAGAATGGCATAATTTGGGCTAATAGATACCACAGAGTGAAATCATGTGAGGGTGAGTTATGCAAGGCACTACAGACTTTGTGGGATATGTCTACCATCAGTAGATCTGAGTCACAAACCTTCATCTTTTGACAGGCGTGGACACCACATCCTGAGGGATCTAGTAGCCATAGGCCATATTGACATTGTACTATTTGATGAGATGTATTCAAACTTTTGATATATATATATGAGCATTCTTGGATTTATTTTTATGTGTTAGATGGTAATGTGATTTATTAAATAGTATTTGTTAGACTATTCAATAAATATCTCCATGATCTAACATGTCTTTTCTTAAGATTTCTTAAATTATGAGGTAATATGTTATGCCAAATTAAATGCACTTATTATTTAATTATAGAATATTAAATGCAAATAAGGATTTAACCTAACATAACATACACCATAAGGTCTGAATATCATGATACCCAAAGTAAGAATCCAAAGCAACCCTGGACCCACTACTCCATAATTCAAGACACAACAAGATAAGTGTTAGGAATGAATCAAGCATGAGATAAGATGGCATACTATCCATTTTATCTAACAATGTTGCTTTAATAACTCACACTATTCAAAAAGTCTAGGAATAGTGCTGATGTAAATGTGCAGAATTAATAGATTCGCGAAGAGGTGTACCGTCGCTGTCGGATATCAGGTATGCTTAAGACTCATATCTTTCTTGAAATACATAAGGTCCTAACCAATTAGGGATAAAATTTGCTTCTTTGTTGGGTTAGCATTGAAATTTCACTGATTCTCGTATAACACCAAATCACCCTTATTAAATATGAGCGAGGGATGACATGGTCATTATAATTTCATTGAATTTTCTTATGGTAAGCTTGAAGATGTTCAAGGGCATTGATGTGCCTTTCATCGCGCATTTCAAGTTAGTGTAATTTTTGTTCCCTATAAGTATTTAAGTTAAGGAGTGAATCTCTAACTCCAGCGACATAATTACCTCGACACAATAAACAAGGTTATAAGGTGTGTTTCCTATTGAAGTTCTAATACTAGTACAATAAGCCCATAATGAGTATTTTAATTGCATATGTGATTCTTTATTATGTTTGTTCATTTTTTTTCTGATGATTTTTTCAAGAGTTTTATTATTTGATTCAGGTTGTCCATTAGATTATGGGTAGTATGGTGTTGATAATCGATGTTGTATATTAAATGTTTCCATGAACTTCTTCACATCATTATTCTTAAATGGTGTCCCATTTTCCGAAACTAACACGGAAGGAATTCCAAAGTGATCAATAATGTTTTCCAATATGAAATGACATATTACATTAGTAGTTGTTGAACCTAAGGGAATAGCTTCTACCCATTTTATAAAATAATCCATTGTTGTGATTATAAATGTATGTTCAATGGATGAAGGTGGAAATATTTTTCCAATAATATCCAAACCCCATACCAAGAGTGGCCAAATAGGAACTTGCGCATGAAGCTCGGAGGCAGGAGCATGGATTAAGTTTTGATTCTCTTGACACTTATGAGATTTCTTGACGTATTTGAAGGAATCTCATTCCATATTTTTCCAATAGTATCCCATGCAGATTAGCTCTTGAACTAGTAATTTCCTCCAAAATTCCCCCCACAAGCACTTGCATGGGCTTGTTCAAGTGCTATAGGGATTTCAGATTGTTTAAGAAACAAAAGCAAAAGGCCATCAAAGGACCTCTTATACAAGATGTCTGTCAAGATGATGTATCTAGATGCAATTTTTTGAAGATGAGAGAGAGTGTTCTTATTTGTTGGCTCAGGAAAGGTATCATCTTTCAAATAATTAAATATCATATGATACCATTCACTTGTGTTTTCAATTTTTGTTGCTAATACTTCATCTGCTTTATCATCAATTGATGGTTTCATAATTGTATGCACAATGAAGGTGAAGTATTCTGAAGGATCTTGAGGGGATATAAGAGAAGTTACACTTGTTTTTGAATTTGTATGATGATTATCCTTTCAAGGGATGTTATCAATGGTGAATGATTCAAACTCCTCTAACAATTTTATTGGGAGATCCTTGTACTTTGATAATTTGTCATGCTTTGTTTGATATGTTTCATTTATTTGTTTGATAACTAATTGTGAATCATGAAATATTTTAATATCTCTAGCTCCCATAACTAGAGTGGAACACAAGCCAACGAGTAATGCTTCATACTTAGCAATGTTGTTTATACATAGGAAATTCAAGCGATATGGTAAGGGAATAGGATCTTTTATGGACAGTTTTATTATAACCCCTGCATCAGAGCTAGTTTTGCACTTAGATCCATCAAAATACAATTCCCATTCATCTTCTTTGATTTTCAACATGTTGTCATCAGGGAAAGAATAATTATGAGGTAACGCTAAAGGAGAAGGAGCATCAACCAACTAGTCGGTCAAGGTTTGACCCTTAATTGCTTTTTGTGAAACAAATTTAAGGTCAAACTCAGTCAACAACATTACCCACTTAGCCAAGCATCCTGATAAGTTTGTTTTAGTGAAAAGGTGTCTTAAAGGGTCAACCTTCGTCATCACTTGTATTTTTGCATTCAATAAGTAATGTCGCAACTTACTGGTAGTGACTGCAAGAGCTAAGCATTTTTTTTCCATTGTTGTGTATCATCTCTTAAATAAATTAATGTTTGACTAATGTAATAAACAAAATTCTCTTTACCATTTTTCATCTTTTTGAGCCAAAAATGCTAAATAAGCGTGGGCTCATGTTGATGTATAAAGGCTGAATGGTTTGTTTTGCATGGCAGGTTGTAAAACAGTTGGAGTGACAAGATAATCTTTCAAACTCTCAAAAGCCTATTTACAATATTTGTTCTAATCAAAATATATGTCTTTCTTAAGAAGATGTGTTAATGGTAACGTTCAATTTACTAAGTGTGAATGCTAAAAATTTGCGAGAGAGAGAGACTTAAACCAGTTTCATGATGTTAGCACAAGTTAATTTAAATCAAAAAATTTAACACCCCTATGAAATACTTAATCATGTTCAAATATGTAAATAATGAGGAGAAAGGAAATTAAACAAACACATATGCAAAGAACATGATCAAAGCCTTATCTCATAGTGGATTGGTGCCACTTTGTTGTGTAGTAAGCAGCCCTTTCCCAATCCTTGAATTGCAATGTTGATGTATCAAACATCTCAAATAAGATTTGAGCATAGCCTAGCTATGAATTGTGAAAAATGATTAATATGTGGAATGACGTGCACAAAATTGGCTCTCAATGTCAAGAGAGTAACTTTGCATCAAATTGCAGATTGAAGATGAATTTGAGTATAGTAAGTTTACTCAAAATTGTAGATGTTGAAATGAGGAGAGAAGCCTCAAATTTATAGATTTCCAAAATGGAAGATAGAGTGAAAACAAGCAATGTGTGATCATTCAACATCCAATGGCCAAGTGCTACTTGTCAAGATGTGAATGGTTGATGGTTGTGCACATTTTGGCCAAAGTGCCAATAAATGCAATTAGGTGGAATTTTAAATTGAGGAAATAACATGTGAGAAGGAAAAAGGAATGAAATAAATGCCACTTGGCTCAATGCACAACGACATGTAAGAGGAGTGAATGCCTTGTTGGATGTACAAATCCACTTGGACTTTTTGAACTCAAATTTGAGGGGATATTCCCTTTTGATGCCATGTGAGGGAAAATAGAGATTTAATAAATGAATTAAATCTATTTTCATGTGCAAGTTGCATTCTCTAGAAGATTTTAGTGATAGGGATTAATTTAATCAAGATTTTGACTAATTTAATGAGGGATTAGAAGATGTGACAACTTTGACTTAAATTGATGGATTAATTTAAATCAGCATTGAGAGGAATTGATTAATTAAATAAATGATTTTGATTTATTTAACTAAGATGGAAAATGTTAGACTAAATCAAATAGGGTTTAATTTATTTAATTTAATAAGAGGACTTTATAAACTTTAATCAAATAAAATGATTTATTTAATTAAACAAAGACATAAGATTAATTAAATTAAATTGATTAATTTAATCAAAGAAGGAGAAAGACTTAATCAAATAAACAATGATTTATTAAATTAAGAGACAAAATATGATGAAAAGCTAAGAGTATGATTTAGGAAGAAATGTTGTTAATAATCAAGATCAAATGTGTTGAACCGAATTGTACATTTTTCATGTCTACACTAAGGATTCTATGAAACAACAAATGACTTGAATTATTTTGTGTAAGGTACGCAATTGAGAGATATTTCTAGGAGGTGGTATGTTGAATATAGCATCAATTTTAATTTTTCCCAACTCGATGCCTTTGTGAGATACATTAAAACCTAAAAAGATTCCACTGTCTACACAAAAGACACACTTTTTTGGATTCAATCTCATGTTATATTTTTGAATTCATTCAAATATCTTTCGCAGAACATTCAAATTGTCTTGTCTTGTTCAATATTTGGCTAGAATATCATGATCATAGTGTTCCAAAATCTTATGTATGTAATCATGAAATATCAGTGTCATATTTCGTTGATATTTTGTGCTCACATTATTTAATCCAAAAGGCATCATAACCCAAAAAAATATTCCCCATATAGTTGTGAATGTTTTTTTGTATTGATAGATTGATGGTTGATGAAAATTTTATTGTATCAAGAAAATTCATCCATGAATGACAACAAAGCATGTCTTGTATTCAAGTCTCCGATCATGTCAATATTAGGAAGGGGAAAGTCATCTTTTAAAGATGCTTTATTCATATCACAAAAATCCATACACATCCTAATATGGTTGTCAGGTTTTGCGACTACAAATTGTTTTGAGATCCAAAGAGAATAATCTATAGAGCTTATCAAACTAGCCTCAAAGATTTTTTCAATTTCTTCCTTAACTAGCAAGGCTGTTTTAGGGTTCATTTTTCAGATCTTCTGTCTAATGGGCTTATAATTTTCAGCAAGGAGTACATTATGTATTATAATATTAGGATCAATTCTAGACATATCTGAATAAGTCCAAGTGAAAAGTTTGAGAAATTCATGAAGGAGAGTTGTAGTATCCTCTTGTTGTCCATTATTGAGGCATTTCGCAACCTTAACCACTTTCCCCTTATCATTGATGGAAATTTATATATCCATGGTATCCCCTAATGGGAGAGAATTTGATCTCAAAAATCTAGGATTGTATTCATCATTATTCATGTCAATGTCATCGTTCTCCTTTTCTCCATCTTTTTTTTTGTGCTAATCATAGCACATGTAACCTTTTCATTTTGGAAAGGTGTAGATGATTTATCATAAAATCCTAGCATTTGTTTCAAGGCTTCATTAATTTAAAAGTATTCTTGTGATGGTTCAAAATTGATATCAAGCAATTTTGGATGTTTCAAAGTAAGATTGATTTTTGTTTCACATAATAGTGTTGATTTTTAATTAAGGTCTCTTGTTTGATTATGTTATTTTAGAAGGATAGTATCCAAAACCATTTTTTGTTTCTTGCATGTTAGTTTCCATAGAAACATGAATTCCTTGTTCTTTCTTTCCACATCATTTTCCACTATAATTCAATTGCTTCATAAGTTCATAACCTCTCCCATAAATGTTTTCCATTTCTTTCATGTTTTGTGGTTGTTGATAATATATTTCATCAAAGTTCATTCTATACATTGTTTCTTGTTCAAGAGTAGAGGAGGTAGATTCGAGTGAGTTTTCTCTTGCATTTTGTGTTCACATAACCATTGGTTGCTCTTATTTTTCATCTCCTCTTCTTGTGATTATATATTCTCCCATAAATGAAGGTGTGAATTCCAAGGAACCCCAGTCATCATCTGCTAATTTTGGCATTGTCTCCATTTCTTGTGTTTCTTCTTTTATAGGTTTGATTTTTGATGTTCGAATTAATTTTTTCAGAGGACTGGTGTTTCCTTTTTCAATTTTCAAGCAAATTTCAGTCATGTGGTCCATCTAGATTTGGTATATCTTATTTTATAGATATACTTCATGACATGATGAAGATTCGAAGGCACTACATGCATCTCATGAATCCATGGTCTTCCTAAAAGAATATTGTATTAAATTTCATGAGGTATAACATGAATAGGAGTTTGTAAGGTAGCATTTCCAATTGAAATAGGCAAGGTAATCACACAAAGCAATTGATTTCCTATATTGTTAAGTCCTCGAATCGATAAGGAATCAGGTTTCATTTTTTATTTATCCACTCCCAACTTATCTAAAAGGTTCACACTATACACATTCAAAGCTTAGCCATTTTCATTGTGAAGCAAAATTTTTCCTTAGTCCACTTTTGATTTTCAACTTTATTTTTGTCTTCAGGAAGGATCCACGTGTGAAGAGGTTGTGTTTTTGATAGGTGTCCAATGTGCCATGTGGTGGTTGCTTGCACTTGGTTAATCTATTTCTTCTCAGCTAGGAGTCGGATGACATGTCAGCTTGGCAGGCGTTTCTTGAGTCCACTTTTCATGAATCTAAGACTATCTGCCTATGCGACACGTCATCTCTTCGCTCTAGAGGAGCTATATCTTGGGAGTCTTCATTTGGAGTTTTTCAAAATGGAATTTTCCTTGTTCTAATGAAGGGACATGAGTCAGTGCCACCAAAGCCACTTGATCAGTTGACAAGACCTTTTCCATAATATCCTTCTAGGATCTGAGCGATTACAAGCGGTGATCCTATTCAAATATCTAAATGATATTAATGTGACAGTTAAAAGTTAATGAGCACAATTGCAGCAACCTAACAAAAGATCTAGGATCATATTTTCAAGCTATCAAGTGAAGATATATGGCAGTGATTACTTATGAATGAAGTCAATTTTTCTCTCTCCTTGGTGGCTATGAATTGGAAGTAGCAACATGAAGAAAGGGTTCCTAAAGTTTTCCTTTTGGAAAATTTTCCTTAGCTTTCATAGTTAGTAGAAATATTTTTCTTTTAAATTTTACAAAACATTGCTTCACTCTGGCATGCTATGTCTTTTATATATTCAAACTATTGTCAGATTGGAATTTGATCTCTATTTTAAAGTCTATTTATATACTTTGAAGTATGAATTATTTGGGAGAAATACTTGAAACTATGCATGATATGGTAGTTATCAATATTGATTTCTTTATATCTTGATCTAGAATAGAACACAGTGTCTTTCTTAATATAAATAGTTTCATTATCAGATTTCCATGTTGTTTGTGTAAATGATTTATAATCTATAGAAATTGGATTATGTCATTGGACTTCTCCATTTTCTTTGTAATATTATCATTTCTTCATGACATGCTATATTAAGAGGAAGAGTTTATGTGGATTTTGAATGTTTTTCTATTGATTCTTGAACTTCTATGTTTGGTCGGATCTTAATACACACTTCTTGCGAGTGGATTGAATGACTGCATTTGTGCTTGTATCTAGCCTCTATTGTTCGTTCTCTTCCCAACAATGAAGGGACGTGGTATTTTCTGTCTATCATGTCACTCATAGAAGGAAAATTGTGGTTTTTAAATGTTGTAAAAGCGTTGTTGCATCACTACTTTTTTTTTTTTTCTATTTACATTTATTTATACTCTTTTCCCAAACTTAGAGAAGAGTCATCTTTCTATAAAAATCTCAGAGGTATTCAGTAAATTGCATTTTGTTCCCCCACTCACTGAATTTCCCATAAGACTATCAAAGAGGTGCAATCTTTGATGATCAAAAATTATTTTTCTAGCATGCCCGATGGGACAAGTTAGGAAGGCCTCATTAGAAGTTAGAAATATTTCTAAATTAAACCAAGGTAGGAAACTGGAGGTTTCATGCCCAGGGTTCAAACAAGAGAATTCTCGGAGGGTAACTTCTTTTACTCCTAGCTACCCTTGTCGGTATCTAGGAGAAGATGATTGGCAGGTTTTGTATCACCTATAAGAAGCAGTAGAGTAAGGAGTAAGAGTCCAAAGTTTAGAGCCTTATCTACTTTTCCTGGAGGTCAAAGTTTCCAAATAAGAATACCAGTTTACCCAATATAAAGGTATTTTTTTCTCCATGGCCACATGTACCCCCTCCTACACCCAAAAATTTCATAACCTAGGATAGTGGTAGTCCACTACTGCCACCTACTCCTCCCGATGTTTGGCCCGCCATACTCACCAATGCCCTCAAGGCTATTCCAAAATTATCTGGGAGGAATTTAAAACCCCTTCTAAGCACCCCAAAGACATAGCCAAAGTATGCAGGGTGCATAATATTGCAAAGGAGAAAATTGCTATGAGATTGTTAGCCACCTCTTTCAAAGGGAAGGCTCAATACTGGTAGATATCTCTGACTTCTGGCTCCGTCATCTCATGGAACGACCTCAAAGAAAAGTTATTTGAATGTTTTTCAGAAAAGGGAGATCATTCTTGACTTCTACATCAACTGATCACCATCAAGAGATCCCCACAAGAAGCTATGGGCGAATTTAATACCGGGTTTAACGAAATCTAGCAGAGGATCCCAACGAATGCATGACCTGAAGATATTATGGTGTTCATGTTCTAGTTGAAAGCAATCAATTTGTATATCATGGTCTTGATAACTTCCATGGGAGGAGATATCTTACCTGATACCTATGAGGTGGTGGTACACATAAAGAATAGTTTTGATAGATGTCGAGAAGCTACTACCATGACCTTCGATGCCTATTTTTGCAAAAAAATCAGGCATTCCAGTCTGAGAAGAATCTAGTCCAAGCACTTTCACGACACAAGTGATAGGTTTATTTTCACCCTAATCTATGTATGTATACCCTACTTCATAGCTGAGCATGTTAGGTTATTCCTTTGTAGCAGTAGACGTTAATGATATGAAGAGTCTAATGCAATATTTTTCTAATGAGCTAGTTCTAATTAAGTGGCAACAAGAAACTCCTTTGAAGAAAGCCACTCAAACTTGCTAGGGAGGGAGACCCTTCTATAAAAATAATCAATAGAGTACATACCAAGGACCTTTGAGTCAGGGAGGTCAACAAGCGACTCTTTCCAACCAGAAATTTTTGGTCACCATGTCGTTACAAACAGTCAAAAATAATAATCTAGCAAAGAGGTGATTCTAGGTCAAAATAACCTAGTGGATGATGAAAATGCATGGTGCTTTCCCTACAATAATAGCCATATGCCCCAGAATTTACCGAAGAGAAACATGCAGCAAAGGATAGCAGAGAAAAGGAACAAAGGCATGCTGCCAAAGATGGAAGGATACAAACCTTCCAAAATGGAGAATGGTTGTTTTAGAGTGTAAATACAAGGGTTTCTTTAGAGAAAGAGTTGGAAATCACAACTGATCAAGTACTTTTTTCTTGGATGGAAGAAGATGATGTTGTATTCGTGAACGAAGCTCTGACAACTAGCACTCCACAGGTATAGTTGGACTACAACACTAGATTTGAGAGGAGGCTCATAGGGGAGTACATTCCTCAAGCTCTACCTCGTTCTTATCCTCTCCAACCACCATTGCAAGAAAGATAGCTTCCTTAGCCAACTATTTAGCCAACTTAGTAACAAAAAATTCCACCGTCATCCAACAAGTTGTCGGATAAGATATCAAATCCATTCACGATGGATCATCTCCCTCCAAAGTTGAGAGAGATTCCACCATTCAGACCAAAGGCTCCGCTCGTCAAAATGTTCAACATGGTGGAGCAATTGAAAAAGGCACTTGCCAATGTGTCTCTATGGGATGTAATATCTATCCCTGAGAAAAAGACATTGCATTGGGAAGCATTAAAAAATGAAAAATCAAGACCATAGATGGATGAAGTTCCACCATGTGATCAGAGAAAAGATAACTGGCCCGCATCGGATCATCAAATTTTTAAGATTGTTGCTTATACAAATGACGCAGATGACACAAAGGAGAAAGAGGTGAGCAAGCCAAATCCCATTCCTTTCTTTCTAAAATTAATCGTGGGAGATAATATTTTTCACAACAATATGATTGACTCCGGAGCCAGTACAATAGTCATGCCAAAGAAAGTTCTGACAATCGATTGGATAAAAGATCTATCCTTGACCCTCTTTTCATGCCCAAGACAGACAGTCTCACAAGATGTAGTTGTAATAGACATTCCCCTAGTCTTCGGGATGTGTCTTTCTAGACATTTCAATGCAAAGTTGGGCATATATTTGGCACTAGACATGTCACATTTGATATTAAGAACTGAGCATGGGGAAAAGATAAAGATTCTTTTAGAGTCTTTGCACCCTGAACATATAGTAGACAATGTTGTCCTCTGTTTTGAACAAGCACATACCTCTTTTTCAAGGAAAGAGGGATATTGCATGGAAATGTTAGAAGATGAAGAAGATACAAGTGAGCGAACCCCTAAAGAAGTTCTCCTTAACCAGTTAATCGACTCTTAATCATTTGGTAGTTTCCATGCCACGTGACGGGGCATGTATGTGATATTTGATGACGACCTATTCTATCCGAAACTAATGAAAGATCGGGAAAACTATGATGATCTGATGGATAATAGTCTATGGAATTTGTACTTCGACGGTGCTAAATGCAAAGCCGGCTTTGGAGTAGGAGTTTGATTGCTATCTCTGAAATGATAAAAGACCCTCAAGGATTATCAATTCTAGTTTTTATGCTCTAAGAACAATGTAGAATATGAAGCCTTGATCCATGGTCTGTTTCTCACTGAGTGGATGGGCGCAAATAGGTTGCAAGTGTTCAAAGATTCTGAGTTGATAGTGAGTCAAGTTCAAGGGAAATCAACTACTAAAAATATGAGGATGAAGGTGTATAAACATCAAATATGGGATTTAATTGAAGGCTTTGAAGCTTTCAAAGTGTAATTCATTCCTCGATCCCATAACAGTATAGTAGATCAGATGGCTTCCATCGGGTCACGGTTTTAGCTAACTTCTAATTCAAAGTAGAGTTATGTTCAAATCATTGTCTGGCCATCAATTCATGACAATGATCAGAATTGCAAAGTGTTTGAGGATGACACCCACAAAGCCACTTTTATCCAAAATTCGGAAGGAGTTTTTGACTATTTGGAACCAGAAGCTCAACCTTCTGAAGGGCAGGTCATTTAGCTAAAATGAAATAAGCTCCCTTGGGGTTTAATTTCCCTTCAAAATATCTTTGATTGTGAATATGTGAGGAATCATAAGAAAAGGTTTACAACTGACAAAAAGGATTATGAAGAGTTGGACATCAGAAAAAGTAGAAAGCTTAAAGTTGAAAGGAATTTCCATTGAGAAGATAAAGAAAGGTTAAGGGATCTATGTTCTAAGTACCTAAGAGTTATAGCATGGACCTATGATGATCTCAGAGGATACGATCTCTATATAATCCAACATACCATTGATTTAGCAGAGGGTTCAAAACCAGTCTAACAAAAGTAGAGTCCTATTAATTCAAAGGTTGAGGCATTGATGGCACAAGGTCTCACTGAGTTAATTGAGTCCCGAATAATTTACCCAATTAAACACTCAACTTGGGTGTCTAATCTAGTACTGGTTCAGAAGAAAAAGGGTGACATCTGGCTTTGTGTCGATTTCAAAGACCTAAATAAAGCCTCGCTAAAAGATCACTACCCTTTGCCATCAATAGAACATATTTTACAAATAGTAGTCAGGTCCGATATTTTCTCATTGCTTGATGGTTTCTTAGTATACAATTAGGTATATTTCAAGGAAGATGACCAACATAAAATGACATTTACCACCAAGTGGGGAATCTTCACATATGCAAAGATGCCATTCAGACTCGCAAATGCTAGCACAAATTTTTAGGGGCCATGGAAATTGCTTTCGTAGGATTGATCAACTCGATCATTCTGATTTATCTAGATGACCTGATAGTTTGTTCAAAGTTAAAGGTTGACCATTTTGATCACCTAGAACAGATTTTCCTGAGGTGCCAAAAGTTCAGGGTTTCTTTAAATCCCAAAAAATGTGTTTTTAGAGTACCTCAAGGTAAACTACTTGGCTTTCTAGTATCGATCAAATAAAAGATCTATCCTTGACCCTCTTTTCATGCCCAAGCCAGATAGTCTCACAAGAGGTAGTTGTAATACACATTTCCCCAATCTTTGGAATGTGTCTTTCAAGAGATTTCACTACAAAGCAAGGTGGATATTTGGCACTGGACTCGTCCCATTTGATATTAATAATCGAGCATGGAGCACAAATAAAGATTCTTTTAGAGTCTTTGCACCCTAAACATATAGAAGACAATGTTGTCCACTATTTTAAAGCAGCATATGCCTCTTTTTCAAGGCAAGAGGTATATTCTGTGGAAATGTTAGAAGATGAAGAAGATACAAGTGAGTGAACCCTTGAAGAAGAATTTATCCTTAACCAGTTCATCGACTCCGACCGATTTGGTAATTTCCATGCCACGAGACTGGGCACGTATGTGATATTTGATGATGACCTGGTCTATCCAAAACTGATGAAAGATCAAGAAACCTATGATGATCTGATTGATAATCATCTATGGACTTTGTAATTCGATAGTGCTAAATGCAAAGCCGACTCTGGAGTGGGAGTCCGATTGCTATCTCCAAAAAGATTAGAGACACTCAAGGCTTATCAATTCCAATTTTTGTGCTCTAATAAGGATGCAAAATATGAAGCCTTGATCCATGATCTATTTCTCACTGAGTGGATTGGCGCAAAGAGGTTGCAAGTGTTCAAAGATTTTGAGTTGATAGTGAGTCAAGTTCGAGGGCAAGCAACTACTAAAAATATGAGGATGAAGGTGTACAAACATTGGATATGGGATTTAATTGAAGGTTTTGAAGCTTTCAATGTGCAATTCATTCCTCAATCCCATAATAGTATAGTAGATTGGATGGCTTCTATCAGGTCACAGTTTGAGCCGACTTCTAATTCAAAGTAGAGTTATGTTCAAATTGTTGTCTGATCGTCCATTCCTGAAAATGATCAGAATTGGAAAGTGTTTGAGGACAACACCTAGATAGCTACTTTTATCTAAAATTTGGAAGGGATTTTTGACTATTTGGAATGAAAATTTCAACCTTCCGAAGGGAAAATCATTCAGCTAAAAGGAAATAAACTCCCTCAAGGTTTAATTTCCCTTAAAAATATCTTTAGTTGTGAATATTTTAGGAACGGTAAGCAAAGGTTTACAACTGACAAAAACGATTATGAAGAGTTGGACGTTAGAAAAAGTAGAAATCTTAAAGTTGGAAGGAATATCTAGTCAAAAGTTAAAGAAAGGTTAAGGGATCTGTGTTGTAAGTATGATGGATTTATAGCATGGACCTATGATGATCTCAAATGATATGATCTTGGTATAATTGAACATACCATTGATTTGGTGGAGGGGTCAAAACCAGTCTAACATAAGAAGAGGCATGTTAATCAGAATGTTGAGGCATTGATGGCACAAGATCTCGCTAAGTTAATTTAGTCCCAAATCATTTACCTAATTAAATACTCAACTCTTGTGTCTAATATGGTACTAGTTCAGAATAAAAATGGTGACATATGGCTTTGTGTCAATTTCAAAGACATAAATAAGGCCTCGCTAAAAGATCACAACCCTTTGCCATCCATTGCACTGATCTTGAAGACAGTTTTCAGGTCAGAGATGTTCTCATTGCTTGACAGTTTCTCAGTATACAATTAGGTATATGTCAAGGAAGATGACCAACATAAAGTAACGTTTACCACCAAGTGGGGAATGTTCGCATATGAAAAGATTCCCTTCAGACTCTCAAATTTTGACATGAATTTTTAGTGGGCCATGGACATCACTTTCGCAGGATTGATCAATTCAATCATTCTGATTTATCTAGATGACCTAAAAAAAATTTCAAAGTTAAAGGTTGATCATTTTGATCACCTTGAACAGGTTTTCCTCAGGTGCCAAAAGTTTGATATTTCATTAAATCCCAAAAAATGTGTTTTCGAATTACCTGAAGGTAAGCTACTTGGATTTGTAGTATCCAAGGATGGAATTGCAATAGATTCTAAAAGAGTGAAATCTATAATGGATTTACCCCTACCGGTAAATCAAAAGGGGATACAGTCTTTCTTAGGAATTTTTTTTTTTTTCAGCCGTTTCATTTTAGACTTTGTTGGCATCGCGATACCTATCACGTTGATGCTCAAGAAGAACTTGATGCTCAAATGGAACCTCAAAGGCAAGGTAGATTTCTATAAAATAAAGAAAGCTATTCTGCTACTTCGATGCTAGCCAATCTCGACGTTTCTAAAGATTTATTGCTTTATGTATATAGCAGTCAGCATAGCATAGCTTCTACACTCACTCAAAGGGATGAAGAGGATAATGGGGAGTATCTGATTTCTTTTCATGCAAGAACAGTCAAGGGGTATGAAATCAGATACAATTTTGTAGAAACATAGGATTTTGTCATTTTCAAGAGTCTTAAGAAGTTCTAACACCTAGTGTTAGCCAATAAGATCACCATTTTGGTTACTCAACCAAGTGTAAGAGAATATATTATTGAAGGAGAGATAATTTAAAAAAGAGCCAATTGGATCACGAAGATCCTAGAGTACGATGTGGATATCAAACCAACAAAGCTAGTGTGGGGAAGAGGTCTCTATGAATATCTCGCACAAGAGTTGGGTTCTGAAGTCGACAAGGAGATCGAGCAAGTATAGTCAAATCAATTTGAGTCCAACAAATCCTAGGTGGTCGATCATAAGCTATAATTGTACAAACTATGATAGAGTACTACTCCGATGTTTAGACAAGAGTCGGGTAGGAAGAGTTTTGACGGAATTCCACAATAGTCCTGAGGGCGAACATTTTTCTACTAAAACTACTACGCTAAAAATCATGCGAGCGGGATACTATTGGCCCTTAATATTTTTGCATCACACCATTTGGTGCAAAAGTGTACTCAATGCAAATGTTTTGTTGGCGAGATAAAAAAATTCACTTTTCCCTTAAGTCCCATTGTAACTGAAGAACCTTTTGCTCAATGGGGATTAGACTATGTTGGAATGATAAATCTCATCTCTAGTGTTGGCCATAAGTTGACCCTCACAGTGACTGATTACTTCACAAAGTGGACAGAGGCTATCGCCCTAAAAGGTGCTACAAAAGTTGATATTGTTAACTTTCTAGAGGAGTTGGTAACTAGATTTGGTTCACCAAAGACTATCATATCCGACAATTCTCGAGCCTTTGTAGGTTCAAAGATGTAATATTTTTCTATTAAGAATGGGATCTACCTCAAGAGTTATTCAAAATATTACCCACAAGGGAATGGGTTAGCAGAGTTGACAAATAAAAACCTAATTAGGTTAATCAAGCACATTGGTTTTGAACGAAAAAGAGAATGGCACACGCATCTATGGGCTGCTTTGTGGGTAAACCAGATCACACCAAAGCAGATTCTAAAGAAATCTCCCTATGAATTAGTGTATGGGAAGGAATTAGTTTTACCTGTTTCTATGGAACTCCCTTCCCTACAATTACTAAAAGCCCTAGAAATAATGGAAAGAGGTGGAATCGAAGTACGGATAGACGAACTCCTCAAACTAGAGGAAGACAAAGAAAATGCCTTTGGAGCCATGGATGGCCGCCAATAGACAGTCAAGCAATGGTTTGACAAAAAGACTACTGACCCAAATTTCTAGGAAGGAAGCCTAGTGGTAAAATATGATGAATTCACTACAAAACCAGGGCAACACACAAAATTTGAAGCACTGTGGAAGGGTCCATTCTAAATTAGCACATGTAAGGAGAAGAATGCATATGAGTTGGAGGATGTGGAAGGAAATTATTTTGAGATACTGGTAAATGGTATTTATCTGAAACTATTCCATTAAAGTATGACATTCTTTAAAAAAAATTCACAGATTTGTACCATATGTAAAATTTTGTAAATAACGTTTTAAGTTTTAGAATAAGCCAAAAGTTAAATGATGAAACATGAGAAGTAAGGAAATACTACATTATATATATTATATTTTCATCGAATTTACAAGTTTGAGGGTATCTCGAGGCTCGAATTTTAATAGAAAAGCTCTCTTGAGCAAAACCCAAAAAGGGTCTTTGAGAAAACAAGTACAAAAAGAGAAAAATGGAGGAATTTTTTTAAAAGGTCAAAATAGAATAGGCCTCAAGCCATAGTTACATGGGCTTGTTGCCCATTATAATTTTTTATTCTTCTTCTTTTTCTTCTTCGTAAGCAAGAAAGTGTGGAACACACAACACACAATACATGAAACATGGACCTCGACCTTAGTCTCCGCGATTGTAGGCCAAAATCTCAAAATTCTTCTTGAAGTCGAACCCAAGAGCATCCTCAATGCTGTATTCCTGAAGGAAGTAGCAGGCTAGAGCCATAGCTAGAGCGCGGTGGCTTTCAAAGAAAATGGTGTGAAAGTCGCCCAGAAAGGGTAGCCAAGGCACATCCATACCACGATCAACAAACAAGCGAAGATCCATCATGCTAGGAATGTTGACACTAGGGATGGAAACTTGCACGATTTCACCGAGCCCTTCGAGTAGAGGCATGTCGAACATTCGGTGACACAACTCCACTATCTTGGGTTTGGTGGCATTCAAGTCCAAGAGAGGGCTATGATGGGGGACAAAATGTTGCAATTTCTCCTCATTTGGTTTTCATCTTCAATGAAGTCCATGCCAACAACCCAACGAAAGGAAATTACCCCCAACCGATTGCACCTCTTCACCAGGCGTTTGATTCTGTCAGTCGTAATCTCCCCAGTGAAGGCATATTGTGGCGTTCATGGAAGCAGACAAACAAGAGTACCTAGGTCGATAGATATGGCTAAAGTAGCAAAGTGAAAGATGATATGCAAATGGAGAAGAAGCTAATTAAACTGAAAAGTCTTTATTTTCAAATGAATATAGCCTTGAGGTGGCATATCTATTTATATAAAAGAGGTGTCGGTGAACCTAAACAACTCAAAATCTATTTTTGGCCAGATGCCAATAGGAAAATATCAAAGAAGCCAATTAACGAAAAATAAATCATATGGAAAATTTGACATAAGGTATTAAAATTAATTTTTGGACATTGGGAGTAAATTCTCATATAAGCCAATCATTGACATGTGTCCTTGACCATCATCAACACCAACTAGCTCGTGTAAGTGAAAAGACATGGATTAACATGCTAATATCTAACAAATTAATGAGCATGTCTTTTCAAAGGTACTTCGTATCAGTAAGTATGATTGATATAATTAAGGGCCCTCTCCCCAAGACAATGAGCTTATTTGTGAAAATAAGCAGTGAGGAGAATGTACTATTTCCATTCTTGTAGAGTTTTTGGCATTCTCAAGGGATACAAATCTCTCACCCACACATATCACCTCATTGGCAGCATTTAATGGACTAGTGGTAATGGCATAGTGTAGACATGCAAAAATAACAATCATGCATCATACAAATTAACATTCATTTCTTCTATTAATCAATTAAAATATTTATTGATTAATTTCCTAAGGTTCATTAAATAAATCAAATTATTTAATCCTTATGTTCTTCTCATTTGATTTAATAAATCAAATTGATTTAATCAAATGTCAAATCCCTAAAATCCCCTAAGTTAATTAATCTAAATTAATTAATTTCTAATCATGATTACCATTCTCGAGCTTTTGACTCAACTAGAGTCAAATCCAAACTCTTAACTAACCCACCCACTTGCACCAATAAATCATTTATTTGATTTATTATTTCTTCTAATTACATTCAAATGGCATCAAAATAGAATATTCTTCCAATTTGAATCTTCCCCCCAAAGGGACTTGTCCCTTCCAACAAGGTTTTAAATGCTATTTGCACAAGTCAAACATGGCATTTATTGCACCTTTCATCCCCCCTAAACATGTCATTTCATCCAAATTTGAATTTCAAATTGGCACATTGGCCAAGACTTGCACATTCCTCACCCTCTCACACCTTGACAAGTGGCATCTTGTCATTGGCCCATGACTGATCCCATATTCATCAATTTGGCCTCTCCTCTCTTCAAGTTCAACTATAAGTTGAAGGCTTCTCTCCTTCAAACAAACAACAGTCTCTCATTGCAAGGTTACTCTCTTCATTTGAGAATCAATCTTGCTCATCACAACACAATTTGACCACAACACATTCTCATTTGCAAGGTTACTCTCTGATTTTGAGAAGTAATCTTGCTCATCATTTGGCAATCTTGCTTATCAAGGATTGGGAAAGAGCAGCTTCCTACACCACTAAGTTGCACCAATCCACTATGGGATAGATATAGTTCATGATTTACATGCTTTTCTTATCTTTGTTATTTGGTTGCATTTGAATCATGAAGTATTATCTCATAGGGATAGGAATTTTTGTTTATGTTAATCCCCTAAGTTAATTAATCTAAATTAATTAACTTCTAATCATAATTATCATTCTCTAGCTTTTGACTCAACTAGAGTCAAATCCAAACGCCTAACTAACCCACCCACTTGCACCAATAAATCAATTTATTTGATTTATTAAAAAGACTTATTTTCCCTCAATAACTCTCATCTTTGACTTTTTTGGACAAAGATTATTCCCCCCAAAACCCTCAACAACATGCATTTATTGACATTTTTCAAATTTGAATGGGCACATTGGCCAAAACTTGCACAAGCTTTGGTCAATCCCATTATGACAAGTGTCTCTATCCTATTGGATGGGATTTAGTCCCACATTGCCTAATTTTGGCCTCTCTTCTATCAACTTCTGCTATAAATTCAAGCCATTTTCTCTCATTTCAACAAAACATTTGAATGCATCTACACTATAGGCAACTTGAGCTCATAGCAACTCATTGTCTATTTCATTTGTCTTAGAAAGGGATTGGGAAAGGGCTCTCTCACATCTTCATGGAGGGAACCAATCCACCATAGAATAGGTTGTATTTCATTTTCTCTTTTGCATGTTTGATTTAGTTTTATTAATTTGCTTGGAGTAAATGGTATGTGTTATTCTATAAGGATGCTAGTCTATACAAACAATGTGTAAGATTTTAGCATCGTACAAATAGCGCTAGACTCTAGTCCATCTGAAGATTCATAGCACAATTGGTAGATAAACAGATTGCCTATTCACACCTACTTCACAAGGGAGTAGCTTTCAGATGGGATGACAAATGCGAGCAAGCATTCAGCAAAATAAAAGAATATCTACTTACACCACCTGTGTTGATGCAACCAATTATGGGGAAATCATTAATCCTATATATCTCTACAACAATAGCCGCCCTGGGGGCCCTTTTAGAAAAACATGATCAAAAGGGAACTGAGCAAGCTATCTACTACATCAGCAGAACAATGGTGGGACATGAGCTCAATTACACGTCAATAGAAAAATCTTGCCTAGCACTGGTATTTGCGGCTCAGATATTCAGACACTACATGCTAGCGCACCAAATCAAGTTGATTTCCAAAATAGACCCTCTAAAATACCTATTGTCAAAAGCAGCACTTACAGGTAGAATGGCTAAGTGGGTAATGATATTATCTGAACATGATATAGAGTATGTAGAACGAAAACCCATAAAAGGACAAGTTATTACGGATCAGCTGGCAGAAGCTCCCCTCTACATAGATAACCCACTCATATTAGAATTCCCAGATGAGTCCCTTTTTAACCTTGGTGCAGCAGACCATTGGAAGTTATACTTTGATGGCTCTCACACACAACATGGATCAGGAGCTGGTGTGTTCTTCATCACGCCGCAAGGAGACTGCATACCTAGATCATACAAGCTAGCATTCCCTTGTACTAACAATATTACAGAATATGAGGCTTTGACCATAGGTCTCAAGATTGTAGCACAATGGTGAATCATGGCACTAAAAGTCTATGGGGACTCGCAACTTATCATCAACCAAGTCAACGGTGAATACCAAACCAAGGATGACAAGTTCGCACCATACAAGAAGGTGGTAGAAAGCCTCAAGGAATCTTTCAATGACATTATCTTTGAGCAGATACCAAGGACAAACAACAGAGCGGCTGATGCAATGGCGATAATTGGATCCTTATTCAACATCCCTCGTAATGTCTCAAAACATGAATTCCTCATAGAGCAGCTTCTCGTACCCACATTCAGGGTACCAGAGTCAGAATACGCATGTGAACTCATTGGTCCCTGTGATCTTTGGTATCATGATATATACACCTACCTAAAGTTAGGAATCCTCCCCACTGACATCACCCCGAACCTAAAACGCACTTTCATCAAAAGGACTTCACGATTCGTCATCCTAGGAGAAACCCTCTTCTATAGGAGTACCGACGGAACCTTGCTACGTTGTTTAAAACCCGAGGAAGCCCTGACTGCTCTAACTGAGGTACAAAATGGCATGTGTGGGTCACACTCAAGTGGTATGACCCTGGCTAAAAAGTTGCTAAGAACAGGGTACTACTGGCCGACGATGGAAAAAGAGGCACACAATTTTGTCAGAAAATGCTTGCAATGCCAACAACATGGAGACCTTATTCATGCACCAACTCAAGAACTACATCCCATTGTTACACCTTGGCCCTTTTCACAACGGGGGCTCGATCTCATTGGTAAAATATCACCCACCTCATCCAATGGCCATAAGTTCGTCATCACTGCCACTGAATATTTCACAAAGTGGGTCGAAGCAATTCCCATGACCTACATCACGGGAAAACAAATATCCAAGTTCATCCTGAATTACCTCATTTGCCGATACGGTGTTCCTCAATCCATTATCTCTGATAATGGGATGCCCTTCAAAAATCAGGATGTCCTAGATTTGTGTGAAAAATTCAAAATCCAGCACCATTTTTCCACTCCATACTATCCACAAGGCAATGGCTAGGCAGAAGCTACAAATAAAACCATTTTGAAAATCCTCAAGTAAATAGTCAATGACTCTAGTCGTGACTGGCATCTGTAGTTAAATCCTGCCTTATGGGCCTACCACACCAGCATCCACACGCCAACAGGCACCACACCATTCTCTCTGGTCTATGGATCAAAGGCCATACTCCCCATTGAGATCGAGCTCCCATCACTAAGGATATCACTGGAAAACCTTATCACAGATGAGGAATATAGGGTCACAAGAATCAATGAGCTAGAATTACTAGATGAAAGGCGCATGGATGCCCTTAATCATCTACAAGTGTACCAAAATCGCCTAAAAAGGAGCTACAACAAGAAGATCAGACAACACACTTTCCAAGTTGGTGACCTCATGCTGAAAGAAAACCAAAAGAATGTGCCAAATCTAGATACAAAGGGAAAGTTTGAGCCCAACTGGCTGGGACCGTTTATCATCACTGCAAGTTACACATCAGGGGCATATCAACTAGCAACACTAGATGGCGAGCCTCTGCAAGAGCCTCTGAATAGCTCTCACCTCAAAAAATTTTATGCCTAAATCTTGCAAGGTATAGAACTAGAAAATACAAAAACAATAAAAGAAAGTCCTAAAAAAATGGTTACCTCGATGAAAACCTGGCAAACAGGCAACTTGGTGACAGCAAAAAAATCAAAAGATCAAAAAATCCAAAAAAAATCAGAAAAGGATTGAAAATAGTAAAAAGAAAAAAATCATCCTCTAGTGAAAACCACTTCGGTGGCGCTTTGGGCAAGTACCTTGTCGAAAACCTGGCAAACAAGCGTCAAGTGTAAATAAGGCACCTTCCCCATCTATTAGGATCTGCACGACTCATCCATTCCATCACATTCCACTCATTCGCTCGCATCCATACCATAGCCTGCATTGGTATCTATACTATATTCCACCATTGGAACTACTTGGCATTTCGAAGGTCAGTCTGTCCTGCCTTTATCGAAGCAGTCTATGGCACCACACTGGGGGCACGTTCTCGCAACATCGGATCGGATTCGTGTATATTCTCGTGATCTTTTTCAAAATTTCATCAGAAAAAACCAAAAACATTCAAAAAATTCATCAGAAAAAATCAAAAACATTAAGAAAAACTCATCAAAAATCCAAAAACATCCAAATCATTCAAAAATCCAAAAAAATGTCAAAATATCAGAAAATCTTCAAAAAAAATTCATTATTTAGTCTTGTCAGTCTTTCACCTTGTCGAACTACGTCGTCTCTAAGCTTGAACGTAGGCAAGGTTGATCTTTGATCATCCCCCGAGACGGTTAGGTCAGTCCTTTAGGCATCCATCGCATTGGCAATCCGTTTGCCCATCTAGTCTGCATCTTAAGTCAGTCCTTTAGGCAATAAAATGGCAATCCATTTGTCCATATTATCATCAAGTCAGTCCACCACCAGTCGAACTACGTGGTCTCTGCGTGTATAACATAGGCAAGGCTAATCTATGGATCAGCTCCCGAGACCCCTAGGATAGGTCTTTAAGTTAGTCTGTTCATCGTAAAATCTTGAAAATACCAAAAATATTTGTAAAACATTTGAAAAAACCAAAATGGTGCATCCATTTCATCTCGCTTTCACCCTTGATTTTCATCACTCATAATAAATCATCGTCGCTTTCACCCTTTGGTGAGTTAGTCAGAAGCAAGTTTAGCAGGTTCTAAAGTGAACGCCTAATCGTCAAAGTCTCAAGTCTAGATCAGTAAGCAAGCAAGTTGGTCAACTCGGAGTATCAATAGCTTATCACGCAATCACTCTCACGAAAACCCTGATCACTACATGTCCTAGGATGAAGCTTTCCTGTGATGGACATAAGCATCAGGTACCCCACAGTAGTTAGTCTTGGCTAGCGATACGAAGAACATTAGCTTGTTTGTTTACTTTATTTTGGTCTTTTTGACTTATCTTATTTTGTACTCATTCCAAGGACCTCTCGATGATGCCTAAACAAAACAGGTTTAGAGAGAAAGGAATGGGGCAATGATCATTATCTTTTTATCTACTGTGCTTGTTGGATATTCTTATAAAATAACTTCGTCATGCACACTTTGTTTTGTTTGTAGGAAGGATGTTTTAGGTATCTTTTTGACCACATAAGAAGGCTTGCCTTTTTATGTTTTGGCCCGAGATGTCTGGAATTTCTGAACGGCATTCTGAATAAGGTTATGTTTGTCAAGTGTGAACAAGAGTACTCCTATCTATTTGACGAGTCCAAGTCCATCACACTAGGCACCACGCCATCCTGGTTCTTAATACCTTGATGCATCGCACCTATGTGTGTTATCAAACATAAAGAAAGGTATGCTCTTTTCCCATCCTTGGATACACAACACATCATCATCATTCATCATCATATCCAATAAAGTCTCGATGACTAGAGGACTTGTTGGACTTCTTCATCTTCTTAGATTTAAGTGTTGATCCCTCTCATTCTTCTATCCTCTTTCATGCTAACAATGCATCCATCCTACATCCATGCTGGATTCATCCTCTCATCTTGCATAATCACGTCATATCATTATAGGACAACATCATTGCATAATCATTTAAGTTGTTTAGGATAATATAAATTTGTTATTCTAAGCATCTTCTGAACATCTCATTTACATCATCATTATCATATAGTCTAACCATCCCTACATCCATTTTGAACCTCTTTGTCACGAGATCCACCTCAAATTGTATCTTTTCACTCGATCTCTCGAGGGGGCAATGTACTAACGTACTTATTTTCGCTGGGGCATTCGAAAAATCTGAATTTTTTTAATTTCGATGTCAGCGGCATCATTCTTTGAACCAATGCAACGAGTACATTGCTTCAAAGAGGGGCAAAATGTAGACATGCAAAAATAACAATCATGCATCATACAAATTAACATTCATTTCTTCTATTAATCAATTAAAATATTTATTGATTAATTTCCTAAGGTTTATTAAATAAATCAAATTATTTAATCCTTATGTTCTTATCATTTGATTTAATCAAATGTCAAATCCCTAAAATCCCCCAAGTTAATTAATCTAAATTAATTAACTTCTAATCATAATTATCATTCTCTAGCTTTTTACTCAACAAGAGTCAAATCCAAACTCCTAACTAACCCACCCACTTGCACCAATAAATCAATTTATTTGATTTATTAAAAAGACTTATTTTCCCTCAATAACTCTCATCTTTGACTTTTTTGGACAAAGATTATTGCCCCAAAAACCCTCAACAACATGCATTTATTGACATTTTTCAAATTTGAATGGGCACATTGGCCAAAACTTGCACAAGCTTTGGCCAATCCCATTATGACAAGTGTCTCTATCCTATTGGATGGAATTTAGTCCCACATTGCCTAATTTTGGCCTCTCTTCTATCAACTTCTCCTATAAATGCAAGCCATTTTCTCTCATTTCAGCAACACATTTGAATGCATCTACACTATAGGCAACTTGAGCTCATAGCAACTCATTATCTATTTCATTTGGCTTAGAAAGGGATTGGGAAAGGGCTCTCTCACATCTTCATGGAGGGCACCAATCCACCATAGAATAGGTTGTATTTCATTTTCTCTTTTGCATGTTTGATTTAGTTTTATTAATTTGCTTGGAGTAAATGGTATATGTTATTCTATGAGGATGCTAGTCTATACAAAAAATGTGTAAGATTTTAGCATCCTAAACATAGCCTTAACTACATGTACTTACTAAGGAAATTAATTACATCAAAAAGTAGAATTTTTCCAAGGAAAGCAAAAAGCAAGTGGCCATTTAAGTGAAAAATCTCTGCAAATTTTGAAGTAGCCATGGAAAAACCATCAACGACTGGAAGAAGGTTAGAATCTATATCAAAAAAGCCTATTTTCTCCAATGTATTTGGGTGAAGATCATTTGCCAATGTCCTAGTTCCTGATGATCGACCATTTGAGTTTTGTAAGAGGGTGCAAGCAGACTAAAGTGTTAAAAGAGAAGCAGTGTGAGATACTGCCGACAATGTTTTTGACCCAAGATTGTCAAAAAACCCTAAAAATATTAGAGAGGGAGAATTTTAAAGAATGAAAGATCATGGTACCTCTAAGGGTTTTTCCTATTGGCTCTGGAATTGTGGTCTGCTATAGTTCATTCTACCTACCGTACATTTCTTCCCATAGGTAGTGGATGCATGTGCCAGAAGGTTTAATGGTGAAACTAGAACCATAACAAGCAATAGGATGAGGGTAAAAATAATTCTCCATCCATATGAGACATTTTGTGTATCCCTCCCAACCGATGTGCTAAGCCATTAAATGAAGAACATATGGAGATCTACTAGGAGGAGGAAAATGAAAGAGAGGGTTTCTATTATGATGAGACAAAGAAGAAGCTGACTAGAGGTCGTTTTATTTTTCCCTTGTCATTTAGAAAGTTCCAAGATAAGTACACACGGGATCTTTTCTTGATGTTGGTTTGGATTTTCAGCCTGGATGATGATCAAGAGGTCCATTCCTTCTAGATGGCCTTGGCTCTGATACTTAAGCGATAATGGGAGAAAATATGTTTTGTTTTTTATGATTTAATAGCTACAAACATGTTGATCTAGCTATCGAATTACCAAGCTAAATCTAAATTCATATTCTTCTTTCTTGGTCCATTTAATTTTGCATTAGAACTATAGTTTTTTGCAAATAGATTTTCCCATCTCTAGGTTCGATGAAGAGGGACTAATTCAACCAAATTTTGTATGGACCCATGTCTTGTCAAAAACAAGTAATTATTACTAGTTTGTGCATGACTTTCTGAGACCAATATTGTACAAGTTATTGCTGCGTCCAATAAGCTACTTGTCCCTTGAGGTTGAGAAATTAAATTAAAAATCATCAACCCCAGTAGATTATTTCTTCGGGGAAGATTTTACATTTATCAGATATCATGGTTTTTTTAGAGAACCTTTCCTACTCCCCAAATTTCTGATAGATCAGGTTTTCACATTAGAGGCATGTGGTCGAGCAAATTTTTCCAAGAACTCCTACGGAAGGGGAAGGAACAAAACAAAGTTATATCTGCTTCCTCTCTACATTGAAAACATCAATGTGGTGCTAGATAAGTGTGAAGCACAAAGGGAAATGACCAATCTATTTGTGGCCCTAGGCTTAGTCCTTATATGCAACACATGGGACTATAATTTGGCAAAGTTGCTTCCCCTGAAACACGAGACATGAGACTATGTGGAGCCCAAGAAAATTATGACTTAGGAGAAGCTAAAAATGTATGTTAAACTAGCCCTCATACCAACTAAAAGGCCAAAGTGGATGAGATTCTATATGCCATAGGAAAAATATCAGAGGGAGGTTCTGAAAAATAGTACCCTAAAAAATCGAATGAAGGAACAAAGGTGGTCAGAACAAAAGATGGTAGACCTTTAGAGGTTCCAAAAAGAGATGGGAGGTGCACTTAAGTTTTGTGGAGACTTCCACCCATATGATGAATAGTTTGAGGACATTAATGATCAAGAAGTTGATTCTGACAAGAACAACCTAGAGTCCATCCATGAAATAACAGAGGAGCAACTTCCATGCCATAATTCCCGACCACAAGAGTTCGATAGAGGGAGAAGATATAAGCAAAATAATTCACAAGCTGCATCCTTCACCAACATCTGAAGTAAGGGGAAGAGAAACCAATGATCCCCAAGAGAATCAGTTGTAGAACAAGAAGGTCAAGCTTCGGCCGGATCATCCACTAAGGGATCGGGATGCTCTAGTTTATGTTGAACAAAGATAAGGTGAGTCTGAGACCTAGACATACCCGATGCAAATATCAAAAATGAAGAAGAAGCAAATTCTTCCTTCTAGAATGTTTAGACAGTCGTGGTTTAGGTAAGTCTTGCTCCCCTTCTTCTTCCCATTTCTGCATATTTGGTCAATCCTGTGCCCCCACCCATTGAAAATAATCCCCTGCCTATTGACCTTGAGATTTTGGTTCGGAATGAGCCCCCTGCCATATTCAACATACCAAGTGATGTGCCCCTGTTTGCTGAGCAAGCAACATCCGCTTCGGCCAATATTGACTCTTTCATCACCCTATCTAGTTCCCCTATTAAAAATGCTAAATCATCCATGTTACTCATTACCCCAGGCCCATTCGCATTCAAATAGAAATCACCCATTCCATTTTTTTCTCTTTTTACTCCAACTAGTATTTCTAGTGTCCAATCTCAATTTGACATCTTGCCATTTTCGATGATTACTCTCCCATTCACCTCCCCACATACCCATACATTCAAAGTATCCCCTTATATTACTCTTTTCAGTCTGGCCCATGGTGCTTATATTGCCGAATAGAGAATTGGTTCCCCATAGACTCTTCAAAATAATTTCGATGCGACTAACCTAGCCCGACAAGCTAGGAAGAAGAAAAAAAGAGAGAAGAATGTCAAGCTACCACCTACTAAAAATATTCAAGATTTTTTTAATGAAGAACAAAATTCTCTATGGATCACTACAAAAGCAGTTCATAGCCCAACCTGAAGGATAGATACCAATGGAGAATTATGACATCAAGGTATTCAGTTAGGATTTGAATGAAAATAATTTGTGCGACAAAGTAGATCTGGCCAAGACCACTCAGAAGGTAGTATATATAGATTATGAGCGGCTATATCAGAAGTTGAGAAAGCACGAGGGTGAGCTGGCATATGTAAAAGAAATAGTGAATCGGCTGTAGTCAGAACTCAGGGCCTAAAATGATGAAATGAACCACATAATGCAAGTGCAATACAAGCAAGAGGAAGCAACAAGATTTTTTGCAACACATCAAGATGAGTGGATTCAGTGTATGCTAAAATAGATAGGTTGAAAGGTGAGCTTGTAGTTGAGAACCAATCTAGTGTAGAGCACCAACGTGTTCAGGAGAGTATAAAGAAGGAGCTTGATGGTGTCTAATCTCAAGCCTCCGAAAATATACAAAAGGCTCAAGAGGAGGCCAAAAAGTTAAGAAGTGATAAACAGGAAGTCGAGTCTACTCTACAAGCTCATAATTGGGAGGTCAGAAATTTCATTTGCGAACTGGTAGATTCTCTCGAGAGAAGAGATCTACTAGAGGAGAGAGTGAAAGAGTTAGTAGCTACACAAAGGTCTGTGACTCTTCCTATAAAGAGAAGGTTGGTATCCATCTATTGGGAGAAAATCATTATTCCGCTCACCTTTCTAAAACCAGTCTTATAATTTTTGAGGGATGCTCAAGAAATAAATGAAAGGGTTGGCTCGTTGGATAACCAAATTCTTTAGGAGTATATTTCCTGAGTGGCTGAGTCTTAGAGCTTGATTTCCTAGCTCTGTGTGGTACCAGATGAGGCTCTGAGAGGTACAGGTATTATAGATTGGAGGGCTTCCTCTACCAAAGAAAAAAAATTTGCTCACTGCCATAAGGTAGCATCCAAGACCAAGAATAGCCAGGTAGTATTAAACAAGAGGGTTGAGGGAATCAAAAAGGATTTGAGGGTCTTATACAACTTCAAGTAACCTCCCTTCCTTTCAGTGAATGGGGATGTATTATAAATTGAGAATATTACATAAGAGGTCAGAAATAAGGTTCAAACTTCTGCAAAACCTTCCAGAGTTGAGTTCAACACCTGCAACGAATGGCATTAAGAGTGAGAATATTCATCTTTCTTGTCTTTACTATCATCTGGGAGCCATTTCAACAAGATGGGATTTATTTCTTTCAAATAAGTCTTTGAACTGGATCAGGCATATAAAACCTTCTATAGCCTTGCCTGACCGACTGATGCAAATTGGTAAATGTTGCACTCTACCTTCCTCAAGCTCCAAGAATGACCAAAGGTCTAGGTTCATGCCTTTGCAAGAAAAGGCCCCCTGTGAGTCAGCACAACTATGAAGTAAAAAAAATCCTTAGTCCACTTTTGATTTTCAACTTTATTTTTGTAGTTAAAATTTGAAGAGAAATATTGTAGTGACCTAACAAAAGATCTAAGATCGAATTTCCAAGCTATCAGGTGCAGACATCTAGCAGTCATTACTTTTGAACTAAGTCAATGTTTCTCTCTCCTTGTCGGCTATAAATTTGAAGCAACAACATGAAGAAAGGATTCTTGAAGTTTTTCGTTTTAGAAAAAGGATTCCTTAGCTTTCATAGTTAGTAGAAATATTTTTCTTTTAAATTTTACAAAACTATACTTCACTTTGGCATGTTATGTCTTTTATATATTCAAACTATTGTCAAATTGTAATTTGATCTCTGTTTTAATGTCTATTTATATTTGAAGTATGAATTATTTTGGAGAAATACTTGAAACTATGCATGATATGGTGTTTATCAATTTTTCTTCCTTTATATCTTCATCCAGAATAGAACACTGTGTCTTGTTTAATCTAAATAGTTTGATTATCAGATTTCTATGTTGTTTGTGTACATGATTAAGTTATAATTTGTAGAAATTAGATTATGTCATTTGACTTCTCTGTTTTCTTTGTAGGATTATCATTTATTCATGATATGCCATATTAAGAGGAAGATTTTATGTGGCTTTTGACTATTTTTCTATTGATTCCTGAACTTCTATATCTGGTAAGATCTTAATATGCACTTACTGTGGGTGGATTGAATGACCATATATGTGCTTGTCTCTAGCCTCTATTGTTCATTCTCTTCCCAAAAATTAAGGGACATGGTGTCATTGCTCTATCATATCACTCATAGAAGGAAACTTGTGGTTTTGAAATGTTGTAAAAGCATTGGCGCATCGGCACTTTTTATGTTTTTTTGTTTACACTTCTTTCTACCCTTTTCCCAAACTCAGAGAAGAGTCGTATTTGTATAAAAATATTGAAGGTATTCAATGAGGTGCATATTGTTCCCCCACTCGATGAATTTCCCATAAGACTGTCGGAGAGGCACAAGATTTGATGATCAACAATCAAAAGGGTTCTTTTTATTCTCGTGGTGTTATATCTAGCTATTAACACAAATTCATCATATTTCTTTCTAATTTCCAAGGGAGGGAGCTCATGTTGGTGAAAGGAAATATCTACACTAACTGTATTCATTCCTTGTATTAGAGTTGCCACATTGTTTGCATTTGTAGTAGGAGAAACCATAACTTGTAAGGTTGTTTGAAGCATGGTGTGGTAATTAGTCGAGGTTTGAATAATATCCCATAAGGAAATTCTAGTACGAGTATTCTTAAGTTTTTCAATAATATCATACTACTTTCCACTATGCGATGATAAATGAGGACAACTAGGCAATATAGGATTAAGCAATGGTAACAAAATGGGATTAGGTTGAGGTTGTCTATTATTCCTTGTGTTATATGTATGAGCAACAGTATTATAACTTGATTTTTGTAACACATTTTCTTTCGGTGCTTCAAGGACAAGGACATGTTTGTTTGTAGGTTAAGGTATCTTTGAAGGTGGATAAAGGATAAGTTGAGGTTGAATGAAATTTACTTCTCTTTGTTTAGTTTTTTTTTTAACAAGCCTTAGTGGATTAACCTTGCGAGATGAAGTCCTCAAGGGCTTCATCTAACATATCAAAGTCATCACTACTAAAAGACTTGAGGGTTATGCTTACTTGGATAGAGGGTTTTGACATACTTTAAATAACCATGAACCTATGCTTTCTAAGATTTAGTGTTTTTAATTTTTGTGTTTTGGTTTGTTAATGAATGTAAAATGAAATCTATGTCTAACAAAATAAAAGTGTAATAATCTATCTTTATCAAAAAAATTTAAACATGAACTATGAATATGAATGAAATAGTAAATTGGAAAGCTAAAACAACTAACTAATTACAAAAAACATAAGCACAAAACTTAACTATTTAACCCTAAAAAATATAACCTCAAACTTCACAAGGACTAAAATGCTACGAAGGGCATCTTGGTCCTCCTGATGAAATCCGGAGGTTCTAAAAATTGGAATAGATAGCACACAACTCAGAGAGGATTTTGGACCAAAAACCCTAAGAGGGACTAAGTGTTGGATGTTGTGGCTGTGTTGATGATATGTGGTTATCATTGATTTCAACACTATTATCATTGGTGCCTTGAAGGATGTATATGTCGAGGATATTGAGAAAATTATAATAAATATGTTGAAGGATAACTGTGAACCTGTGAAGTTCAGCGTGTTATAAATTTCAGTATGTTGGTGATCAGAAGTTGCACATTAAAGTGTTTATTTCTAAGTGTATCTAGTGTATCCACTAGAAATTTTAGAGATCCACATGAAGATTTGATCACATTATGAACAGTTGTGTTTTGACTGTTTTTTGTGGCTTCAGTTAGTGTTCCAAATTGAAGGTGATGTGATTCTAGTAAGTTCAATTGTTGTGGATGCTTCTTTGTTGATTTTTTATGCTCTTGGATGTTTCTAGATCATTTTGTATCTTTTTTGCAGGTCTGTGTTTATCGGTGTGCTCGTGATCAAATATTTTTCCTTTGCATGTTCAATTTTTCATGTTCTTGACCGACATGTTGGTTGTAGCATGTTGTGGATCCTTGTGGATTAATTTTTGAATGTTTGGTGTGTTTGAGTATTTTTTTTTAGGTCTTATTTATGTTGTGACTAACTTCAGTTGGTGCACATTGAGATTTGTTTATCAATTGGGCCAACAATTTGTATTCATCTATTATCTTATTTTTGGCTGGCAAATTTGTTGATGTGATTCCATGAAGTAGATATATAAGAGTGATTTTCTCTTCATTTTGATTTGTGTGTGAAGTGTGTGAGTGTGATGTGTGAATAAATATTAGATCATTTGGTTGCAGAGTAGAGTGTGAAGAAGATTGAGTGAAGTGTGAATAAGTATTTTTGTGCTTAACCGGAAATGTAATTAGGCTTTTGTAAAAGCTAATTTTTCATTTTAATTTCTCAGATGGTTTTAATTTGAATGTCTTTGTAAGATAGTATGTCTTCTTTGAGCAATGAGCTCTAGGCAGTGTGCCTGAATACATATGCATTCCCATTATTCATCTCTATACTTTTAACAAGGTATAATATTGTGAACTTACATCCACCATGGTTTTAGCCCTAATAGGGTTTTCATGTATTAAATCTTGGTGTTCTTTGTGGTTTCTGATGTGGTGATTGTTTATGCTTAATGTTCTTTCATCAGATCTAAAAATAAGTTGTGTAAAGTTTAATAAGTTTTAATAATCTATGATAACTGATCCACCCCCCTCTTAGTTGTTTATCCTTGTTTTTCCAACAATTGGTATGAAAGAAGGTTCCTCTAAAGAAATTTTAATAGCTTGAGGTGATCAGAGATGGCATCATACAAGAAGGATAGTCCTAGATTTGATTAAGCAAAATAATCTTTGTGGAAGGCTAGAATGGAGTGTCACTTGAAGTACATTGATGAACCCTTCTAGAAGATTACAAAGAACATATATGTTATTCCTCATAATCATCCTTCTAATCGTGATGAGATCAAAGAAGCTTAAACTAATATCACGGCTGTAGAAGCATTGTTGAGTGCTCTGATAGATTCAAATATGACAAATGTGATTGATTTGAAAATAGCACATGAGATCTAGAAGAAGCTAGAAACATTGTATGAAGAAGTTAGAAACTAGTGATGGGTATTAGATGTGTTGGTGGAACCTTGGACGAAGAAGATATTGTAGCTAAAGTGTTTAGATCATTGCCTACTGCTTACAAAAAGAAATCTCATGCTATTGATGAGCTCAAGACAGTAACACATGTGACAAGAGATATGTTGATTTGCAAACTTGTTTCCTTTGAGTTGAGTGAATTTTTTGACTCTACCCCTAAGACATAATATGCATTTAAAGCTACTGTATCCAAAAGAAACAAACAGAGATATGATCCAGCAGAAAGTTCTAGAAAGACCTTCAAGTATGAAGATGAGATGAAATCGATTGAAGATGAAGAGAGAGAAGTAGAAGAGCTGGAAGCATTGATTGTGAAAAGAGAAGCCAGAGGACAAGGTAATTACGAAGGAAATTTTCCTATTAAATGTTTCTCCTGCAATAAGATAGGTCATTTTGCATCAAGGTGTCCTGAAAGAGTTCCTAGGTCCAAACCAGACAAGCCTAGATTTCAAAGTAAATGTTATTATGTTGAAGAAGGTCTTACTGACGAAGAATCTGATAAAGAAAATGGAAATGAGGATGGATGGGTATTCATTGTTATCAAGGAAAATGATCTGGTGTCCACTAAATTTTCTAATAACATGAATGGTGAGAAAGCTCTTGCAACTAGGATTGAAGAAAAGGATGAGTGGGTGATTGACAATGGATGCTCACATGATATGATGGGTGACAAGAATTTTTGTAAGCTTGGAGACAATAATGCAGGTGTGATTTTTGGCAGAGGAACTATTTCCCTTGGTGGTAAACATAATACTGATGATGTCCTTTATGTAGAAGGATTGAAGCATAATCTGTTAAGTGTTGGAAAAATGGTCGACAAGGGATACAATCTTCAATTCAAAGATGGAAAGTGGAAGATACTAGGAAGTTCTAGAAATGTAATTTCTTTAGGTACAAAGACAAGAGGTACTATTTTTCACCTAAGTGCTACTAGTGAAAGTTGTCTAATTGATCAAGTTGATGAAATATGCTTATGGCATAGGAGGTTTTGTCATGTGAATTTTGATAACATTGTCAAGTTAAGCTCCACTCAAGCAATAAGATATCTTCCTAAGCTAGTGAAGCCTACTAACACAATATGGAAGGAATGTCAGATGGGAAAGTAGACTAGAGTTTCTTTTCAAAGAAAAGAACATCATTCTAATGTAGTACTAGAGCTGGTGCATACTCATCCATGTGGTCCTTCTAGAGTCATAAGTCTACAAGGAGAAAGATACTTTATGTTGCTTATTGATGATTAATCTAGGATGATATGGATTGGTTTCTTGAGAGAAAAACATGAATCATTAGAAGTTCAAAAGTTTCAAAGCTATGGCCAAGAATGAGACAGGTTTGAAGATTAAATTCTTAAGTTCAAACAAAGGTGGTGAATTCACTTCCCAGGAGTTCAATTCTTTCTATGAAGACCATGGAATCAAGAGACAGTTATCCGCTCCTCAGACCCCTCAACATAATGGATTTGTAGAGAGAAACAATAGAAAAATTCTATATGCTACTAGAACTATGATGTTGGAAGGTAATGTTCCTCATATCTATTGGAGAGAAGTTCTAAGCACTGCTGTGTATACTATCAACTAGGTAAATGTCAATGGTATTTCTGGTAAGACTCCTTTTGAGTTGGGGTTTGGTCATAAGCCTACTATTAGATATTTCAAAATATTTGGAATTAGATGTTATATCATGAGAGATGAAGACATAGGCAAGTTTGATGCTACGAGTGATGAAGGAATCTTTCTGGGTTATTCTACTAAAAGCAAGGCTTACCAGTTCTATAACAAAAGACTGAGAAAAATGGTGGAAAGTGGAAATGTCAGAGTTGATGAAGACACTGCTAGATCATCCAAAAACTATGGATATGATTTATATGACAAATATTATAGTACTGATAAAGGAAAGAATGTTCAGACATAGAATCAAGTTCAAATTGTTTCGGTGAATCAAGAAGTAGAGGCTAGTGGAAGTGTGGAAGAGAGAATAGAAGAACCAGAAGTTTGAGATAATCACAAAGTTCTAAGGTATGTAAAGATAAATCAATCTGAAGATCAGAATATAGGAGATACGAACAAAGGTGTGCAGACTAGAAGAAGAATTACATAAGAGTATTGTATGATTTCCAAGATTCAGCCCAATAATGCCAATGAAGCATGTAAAGATGAACATTGGATGGAAGCAATGAAGGAACAACTGATGCACATAGAGAAAAATGATACATGGACTCTTTTTCCTAGACCTCAAAATAAAAATGTGATTGGAACCAAATGGGTCTTTCAGAATAAGTTGAATGAACAAGGTGAAGTGGTCAAGAATAAATTAAGACTGGTATGTAAAGGGTACTCACAGATGGAAGGTATTGAGTTTGAAGAAACCTTTGCCCCTGTTACTAGAATTGAAGTTGTAAGATTGTTTCTTGCTTATGTTTCTTTTAAGAACTACAAAGTCTATCAAATGGATGTAAAGTCATGAATGGTGAGCTAGAAGAAGAAGTATATGTTGAGAAACCAGATGAATTTTAACTGAATGATAAGGGAGATATGGTTTTTCGATTGAAGAAAGCACTATATGGACTAAAGCAAGCCCTAGAGCCTAGTATGCTAGACTAGATAAATACTTGTTGAAGCTTGGATTTAATAAAGGTACAACTGATAGTAATATGTATTTGAAGATGGATCATGATAAAGAGTTGATTATTGAAGTCTTTGTTGATGACATCATTTTGGAGGTGATGACGACTTATGTATGAAGTTTGCTGATGAAATGAAAAGTGAATTTGAAATTTTTATGATTGGAGAGATGATGTTCTTTCTGGGATTGCAAATCACTCAATTAGATAATGGAATTTTTATATCTCAATCCAAATATGTAAGAGAGTTACTGAAAAATTTTGGCATGGAAGATTCAAATCTTGTTGGTACACCCATGATAACCAAATGAAAGTTAACATAGAATGATGATTCTCCCAAGGAAAATCAGATAAGATATAATTCAATGATTAATGGATTACTTTACTTGACTTAGACCTGACCTAACATCATGAATGTATTATACATGGTTTCTAGATATCAAGTTGATCCAAAGGAATCCCATGTGATTTCTATAAAGAGAATTTTTCAGATACTTGAAAGGGACAATTGATTTTGGCCTTTGGTATCCTAAAGATGATGATCTTACTTTGAGTGCCTTTACTAATGCAGATTGGGTAGGTGATGTGGATGAGAGGAAAATTACTAGTGGTTTTGCCTTCTTCTTGGGGAAGAAGTTGGTGTCTTGGTTAAGTAAAAAGAAAAATTCCATTTCCTTATCTACTACTTAGGAAGAATATATTGATACTGCAAATAATTGTAGTCAAGTAATATGGATGAAACAAATGCTGAGAGATATTAGAATTGAGTATGATGAGCATACTACTATATTTTGTGATAATTCAAGTGCAATAAAAATTTCTAAGAATCCGGTATTGCATTAAAAGACAAAACATATATCTATCAAATATCAATATTTGAGAGACAAGGAGAGTGATAAAGAAGTCAGACTAGAGTATGTGTCTACTAAGGAATAGATTGCAGAGATATTTACTAGGCCATTTCATAAGGATAATTTTGAGTACATCTCAGAGGGAAGTTAAGGGTGGTTTCCACTTCTAATCAGAACTAAGATGCAAGTCTTTGCATCGGTCTGTGCATTTACAAGTCATTTCTTGTTTCAGATTGATTTTATGGTGGCAGCTACTCAGGGGGATTAGTCAGATGATTCAGATATGTGGTTCAAAGCTTGTGTGTACCTTTTCCATTGATTTCAAAGGGGGAGAAGAATAATGTGAAAAAGTATGAAGAGTTGGAGATTAAGTATTGGGAGAAGAATCAGAACCTAAGAGGGAGTAAGTGTTGATTGAGAGTTGCTTTGATGGAGATGGTTTTTTTCACATCATGTGTTTCCATAAATGCCAAAGGGGGAGTTTATTGGATGTTGTGGTTTTTTTTCTGATATGTGGTTTTCATTGATGTCAACACTATTAGCATTGGTGCCTTGAAGGTTGTATATGTCGAGGATATTGAGAAAATTATAATAAATATGTTGAAGGTCGTTTGAGAAGCTATGAAGTTCAGTGTGCTAGAAATTTTGGTATGTTGATGATTAGAAGTTGCACATTAGATGGTTTATTTTTTGGTGTATCTAATTTATCCAACAGAAGTTTCAGAGATCCGCATGAAGATTTGATCATGTTATGAACTGTCGTGTTCTGACAGTTTTTCTATGGCTTTAGTTAGTGTTCTCGATTGAAGGTGATGTGATTCTAGTAAGTTCAGTTGTTGCAAATGCTTCTCTATTGATTTGTGATGCTCAAGGATGTTTCTAGATCGTGCTCTATCTTTGTTGCATGTTTGTGTTGATCGGTGTGCTCATGATCAGAGATTTTTCCTTTGCATGTTCTTGGTCGACATGGTGGTTGTAGTGTGTTGTGGATCCATGTGAATTAATTTTTGAATGTTTGGTGCATTTGAGGATGTTTTTTTAGGTCTTATTTATGTTGTGACCAACTTCGGTTGGTGCGCATTGATATTTGTTTATGATTTGGGCCAAAAATTTGTATTCATCTATTATCTTATTTTTGGCCGACAAAGTTGTTGATGTAATTCCATGAAGTAGATATATAAGAGTGATTGTCTCTGAATTTTGATGTGTGTTTGTGAAGTGTGTATGCAAAGTTTGTGAGTGCTATGTGTTAATAAATATTAGAACATTCAATTGCAGAGGAGAGTGTGAAGAAGTATTTATGTGCTTAAGGAGAAATATAATTAGGCTTTTTTAGAAGCTAATTTCTCAGTTCAATTTCTTGGATGGTTTTAATTTGAATGTCTCTATAAGACAGTGTGTCTTCTTTGAGCAGTGAGCTCTAAGCAGTGTGCCTGAATGCATGCTCATTCCAATTATTCATCTCTATACTTTTAATGGGGTATGGGTATGTGCAGGATCATGATGGTCCAAAAAGTGGCGATGTGTAAGTGATATGAAGGCCCATGTGGTTGATCACCTTTTTTTTACCCAAAATTGATGAAATGAAAAGAGTTTCTAAAGGAGATTCTCAGCTTTCCACCAATATAAATTATGCTTTACTTTGAATTGAATAAATAATTATTATTCATTTTATATTTGAATTACGACTAAAGTCTGGATTGATAGGTTGATTGAAAAATATCTATATCTATCAAACGGTATCACATTTTTTGAATCTGAAACATGTGTCACATTCTATGCTTCATATACTATAGGATTAAAAAATAATAATTAAATTTCATTAAGTTTTGACCAAGTTAAGGTGGTTAGATAGACAATTTTTATATTTTCTAAAATTTGTAATTAAAAAATCATAATTAATTATTTACTTGGAAAAATATTACAAACAAATATGCATCACATCAGGAAATGAGTGTTCTACTTATATCTAAAATCTTATAAAAATTTATTATCATTTTATTGTGGTTAGGGTGGTCAGATAGACACCTACTTCTTATTTTTTCCCTAAAATTTAAGTACTACTACATTGAAATTTAAATTTTTCACCAAATAGATTTATTTTTTATTAAAATAAATCTAGTAGTTTAGAAACTACATTCAATTTTCCACATATTCTATTCTTACATATTTTTTAAATAATATCGATAACTTATTCAAACTTTTATGTCAAGTTGCCTAACTCTGATTTTTTGAATTTTCATCCCCATTTGAGGGCCTATTTTTCCTATGGTGATCCTGCACATACTCATATAATATTGTGGACTGACACCCACCGTCTTTTTTTCCCTAACATGGTTTCCACATATAAAATCTTGGTATTCTTTGTGGTTTCTGGTGTGGTGATTGTTTATGCTTAATGTTCTTTCATCAAATTTAAAAATAAGTTGTGTAAAGTTTAATAAGTTTGAATAATATGTGACAACTGATTCACCTCCACTCTCAATTTTCTATCATTATTTTTCCAAGACTAAGATGCCAGTAAGGGCGTTTTAGTCCCAGTAAAGGTTTTTTTCCAAAAAAGAAACAAATTCTAAGTTGTAAACAGTGTTCCAAGGTTGCCTACCCAAGGACCAGATGTTTGAAAATAGAAAACTATGTAAATGAATGCAAGAGAAATGAACTTGTGACAAGCAATTGAATGCAAAGTTAATTGTATTTTTTTCAATTTTGAATGCAATAACAATGTTTCTAAATGCAATTATAATGATGAACAATACAATTTTCAACTTTTTTAATGAGATAAGATGATTGAAGAAAGGAATAAAACAACCTATATGCACTTTCACTAATGAAAATATGAGAAACCCTAGATGTAATTTCACTAAGTATGTGAAAGTCTAGATGCAATGCAAGAATGAATGCAACCTAGATCTGGGATTTTAATGGACCCCAAATAAGAATATGAATTCTCAAAGAAATCGAGCTCACCAAAATGAATTGTAGGCAAAATAGGTGTAGGTTCACTTATTCTCCTTAGGCCATTCATTAATTTCCTAGGAATCCTAATTCGATTGACTATCAACCTCAAGGGTGAGTCAATTCTCAACAATGAAGACCTAGGAAAGGTTATTTTAAGTTTTGAGGGGTTCACCACCAAGCAAAAAATAAGCATTCAACTCACAAAACCTAATAATGCAATCTAAATGAATGATGCACACAATGAAATTATGCAACAACAAGTTAAGGTATGTGTACTTGGAAGTTCTAGAAATGTAACAAGGACTTATCGAAAAGATAAATATGCATTCAACTCACAAAACCTAATAATGGAATCTAAATGAATGATGCACACAATGAAAATATGCAACAACAAGTTAAGGTATGTGTACCTGGAAGTTCTAGAAATGTAACAAGGATTCTGAAAATGCAAAGAAGTTATCAAAAAATTCTATGGAGGACTAAGATTCCCTTACTATTGGCTTAGTCCCACTACCATTTTTCGGGGAAAATATAAAATCTTTAGATGTCAGAAAGAGATCCGAAAGAATTTATTAAAAATCACCTCGGGAGGACTAAGATGCCCTAGGTGGTGACTTACTCCCATTTTCAATTTCTACAATTTTTGAATTTCTACAATTTTTGAATGTGATCTTGAGATCCAGGGTTTGCACTTCCTTCTCCACCAAGTCTCTAGATCGGAACCAATAAAATAACCTACAAAAAAAAGGAAATTTGATTGATTGTTTATGGGGGTTTGCCTTGGTCAAACCCATTTTTTGGTAATTAAACCTTGATGAAAAAGTATAGATCTTAAAATAGAAATGTGTGTGTTCCCTAATTTTAAGTGTGTCTAAGATTATGCAAGCTAGAACATGGAGAACCCTATTCAAGTGTTTTAGAATATAATTCCTAAGATGCAAATGAAAATGACCTACAAATGAGATCTTTAATAACCCTAATAAGTGATAAACATGAAATATACCTTCCTTAGGTAGAAAATAGAACAATGGAAGATGCAATCAATAAAGAAACAAGTCCTTAGGCTTGAAGAATGACCAGTTGCATCTCCAACCTAGGATCTCTCACGATTCTCCATAGGCATGCATCATTAGTCTTTGACAATGCTAAATCTTGACTTGAAAATAGACTTGAAAAACCTGCAAAACCACAATATAATGCTGCTCCAAGAATTTAATTCCTTGCTTCTTGAAAATTTCCTTCAAAAAATTGGCTTCAACATACTTGCTTCAACTTCGCTTAGGTGAAAATGGGGTGTGAAACTTACTTTTATAGGCATTACTATCTAATAACCCGGTTATTAGATCCCAAAGACCGAAAAAATACTAATTTGAATCAAGGATTTTTATTTTCTGCTCTGATTACCTGAAAACAAAGCCCTTAGGACTAAGAAGCCCTAGGTGGTGTCTTGGTCCTGTAAGGCTTAATTTTTTATTTTAAAAGTTCGGTTACCAAGATTAATGATTATTTATAGATTTTGATATGGTTTACAGATGAAATATACCTTGGGATGCATAAAAAGGGGTCTTAGGGGCCCATAATAAGTGACTTAAAGGAAATTTAATGCAAGGGGTGCTAAAATAGGTCCAAATTAAGTGTGAAAATGTAAAGGTATGCATTTATCCACACTACACTATTTATATGAGAACAAATGAGAGATAAAGGGTTGAGATTAAAAAGGTTAATCAAAGGTCAAAATTGGAGGAAAGATGAAATATGGATCATGGATTCTCATAAATGGATGAGAATCAATGATCACATGGATCAAGGAAAGAATCAAGGGACCATATTCTTTCAAAAAAACACACTTTCAAAACTTGCAGATGAAGCTTTGTTGAAAGTTTATTGCAAAAGTAGGAATATTCCCCTTTTCAAATGGGTGAAGAAAGAGAATATACTTTGGAATATTCTCATGGGTGAGGGAAATAAGATATTTAGCAAATTACAAAAAAAAATTAATGGGCAAAAGGGGAAGGAATATTCCATGGGAATATTCATTTTGGAGGAATGTGCAAACAAGGATTATTCATTTGGAATATTCTCTTGCAAGTGGGGGGAATCAGATTTATTAGTAATTTGATAATTAAATAAAGTTTTAATTATGTAAATTAGGCGAATTAGACAATATTCATTAAATAAAATGATTTAATGAAAAGGGGAAATTGATATGATATTTAATCAAATGAATTAGGTTTATTTAATTCAATAAGAGGATTTAGTGTTTTAAATTAAATAACTTGATGTATTTAATTTAATAAGATGAAATGTTAGCATTAAAGAGGGCAAATTAACCTGATTAGATTAATAAGATCAATAGATGAAAATTACATAATTAATTAAATAGCTAGGCTAATTTAATCAATTAAGTGAAAAGAGGATGGGTTTTAGAATGAAATTGTGTTACTATATCTAATTCAAGTGCATGATATCATTTAGGAAATTTTTAAGTGTCTACAACTATTGCTCATATATTTGTTATTTCATGATTTATATGTTTTTGGTAAGTGGCCTTACTTTTCATTTTGTGTTTATTTGGTTCTATAATTTTTATTTATCTTTTGTTTTTTTGAGTATATATGTTGTCTTGTAGATTCTAATTTGATTTTTAAAATGGTGGTCTTGGCATGGGTGTGCATTTTATAGAAGTATAAAGTCTTATATCATCTAGAGCTTTGAGGATGTGGTTGTTTGTTTGTAGTTTGGACACTATTCTATAACAAGTTTTGCACAATTATTTATGATGTCCTACTTATTTGGATGGTTGAAGGTAAATTATGACTTCAGTCTAGCTTGATATTTTGATATGTGTTAGGGAAGAAAATCTGATTGTTCCCTTTATATATGATTGCCTTAGTATAAGGGGATGTAGAAATGGAAAAGAAAAATGTAAGGTCTAATATTAGAGTTATATCTATTTGATGGCATGCAAAGATGTGTGGAAATAAGGAATTTATTTTTTTGATTTCCAAGTAATGAATTTATTTAGTGCAAAGTATTGCAATAGTTTTCTAATCCAGATGGAGCTTATATATTTGGCATGTTGAAGATGAAGAATCCAAACTAGGATACAATCATACAATTTATATTTGGAATTTTACATTTTGATGCCCTTGAGATTCTTTTGAGTGAAAAAAAAGCATGTTCATCTTTATAAAAGAGTTGACACCATTAAATCATCATACCAAAGGGATAAGAGGAAATATTTTGTAGCTTCCCAATAATTATGGATCTTTTCAATAGTTAATAGGTATGTGGGAAGAATTAACATGTATTTAACACTCCAATTATAATATGATTCTATGTGATGATTGGATGATCTAATGAATATTCTTATTTTGCCACAATGATTGCACCTTTTTCTTAGCCTCTAAATTTAAAATTTATTTTTGCACTCTTCTTTGAGGTTCACTTTGAAGATCTTGAAGATGTAGCTTTTTAGTACCCCTATGGAAGTTGAATTTATTCAACTTTGTAGCATATAAACCAAAATAAATTCTCAAGGTAATTGTATTCTAAAGGTTTTCTTGACTTTGGGTGTTGATTAAGTGCAAATTCAAAAAATACTAATTTCACATTTGTTTCCTCTACTCACTATGTAATTTTTACGACTTTGGTTAGTGCTTGTCCTTTTTTTCCTAATCAACTTTAAGCTGTATGTTATCCCCTTTTTTTCATTTTGTATGGATTGTTGGGATAGTTCTCTGCTTTACAAACTTTGTTGGATGGGTTTGAACCCAGTATATACATCAATGTTGATATTATTTAGAATGTTCTATTATAACTTCATAAACAAAAAATTGATAAATAAAATCCCTCCATTGTTATGTACCTCTCATGCCTGTTCCCAACATTGTCCTCACATAGACCTCGATGTTGTTGGGCTTTTTCCTAGTACCAAAGAGGTTGAACGGAGTCCTCCTAAGCACAAAATAAATAGCCTTTAACACCAATTTCCCTTTAACAAAGAAATGCTTAAACGCCAAGTGCTCTTTCTAGTCATTGGCCAAGCTCTTGTAGAAAGAAGCATGCACTTCTTTCGCAATCTCCTCTAGCTTTCTCATCTAAATGGGTTTCTACTTTTTAACCACAGCCCATTCATGAGAGACTTCCTTAAATTTCTTCTTATTATTCTTTTCTTTGTCCTCCTCGTCCACTTCTTCAATATTAACCTCCTCTTCTTTCTTCTCCTCATCCTCTTCGTCATCGCTCACCTCCTGTTTTGTGGTCTTCTAATCCATAAATATCTTAGGTAGTTGATAATTTTTGAGTGCTTCTTGATCAAATCCTTGAGCTTAAGCTCTCCAAGATATTACCTATAGGATCAAAATCATTGTCAAGGCTAAAGCCAAAAACCTATGGAATACAATGAAACTACTTTAAAAAACCCTAGGAAGATGACATATTTTATTACCTCGTCCTCTTCCATGAAAGAGTGATATTGGTTCCTCTGCCAAGAAACTCACCACTAAAATCTTGGTAACAATATGGGCTCCCGACCTATGATTCCTAGATGTACTGCTCGTCATCATTGTAAGTGATATGCTTTTTCATTCTATACAATGTCCTTATGTACAAACAATATTCATTCTCCTTAGTTTAGTTCAATATCATATGCATGTGGTTGTACTCTTCATTCCTATATGATAATCCAATGATATTATATTATGATGCAACTAATGAATATATCATTACAAACACACAACAATAAAACTACAAAATGGATTTCTACAAATTGATATATTTAAACTTTTTTTTAGATTATATAATAAGATAGATAAACTAGTTATTTAATTAACCTAAATTAACTACTAATAAAAATAAAAATCGTTACACATTTCTTTGCAAGATTATAGGAACGAAGGAAAATGCACTCTGAAAATATGAAAAATGAGCAATAGAATTATAGAAGTTCTGCTTTAAAAATATTATTAAATAATAAAGAACTTTAAAAGTAACGAAACTTTCCCATATTAATGCAGTCCAAGATGTCTGGATTGAATCTGTGCGCTGCTCTCATATTTTGAATTGTTTTTCCCTACATTAATATTCATCTCTTTACATAAAGATAACACAGTTATGGTTTTTCAAAATTCGTTGATAAAAAACGTTGCCAATTAAACTCAAATTTAACTTGGTTGCCAAAAAAATAATATTGTATTTTCAAATCATTAATCCAGTGAGATTTTTACTGCATTTTCCGACATTAAAATTTTGTTCTGCCAAATTTTTACAATAGAGGACGGTACGAAACGTCACATCTCCACGCATGTACGGGTAGAATTACAGCTTCGACATTACATATGAAGCTCTCGGCCAATTTCAGAGGAGCTATGCAAGCGCTTCCTTCTGCTGCACGGTAACGATGATTTTTCCCACGCTGAAAAGCTTCTTCTGACTTCTAGACGAACTCAGTAAAGTGTGAAGCGTTTGGTTGATACACAACTTCTTTGATGAAGCGGAAGCGAAGCTGATCTATGGAGCGCCAAAGTATTGGTGAGGGCAAGCTTCCGTGTGCCATCGCCATTAGAATTTGACATTTACATGATCGCCGACACTGTCAGGGTTTGAGAGATCGATGTGAGGCATGGTTTCTGGCAGTGTCGAATTTCGAGACCCAATCTTTCCACGGATTTTGCTTCTCCTGTGACACTCTGTTAGGGTAGCTAGCAGCTGATTAAGATGCCTCGTCTCCTCCTCACTCGTATATAATGACGACAGCGTGCATTACACCCTACCACAAAACGGTGGGCATGAAGACAAGCTCAGAGTAGAAGAAAACTGCGGTGAAGGAGGAATACCGCCAATATGAACTTTTAATATCTAGCAACAAAATTATAACGCCAAAATCATTTGATTACATATTAATAAATTCCCTATAAATACTAAATATTTCCACCATGACTGAAAATCATAAACCGATACTCTTAATTGAGATTCACCGCTATAAAATACGACTGCGCACGTACACACGCGCCCTTCTTCATCGCTGAAACATTCATTGCAGGCCATTGTTCGGAATTAAAGAGTTAGATACTTTGTAGAGAAGGTACTCGAGTCGAAGGGTACTGTAAAATTAAGCTTGGTTTGGCGTTCCTCTTGGACTGTGAGTGACTTTACATGAAGCGTTGGCTTCACAACCACTGGCGTGTCAAGCCAACGATTTCTCCATTGACAGGCCACTGGTCGTGAATCCAACACTCCATTTAAAATCACTCAGATATAAAGATAACAATGCATGCAAAGATAACAACCATGAGATTTTTTTAATACAATGCAGGCAAATATAACGACGCCATCGTTGTAGATTAGGAGTAGCTTCTATTTAGAAGTTTCTTTCCCTTTTGCAAACAACCAAAATAGTAATAAAAAGTTACTTTGTTCGCTGTATGTTCCTCCTCGGGGGTCGCTCTACCATTCCTTCCTTTTCGCGGAGGCCGGAATTAATTAGTGCATGTGGTGGCTAAATTCTGCAACATGTTAGTATATCATGTAAATCAAACTAACATGGCAAAATCCAACAAACCCTATGAAATATTGCTCCATACTAGATATGTTACATTAAGACATTTAAACAACTAGAAATACCAAATGAAATGATTTTAAAGCACAAATAACATGAAGCAAATCTATCCCATATTGGATTGGTGCAACTTAGTGTTGTAGGAAGTTGCTCTTTCCCAATCCTTGATAAGCTTAGTGAGATAGACAATGAGATGCTTGAACTCAAGTTGCCTATAGTGTAGATGTTTGGATATGTGGCTGTTGTGTTGTTTGAAGGAGAGAAGCCTTCAACTTATAGTTGAGCTTGAAGAGAGGAGAAGCCAAATTGATGAATGTGGGATCATTCATGGGCCAATGACAAGATGCCACTTGTCAAGGTGTGAGAGGGTGAGGAATGTGCAAGTCTTGGCCAATGTGCCAATTTCAAATTTGAATTTGAATGACTTGATATGAAAGGTGCATTAAATGCCAAGTTTGACTTGTGCAAATAGCATTTAATACCTTGTTGGAAGGGACAAGTCCTTTTTGGGGGGAAGATTCAAATTGGAAGAATATTCCATTTTGATGCCATTTTGAATGTAATTAGAGGAATTATAAATCAAATAAATGATTTATTGGTGCAAGTGGGTGGGTTAGTTAAGAGTTTAGATTTGACTCTAGTTGAGTCAAAAGCTAAAGAATGATAATCATGATTAGAAGTTAATTAATGTAGATTAATTAACTTGGATGATATTAAGAGGTGACATTTGATAAATCAAATGAGAAGAACTTTAAGGATTTGATTAAATAATTTAATTTCTTTAATGAACCTTAGGAAATTAATCAATAAATTGTCTTAATTGATTAGCAAAAGAACTGAATGCATGATGTTAGTTAAAGCGGAATGCATAATGCTATTTTTGGATGTCTACATTTTGCCCCTCTTTGAAGCAATGTACTTGTTGCATTGGTTCAAAGAATGATTCTGTCGACATCGAAATTAAAAAATTTCTGATTTTTCGGATGCTTCGGCGAAAAGAAGTACATTAGTACATTGCCCCCTCGAGAGATCGAGCGAAAGATTTGATTTGAGGTCGATCTCACGACAAAGAGGTTCAAAATGGATGTATGGATGATAATGATGATGTAAATGAGATGTTTGGAAGATGCTTAGAATAACAAATCTATATTATCCTAAACATGTTAAATGATTATGCAATGCATGTAAGATGGATGAGATGGATGATGATATGACATGATTATACAGGATGAGAGTGCAAATGCAGGATGGATGCATTCTTAGCGTGAAAGAGGATGGAAGAACAAGAGAGGATAGAAGAATGAGAGGGATCAACCCTTGAATCCAAGAAGATGCAGAAGTTCAACAAGCCAACTTTATTAGAGATGATGATGAAAGATGATGATGTATTGCTTATCCAGGAATGGGAGATAAAGAGCGTAACTTTCTTTATGTTTGATAACACACATAGGTGTGATGCATCCAGGTATTAAGAACCAGGATGGCGTTGCACCTAGTGTGATGGAATCTGACTCGGCAATCAGATAGGAGTGATCTTGTTCACACTTGACATACGGAAACCTTGCTAGGATGGATCCAACAAAGAAAGTATTCGACAAGTTATTTTACAAGAACATCCAACAAGCACAATAGATAAAAAGATAATGATCATTGCCCCATTCCTTTCTCTCTAAACCTATTTTGTTTAGGCATCATCGAGAGGTCCTTGGAATGAGCGCAAAATAAGATAAGTCAACAAGACCAAGATAAAGTAAATAAACAAGCCAATGTTCTTCGTACCGCTAGCCAAGTCTAAACTACTGTGGGGTACCTGATGCTTATGTCCATCACAGGAAAGCTTCATCCTAAGACATGTAGTGATCAGGGTTTTGGTGAGACTGGTTGCGTGATAAGCTATTGATACTCCGAGTTGACCAACTTGCTGACTTACTGACTTAGACCTTCGAGAGTTTGACGATTAAGGGGTTCACTTTGGAACCTTCTAAACTTGCTTCTGACTAACTCACCAAAGGGTGAAAGCGACGATGATTTATTATGAGTGATGACAATCACGAGTGAAAGCGAGATGAAATGGATGCACCATTTTGGGTTTTTCAAATGTTTTGAGGCTGTTTTTGGAATTTTGGGATGTTTTACAAATGTTTTTGCTATTTTCAAGATTTTATGAATGTTTTTGGATTTTGTGTCAATTGACTTGACTGCGGACAAGATAGATGGGAAAATGGATGCCAATGCGACGGACGCATAAAGAATGACCTAAATGTAAAAAAGATAGGCAAACGAATGCCAATGCGACGGATGCCAATACGACGGACGCATAAAGAATGACCTAAATGTAAAAAAGATAAGCAAACGAATGCCAATGCGATGGACGCCGAACTAGATGGGCAAATGGATGCCAATGCGACGGACACATAAAGAATGACCTAAATGTAAAAAAGATAAGCAAACGAATGCCAATGAGACGAACGCCTAAAAGACTGACCTAACCGTCTCGGGGGATGATCAAAGATCAACCTTGCCTATGTTCAAGCTTAGAGACGACGTAGATTGACAAGGTGACTCTATTTTTTGATTTTTTCAAATTTTTGACATGTGTTTGATATTTTGAATGCTTTTTGATGTTTTTGATGATTTTGATTTTTTGAATGTTTTTGAATTTTTGATTTTTTGATGTTTTTGGTTTTGATGAGTTTTTCTGAATGTTTTTGGCTTTTTCTGATGAATTTTGACAATTTGGATATGATATGCATGATGATATCAGTGCTCTGTTTTGAAATTTTGTTGAAAACCAGGCTTAATGTTGATCAATCGGACTGATGGATTGATAGTTTGACTAAGTGTGTTAATTCAAACAAAAGTGATAATGCACTCGTAAGTTCCAGGAAGTTGTGTTATCCTAGAGTAAACTCGTACAAAAAGGATAATTTGGCTATGTGTGTTAAGCCAAACGAGGTGATTATGGATTTGATAATTTGGCTAAGTGTGTTAAGCCAAACAAGATGATAATGGACTTGTAAACCCAAGGAAGTTGTGTTATCCTAGAGTAACTCGTGCACAAGATGATAGTTTGACTAAGTGTGTTAAGTCAAACAAGATGATGATTGATTGGATTTGATTGATCAAGATTGATGAGGCTTGGTTTGGAACAAAATTATTTTGATGATTTTGATGTGATGTTGAATGTCCACATTAGATGTGACTGATATTGATTGCTCAGATGGATATTCCATGAAAGATAAAGCTTGATTAGGAATGTCTTCTTGTCAAAATATGCCATGGGCTAGTGATTTGGATTTTGGTTCACAAACTCTTTGATCAATTTGATTTCACATTTTCCAATGCTCAGATCACCACATAAGTGGGAAGATATAGATCAAGATTTATTCTCAAAGCAAGATGCAAATATCTGCCCCCAGTGTCTAGCAATGTTTGAACGACCATGGGTAGATTCTTGGACGAATGGATATGGATTATCTTGCGATAAGATAAGGGTGTTCGAAATAGAGGATTCTCATTCGGATAATGCTTTAAAGCTCAGATAGCGTTGGGTAGGATAGGATCAATGAAAATGATCCATGTCAAGATGTTTACCATAAGCAAGCGTAAAGTGTGCACCAAATTTTTTCAAGATCAAGATAACTTTGAGTATGGATGCAGATGGAAAATGGATTGGATAAATGATTCATGGATGAACGAATGATACAGCTGGAATGATAGCTTTATTATGGATGTGATAAGATGCTTTCTCCTGAACTGACGCACATAGATGCTCAATTCTACACATGATGCCTGTTTGCCAGGTTTTCATCATGGTACTTGTCCAAAGCGCCACCGAAGCGGTTTTCGCTAGAGGACGATTTTTTTCTTTACTATTTTCAATCCTTTTTCTGATATTTTTTGGATTTTTTGATCTTTTGATTTTTTTTGTTGTCACCAAGATGCCCATTTGCCAGGTTTTCATCAAGGTGACCATTTTTTTAGGACATTTTCTGATTGTTTTTGTATTTTCTGAAAGATTTTAAGCTGATACTGAACCACCTGGTGGTGTTGATATTGATGCTTCTGTCATAATGTGCCATCGATATCCAGCTTGAAGAAGTTGTTTTGCCAAGATACGTGCACTTGAATGCAACTTTTGAGATTCTTGATTTGCTTTGCTGATACCGGAGTTAACTCTGTCTTTGTGCACACATCGCGATAGAGTGCCTTCTGAATCCTTATGATGAAGGGACGCCGCCAATACATGGTCAATGTGAGACTTGGATATCATGCATGGAGGTGTGGATGGAGTGTGTTTAGGAGTAAAATATGGATTGGTTGTTAGTTTGGAACCTTTGACTCTCCAAACTTTGGAAGATGAGCAATAATGGGTGGATATGGAAGTGTGCATGGAATTAGGACCAACTGCTTGATACACTTTGTATGTTGCTTGAGAAGCCTGTTTTTTCCTTTGTGGACATCTTGGATGGATACTATTCCCTTTTTTATTTTGCCCCATAGTTTCTTTGACTAATGGAGTTTGATAGGGATAGTCATTCTTTGTATTCTTTGGTATCCACTTGTATTTTATTTGTCCTTCATGATTCATCATTTGATTCAAATATTTCTTTTGACGTTGGTCCCAATTTGTGTATGGGGTGATGGGTGGATGAAGATTTATGACATGGCGGGTTGTAGTATTGGCATTGGTTTCATCATAAGGATTCTTCGTGCTCCCTATGTTGATGTTTTCTCGAGACGAAGTTGTCCCCAGTATGGTGATAGTATTACTGATATGTTGAGATCCCTTGATTGTCGAATAACCAAGGCCTTGACATTTAGGATTGCCAAAAATCTGCACTGGTTCCAGGATACCCTGTTCATGTAGGCCTAATCCCCTGCCTTGATAATTCATCTGCTGAAAAAATTTATTTGCCATAGGATATTATTTACCTTAGAAACAAGGTGTTGCTCCTTCTCTGCTTTGTGGTGGACCTTCAAATGTGTCAGCTTCTTTATTGATGAGATAGCTTGCTCTAAGAAAGGTAAGTGATCCAACTTCATAAGTGACAGGATCCTCCATATGTGGGATGAATGCTTGATTGATATCTTTAGCTTGATCTTGTGAGATATCAGATTGTAGTTCTTCTTCAAGAGGTGTTGATGCTTCAATGTCCACACAAAAGTCTTCCTCATGATTTATTCTTAATATGCTTTCACATGATGTTTCTGATTCACAATTTATGTAGAAACCGTCTTCTTGACCCATTTCTGATATGTCTCTACATTTGTCTACATCTTGATCATGTGTACCAATGTTAAGAGTAGGAGACTCTTGTTTCCCAATAATGATTTCAAGAGTATGATACTCTTGTTTTGAATGAAGATCATCTGTGTGTCCATCCAAAGAAAGCATCTCATTGGTAGATGGAGGAGTATGTCCTATGTGGATACGATCATCATTTGCGGCATCTTGTATAGATAAAAGAGTGCCCATTAGATCATTGTAGTATCTCGGAGATACAAATTCTTGATTTTGACTAATTCTGGAATTACTTTCAACATGCTTTTGATCAAGTTCTTGACATGGGTCAATTTCAAAGGATGGACTTCTTTCTTGGATATCTTCATTAGGAAGTGGCTCAATATTCTCTTGAACTTTGAGAGGATTTGGATCAAATGTTGAGATAGGGATTCCTTCAATATCTTTAATGATGAGGTCAAAGAATGTGAATATGTTGTTGGAAGGGCCATTGCTAGACCTTGATGGAAGATTTTGATCATGCTTTGGAATAAGTTCTTGAAATATGTCCTCTGACTCGTTAGGTGATGTAGAGACATTGTTAAGATGATCATTGGTGGATGGATCTTGGTTTATGTCAATGGGATCAAATAATGTTAACACATTTTGAAATAGATCGTTAAAAAGTGGCTGTTGATGAACGATGATTTGATCGATGGATGGGGTAGACATATCTTCAATGTGCTCATTGATGGATTGATTTTGATCATTTTTTTCAACAATTTTGGTGGAGGGATTGTCAATGTTCTCAAACATAGAATCAAATGATGTTAATGTTTCTTGGATTGGATCATTGTTGGGTATCGTCAGTGAGTTTTGATCGTGATTGAAAAGTGACTCTTGGTGTATGTTGATTTGATCACTGGTCAAGGTTGAAACATCTTCAAAGTACTTATTGATAAATTGATCTTGATTTTTGATTTCAACAATTGTGGTGGGAATCTGTTGCAAGCTCTGTTGGGCGAGTAATGCCTGTGTTTGTTGTTGAGCCAACAATGCTTGTTGTTCGTCATGTTGTCTTTGTGCCAACAAAGCTTTTTGTTGGGCTCTTTGTTGTGCTACTTCTTCTTGGATTTTTTGCAATAGTGCATAGAATTCTGCTTGTGCTTGCGCTTGTTGGGCTACTTGAGCTGCTTGTGCTTGAGTTTGTGCAGCTTGTTGGGCTTGGAGTGCCTTTTTGCGGGAAGCTTCTTGTGCAGCTTGCAACATGATGGAGAATGAATTGGTCATGCTATGTTTTGGCGGTGGTGGTGGTGGTGGTGGAATGGGAATGGGAATGGTGTTGATTGTTGGGGTTGCTTGGATGGTTTCCATCTGTTGTTGCGATATCGATGAAAAACTGGGATAGTTTGGTATGATGTTTTGATTTGGCATGATAGATTGAAATTGAACATTGTTGTGGTTGGGAATCATATTGCTTGGATTTAGGTAACTTTGATTTTGCATGTTGTTACCTTGACTTGAATCAACATATGGAGTTGCCAATATATTGCTAGGATTTTGAACAACATTAGGGGGATTTGCAAGCATATCTACCCCAAAATTTGCCAAGTGTGGATTTGAAATGGTCATGTTTGGTAAAGTTGCACTTGGTATGTATGGATTTGGTGGGATGATGTTGTTTGGAAAACTCATGCATTGAGCGTTTGGTTGATAGATTTGCAGATTTGGACTTGGATTTGAATCTATCATTAGGAAAGATGTTCCAAACTTTGGATTGGGTATGCTCATATTTGTTGTACCATTGATGTTTGTATGAGATAATGCTCCCATGTATGCATTGTACAAGCTTTGAAAATCAAATGGTATTGCAAGGCTTGGAGAGTTTGGTTGAATCGAATTGCTCATGATGGATGGATCAAATTTATATTCCATGTCCCTCTTGTGTTGAGATCAAGTTTGAACCATAAAATGAAGATCAATTTTCAAGAATGTAAGAGATGAACCTCTAATCCTTTAGATCGGTCTAAACCTTAGGTTCAAAGAAGCAAAGAACTAGGATAATTGAAGGATCAAAGCGATAATGAGGATGAGATAAATGGAAGATGAGTGATACGGATGAATGTAACTCTTAAAGAAACTTTGAAGGGAATGCTAAACCTTTAGGACTTGATTAATCGTGATTGGTTTGATAGCTTGACTAGATGTGTTAAGTCAAACAAGAGTGATGAATGTAATCGTAAAACTCTAGGAAGTTGTGTTATCCAAGAGTGAACTCCTACAAAATGGTAGTTTGACTAAGTGTGTCAAGTCAAACGAGGTGATGATTTGATAATTTGGCTAGGTGTGTTAAGCCAAACAAGATGAACTCGTAAACCCTAGGAAGTTGTATTATCCAAGAGAGAACTTGTGTATAAGATGATGGTTTGACTAGATGTGTTAAGTCAAACAAAGATGTTTTGATTTCGCCTAAAAGTTTAGCATAAAAGATGTTTACAAAGTTTCCAAGATTTTTTGGTGAGATGGAAATTTGACTGATTTTGATGGTTGAAAGATGGATGAAAGTTATTGAATTTGATCCTAGACTTGACCTAGATGATACTTCTGCTTACAAGACCTCGGTGTTGAAGGACACGCTATATTTCCTATGAGAGGAAAGTAAACCTTTCAAACAATTCAGGATCTCAAGATGCTCCTTACTAGCTTTCACACTAAGCTTTTTGAACTTCGGTTTTGGGATTTTGATCTTGCGGGAAATCATGTTAGAAAACACATGTGTAATCCAATTTTTCTTTTTATCTTGGTTAAATGAAGTTATTTTTATCCAAGACACTTGCTTGCTTAGGTTTTTCAAACTATATGTCTAGTGTCCCATTCTCGTTTTCATCCCACAAGGTCCATTATGTGGAAATCAAGGAAATTAGGGCAAAATTTTCCTAGGTTTATCCTTAGTGAAAACAAATGACGATAGAATTCGAGCACTTAGAAACCTCTAGGAATGTGATTCCTAGGGAAAGCAAGAGTGGGAAAATTCGTCAATAGGTATTTTTTCCCCACAAGGTGCTTGAAATTTCAAGGTTTTTGTGTATGTTTGTTTTCCAAATGTTTTCAAGATCAAGCAATGTGTTTTTTCCAAGCACTTTCACACTCCTAGGTTGATGAGACAATACCTTGTTGGGTTCCCACTTGGATAAATCCAGCTGCGCATATCTTGTGCAAATGGCTAAATGCTTGACCACACTGGCTCCCCTCCACGGCACTCACTTATTCGGGTTAGCCAAGCATTAGTACCCATGAATCTCCCATGGCATACTTTCCATTTCCACAACAAGACCGCATGTTATGTGGGGCGGCTTCAAAGGACATGACCTTTTGCACCAACAAGATAGATAAGGTTTTGGAAAATTTCTAAACAAGGGTTCTAATTCGGGCATTCCGTTCGTGGGGGATTATCCAATGTCGGCGAGAGTCCATTGCTGTCCATCTCGTCGAAATAATCCTCATGATATTGGCCTTTGTTCCAATAGCCACACTTATATACCGGTTGGAAGTTGCTTGGCTTTAGCGTGTTCCCGGTTGGGTCGTTCCCTTGGGTGATTACTTTTTCCCACAAGGCAGGCCCTCTAAGATAAATAATAGTGAGGTAACATATCCCGTCGTTCACACAACCTTCGTTGAAAAACAAAGGGGAGAACCTCCGCAATATATCGTGCCCACACTCGCATGTTTTGTTCAATTTTAGATCCCAAATTGAAGTGTGGAGGCAATCTTTTATGCGACTTAGGGTCATCAAAAATACTTTTGATTCTCAAGATCGCCGTGAAGAGCGAGAGAAGCGCATACGCCCTTTTAAATGACACTACTTTGCAAAAAAGTTTACAAAACACAAAGTACACATGTTCAATTTTAAATTCCTCAAAGCAATGATGAGTTCGTTTTAGAAGCACCAAAATGAAATGTGAAGTTGCCTTGTTCAATTTTAATCCCAAATTGAAATCTAGTGAATGTCTAAGGTTCAATTTTAACCAACTTTGAAAAGATCAAGTCATTGATTGATTTTAAGCCCAAATTGAAAAGTGTGTTAGCTAAAAACAGAAAAAAAAGGTAGTAAGTGGAAGCTCCAAGATTGTTGAAACAAGCATTAAAAAATGCTTTTTAAGTTTTGATTTCAAAAAATAATTCCCAACTCCACTTCGCCTTTGTTTTCGTTTGATGTCAACCTCCAACGCTAACCTTCATTCAATTTAAATACTTGTCTTCAAATGTCCACTTTGATTTCAACCTATTCTATTCTATGATGGATTGGTGCCCTCCATGAAGATGTGAGAGAGCCCTTTCCCAATCCCTTTCTAAGCCAAATGAGATAGACAATGAGTTGCTATGAGCTCAAGTTGCCTATAGTTTAGATGCCTTCAAATTGTGTTGTAAAATGAGAGAAGATGCATTGGTTTTAAAGAAGAAGTTGAGAGAAGAGAGGCCAAGTTTAGCCAATGTGGGACTAAATCCCCTCCAATAGAATAGAGACACTTGGCATGATGGGATTGGTCAAAGCTTGTGCAAGTTTTGGCCAATGTGCCAATTTCAAATTTGAATTTGAATGACTTGACATGAAAGGTGCATTAAATGCCAAGTTTGACTTGTGCAAATAGCATTTAATACCTTGTTGGAAGGGACAAGTCCTTTTTGGGGGGAAGATTCAAATTGGAAGAATATTCCATTTTGATGCCATTTTGAATGTAATTAGAGGAATTATAAATCAAATAAATGATTTATTGGTGCAAGTGGGTGGGTTAGTTAAGAGTTTAGATTTGACTCTAGTTGAGTCAAAAGCTAGAGAATGATAATCATGATTAGAAGTTAATTAATGTAGATTAATTAACTTGGATGATATTAAGAGGTGACATTTGATAAATCAAATGAGAAGAAATTTAAGGATTTGATTAAATAATTTAATTTATTTAATGAACCTTAGGAAATTAATCAATAAATTGTCTTAATTGATTAGCAAAAGAACTGAACGCATGATGTTAGTTAAAGCGGAATGCATAATGCTATTTTTGGATGTATACAGTGCAAAGATAGATAACAGAATTATGTTAGTAGACTCATAATATTACGGAGCATGTTCTACAGACTCACAGACGGAGGGCTCGAATGTTTTAACGATAATTTCGAAATGAAAAATAGAAACGCTTTGGCTGTAACGTGTGCTTTCCCACGTTTAAAATATTTAATATAAATATGAAGATTTTTTTTATCTTATTTTATAAATTTTGAAATAATTCTTTAAAATTTGAATTTTGGATAAAATAAGTAAATATAATTAATTAAGTATAAATTTTCTTTTAAATTATATTAATAATAATTGGATTTTTTAAATTTGATAATGTCAAGGCCAACCTATTTGGTTGACTTAATATAAAGACCCTGATTTAATTTCCTCTAAGGTTAACATGGTGAATTCTTCTCTATAAATAGGGGCCTCTTCCTCATTTGTAAGCTTAATGGTGGATAGTTGTTAGTTGTTGATGCTACTAAGCTTGAGATACTTGAATTGTTGCAAACTATTGGTGAAGTGAATACAAGTAAACAAATTATCTTTTGGTGCTCTTCTTTGTGTTATTTCTTCTCTGCATGGTTCTTGTGTTTCTCATCTATTATAAGTTATTAAGTAAGTGATTTTATGGCTAATCTTAGATCTAGTTGTACTTCATTTGTGTTTATGATAAAGTGTTTCAGGTGTTGAGGAATCTTGAGTCCATACTTTTAGTGATATGTTGGTTATGGATTACTATGTAAAGCTAGCCCAGGCCTACTCTATATTGCACTCAAGCTCAATTGTGAATGTCTAAATGAATGTTTCAATATTTACAATCTGAAAATCTTTAATTATTTTGTAAATTGCACTATCTTTGTGATGCTATAGATCGGATCTTGGTTAAGGAAGGATCATTTTTGGAAGATTGGTCCATCTTGAACACTCTGTTGTTTGCACAATTGATCTTAGGTTTTGGATTAGAATCTCTCTTAAACCCTTCATCTTTGGTTATTTCTTTGAAATTATTGTTAGAGAAAGATTCAAAAAGCATTACCACATTGCCACATTTGATGAATTTGAAGCTTCCATTATTTGATTTGTAAGGCCCCTTGTAATTACCGGTATTTTCAAATTTTCACTTAGCTGTTTGTTGCATTGTCAAGACCCAACATTAGAGACCTTAGGGTTATTTCTTAAGGGTTGCTAATAGAAATTTACCTTCAAGTGAGATAAAGTAATTTTATTCTATCTAAGTTGTTGCAGTGCTAAAAACACGATCAACAAGATCAAGCAAGGAAAAGGCTACCTTTTCCATTACTACATTTTTCCCTCGATTTAGTGAGAGGATGACCCTATGTCAAACTCACACTAAAGTAGACATTCAGGACACTTAAGTATGCAACAATAATAAAGATACATGATCATACCATGTAAAAGGCCGAAAGAAAAAAGAAAACAAAAAAAATGGGTCAAGAACAATAGATTCATCATGATGCGAGGCAATGGTTGTTTGTCCATAACAAATGTTGCTCACTCTGCGGTAGTGGAATCTTAGTCTGTCCACTAGGTGAGTTGTCCCAAAATATGTATGCTCACTCTAGGGTAGTGGAATCTTAGTCTGTCCACTAGGTGAGTTGTCCCAAAATATGTATGCTCACTCTAGGGTAGTGAAATCTCAGTCTGTCCACTAGGTGAGTTGTCCCAAAACATTTATGCTCACTCTAGGGTAGTGGAACCTTAGTCTGTCCACTAGGTGAGTTGTTTAGTGAGAGATTCATGATAGTGTATCAGTTTCTCACTGTATAATGGGAAATCCATGCAAGTGTATCAGATTCCCATCATACTAACTGTACCAAAATTATCCTCCCAAGAACTCTAATAAGCTACCAAAATATAAATTCTTTTTCTGAATGATTTTGAATGTCATGTAGAAAATTTGTGAAAGGGGACTTTCCTTTTTTTGTGTAATGGTGTTACTCTTAGGGAGCATTATTCCTAATATCTCCAAGATAGGGCAAGTCAAAAGTGTCAGATTTTCACCAATGGGATGCCTCATTCGCATCATGCTATGACAATAGATCATACACTCTTGGCTAGCATCAAATCCAATGATACCACCGAGAAGAGGAGACATCACAAGAAGAAAAGGAAAATCATGCCATGAAATTTGCCAAAGGATGTCATCATTGTATGCCCCCAATTTAAAGCGGTTGCTACACCATCACTGTGAGGAATTTATTTAAACTAGAAAATATTTTTTATCCTAAGACATGAGAGCTTCCCTCAGAATACCCTATGCCAAGTCATATGTTTCTAAAACAAATTTCATCAAAAATTAGGAAGGAATCCTTTTCCCCACAAACACATAAGGGATCTATGGATTTTGGGTAAGTATGTTTGTGCTACAATGTTGTCATAGATCATGGAGCTATTGTGATTCCCCAAATACTCACAAAACTAGAAGAATGACACAAAGAGAGAGAAACCAAAAGAAAACCTTTTGATTCAACATGGAAGAAAAATGAATGTCTTGACGCCTTGCATCATCCCCAAAAGGAAAACATAAGACAATTGAAAAAGATAAAGAAAATGCTTATGGTTCAACATAGAAGAAACGTGAATTTGTCGATACCTTGCATGATCATCCCTAAAAGGAAAACATAGTACAAATGAAAAATGATTATGACATAGAGAATAATGAAGGTACATATAGAAGAATGCACAAAAAGAGATAAACATCAAACAAAAAATCATAGGGGATCACATTATACACATGCAATCATAAAGAAAAAATAAAAAATAAAAGGCTAGTAAGGAATAGGAAGTCAACCTAAAGTAGGCCACCTGCCTCCCAATCTCGGTTGGTATAAAAGGAAGGCGGGAAACTAGGCAAAGGGACAAGAGAAAATGTCGAAATAGGACACACACCAAGTTCAACACTCTTTTTAGGATATTTTTCATCTAAGCTTATAGAAGAAGAAAACAATGTATTCAACTCATCATGCACTTGTTCATCAATCTTCGCAATGTCAATGTCATCATCTATATTAATCATAGTAGGAGGTCGAATAATAATGTCCATGCAACATTCTTGTTTATGTTATGGTGAGGGTTGAGAGTCATCATGTATTGCTTCAGGTAGGTTTAGATTTTTATTTTCTATGTTATTGTTGTTTTCTTGAGTTTTCAATCTACGAGAAATAACACATCTATGTCTATGCTCTCTAGAACTTTGATTTCTTTTCAGCTTATTTTCAAATTTTTTTTGTGTAACAGCGGGTTTTTTCAATCATAGGTTCCTTTTCTTCCTTGCGAGGATTAGGGGGAACAAAAATAGGTTTCTCAACCGCTTTCTCTTTGACTTTGTAAACTTGTTTGACTCTAGGAGGGACAACAAGATTGTTTGTATTATCTCATGGTCTCTTGTATGAAATTGCAAGAGGTTGTTCAATAGGTTCTTCTTGTATATTTATAATTTTTTTTGTTTCAATCATTGTCTCATCAAGGATGGTTGATTTGGTCATAGGTTGAGGCATGTTTTGAAGGGATAGTTCTATTGTTTTCTTTGCCTTGAATTTTTGATATGATTTGGAAAAGAAATCTTCATGAGCCTTGATAAGTTCCTTTTGTTGAGGCAAGATGAAATTTGCTATGATGTGTAGTGAAGATTTCATTGCCAAATAGAAAATTTAGAAATTTATGCACAACCGAAGCAACGAGATTCATAGAGCGAAGCCATGGTAAGCGTAGCTTCAAACAAAATTTTTCTAATTTTGGGATGATGGAAAATGAGAATGTTACTATTTTTTATCCTACTTTTAAATGGACATCTATCGAGCCTATTGTAGGGAAAAAAAATCCATTATGTATCTTGATCCATGCTTTCGAGTTGTTATATGTATCTTGGTATAGCTCATGAACATATAAGAATTGTTTTTTGATCACATTCTCTCCATAGATAGGATCAATTGATATCTCATTAATGGGCTTATTTTTTAATAGGACAACTGAGAGGGGGGTTTGAATCAGTTATCACAGAGTTAGGGCTTCAATTCAATCACTGAAACTAATTGTTAATAGTGCTTAAATGATTAATCATCAAATGACAATGTAGAAACTTAAGTCCAACACATAAATTCAATAACACCAGATTTATGTGGAAAACCCAATATGAGAAAAACCATGGTGAGGATTAACTCACACTATAGAGAATATCAAAACTGATTACAAAAGTCTCATTGTCTAAAATTGTAGATGTTAAAATCTGTAAACACTTAAACTATAACACACATTAACATGGTTCATCATTTAAATCAAAAAAAATATAACATCTCTATGAAATATTCCAACATGCTTCATAATAAAAACATCGGAAGATCAAGTAAACTAATTGAGAGCATACAAAAAATCATAGTGCATACCTATCCCATAGTGGATTGGTGCTACTTTGATGTGGAAAGTAGCCCTTTCCCAACTCTTGATAAGCTCCAAATGATAATGATGCCAAGATGCAAGTGATGGAGATGAAAATGCAAGATGAACTCAAAATTCCTATAATGCAAATACTCAAATGGTGGATGGATTTGGAGTAGAAGTGTTATATTTATAGATTCAAGGGTTGAAAAAAATGAAATATGGGAGGAATTTGGGACTAAACATGAGACAGTGGTAAGGTTCCCCTTGTCAACATGCTAGTGGAGGAGGAATGAGCACATTTTCATGAATGTGCAAATAAATTCCATTGAGCTGGTTTTAATCTGAATGTCTTTATCATACATTGTGTCTTCTTTGAGCAGTCAGCTCTAGGCAGTGTGCCTGAATGCATGTGCATTCCCATTGTTCATCTCTATACTTTTAACAGGGTATGGGTATGTTTAGGATCATGATGGGCCGAAAAGTGGCGATATGTAAGTGATATGATGGCCCATGTGGCTAATGACTTTTTTTTTACCCAAAATTGATGAAATGAAAAGAGTTTTTAAAGGAGATTCTGAGTTTTCCACAAATATAGGTTATGGTTTACTTTGAATTTAATAAATAATTATTATTCATTTTTTATTTGAATACGAACAAAGTCGTGATTGATAGGTTGATTGAAAAACATCTATATCTTTCAAACAATGTCACATTTTTTGAATCTGAAACATGTGTCACATTCTATGCTTCACATACTATAAGATTAAAAAATAATAATTGATGTTCACTAAGTTTTTACCAAGTTAAGGTGGTTAGATACATGATTTTTTATATTTTTTAAAATTTGTAATAAAAAATTCATAATTAATTATTTACTTGGAAAAAAATCACAAAAAAATATGCATCACATCAGGACATGAGTCCTCTACTTATATCTAAAATGTTATAAAAAATTATTATCATTTTATCGTGGTTAGGGTGGTTAGAAAGACACCTACTTATGTTCTCCCTAAAATTTAAATACCACTGCATTGAAATTTCAAATTTTCACCAAATAGATTTACTTTAAAAAAAAATAAACGTAGTAGTTTAGAAACTACATTCAATTTTCTACATATTCTATTCTTACATAATTTTTAAATAATATAGATAACTTATTCAAATTTTTATGTCAAGTTTCCTAACTCTTATTTTCCTAATATCATCACCACTGAAGGGTCTGTTTTTTCTACGGTGATCCTACACATACCCGTTTAATATTGTGGACTAACATCCACCATTGTTTTTCCCCTAACAGGGTTTCCATGTATAAAATTTTGGTATTCTTTATAGTTTCTGATGTGGTGATTTTTTATGCTTAATGTTTTTTCATCAGATTTAAAAATAATTTGTTGAAAGTTTAATAAGTTTGAATAATTTGTGACAACTAATTCAGCCCCCTCTCAGTTGTCTATCATTTTTTTTCCAACACTAAGACACCAGTAAAGGTTTTTTCCAAAAAGCCAACAGATTATGAGTTGTAAACAGTGTTCCAAGGTTGCCTACCCAGGGACCTGATGTTTGGAAATAAAAAGCTTTGTAAATGAATGCAAGAAAAATGAAATAGTGACAAACAATTAAATGCAAAGTTAAATGTATTGTTTTCAATTTTGAATGCAATAACAATGTTTCTAAATGCAATTAGAATGATGAAGAATACACTTTTCATCTTTTTTAATGAGATAAGATGATGCAAGAAAGAAAAAAATGCAACCTATATTGACTTTCACTAATGAAAATATGAGAAACCCTAAATGTAATTTCACTATTGAAAATATGAGAAACCCTAAATGTCATTTCACTAAGTATGAGAAAATCTAGATGCAATTTCACTAATGAAAGATGCAATGCAAGAATGAATGCAACCTAGATCTAGGATTTTAATGGGCTCCAAATAAGAATATCAATTCTCAAAGAAGTCTAGTTCACCAAAATGAATTGTAGGGAAAATAGGTGTAGGTTCACTTATTCTCCTTAGGCCATTCAATAATGTCCTAGGAATCCTAATTCGATTGACTATCAACCTCAAGGGTGAGTCAATTCTCAACAATGAAGACCTAGGAAATGTTATTTTAAGCTTTGAGGGGTTCACCACCAAGGAAAAAGTTGGAAAAGATAAATAAGAATTCAACTCACAAAACCTAATAATCCAAGCTAAATGAATGATGCAAACAATGAAATTATGCAACAACAAGTTAAGGTATGTGTACCTGGAAGTTTTAGAAATGTAACAAGGATTCCAAAAATGCAAATAAGTTGTCAAAAAGTACTATGGAGGACTAAGATTCCCTTACTGTTGGCTTAGTCCCACTACCATTTTTTGGGGCAAATATATAATCTTCAAATTTTAGAATTAGATCTAAATAAATTTCTTAAAAATAACCTCGGGAGGACTAAGATGCCCTAGGTGGCGACTTGGTCCCATTTTCAATTTCTACAATTTCTGAATGTGATCCTGAGATCTAGGGTTTGCACTTCCTTCTTCACCAAGTCTCTAGATTTGAACTGATAAAATAACCTACAAAACAGAGGAAATTTGATTGATTGTTTATGGGGGTTTGCCTTGGTCAAACCCCTTTTTTGGTAATTAAACCTTGATGAAAATGTATAGATATGAAAATAGAAATGTGTGTGTTCCCTAATTTTAATTATGTCTAAGATTATGCAAGCTAGAACATGGAGAAACCCTATTCAAGTGTGTTAGAATAGAATTCCTAAGATGCAAATGAAAATGACCTACAAATGAGATCTCTGATCACCCTAATAATTCATAAACATGAAATATACCTTGCTTAGGTAGAAAATAGAACAACAATGGAAGATGGAATCAATGAAGAAACAAGTCCTTAGGCTTGAAGAATTGCTAGTTGCATCTCCAATCTGGGATCTCTCATGATTCTCCATAGGCATCCATCATTAGTCTTTGACAATGCTAAATATTCACTTGAAAATAGACTTGAAAAACCTACAAAACCACAATAGAGGACTGCTCCAAGACTTCAATTCCTTGCTTCTTGAAACTCTCCTTCAAAAACTTGGCTTCAACTTACTTGCTTCAACATGGCTTAGGTTAAAATGGGGTGTGAAACTTACTTTTATAGGAATTACTATCTAATAACCCAATTATTAGATCCCAAAGGGCGATAAAATACTAATTTGAATCAAGGATTTTTATTTTTTGCTCTTATTTCCTAAAAACAAAGCCCTTGGGACTAAGATGCCCTAGGTGGTGTCTTGGTCCCGCAAGGCTTAATTTTCCATTTTTAAAGGTGTGTTACCAAGATTAACGATTGTTTATAGATTTTGATATGGTTTATAGATGAAATATGCCTTGGGATGCATAAAAAAAGGGGTGTTAAGGGCCCATAATAATTGACTTAAAGGAAATTTAATGCAAGGGGTGCTAAAATAGGTCCAAATTAGGTGTGCAAATGTAAAGGTATGCATTTATCCACACTACACTATTTATAGGAGAACAAATGAGAAATAAAGGGTTGAGATTAAAAAGGTTAATCAAAGGTCAAAATTGGAGGAAAGATGAAATATGGATCATGGATTCTCATAAATTGATGAGAATCAATGATCACATGGATCGAGGAAAGAATCAAGGGCTCATATTCTATCAAACAAACACACTTTCAAAATTTGCATAAGAAGCTTTGTTGAAATTTTATTGCGAAAATAGGAATATTCCCCTTTTCAAATCAGTGAAGAAAGAGAATATTCTCATGGGTGAGGGAAATTAGATATTTAGAAAATTACAACAAGGTTTTAATGTGCAAAATGGGAAGGAATATTCCATGGGAATATTCATTTTGGAGGAATGTGCAAAGGAGGATTATTCATTTGGAATATTCCCTTGTAAGAGGGGGGAATTGTATTTATTAGTAATTTGATAATTATCCGATAGGCTATTATACGTGGGGGGAACCCCACTGGCATCTCCAGCAGTCTGACACCAGCAAGAACCCCACAAACTTTACGGCAAGGGATCTCCAGCTGTTTGATGCCGGAATTTTATACCATTTGCAAGTTGGTGTTTCATTCGCAATGAATAGGTATAGTGCAGAAAATGGAGTTAAATTTTGATACGATCGAATGATTGATTGATTTGAAGTGATTCCGTAGGCCATAGAAAATGGCAGAATTCCACGTTCTTAATCATAATCTGCACAAAATGTCGGTACCGGATTGAAGGAACAAAATATCTTAAAAGTATTATATATATGTATAAACAATTATATATATATAAATCTTCTTAAACTACAAGATTTTGCCAGCTCTCTCTTCGAGAATACGAAAATAACAAAGGCTAATGCATAGCTTTGTATTGCTTTACAAACTTTGTATATAGTAATTTATCTAATAATAATTTATATAATAATTTATTTATACAATAATTTATTTATCTAATAATTTATGTAATAAATAAATAAAAAATAATTTATGCAATAAATAAATAAAAAATAATTTATATAATAAATAAAATAAAATATAATAAATAAAATAAAAAAGATTCTTTAAATAAAATACTATAATAATTTTTTAATAAACATACAATTTGTTTTGTGTTATAAAATCCAAAAAATAAACAAATAGAAAAATGAAAAATTAAAGTTGTATAGGAAGTGTTGTTTTTGGAATGAATTGGAGAGGAGGGTAAAGAAGTAGAGAGGGAAGGATAGAGAAAGAGAGAGAGAGGAGGGAAAATAAGTAGAGAGGGAAGGATAGAGAAAGAGAGAGAGAGAGGAGGGAAAAGAAGTAGAGAGGGAAGGATAGAGAAAGAGAGAGAGAGGAGGGTAAAGGGACGAAGGGAGGTAGAGAGGGATAAGTGAGATAGAGATAGGGAGGGAGAGAGAGGAGGGATAGAAAGAAGTAGAGAAGAAAAGATAGAGTCAAAGTGAGTGAGAGAGAGAGGGATGGAGGGAGAGGTAGAGAGGGATAGGGGAGATATAGAGAATTAGAGGGGGAAGGAAAGAAAGGTAGAGAGGAATAAGTGAGGGAGAGAAGTAGAGAGGGAAGGAGAGAGTGAGAGAGAGATAGGTGGGATGGAGTGAGGGACAGGTAGAGAGCGATATGTGATATAGAGAGGGAAGGAGAGAACAAGAGGGAGAGAGAAGGGGGGAGGGAAGGAGGGAGAGGTAGAGAGGGATAGGTGAGATAGAGAAAGAGAGAGGAGGGTAAAGAAGTAGAGAGGGAAGGATAGAGAAAGAGAGAGAGAGGAGGGTAAAGGGACAAAGGGAGGTAGAGAGGGATAAATGAGATAGAGATAGGGAGGGAGGGAGAGAGAGGTGGGATAGAAAGAAGTAAAGAAGGAAAGAGAGAGATAGAGAGTGAGAGAGAGAGAGGGAGTGGGAGGGAGGAGAGAGGATAGGGATTTATAGAGAATTTGAGGGAGGAGAGAGAGATAGAGAGGAACAAGGAGAGGGAGAGTAGAGAGGGAAGGAGAGAGAGAGAGAGAGAGAGAGAGAGAGAGAGAGAGAGAGAGAGAGAGAGAGAGAGAAATAGGTGGGATGGAGGGAGGGATAGGTAGAGAGGGATATGTGAGATAGAGATAGGGAGGGGGAGAGAGGTGGGATAGAAAGAAGTAGAGAAGGAAAGAGAGAGCTAGAGAGAGTGGGAGAGAGAGGGAGGGAGGCAGAGGTAGAGAGGGATAGGGGAGTTATAGAGAATTAAAGGGGGGAGGAGAGAGAGGTAGAGAAGAATAAGTGAGAGAGGGAGAGACGTAGAGAGGGAAGGAGAGAGTGAGAGAGAAATAGGTGGGATGGAGGGAGGGATAGGTAGAGAGGGATATGTGATATAGAGAGAAATAGGGAGGGAAGGAGAGAGGAAGAGGGAGAGAGGGAGAAAGAGGTAGAGAGGGAAAGGTGAGATAGATCACTGCTTTCTTCACACCGTCCATTGCTTTTCACGGCAGTAAATAATGTGGGCTTAGCCTATTGGCGTAAGTATTGCACCTTATTGGGGTGCAAGTGCTAGTTAAATAAATTTTTAATTATCTAAATTAGGGGAATTAGACAATATTCATTAAATAAAATTATTTAATGAAAGGGGGAAATTTATATGATGTTTAATCAAATGACTTAGGATTATTTAATTAAATAAGAGGACTTGGGGTTTAAAATAAAATAACTTGATGTATTTAATTTAATAAGATGAAATATTATCATTAAAGGTGGTGAATTAACCTGATTAGATTAATAAGATCAATAGATTAAAATTACATAATTAATTAAATAGCTAGGCTAATTTAATCAATTAAGTGAAAAGAGGATGGGTTTTAGGATGAAATTGTGTTAATATATCTTATTCAAGTGCATGATATCATTTAGGACATTTTTAAGTGTCTACAACTATTGATCATATAGTTGTTATTTCATGATTTATATGTTTTTGGTAAGTGGCCTTAATTTTCATTTTGTGTTTATTTGGTTCTATAATTTTTATTTATCTTTTGTTTGTTTGAGTATATATGTTGTCTTGTAGATTCAAACTTGATTTTAAAAATGGCATTCTTGGCATGGGTGTTAATTCTATGGAAGCATAAAGTCTTATATCATCTATAGCTTTGAGTATGTGGTTGTTTGTTTGTAGTTTGGACACTATTCTATAACAAGTTTTGCACAATTATTTATGATGTCCTACTTATTTGGATGGTTGAAAGTAAGATTTATGACTTCAGTCTAGCTTGATATTTTGATATGTGTTAGGGAAGAAAATCTTATTGTTCCCTTTATATATTATGGCCTTAGTATACGGGGATGGATAAATGGAAAATAAAAATGTAAGGTCTAAATTAGAGATATATCTATTTGATGGCATGCAGAGATGTGTGGAAATAAGGATTTTTTTTTTTGATTTTCAAGTAATGAAGTTATTTAGTGCAAAGTATTGGAATAGTTGTCTAATCTAGATGGAGCTTATATATTTTGCATCCTAAACATTAAGAATCCAAACTAGGATACAATAATACAATATATTTGGAATTTTACATTTTGATGCCCTTGAGATTATTTTGAGTGAAAAAAAAGCAGGTTCATCTTTATAAAAGAGCTAACACCATTAAATCATCATACCAAAGGGATAAGAGGAAGGATTTTGTAGCTTCCCAATAATTATGGATCTTTTCAGTAGTTAATAGGTATGTGGGAAGAATTAACATGTCTTTAACACTCCAATTATAATATGATTCTATGTGTTGATTGGATGATCTAATGAATATTCTTATGTTGCCATAATGATTGTGCGTTCTTCTTAGCCTCTAAATTTAAAAGTTCTTTTTGCACTCTTCTTTGAGGTTCACTTTGAACATCTTGAAGATGTAGCTTTTTATTACCCCTATGGAAATTAAATTTATTCAAGTTTGTAGCGTATAAACCAAAATAAATTCTCACGGTAATTGTATTCTAAAGGTTTTCTTGACTTTGGGTGTTGATTAAGTAAAAATTCAAAAATTACTAATCTCACATTTGGTTCCTCTATTCACTATGTTATTTTTATGACTTTGGTTAGTGCTTGTCCTTTTTTTCCTAATCGACTTTAAGCTTTATGTTATCCATTTCTTTTCATTTTGTATGGATTGTTAGGATAGTTCTCTGCTTTACAAACTTTGTTGGATGGGTTTGAACCTAGTATATACATCAATGATGATATTATTTAGCATGTTCTATCATAACTTCATAAACATAAAATTGATAAATAAAATCCCTCCATGGTTATGTACCTCTCGTGCATGTTCCCAACACTGTCCTCACATAGACCTTGATGTTGTTGTGCTTTTTCCTAGTATCAAAGAGGTTGAACAGAGTCCTCCTAGGAAAAAAATAAATAGCCTTGAACTCCAATTGCCCTTCAACAAATAAATTCTTAACCTCCAGGTGCTCTGTCTAGTCATTGGTCAAGCTCTTGTAGAAAGAAGCATACTCTTCTTTCGCAATCTCCTCTAGCCTTCTCATCTAAATGGGCTTCTAATTTTTAACCAGAGCCCATTCATGAGAGACTTCCTTAAATTTCTTCTTATTATTCTTTTCTTTGTCATCCTCCTCCCCCAATTCTTCAATATTAACCTCTTCTTCTTTCTTCTCCTCATCCTCTTCGTCATCGCTCACCTCCTACTCTATGGTCTTCTCAGTCCATAGATATCTTAGGTAGTTGATAATTTTTGAGTGCTTCTTGATCAAATCCTTTAGGTTAAGCTCTTCAAGATATTCCACCTACAGGATCAAAATCATTGTCAAGGCTAAAGCCAAAAACCTTATGGAATACAACGAATCTACTTTAAAAAACCCTAGGAAGATGACATATTTTATTACCTCGTCCTCTTCCATTAAAGAGTGATATTGGTTCCTCTGCCAAGAAATTCACCACTAACATCTTGGTAACAGTAAGGACTCTCGACCTATGATTCCTTGATGTACTACTTGTCATCATTGTAAGTGATATGCTTTTTCATTCTATACAACGTCCTTATGTATAGACAATATTCATTCTCTTTAGTTTAATTCAATATCATACGCATGTGGTTGTACTCTTCATTCCTATGATAATCCAATGATATTATATTATGATGCAACTAATGAATGTATTATTACAAACACATAACAATAAAACTACAAAATGGATTTCTACAAATTGATATATTTGGGTTTTTTTTAGATTATATAATAAGATAGATAAACTAGTTATTTAATTAACCTAAATTAACTACTAATAAAAAAAATCATTACATATTTCTTTGCAAGATGATAGGAACGAAGGAAAATGCACTTTGAAAATATGAAAAATGAGCAATAGAATTATAGAAATTCTGCTTTAAAAATATTATTAAATAAAAAAGAACTTAAAAGTAACGAAACTTTCCCATATTAATGCAGTCCAAGATGTCGGGATTGAATCTGTGAGCTGCTCTCATATTTTGAATTGTTTTTCCCTACATTAATATTCATCTCTTTACATAAAGATAACACACTTATGGTTTTTCAAAATTCGTTGATAAAAAACATTGCCAATTAAACTCAAATTTAACTTGGTTGCCAAAAATATAATATTGTATTTTCAAAACATTAATCCAGTGAGATTTTTACAATACGTCACATCTCCACCCATGTACGGGTAGAATTACAGCGCCGACATTACATTTGAAGCTCTCGGCCAATTTCAGAGGAGCTATGCAAGCGCTTCCTTCTGCTGCATGGTAACGATGATTTTTCCCGCGCTGAAAAGATTCTTCTGACTTCTAGACGAACTCAGTAAAGTGTGAAGCATTTGGTTGATACACAGCTTCTTTGATGAAGCGGAAGCGAAGCTGATCTATGGAGCGCCAAAGCATTGGTGAGGGCAAGCTTCCGTGTACCATCGCCATTAGAATTTGACATTTACATGATCATCGGCACTGTTAGGGTTTGACTTGAGATCGGCGTGAGGCATGGTTTCTGGCAGTGTCGAGAGACCCAATCTTTCCACAGATATTGCTTCTCCTGTGACGAGCCACGACACTCTGCGGCTCCACGGAAGCATACGGCGGCTTACGGTAGCTCGCAGCTGATTAAGATGCGTCGTCTCCTCCTCGCTCGGATATAATGACGACAGCGTGCATGAAACCCTACCAGAAACGGTGGGCATGAAGACATTCTCAGAGCAGAAGAAAACTGCTGTGAAGGAGGAATACTGCCAATATGAACTTTTCATATCTAGCAACAAAATTATAACGCCAAAATTATTTGATTACATATTAATAAATTCCCTATAAATACTAAATAATCCCACCATGACTGAAAATCATAAACCGATACTCTTAGTTGAGATTCACCGCTATAAAATACGACTGCGCACGTACACACGCGCCCTTCTTCATCGCTGAAACATTCATTGCAGGCCATTATTCGGAACTAAAGAGCTAGATGCTTTGTCGAATTAAGCTTGGTTTGGCGTTCCTCTTGGACTGTGAGTGACTTTACATCAAGCGTTGGCTTCACCACCACTGGCGTGTCAAGCCAACGATTTCCCCATTAACAGGCCACTGATCGTGAATCCAACACTCCATTTAAAATCACTCAGATATAAAGATAACAATGCATGCAAAGATAACAACCATGCGATTTTCTTAATACAATGCAGGCATAGATAACAACGCCATCGTTGATTAGGAGTAGCTTCTATTTAGAAGTTCTTTCCCTTTTGCAAACAACCAAAATAGTAATAAAAAATTACTTTGTTCGCTGTATGTTCCTCCTTGGGGGTCGCTCTACCATTCCTTCCTTTTCGCGCAGGCCGGATATTAATACAGATTTATGTTAGTAGACTCATAATATCACGGAGCATGTTCTACAGACTCACAGAGGGAGGGCCCGAATGTTTTAACGATAATTTCGAAATGAAAAATAGAAACGCTTTGGCTGTGACGTGTGCTTTCCCACGTTTAAAATATTTAATATAAATATGAAGATTTTTTTTATCTTATTTTATAAATTTTAAAATAATTCTTTAAAATTTGAATTTTGGATAAAAAAAGTAAATATAATTAATTAAGTATAAATTTTTTAAAAAATTAAATTACTAATAATTGGATTTATTAAATTTGATAATGTCAAGGCCAACTTATTTGATCGACTTAATGTAAAAACCTTGATTTAATTTCCTCTTAGGCTAACATGGTGAATTATTCTCTTTCAATAGGGGCCTCTTCCTCATTTGTAAGTTTAATGGTGGATAGTTGTTAGTTGTTGATGCTACTAAGCTTGAGATACTTTAATTGTTGCAAACTATTGATAATGTCAATACAAGTGAAGAAATTATCTTTTGGTGCTCTTCTTTGTGTTATTTCTTCTCTGCATGTTTCTTGTGTTTCTCATCTATTATAAGTTATTAAGTAAGTGATTTTATGGTTAATCTTAGAGGTAGTTGTACTTCATTTGTGTTTATGATAAAGTGTTTCAGGTGTTGAGGAATCTCGAGTCCATACTTTTAGTGATATGTTGGTTATGGATTACTATGTAAAACTAGCCCTGGCCTACTCTATATTGCACTCAAGCTCAATTGTGAATGTTTGAATGAATGTTTGAATATTTACAATCTGAAAATCTTTAATTCTTTCGTAGATTGCACTATCTTTGTGATACTATAGATCTGATCTTGGTTAAGGAAGGATCATTTTTGGAAGATTGGTCCATCTTGAACACTCTGTTGTTTGCACAATTGATCTTAGCTTTTGGATTAGAATCTCTCTTAAACCTTTCATCTTTTGTTATTTCTTTGAAATTATTGTTAGAGAAATATTCACAAAGCATTACCACATTGCCACATTTGATGAATTTGAAGCTTCAATTATTTGATTTGTAAGGCCCCTTGTAATTGCGGGTATTTTCACATTTTCACTTAGTTGTTTGTTGCATTGTCAAGACCCGACATTAGAGACCTTAGGGTTATTTCTTGAAGGTTGCTAATAGAAATTTACCTTTCAAGAGAGACAAAGTAATTTTATTATGTCTGAGTTGTTGTAGTGCTAAAAACAGGATCAACAAGATCAAGCAAGGAAAAGGCTACCTTTTCCCATTACTACATTTTGCCCTCGATTTAGTGACACGATGACCCTATGTCAAACTCACACTAAAGTATACATTCAAGACACTTAAGTATGTAACTATAATAAAGATACATCATCATACCATGTCAAAGGCCAAGAAAAAAAGAAAACAAAAAAAAGGGTCAAGAACAACAAAGTCAACATGATGCAAGGTAATGGTTGTTTGTCCATAACAAATGTTGCTCACTCCACGGTAGAGGAATCTTAGTCTGTCCACTAGGTGAGTTGTCCCAAAATATGTATGCTCACTCTAGGGTAGTGAAATCTTAGTTTGTCCACTAGGTGAGTTGTCCCAAAACATGTGTGCTCAGTCTAGGGTAGTGGAACCTCAGTCTGTCTACTAGGTGAGTTGTCCCAAAGAAGTTGTTTAGTGAGAGATTCATGTGCGTGTATCAGCTTCTCACCATATAATGGGAAAGATATGCAAGTGTATTAGCTTCCCATCATACTAAGTGTACCAAAGTTATCCTCGGAAGAACTCTAATAAGCTACCAAAATGTAAATTCCTTTTGTGAATGCTTTTGAATGTCATGTAAAAAATTTGTGAAAGGGGATTTTCCTTTGTTTGTGTAATGGTATTCCTCTTAGGGAGCATTATTCCTAATATCTCCAAGAGAGGACAAGTCAAAAGTGTCAGATTTTCACCCATGGGATGCCTCATTCACATCATGCTATGTCAGTATTGTGGACATCAAAATCTGCAAATGGTTAGCACAATTCCAATATCCTCATAGAATAATACAACATTCTTCAAAATAAATGACAAAACTAATTTAAGCATGCAAAGAAGACATGAAGTATATCTATTCTATGGTGGATTGGTGCTCCTTGAATATGTGAAAGAGCCCTTTCCCAACCCTTGATAAGCAAGATTTCCAAGATGATGAGATGATAGACAATGAGATGCTCATGAACTCAAGTTTCCTATAGTGGAGATGCTTTCAAATGTGGATGATGAAGAGAGTAACCTTGCCTCAAGATGTGTTGTAGTCAAATTGTGTTGTGATGAGCAAGATTAGTTCTCTCATGTGGAGAGTAACCTTGCCTAAAGATGTGTTGTTCTCAGATTTTGTGTTGTTGATGATGAGCAAGATTGATTCTCAAATGAAAAGAGTAACCTTGCATGAAAATGTGTTGTTGTAAATTGTGTTTGAAGGAGAGAAGCCTTCAGCTTATAGTTGAACTTGAAGGGAGGAGAGGCCAAATTGATGAATGTGGGATCATTCATGGGCCAATGACAAGATGCCATTTGTCAAGGTGTGAGAGGGTGAGGAATGTGCAAGTCTTGGCCAATGTGCCAATTTCAAATTTGAATTTGCAATAAATGAATGTGGTTGAGGGTTTTTGGGGGGAATTGTGTTTGTCCAAAAAGTCAAACATGAAAGTTAATGAGGGAAAATATGGGTTTTAATAAATCAAATAAAGTGATTTATTGGTGCAAGTGGATGAATCTAGGAGATTCATGTAGTTAGGATTAAACTAATCATGATTTGATTAATCTAATCGATGATTTAAGTGATATGACATTTGATTTTAGATTTTTCTATTTATTTTAAAATCAAATGAGAGGAAATGAGCATTGATCATTTAATTTAATATTGTTGATTAAATTAATAGACCTTAGGATATTTATGATTTAATTAAATAAAAATTGATTTATTTAATCAAAAGGTGAACATTGACGATGATGTCAAATCTGCATGTCTACATTTTGCTCCTCTTTGAAGCAACGTACTTGTTGCATTGATTCAAAGAATGATGTTGTCGACATCGAAATTAAAAAATTCTTTCATTTTTTCAGATGCCCCAGCGGAAATAAGTACATTAGTACATTGCCCCCTCGAGAGATCGAGTGAAAAGATTCGATTTGAGGTTGATCTCGTGACAAAGAGGTTCAAAATGGATGTACATGGATGGCAAGACTATATGATCTATATGATAATGATGATGTAAATGAGATGTTTGGAAGATGCTTAGAATAAAAAATTTATATTATCCTAAACAACTTAAATGATTATGAAAATGAGATGGATGCGATGGATGATGTTGTCCTATGATGATATGATGTGATTATGTAGAATGAGAATGCAGATGCAAGATGGATGCAGGATGGATGCATTGTTAGTGTCAAAGAGGATAGAAGAATGAGAGGGATAAACCCTTAAATCCAAGAAGATGTAGAAGTCCAATAAGTCCCCTAGTCGTCGAGACTTTATTGGATATGATGATGAATGATGATGTATTGCTTATCTAGGGATGGGAGAGATAAAGAGCATAACTTTCCTTATGTTTGATAACACACATAGGTGTGATGCATCAAGGTATTAAGAACCAGGATGGCGTTGCGCCTAGTGTTATGGACTTTGAATCATCAAACAGATAGAAGTACTCTTGTTCACACATAACAAACATAACCTTATTCAGAATGCAGTTCAGATATCCTAAACATCTCGGGCCAAAACACAAGAAGGCAAGCCTTCTTATGTGGTCAACAAGACACTTAAAACATCTTTCCTACAAACAAACAAAGTACGCCTGATGAAGTTATTTTACAAGAATATCCAACAAGCACAATAGATAAAAAGATAATGATCATTGCCCCATTCCTTTCTCTCTAAACCTGTTTTTGTTTAGGCATCATCGAGAGGTCCTTGGAATGAGTGCAAACTAAGATAAGTCAACAAAGACCAAAATAAAGTAAATAAACAAGCTGATGTTCTTCGTACCGCTAGCCAAGACAAACTACTGTGGGGTACCTGATGCTTATGTCCATCGTAGGAAAGCTTCATCCTAGGACATGTTGTGATCAGGGTTTTGATGGGACTGATCTGGGTGATAAGCTATTGATATTCTGAGTTGACCAACTTGCTTGCTTACTAATCTAGACTTGAAACTTTGATGATTAAGCGTTCACTTTTTGAACCTACTAAACTTGCTTCTGACTAACTCACCAAAGGGTGAAAGTGACGATTGACTTTATTAAGAGTGATGATGAACATGAGTGAAAGCGAGATGAAATGGATGCACCATTTTGGGTTTTTAGATATTTTGAGGCTATTTTTGGTATTTTTGAGATTTTTCAATGTTTTTGGTATTTTGTGTCTTGGGGGCCGATCAAGGATGGCCTTGCCTACATTTAAGCTCAGAGATGACCTAGTTTGGACTCTAATTGACTTGAATGCTAATGAGATAGATAGGAAAATGGATTGCCATTGCGACGAACGCCTAAAATCCTAAAATGTGAAAAAGATGGACAAACGAATGCCCCTGCGATGGACGCCTAATTAGATGGGCAGACGGATGTCATTGTGACGGATGCCTAAAATCCAAAAATGTAAAAAAGATGGACAAACGAATGCCCCTGCGACGAACGCCTAATTAGATGGGCAGACGGATGTCATTACGATGGACACCTAAAATCCTAAAATGTGAAAATGATGGACAAATGAATGCCCCTGCGATGGACGCCTAACTAGATGGGCAGACAGATGTCATTGCGACGAATGCCTAAGGACTTTCCCTAACTGTAAAATAAATGGGCAAACGGATTGCCAATGCGACGGACGCCTAAGGACTGACCCTAATTGTGTCGGGGGATGATCAAAGATCAACCTTGCCTATGTTCAAGCTTAGAGACGACATAGTTCGACAAGGTGAAAGACTGAAAAAGACTCAATGATGAATTTTTTTTTTGAAGATTTTCTGATATTTCGACATGTTTTTGGATTTTTGATGATTTGAATGTTTTTTATTTTTGATGAATTTGGATGTTTTTTTTTTTTTTGATGAAATATTTGAATGTTTTTTGGATTTTCGCATGATTTTGACAATTTGGATATGATATGTGATGACGATATCAATGCTCTATTTTGGGATTTTGTTGAAAACCAAGCTTAATGTTGATCGATCGGATTGATGGATTGATAGTTTGACTAAGTGTGTTAAGTCAAAAAAAAGTGATAATGCACTTGTAAAATCTAGGAAGTTGTGTTATCCTAGAGTAAACTTGTACACAAGGGGGTGATTTGACTAAGTGTGTTAAATCAAACGAGGCGATTTTGGATTTGATAATTTGGCTAAGTGTGTTAAACCAAACAGAGTGATGATAATGAACTTGTAAACCTAAGGAAGTTGTGTTATACTAGAGTAAAATCATGCACAAGATGATAGTTTGACTAAGTGTGTTAAGTCAAACAAGGTGATGATTGATTGGATTCGATTGATCAAGATTGATGAAGCTTGGATTGGAACAAAATTATTTTGATGATTTGATGTGACATAGATGTGCGCATTAGATGCGACTGATATGAATTGCTTGGATTGATATTTGATGAAAGATAAAGCTTGATGAGGAACGTCTCCTTGTCAAAATATGCCATGGGCTAGTGACTTGGATCTTTTGGCTCACAAATGCTTCGCCAATTTGCTTTCATGGTTTTCCAATGTTCAGATTACTAGATAAGTTAGAGGATATATATCAAGATTTATTATTGAAGCAAGATGTAATTAGCTGCCCCTAGTGTCTAGAAATGTTTGAATGGCCATGGGCGGATTCTTGGATAGATGTATAGATAGATACGATAAGCATGCAAAGGATGCCAAGGATTATCTTGTGACAAGATAAGGTGTTCGAATAGAGGAACGCTGATTCGGATAATGCTTCAAGGCTCAGATAGCATTGGGTAGGATAGGATCAATGAAAATGACCCATGTCAAGATGTTTACCATAAACAAGTGTAAATCATTTACTAAACCTTCATCAAGATCTAGATAAGGTAGATAGATGGAAATGGGTTGGATAAATGGTTCATGGATGAACGGATTTATGTTGGCTTTATTATGGATACGATAAGATGCTTTCTTCTAAACTAATGCACGTAGATGCCCGATTCTACACATGACGCCTGTTTGCCAGGTTTTCATCATGGTACTTGTCCAAAGCACCACCGAAACGGTTTTCGCTAGAGGACGATTTTTTTTTTTTTTCTTTATTGTTTTCAATCCTTTTTTGAATTTTTTTTGAATTTATTTATTTATTTATTTATTTTTATTTTTTGATTTTTTTGTTGTCGCCAACTGAGAAGAGGACACATCACAAGAAGAAAAGGAAAATCATGCCATGAAATTTTCCAAAAGATGTCATCATTATATGCCCCCACTTTAAAGCGGTTGCTACACCATCACTGTGAGGAATTTCTTTAAACTAGCAAATATTTTTTATCCTAAGACATGAGAGCTTCCCTCAGAATACCCTATGCCAAGTCATATATTTCTAATAAAAATTATATCATAAAATAGGAAGGAATGGTTTCCCCCACAAACACATAAGGGATCTATGGATTTGGGGTTAGTATGTTTGTGCTACAATGTTGTCATAGATCGTGGAGCTATCATCATTCCCCAAATACTCACAAAACTAGAAGAATGATACAAAGAGAGAGAAACCAAAAGAAAACCTTTTGATTCAACATGGAAGAAAAATGAATGTCTTGACACCTTGGATCATCCCCAAAAGGAAAACACAAGACAAATGAAAAAGATAAAGAAAACGCTTCTAGGTCAACATAGAAGAAACATGAATTTCTTGATGCCTTGCATGATCATCCCTAAAAGGAAAACATAGTACAAATGAAAAATGATTATGACATAGAGAATAATGAAGGTACATATAGAAGAATGCACAAAAAAGAGATAAATATCAAACAAAACATCATAGGGGATCACATTATACACATGCAATCACAAAGAAAAATAAAAAAATAAAAAACTAGTAGGGAATAGGCAGTCAATCTAAAGTAGGCCATCTGCCTCCCAATCTCAGTCGGTATAAAAGTAAGGCATGAAACTAGGCAAAGGGACAAGAGAAAATGTTGAACTAGGACACACACCAAGTTCAACACTCTTTTTAGGATATTTTTCATCTAAGCTTATAGAAGAAGAAAACAGTGTATTCAACTCATCATGCACTTGTTCATCAATCTTCTCAATGTCAATGTCATCATCTATATTAATCACAGTAGGAGGTCGAATAAAAATGTCCATGCAATGTTCTTGTTTATGTTTTGGCGAGGGTTGAGAGTCATCATGTCTTTCTTCAGGTAGGTTTATATTTTTATTTTCTATGTTATTGTCGTTTTCTTGAGTTTTCAATCTACGAGAAATAACAGGTCTATGGCTATGCTCTCTAGCACTTTTATTTATTTTCAGCTTATTTTCAATTTTTTTTGTGTAAGAGTGGGTTTTTCAATCATAGGATCCTTTTCTTCCTTGCGAGGATTAGAGGGAACAAAAATAGGTTTCTCAACCGCTTTCTCTTTGACTTTGTAAACTTTTTTGACTCTATGAGGGACAACAAGATTGTTTGTATTATCTCGTGGTCTCTTGTATGAAATTGCAGGAGGTTGTTCAATAGGTTCTTCTTGTATATTAAGAATTTTTTTTGTTTCAATCATTGTCTCATCAAGGATGGTTGATTTGTTCATAGGTTGAGGCATTTTTTGAAGGGATAGTTCTATTGTTTAATTTGCCTTGAATTTTTTATATGATTTGGAAAAGAAATCTTCATGAGCCTTGATAGGTTCCTTTTGTTGAGGCAAGATGAAAGCCACTATGATGTATAGTGAATATGTCATTGCCAAAATAGAAACTTTAGAAATTTATGCAAAACCGAAGCAACGAGATTCATGGAGCGAAGCCATGGATAGCCCAGCTTCACACAAAATTGGTCTGATTGTGGGATGATGGAGAATAAGACTGTTACTATTTTGTATCCTACTTTTAAATGGAGATCTATCGAGCCTATCGTATGGAAAGAAAATCCATTATGTATCTTGATCCATGCTTCCGGGTTGTTATATGTATCATGGTATAGCTCATGCACATATAAGAATTATTTTTTGATCACATTCTCTCCATAGATAGGATCAATCGATACGCCATTAATGAGCTTATTGTTGAATAGGACAACTGAGAGGGGGGTTGAATTAGTTGTCACAGAGTTAGGCCTTCAATTCAATCACCAAAACTAATCCTTAACAGTGCTTAACTGATTAATCATCAAATTCCAATGTAGAAACTTAAGTCCAACACATAAACACAATAACACCAGATTTATGTGGAAAACCCAATATGAGAAAAACCATGGTGAGGATTAACTCACACTATAGAGAATATAAAAACTAATTAGAAAAGTCTCATTGTCCAAAATTGTAGATACTAAAATTTGTAAACACTTAAAATATAACACACATTAACATGGTTAGTCATTTAAATCAAAACAAATATAACATCTCTATGAAATATTCCAACATGCTTCATAATGCAAACAATGAAATATCAAGTAAACTAACTGAGAGCATACAAAAAATCATAGTGCATACCTATCCCATAGTGGAATGGTGCTAGTTTGATGTGGAAAGTAGGCCTTTCCCAACGCCTGATAAGCTCCAAATGATAATGATGCCAAGATGCAAGTGATGGAGATGAAAATGCAAGATGAACTCAAAATGCCTATAATGCAAATACTAAAATGGTGGATGGATTTGGAGTAGAAGTGTTATATTTATAGATTCAAGGGTTGAAAAAAATGAAAGATGGGAGGAATGTGGGACTAAACATGAGCCAATGGAAAGGTGCCCCTTGTCAACATGCTAGTGGAGGAGGAATGAACACATTTTGGTGAATGTGCAAATAAATTCCATTAGGTGGATTTGAAATTTGAAAGATGGCTTTAAATACATATGGTTGAGACATATTGGGGGGGAATTTGTTTGGGTAAGAAAGTCAAACAAATGGAGTTAATGAGGGAATATTCTCAAAGAATATGTCTTGTGAGGGAAAATAGGGGTAATTAGATAATTAAATAAAATGAATTTCATGTGCAAGTGGGTGGGTTAGTCAAGGGTTTAGGTTTGAGCCAAGTTGAGTTAAAACCTAGAGGATAAGTAATTAGGATTATGGGTTAATTAATTCAAATTAATTAACTTGAAGGGATTTAGGGGTTTGGACCATTGTTTTAATCAATTTGATATATTAAATCATATGAGAGGACCTTTAGAACTTAATTAAATAATTTGATTTATTTAATCAAGTATGATGCACCTTAGTGAATTAATCAAATAAATTACTTTATTTGATCAATAGAGGAATTTGATGTTGATTAGGATTATTTTCATGTCTACATTTCCCCCCTCTTTGGAGAAATGTACCTACTACATTGGTTCAAAGAATAATGCCACCAAGATAAAAATTAAAAAAAAATCCTATTTTTTTGGATGCCCCAGCGGAAAGAAGTATGTTGGCACATTTCCCCCTCGAGAGATTGAGCAAAAAGTTCAATTTGAGGATCAATCTCATGACAAAGAGGTTCAAGATGGATGTATGGATGGTGAGACTAATATATCTATATGATAATGATGATGCAAATGAGATGTTTGTAAGATGCTTAGAATAACAAATCTATATTATCTTAAAAAATTTAAATGATGATGTAATGCATGTGAGATGGATGATGTTAATATTACGATGATATGTGATGGAACTTCAAATTTTGTTGTTTGTATTCTATTTTATCTTGCCTTATGTTTCTAGTCATTTGTAGTATTTGAGAAATGCCTAAGGTTTGGGTTCTACCTTTGTTTAATGTAAAATTCTATTGTTTTAGTTTACGCCTTGTGTGGGATCTGTTTGGCCGTTACTTTTTGAGGAGGGTTTTAAAAAAACTTATGCCCCATAGCTTCATCTAAGGTAGGCCCCTTTTGATTTATTGTTTTGTTTCCTTCACCTGACTTTATTAGTTCCTAAGTCTAGGTTGGCCTTATGCTCTTATGTTTAAAAACAACTTAAGTCATTGTTTTTCGTCGGCCTAGTGATGTCCCCTCAAACCTTTTAATAAATGTTTTATATTTTGCAGGGATCAAAATTGTATGATCGTAGATTAACCATCATTTGATCTTAGCCATTCCCTGCCATCCCATGATGACCCCACCATAGGGTCTTGACTAATTGTGATATCATGCGCAAGCACCACGTGTCTCATTTGGTGAAGCCAAAAGAGATGATGGAAATGTTTTAATACATTTATCAAGTTTTAATACATTATGTAGTGGGTTACTAAAGTGGTTATGAGATGCACGTGCTTCAAATCGATGGAGGTGTTATAGTCTCGACAAGAAAGGTGCTCGATGGTTAATGGAAAAGCTAGCGACTATGTTGAATGAACAAGATTGCCGATGGTTGAGATCAATGATTGCTCGCCATCACATGATCAAAATTTGCGAGATCTTTATTTATCATGATACCATGGGCGAGCACCACACAGATTTCCATGGCAATGCAAACATAAAGTTGTGAGTTGATTTTTGTATCTCTTGGTCATTTCAATTTTGAATTTAGGGAAAAATTTACTGTATACGTGTCTGAGGGCTTGTTGATAATTGAAAGGGCTATAAGTTAATTGAACTTTGAGAAATTGCAAGGTTTTGTTTTGTAATTTTGTATTTTTGTTTAGCCCTAGTTTGTTTAAGCTTTGAAACAACAAGGAAACCCTAGTTTTCCAAAGATGGCATTGTCAAAGTAACATTCTGGCTAGGTTGATTATTTAAGTCGAAACCTATATGATGATTTCTTGGATCAATTTCCCTTGTCAACAAATTATAGGAGGAAGGGGTTGATCTTGATGCGAGGAAATAACTTAGGAGAGGGATTAGTGTATAACTATTCCAACATTGTCGATGCTATGGTTCCTCTAACAGGTTTAGAAATGTTTAGATTGTGGTTTGGATAGAGGAATTTGTGCCACCATTTTTTGAATGGGTGGATGTATGCTATGGGGAAGCTGGTGGTATTGAATGTATTCCTTGATGTGGATTTTCTTAGCGAAGTGGTTGCACGATATGACTCTATCACACAGGTGATTAGAGGTAATGATGGAAGGGTTATGCTGAGCATTAATAAAGAGGAATTTCAACAGGTTTTTGATCTAAGTGAGCCCAGTATGTTTTTGGTTCCTATTGATCTCGAGGAGATGAAAGTGGAGTATGGGAGGATGAAGTCACTTTTCAGAGTTAAGTTGCTCCCACCTCATCTAGCTAGGGTAGGACTTTCAATGTTCTACATTAGCCCTAGTGACCAAGAACCTTTCAGACTGAACTGGTTTGTAAATCATTTCCTAGCAACCTTCTACTCACTGTGCAAGATTTTGTGTTTTAATCCCAACACGATGATGCCTATTGCTTACATGTTTATGCGGGTGCAAATACAACACCCTTATTCCTTAGTTATTTATGATTTTGCTTCCTTCTTGGCCGAAAAGATGCATGAAGGGTTGTTGAGTTGCAAATAAATGATGCAGGCACTCCATTCTTCTGGTATTCAATGTTGATGTATATGTTCTTGTATAAAAATGCTGATTTCTTCTTTGAGAAGATGCAGTTAAGGGAGTCGGTTAATGGAGAAAGGTTGCGAGTGCAGGCATGGACTGCAGATATGTCATATAATAGGGAGAATGCAAGTTATGTATAGTTTGACAACTATTTTGCTTCCTGATTGAGAGCCAGGCTGATGGTGAATGTCCCTAGAATTCCTCAAGAGTTGCATAACTTCCTCAGACCAAAGATGAGGAAGCCAAAGTTGAAGGTTTTCCACAACTAGGGTGATATTATTCCATACCCAGTTAGCACTGTCTTGAGGGTGTATGGTTTTCAAGGAACCCCTCATATATTGCCATAAATTGTGCCACCAAGAGTGGTATTTTCAAAGGTTATGGGGTAGATTGGTTGTATCCATGAGGACACCCTTACTTGGAAAGGTAAAGGAACATTTTTCCTATATTATACTATGGTGTCAGATTTTATCCTTTTCAAAGGAGGTTGGGTACATTTTGGAAAATTATTTGAAGAATACCATTTGAGGTGTGGTCCCAAGTGGCAACATGATCCTGAGGGCTTCTTCACCATTTTCAGATAGAGGATAAAAGGTGGTAAGTGTGTGCTTGAGTTCAAATTTCCTGAAGACCTGATAAGAAATGAGTTTGATTTAAGTAGGCAAGAGTTGAACAAGGATAAATGGATCACTTATGATAAGCTATTCGTGATTGTGCACAAAATGGATCCAAAATATGATCCATTGATGGAGTTCAGTGCATATGATAAGAAATTTTTTTTTGAGGGACAACTTCAAAGAAATCATGGGCACCTTGATGACCAAGAAAATAAACCTAGAGTTGGATCTAGGCATATGGGGGGAAGATGTCGAGCCATTAGAAGAGAGAAAAGCCTACCAACCTGCAAAAAAATTGCGTATCTATAGAAGGAAAAGAAATGATAGCGGTGGTGAGGAAGAAGAGAATAGAAAAGGAAAACAAATAATAAAATTGCCTACACAACTAGGTCCAATTCTCAAAACACCTGGGGAAATCAAGATTATTGATTTGGAATCATCACCCAAAACTAGTCCCTCACCACCACCATCAGAGCCAAGCCCTAAGAGGATTTGGTGGGTGAAATATTTGTCACTAACCGAGACATACAGATGGGTATGCCTTCTCCTCCTAGGCCAGTTGCATTGGTTCTCTCCAATTTGGATATGTAAGGAAAATGTGTGCAGGATGCAAGGATTAAGGCATCTAAGGCCTTTTTGGGTGATGATGCATTTTTCAAGACTCCAATTTTCTTGCAATTAGTATGGAGAATGAAACTAGAGGGGTATCAGGACAAGTGCAAGAGGAGAAGAGAATTGAGACCTGATAGGTGTGACTAGGAGAATGATGATGACGTGAAAGCTGAAGTGATGGAAGAATTCAAGAGAATCACTCCTAAGGAGGGGAGAAAATTAGTAACTCAGGTTGGTGTATTGATTTTTCCTGAGTGAGACATAGTTGATGTAGTAGATTTTAATGCTATTCTAAATTCGAAGCATCCCCTGCAAGATTTTGAGGAAGAGATTAAGGAAGCATTGTAAGATTCTACCTTCTGTGAAGAATATGAGACCTTAGCAATTTGGGTCTTGGCCCCTCAAGGGAGAAATCCCAATATGACTGATATTAACCCAAACCTAAGAGGAGGGTTGATAGTAAAAAGAGCCTCAAAGACCTCAACCACAGAGGCCACTAATTTGATTGTAAATGTGGCCAAATTGGCCCAAAATACTGTTGAAAGAGAGGAGGCTGAAAAGAAAAGCCTAATGGAGAAGTATAATTTCATAATTGGAGAGTATAGCAGGGTGCAACAAAGAAATGTTGAGTCGTAGACTGAGGTGGACAAGCTAAAGTGCAAGGAAATTATGGAGACATCAAATGCTCCATAAATCAGAGCATTTCCTTCCACATTAGGATCGGTGCCCCTTGCTTCTCCCATTGTTTCTACACCAAGCTCTCCAGACCAAACTCTTTCCCTCATCCCTACTTTAGAGCTAGTTGATGAAGAAATAGAATGCATTGTTGATCCTTGAAAGAAGCATTTGATGCACAAAATTGCAGTTACAGGCTTCCTTGAAGGTAAGTGAGGAGGGTGCACTTTTGAAGTAGGGCGAGGTAGTTAGTGTTGTTTTGAGACATTTGAATGAGAAATTTGATGACAAATTGACATATGTGTATTCTTTATATTCTTTATTATTGGATGCAATAAAAAATATTAACAGGGATCAAGATGTACTAGTACTATTAATTGAAAATGGATCCCTAGGGCTAGTGATCTGGACATAATGTATAAATCCTCAAGGTTTGATAGAAATAATAGACCCAACCATTAAGGCCTACTCAAGTTTCAGTTAAGTCATTGCAAGGTTTTCAGGCCTTACTAGATGATTTGAGTAGGAAGATCAAAGAGTTGGTGAAGAACTTTGATGATTGGAGTGACACATTGTTACCTAATATAATTGATGAGCACAGGAACATCAGGTCATTCCAATAGTGATAGGATCGCTAAAATGAAGTCATCAATGCACAAATTAAATTGATTTGTGATGACTCAGATTATGACTTTTTGGTGAGCCATATGGACAAGATTATTAATACCAATTCATTTTTGGAATCTTTTGAAAGAGAAGGAAATCAGGTGGTGGTTAAATACACAAATTATAGTATTAAGGTGAATGAGGTAGTTAGTTTTGATTGGCCGACCGATGAAGAATACTAGAGGTGGGTAAATGTATACTTAACTGAGGAAGAATGAAACATAATAGGCTGCTAACAGTTAACAAATTAGCTATTGCAGCTACAACGGCTTCAATTTTTGTTTTTGGTGACAGTCTCGGTATGAAGTCCTCGAGGTTTTATTGCCATGTCAACCTTTCTCAGTGGGAGAGCATGCATAAGAAGATTCTTCTTGGGATTGTTGTTGTAACTGATTTTTTTAAGTGTCACAAGGCAGTCCAGGTGACTAGTAACATATGTACACTCTAGCCTGATGCTTGTTTTCTTCTTCATTCCCTATAATATGGATTTCAAGGCCAAAATTATGGGTTAGCAAGTTAGATATATTTAGTCGAGTCTAGGTAAAATTGTAGAGGTAATTGTAAAGTCTAATTCTTTTTTAGAGAATATCTAATTTAGGTATTGAGTCATTCTGTTGTAGGTCTTGAACTCATGGATATTTGATTGTTTTATGACACTACTATCATTTGAATTAAAATGATTAATTTGAGCTAATGTCTCTCCATTGTTCAAGCATATCTGAATTATGAATAGAATGATTAAGGGTTGTTTCGTTCATCTCACTGTTGTGGTGTGTATGATTTTTTTTTAGCTTTAATTCAAAGAATTAGTTAAAATACTTGAATGGGATTGTAGGTCGATATGCTCTGTATAAGGATTTGATAAGTAGTATTTGGTTAGAATATATATATTGATAAGATTGTAAAGCAATGTTATCGAGGATATTATATATTATGTGTTAAAATCTATCATAAGCCCTTAGATATTTATGAATTTGACTCCTCCAATGGATATATGGCACTGGTCTAAGTTGTACTCGTTTGTGTGGTTCAGTATTTGTTTGTTTTTACCTAGAGTTTGCTACAAATTGCAAATTAATGACTATCATGTACTATGAAAGGTTGTTGTGGTTATCTCATGCTCCAAGTAGTTGATATTATTGATGAACAACTAATTCTTTTTGATATTATCCTATTTGTCAGTCTATTAAATGAGATTATCTATTTTTGTTAATGTTGTTTATGATACTAGTGCAGAGGTTGTAAAAATATTAAGGAATAACCCTCACGGGTCTTGTAGAGCCCAAAGTGTAGAAGGTTTTTTAAATTCCTTGTCAGTTGGTCTAGGTCCTTCGAGCTGCCCTTAATTGGAATTGGCAATTCCATAGGCAGAATAGAAGAACAACCTAGTTACAGTTAAAAAAAAAAACCAACAAAATGGCGACTCTACGGGGGAATGCTAATTTCAATATTTCTTGTCAGTATGTCGATTGTCCATTTTGAATAGATTTTTCATAAGTTTTTCTATGATTTGAAGGTTGAGCCCATGGTTTTGTATTAAATTTTTCCATATCATATGTTTTTCAAAGAGTTTTGTGTTATTTAGTGAAATAATTTTGTACGTTGTTGGTACAAAGTTCCAAAGGTATTTTGAATTTCACCAAGTGTCTCTAGATATTTGGTATTCCCAAGATAATTGGGTGGTGACTTTGAAGTCTTTCCACTATTGTGCATCTTATTTTTTGAAGATTTAATATAAGTTGAAAGATATTTTGGAAAAATACACTAAATGAAGAACACTAGGTCATTCATGAAGAATCATCCAGAATAGAAATTGGAGGGTGACCTTTCTAAAATGAAGAAGAAGGACTAGATAAAGAAGAGACCAAAATCTAGCAATGTTGCTCCCACGTCACAAAATCCTATACAACAAAGTACAAATAAGCCTTTACACCCTATCCCTGAAACTTTTGAATAGGTGTTTAGAAATTCAAAATCAGATAGCTATGGATTTTTTGATGCACTATTTAATACACCAGTTCAAGAGGATGTAACATGTCATAATAAAGGGCATGATAGTGTCCAATATGTTGAAAAGAGAAGAGGTAGGAGTAGAATTCGAAGCCAACATAGAGAAAGCACTAGTGATGTGACTCCTCCTCTTGTTGAAGATGATGGAACACCTTTATTGTCTGAACATGTACTTGAGGAGGTCAATCTAATATATCTAAGTGATACATCAAGTTCTGATATGACTTTACCCGATCCTGATGATGTTTTTGGAGATTAGATCCTTAAGGTAGGAAATCCAAAAACAAGTTGAGCTCAGGCTTCAAAAATAAAAGGGGAGGGAAACAAAATTGTGCATGTTGTGACTAAAAGGGATAGGTTGATTAGACAATTGGCAACAATGAAACTCATGAACTAAGAAAAACCTGAGCCAGATGTTGAGGGCCCTGTTGTACATGAAATTGTTGATAATGAGATAAAGCCTCTGTCTAAAGTAGGTTATGTAGTTCAAGTTGATGCCTAATCAAAACATGCAGACCCAAAACCCTCAAACCTTGTTAAGCCTCAGCCAAGTAATCCAAACCCTAAACCTGTCTTAGGCAAGGGAAAACAAAAAGCTGAGGGAATTAAAATAAGTGAAAAGGTGATTTCCCACCCTCCTAAACAAGATCCCCCACCATATGTATCATTAAAATTTGAAACTGCTTTAGAAAAGGTCAGGAGGGAGGGTGAGGCTCTTGCAGAAGAGTTGGAGAAGACAGAGATGGAGGCTACAAATGTAGAAATGAAGAGGAAAATAATTTTCCAAAAGATGTCAAACATGGATAAGGCTACACAAGCTACAACCTCATCAAGTCACCAAGATTCCTTGAAAAATGGTCCTAAAACCAACCTAGATCCTATGACAAACATTTCTGGTCTGAAGGTTCATGGAACTAGGTTTGTAAATCCAAATTGGGATGGTCCTAAGATCCAAAATTTAGGACCTGGTGTTGATTCTCAAAATACTGAAGGATTATTCAAACAAAGACCTATACAGTTAGAAAGGTATAGGAAAGTATTCTTTGATGGTATTCCTGGTTATCCAAACCCCATCCCTGATGATCTAAGAGAAAATTTGGGTAAGTTTGCTAGCAACAATGTTGTGACAACAAAGGAACACTTAAAACCTTTTATGGATATGTTAAATGATTAAGAAGTAGAGAATGAAGATGTTGTAATGAATTTTTCTGTACAATCCCTAGTGGAAGATGCAAGGTATTGGTACAAATTTTTACCTAATGCTAGTATTGGTTCATGGGATGAATTTGAAAAGTGTTTCAAGGAACAATACGGTGATAAAACAAATACTGGTTTCATCTTGAATGAGTTTAATAACATCAATAAATCATTAAATGAGCCTATGAAAGAGTTCAATCTAAGATTCCAAAAGGCAATGTATAAGTTGTTCCAGGTTTTGAGGCTCGATGAAAATGTTTGTCTAACTGCATATTTCAATGCTTTTGATGCTAAAATGGCATATCTTCTCAGAGATAAAGACCCTCGAACTATGAGGGATTCATTTAGGATGGCTATAAATATTGAGATTAATAGGAGAGCTTTTGGGAAATATAGTAGGAGAGAAGAACCCACACTTTTAAAAAATCCTAAGGATAAGACTCAGAAGGTCTCTTTTGCAAAGCCTAAGGATGATGAAAAATGGGATAAAGTTTTCAGCACTTTGAAAGACATAAATTACACTATTGCCAAGCAAGAAAAGGGTATAGGAAATGAAAATAAATAGTATAATAAGAATGAAAGACCACCCAGGTTGCAAAATTATCCTTATAACACAAATTGGAAAGATGGGAAACCAATTTTGCCTGGCCAGAAGCCTAAAAATGATCAACATACACCAGAACCCTTGCAAAATTCCTGAATAAATATTTCATAGGATAGACCATGGTGTGAGGTGTGTGAACATCCACATGATCATAATTATTGTGGTATTTCTCACTTGCTTGTTGTTGAGGGAACAAAGCAAGACACTCATGAGCAGAATCGTGCAAGTGAGCAGGATGATGTAGACATTTGTATGGCGAGATCATACATTGATGAAGCAAAATGTTCCTCTGATAATGAATTACAAGTAGCTAATGTGGATAATCAGAGACAGAGAATTGAGATGTACCATCAACAAGTCTTCTTTGATGAGGAAGGTGATTTTGACCATAATGCTTGCAATATGGAGCAAGTTGAAGATTCAATGTCCTTAAGGAGACCATCAAAAGAAGAGATTGCAAGATTGACTAAGGAAATGGTTGCTCAAATGAGAGGTTGACTTCGGCTGAGAAAAAAAATTGTGTGTGGTGAAGAGGGTAAACCTGTTGGCGTGTTTATCAAGGAAAAAAAGGATAAATACAAGGATGTTAAGGTTGACAACAAAAAGGATACTATCAAAATCAAGGAGGTTAAGAATGATAAGATTTGGGAAAAAAAGAGTGACACCCCAAAGTCTCAAGAAGATGTAGCTTCATCATTGGTGAAGACCAAGGTGATTACAAAGTTTGTTGAACCTATTTTAGAGAGTAAGAAGCAAAATAAACTTGAAGGAAATAAGCAACAAGACAAGAAATAAAATGATGAAGGTAGGGTGTCTGACGTGCCTAGATATACACCTATAGATATGTTTCAAGTACTTTCTCAGGTTAAATTTATTGTACCTTTGCCAGAAATGATGAGAATAAATGAACATAAGGAAAATACAATAGCCTTGATCATAGGTGTTGCTGTTAATAAAATTGAACAAGGTAATTTTAAAGAACTAAGGATGAAGGAGAAGGAAAAGCGAAAGAAGTGGAGGGAATTGTGTCACAAATTACCCCTGTATATTTAGGGAATTCTATTAATATGTGTCTTGAAAATATAAACCCCTTTTTCTTAACTGTTGATATAAATGGGAAAACTTTGAGAAATTGTATGATAGATTCAGGGGCATCCAATAATGTTATGCCAGTCAAAATCATTGAGGCAATGGACTTGACAGTGGATACAACTTAAGGTAAATGCTATGCTTTGGATTCAAGAGAAGTGTCTGTTGTTGGAACTATCTAAGCATTGCCTTATAAATTGACTCAGTACCCTGAGAAGGATTTAGCCATGACTGTATTAGTTGCAAACATCCCAAATCATTTGGGGATGCTTCTGTCAAGAAAATGGAGTGCATCAGTGGAGGGTAACATGCAGTGTGATCTATCATTTGCTACTTTCTACATTGATGGTAATGATGTTAAGATTGCAAGAGAGTCAAAAGTATCCCATATGATTGGGCATGACGCGACTGAGAATATGACATGTTTTACTGACAGTGCCATAAATGAGTTTACGATAGAGGAATTCGCTGGCAATTGTGATAAGCCTATTGCACCGATTGATACAGAAGTGAAGAAATTGTCAGAGTCTGATGACTTGTGGACTATGTACTTTTATGGTGCAAGTGTTTTTTTATGATCACCAAGTGGAAAGACATTTAGATTCTCTTTCACTTTGTCATTTGAATGCACCAATAATGTGGTGGAATATGAGGCCCTATTATTGGGGTTAAGATTACCTGAAAAACATGGAATCAGGAAGCTTAAGGTAATTGGAGATTTTGAGCTTGTGGTTTCCCAAGTTAGACCAAGGTATGTGTCAAAGAATAAAAGGTTGAAATAGTATAGGAATGTTGTTTGGGATGAATGGGATAAATTTGATGCATTTGGTATAAGTTGGATGGAGAGAGGCCACAACAAGGTGGAAGATTTATTAGCAAAAATTGCACTAAAACTAGATGATATGACATATACTAGAATTTCAAAGGTTGAAGTGCAAACCAGGCCATCAGTTCCTGATAATATAAAAAACTGGCAATTTTTTGATAGTTATGATGATATACTAAGGTTCTTGAATTGTGTGGATAGATATGAAAGTTAAGAAATTGACTTTGGAGCTTTTGTGGAAAATTTTTATGGTAAAGATATTGTGTTTGGAAATGAGGTCATTCGGTTTGATGCAATTTGGTTGGGCCCATTTTTGATAAATAGTAGGTGGGGTGAAGATTCATACTTCCTCCAAGATATGACAAGGGATACTCTTGAACTGCCAGTTCATCGACAGTTCTTGAAGTCGTACTTCACTTGAAGTATGTTTTTCCATGAACAATAGTTTAGGTTTGTATATATGTTAGTGGTAGGTTTCTTTCCTGCTAGGTTGTTTTGTCTGAGCAATCCCTTTTGGTCATCTCTGCCATTGGTTAGCTTAGCCTGAAATTCTAAAATCTCGCTTCATTCTAGTGGAATGAACGTCCCCAATTGGAGCCATTGATGGAACTTCAAATTTTTCTCTTGGTGTTCCATTTTATCTTGCCTTATTTTTTTGGTCATTTGTAGTATTTGGGAAATTCCTAAGGTTTGGGTTTTACCTTTGTTTCAAGTAAAATCCTATTGTTTTATTTTACGCCTTGGGTGGGATCTATTTGGTCATTAATTTTTGAGGAGGGTTTTAAAACAACTTATGCCCCATCGCTTCATCTAAGCCGAGCCCCTTTTGATTTATTGTTTTATTTCCTTCGCCTAACTTTATTAGTTTCTAAGTCTAGGTTGGACCCATGCTCTTATGTTTAAAAACAACTTAACTCATTATTTATCGTCGGCCTAGTGATGTCCCCTTGAACATTTTAATAAATTTTTTATATTTTGCAGGGGAAAAAATTTCATGATCGTAGATCAACCATCGGTTGATCTTAGTTGTTCCCCACCATCCCATGATGACCCCACCACATGGTATCGACTAATTGTGATATCATGGGCGAGCACCACGTGTCTCATCTGGTGAATCCAAAAGAGATGATGTAAATGTTTTAATACACTTATCGGGTTTAAATATATTATGTAGTGGGTTACTAAAGTGGTTATGAGATGCACGTACTTCAAATAGATGGAGATGTTATAACCTCGGCGGGAAAGGTGCTCAATGGTTAATGAAAAAGTTGGTGACTATGTCGAATGAACAAGATTGTCAATGGTTGAGATCAATGGTTACCCGCCATCACATGATCAAAAGTTGTGAGATCTTTATTGATCATGATACCATGGACGAGCACCATGCAGATTTCCTTGGAAACGCAAACATAAACTTGTGAATCAATTTTTGTATCTCCTAGTCATTTTGATTTTCAATTTAGGGAAAAATTTATTGTATACATGTCGGAGGGCTTGTTGATAAATGAAAGGGCTATAGGTTAATTGAATTGTAGGAAACTACAAGGTTTTCTTATGTAATTTTGTATTTCTATTTAGCCCTAGTTTGTTTAAGGTTTGAAACAACAAGGAAACCCTAGTTTTCCAAAGATGGCACTGTCAAAGTAACATTCTAGCCAGGTTGATTATTTAAGTAGAAACCTATATGATGATTTCTTGGATAAATTTCCATTGTCAACAAATTATAGGAGGAAGGGGTTGATCTTGATGTGAGGAAAAACCTTAGTAGAGGTATTATTGTATAACTATTCCAACATTGTTGATGTTAGGGTTCCTCTAATAGGTTTAGAAATGTTCAGATTGTGGTTTGGACAGAGGAATTTGTGCCACCATTTTTTGAATGGGTGGATGTATGATATGGGGAAGCTAGTGGTACCAAATTTATTCCCTCATGTGGATTTTCTTAGGACAATGGCTGAACGATATGACTTTATCACATGGGTGATTAGAGGTAATGATGAAAGGGTTATGCTGAGCATTAATAAATAGGAATTTCAACATGTTTTTGATCTAATTGAGCCCAATATGTTTTTGGTTCCTATTGATCTTGAGGAGATGAAGGTGGAGTATGGGAGGATGAAGTCACTTTTTAGAGTTAAATTTCTCCCACCTCATCTAGCTAGGGCAGGATGTTCAATGTTCTATATTAGCCCTAGCGACGAAGAACCTTTCAGACTGAACTATTTTGCAAATCATTTCTTTGCCACCTTTAACTCATTGTGCCAGATTTTGGGTTTTAATCCCAACATTGTGGTGCCTATTGCTTACATGTTAATGGGGGTGCAAATATAACACCCTAATTTCTCAGTGATTTATGATTTTGCTTCCTTCTTGGCTAAAAAGATGCATGGAGGGTTTTTGAAGTTGCAACTAAATGATGCAAGCACTCCATTCTTCTAGTATTCCATGTTGATGTATATGTTCTTGTATAAGAATGTTGATTTCTTCTCTGAGAAGATGGAGTTAAGGAAGTCGATTAATGGAGAAAGGTTGTCAGCATAGGCATGGACTGTAGATATGTCAAATAATAGGGAGATTGCCAATTATGTGTAGTTCAACAACTGTTTTGCTTCCAGATTGAGATCCAGGCTGATGGTGAATGTGTCTAGAATTCTTGAGGAGTTTCATGACTTCCTCTGACCAAAGATGAGGAAGCCAGAGTTGAAGGTTTGCCACAAATGGGGTGATATTATTCCATACCCAGTTAGCACTATCTTGAGGGTGTATGGTTTTCAAGGAACCCCTCATATATTGCTATACAATGTGCCACCAAGAGCAGTATTTGCAGAGGTTATGTGGAAGATTCTATGTATCCATGAAGACAACCTTACTGGGAAAGGTAAAGGAACATTTTTCCCAGATTATACTATGGTGTCAGATTTTGTCCTTTAGAAAGGAGGTTGGGTAAATTTTGGAAACTTATTTGAAGAATACCATTTGAGGTGTAGTCCCAAGTGGCAGCATGATCCTCCCGGCTTCTTCACCCTTTTTAGATAGAGGATAAAAGGTGGTAAGTTTATGCATGAGTTCAACTTTCTTGAAGACTTGATAAGAAATAAGTTGGATTAAGTAGGAAGGAGTTGAACAAGGAGAAATGGATAGCTTATTATAAGCTATTGGGCATTGTGCACAAAATGGATCCAAAATATGATCCATTGATGGAGTTCAGTCCATATCATAAGAAAATTGTTTTTTTGAGGGACAACTTCAAAGAAATCATGGGCACCTTGATGAGCAAGAAAATACACTTGGATTTGGATTTGGGCATACAGGGAGAAGATGTCAGGCCATTGGAAGAGAGACCACTCTACCAACCTATAGAAAATTGGCATATCTACGGAAGGAAAATAAATGATAGCGATGATGAGAAAGAAGAGAATAGAAAAGGAAAAAAAATAATAAAATTTCCTACACAACCAGGTCCAATGCTCAAAAAACCTAGGGCAATCAAGATTATTGATTTGGAGTCATCACAAAAAAATAGAACCTCACCACCACCATCAGAGCCAAGCCCTAAGAGGCAAAGGATTCATAAATCACAAGAGGATTTTGTGGGTTAAATTGTTCTCACTAACCGGGAAATACAAATGGGTGTGCCTTCTCCTCCTTGGCTAGCTGAATTGGTTTTCTCTGATTTGGATATGCAAGGACAATGTGTGCAAGATGCAAGGATGGAGGCATGTAAGGGATTTTTGGATAATGATCCATTTGTCAAGACTCTAGTTTTCTTCCAATTAGTATGGAGAATGAAACTAGAGGAGTATCAGGACAAGTGTAAGAGGAGAAGAGAATTGAGACCTAATAGGTCTAATGAGGAGAATGATGATGAGGTGAAAAATTAATTGATGGAAGAATTCAAAAGAATCACTCCTGAGGAGGGGAGAAAATTAGTAAATCAGGTTGTTGTATTGATTTTTCTTGAGTGGGTGATAGCTGATGCAATAGCTTTTAATGTTATTCTAAAGTCCAAGCATCCCCTGCAAGATTCTGACAAAGAGGTTAAGGCAGCATTACAAGATATTTCCTTCAACAAAGAATATGAGACCTTAGGAATTTGGGCCTTGGCCCCTCAAGGGATAAAGACCAATGTGACTGATATTAACCCAAACCTAAGAGGAGGGTTGATAATAAAAAGAGACTCAAAGACCTCAACCACAAAGGCCGCTAATCTAACTATGAATGTGGCCAAATTGGCCAAAAATATTGTTGGAAGAGAGGATGCTGAAAAGAAAATCCTAATGGAGAAGTATAATTTCATAATTGGAGATTATAGCAAGGTGCAACAAAGAAATGTTGAGTCGCAGACTGAAGTGCAAGGAAATTGGGGAGACATCAAATGCTCCAAAAATTAGAGCATTGCCTTCCACATCAAGATTAGTGCCACTAACTTCTCCCATTGTTTCTACACCATGGTCTCCTGACCAAAATCTTTCACCCAGTCCTACTTTAGAGCCAGCTGATGAAGAAATAGAATGCTCTGTTGATCCTACAAAGAACCAGCTGATGTGCAGAATTGTAGAGTTATAGGCTTCCTTGAAGGTCAGTGAGGAGGGAGAAATTTTGAAGCAGGGCGAGGTAGTTAATGCTATTTTGAGACATTTGAATGAGAAAGTTGATGACAGATTGACATATCTGTATTATTTATATTCTTTGTTATTGGATACAATAAAGAATATTAATAGGGATTAGGAGGTAGTAATACCATTAATTGAAAAATGGATCTCTAGGGCCAGTGATTTGGACATAATGCATAAAGCCTTGAGGTTTGATACAAATAATAGACCCCAACCATTAAGGCCTACTCAAGTGTTAATTAAGTCATTGCAAGGTTTCTAGGCCTTACCAGATAACTTGAGTAGGAAAATCAAAGAGTTGGTGAAGAACTTTGATGATTGGAGAGACACATTATTACCTAATATAATTGATGAGCAAGGGAACATCAGGTCATTCCAATAGTGGCAGGATCGAGGAAATGAAGTCATCAATGCACAAATTAAATTGATCTGTGATAAGTCAGATTATGACTTGTTGGTGAGTTGTATGGACAAGATTATTAATACTAGTTCGTTTTTGGAATCTTTTGAAAGAGCAAAAAATTAGGTGGCAGTTAAATATAGACCTTACAGTGTTAGGGTGAATGAGGTAGTCAGTTTTGATTGGTCGATCGATGAAGAATACCAGAGGTGGGTCAATATATACTTAACTGAGGAAGAATAAAACATAATAGGATGCTAATGGTTAAAAAATCAGATGTTGAAGCTACAATAGCTTCCAGTTTTGTTTTTGGTGACAGTCTTGGCGTGAAGTCCTCGAGGCTTTATTGCCATGTCAACCTTTCTTAGCAGGCAAGCATGGATATGAAGATTCTTCTTGGGATTGTTGTTGTAACCAATTTTTTGAAGTGTCAGAAGGTGATCCAGATGACTGGTGACACATGTACTCTCTAGTCCGATGCTTTTTTTCTCCTTCATTCCCTATAAGAAGGATTTAAAGGCCAAAATTACAGGTTAGCAAGTTAGATATTTTTGGTCGATTCTAAGAGAAAATTGCAGAGTTAATTGTAAAGTATGATGGTCTTTTAGAGAATATGCAATTTAGGTTCTAAGTCATTCTATTGTAGGTCTTGAACTCATGGAGATTTGATTGTTTTATGAGAGTACTATCATTTGAATTAAAATGATTAATTCGAGTTCATGTCACTCCATTGTACAAGCATATCTGAATTTTGAATAGAATGATCAAGGGTTGTTTCGTTCATCTCACTGTTGTGGTGTGTATGATTCTTGTTTTATATTTAATTCAAAGAATTAATTAAAATTCTTGAATGGGATTGTAGGTCGATATGCTTTGTATAAGGATTCGATTAATATCGGGTTAGAATATATATTGATAAGATTGTAAATAAATTTTATCGAGGATATTATATGTTATGTGTTAAAATATGTCATAAGCCCTTAGATGTTTATGAATTTGAATCCTGCAATGGATATATGGCAGTGATCTGAGTTGTACTCATTTGTGTGGTTTAGTATTTTTATTTTTTACCTAGAGCTTGCTACAAATTGCAAATTAATGACTATCTTGTACTATGAAAGGTTTTTGTGGTTATCTCATGCTCCAAGTAGTTGATATTATTGATGAAAAACCAATTCTATTCAAGATTATCCTATTTTTTTGAGCTATTAAACAAGATTATCTGTTGTTGTTAATGTTGTTTATTATACTAGTGTAGAGGTTGTAAACACATTAAGGGATAACCCTCTCAGGTCTTCCAGAGCCCAAAGTTTAGGAGGTTTGTTAATGTCCTCGTCAGTTGGTCCAGGTCCTTGGAGCTGCCCTTTATTGGAATTGGCAATTCCATAGGTAGAAGAGAGGACCAACCTGGTTACAGTTCAAAAAAAAACCAGCAATATGTATGCATATGCAAGATCAGAGTGCTGATGTTTTTTGAATGCATGATGTATGCATTGATGACATGATACTATGGTAGCATGAAAGAGGATAAAACAATGAGACAGATCAACCCTTGAATCCAAGAAGATGCAAAAGTACAACAAGTCTATGATTCGTTGAGACTTTATTAGATATGATGATGAATGATGATCATGTATTTCTTATCAAGGGATGGGAGAAATAAAGAGCATAGATCTCCTTATGTTTCATAACACACATAGGTACGATGCATCAAGGTTTAAAGAACTAGGATGGCATTGTAGCTAGTCTAATGGTCTTTGACTCAAAAAATGGATAGGAGTACTCATGTTCACACATGACATATAGAAACCTTAATAGGATGTACTTTAGATATTTCAAACATCTTAGACCAAAACAAAGAGAGGCACAACCTAACAGTGTAATAGTCAACGAGGTATCCAAAAAATTCTCCCCACATACCTAATAAAGCAAGTATTCACCAAGGTTATATTACAAGAATATCCAACAAACACAGTAGACAAAAGATAATGATCAATTCCCCATTCCTTTATCTTTAAATTGTTTGGATATACATCATCGAGAGGTCACTGGAATGGGCACAATAAGATAAATCAAAAGAATAGATCAAGTAAACAAACAAGCTAATGTTCTTCATATAGCTAGCCAAGACTAAAGTATGGTGATGCTTGATGTTGATGCCCATTGTAGGAAGGATGCATCTTAGGACATGTTGTTATCAGATGATTTGGGATTGAATTGATGATAAGCTATTGATACTCTGAGTTGACTAAATTACTAACTTACTGACCTAGACTTGAGACTTTGATGGATGAAAACACACTTTTTAACCTGCTAAACTTTCTTCTGATTGCTTCACCAAAGATTGAGGTTGACGATGATTTATCATGAGTAGATGATTATTGCAAGTGGATCCAAGATGGGACAGATGGATTTTTTTGAATGTTTTTGGATTTTTTGCTATTTTTTGAGGTTGTTTTAATTTTTGGATTTTCAAAGATTTTGACCAAAAGACTAACTTAAAGACCTATACCAGGGGTCTCAAGAGCTGATCAACAGATTATCCTTGCATACGTTATACACACAAAGACCACGTAGTTCTACTGACATACACTTGATTATTGATTATTGATGAGATATGAACAAATGGATTGCCAACTTATTATGACAAACTCCTAAAGGAATGACCTAAGTGTCATAGGGGATGATCAAAGATCACCCTTGCCTATGTTCAAGCTAAGAAATGACGTACTTCGAGTGACATAGACTCCATTATTGATTATTGATGAGATATGAACAAATGGATTGCTAGCTTATTATGACAGACTCCTAAAGGACTGACCTAACTGTCTCGGGGGATGATGTAGTTCAACAAGATGACTCCACTTTTTGAGTTTATTTGGGTTTTGATATGATTTGGATGTTTTTGGATTTTTTCATTTAATTTTATGAATGTTTTAAGATTTTATGATATTTTAAGGATGACTTCAAGGATGTGCACGAATCCAATCCAATGTAGGTAACAAAACATGCCCCTAGTGTGATGTGATTGACTACTTCAATAAAGCAAAGACAAAATGACCTTAAGAATGTGCCAAGTAGTACTAGGGAGAAACATGATACGAAAAAAATATCAAGCTATGATGTAGATGGGGATGGATGGATGGAAGGAAGATATGGGATGCAATGGAAGCGTGATGGATGAATGATGCAGAACAAGCTGTGAAGATCCCGGTGGATGAAGAGCGCATTATTTACATTTGGCACCTATTTGCTAGGTTTTCACCAAGGTACTTGCCCAAAGTGCCACCGAAGTGGTTTTCACTAGAGGACGATTTTTTTCTTTACTATTTTCAATCCTTTTTCTATTTTTTTAGATTTTTTAGATTTTTTTATTTTTTTGATTTTTGGTTTTATCGTTAAAATATCAGGCATAAAACCTTTTAAGATGGGAGTTGTTTATGGGCTCCTACACAGGTTCCCCTTTAGGTGTTGATAGATGATATTCCCTTGACTTGTAGCTCGCTATGATAATGAATGGTCCCAACTAGTTGAGTTCAAACTTACCCTTGCTATCTAGATTTGGCATGTTCTTTTGATTTTCCTTCAGTACGAGCTCACTAACTTGGAAGGTATGACTCCTAATTTTCTTATTGTAGCTTCACCTAAGATAGTTATGATATAATTTCAAATGTTTTAAGGTATCCATACGCTACTCATCTAGTAGTTCCATCTCATTCAATCGTGAGACCTGGTATTCTTCATCTGTTATGAGATTCTGCAGTGATATCCTTAGGGATGGGAGCTCAATCTCAATGGGGAGTATGGCTTTTGATCCCTAGAATAGGGAAAATGGGGTGGTACCTGTTGGTGTGTGGATACTTGTGTGGTACACCTATATGGTAATATTCAGCTACAAATGCTAGTCACAACCAACATCATTGAGTGTTTTCTTGAGGATTTTTAGGATTGTCTTATTGGTAGCTTTCGCTTGGCCATTTCCTTCAGGATAATATGGAGTGGAGAAGCGATTTTGGATTTTGAACTTTTGGCATAGGTCGTGAACATCCTGATTTTTGAAAGGTGTCTCATGATCTGAGATAATGGCTCGACGGACACCATAGTGGAAAATTAGGTAATTCAAAATGAACTTGGATATCTGCTTCCCTATAATGTAGGTTATTGGAATGGCTTCCAACCACTTCATGAAGTAATCCGATGATAAACTTATGCCCATTGGATGAGGTGCGGGTGATTTTTCTAATGAGATCGAGTCCCTACTATGAAAAGGGCCAATGTGTGATTATGGGGTTGAGCTCCTGAGTTGGTGCATGGATGAGGTCTCCATGTTGTTGACATTGTAAACACCTTTTGACATAGTCATGTGCTCCTCTTTCCATTGTAGGCCGATAGTACCCCATCCTTAGCAGTTTCTTGGCTAAGTTCATAGCACTTGAATGTGAACTAAAAGTGTCGTTATGTATCTTAGTTAAAGGAATCAAGGCTTCCTCAATGTTTAGGAAACATTAAATTCTCCCTTCAATGCTTCTACGATATAGGGTATCTCTTAGGATGAAAAAATAGGATTAATTTTTAACAGAGGTTCTTTTGAAGTTCGAGGTTATGTTGGCGGAGAGGACTCCTATTATCAAGTAAGTGTATATATCATGGTACCAGGGATCACTAGGACCAACGATTTCACACAAATTTTTTGACTCTACTACCTTGAATTCTCGTATGAGAAGCTTCTCTACGAGGAACATTTTCTTTGGGACATTGTGCAAGATCTCGAGGAGTCATCTAATCATAGCCATTGCATTTGTTTCTCTATTGTTTGCTCTTGGTAGCTTCTCAAATGTGATATCAATGAATAACTCCTTGAGGCTTTCCACCAACTTCTTGTATGGAGTCAACTTTTCATCCTTTGTTTGATATTCATTGTTTACTTAGTTGATTATGAGTTGTGAGTCTCCGTAGACCTTAAGTGTCATGATCTGCCACTGTACTAAACTTTTCAACCCTATGACAAGAGCCTCATATTTTGTGATGTTTCTTGTGCCTAGGAATGATAGGTTTTATGATTTAGGTATGTAGTCCCCTTGTGGAGTGATAAAGAAGATTCATGCTTTTGACCCATGTTAGGTGTAGGATCCATCAAAGTACATTTTCCAATGATCCACTACACTAAGGTTGAAGATTGATTTATTAGGGAACTCTGAAACAAGAGGATTCTCTGCATATATAGGAGCTTTTGCCAATTAATCTGTGATTGCTTTTCCTTTGATAGTCTTGCATTCTACATACTCAATTTCATGTTCTGTTAGGATCATAACCCACTTCGTTGTTCATCCTATGAGAGTTTCTCTGGAAAGCAGATATTTGAGAGGATCTAATTTTGCAATGAGCTTGATTTGATGTGCTAGCATATAATGTCTGATTTTTTGTGTTGTAAACATAGCTTCTAGGAAAGCTTTCTCAATGGGTGTGTAGTTTAGCTCATGTCCCACCATGGTCCTACTGATGTAGTAGATAGGTCTTGCTTTCCCATTTTCATCATGATGTGATATGAGAGTGCTGAGAGCTACTATTATTGTTGATATATATAAGGTCAAGAGTTTTCCTAGAATTGGTGGCATAAGTACTAGTGGTGTGAGTAAATACTCCTTGATCTTGTTGAACAGTTGGTCACATTTCTTGTCCCATTTGTATGCTACCCCCTTGTGGATTAGATGACAATATGGGATTTCCTTGTCTTCCAGTTGTGCTATTAATCAATGAATGAACTAGAGTCTTCCCTGTAGTCCTCTTAACTGCTTTAGTGTCCTTGGTGCCTCCATTTCGAGGATGGCTTTGATTTTGGCAGGGTCCACCTCAATTCCTCTCATGGATATGATGTACCCTAGGATCTTGCTTGATTGAACCCCAAAGACACACTTCTTTGGATTAATTCAGACCTTGTACTTTTATAGTCTATCAAAAATGGAGCTTAGAGTTGATATGTGGTTTCATCGTTTCTTTGATTTAGCCAATATGTTGTCCACGTAATACTCAACACTTTTATGGATCATGTCATCAAAGATGAGTGTCATGGCGCTTTGGTAGGTTGATCCTACATTCTTCAGCCCAAATGGCATCATATTCCAACAATATGTTCCCCATGGACAAGTGAAAGTTGTCTTGTGTTGTTCTTCCTTAGCTATCATGATCAGATTACATCCAGAGAATCCATATATTAGTGATATCATCTCATTTCCTAAAATCATATCCATGATCATATAAATGTTTGAAACTGGAAAGTCATCCTTGGGACATTCTTTGTTCAAATATCTGAAATCTATATAGATGCGGATGCCCCTAGTGGGTTTCAAAATGGGTACAAGGTTTGAGACCCATTCTAGATAATTGAGTGGCCATATGAACCCTACATATAGGAGATTTTGTAATTCCATTTTTACCAACAATGCTATATGGGGATGCATTTTCCTCAGCTTTTGTCTCATTGGCTTTGCTTTAGGATATGCAGGTAGGTGATGACCACAACGTCCTGATCAAGTCCAAGCATGTTGACATAGGTCCACACAAATTTTCTCTTTCTTTATTTCTGGAACACAACTAGAAGTTCTTGTTCTTCTGTGAGAAGTGACTCGACCTAGAATGTTATGCATGGTGTTGTTTCTTTTCCCATATTGGTCAGATTGCACTGTTATGTCAGAGATGCTAACTTCTCTTGATGAATGGCACTAAAGAAATATTGAATCCTTCATCCTCTGACACCTCAAGGAGGTTTTCACCATTGGATACTTCCTTTATTTCTACTTTTTTCGAGTCAAAGAGTGCCATGGTGTGGTTTTCACTCAAAGACCTAGAGATTATTATCAAGTTTTCACTTTTGTGACTAAAGGATTCAATCAATTCCCTGTAATAGGCTTGTGTATCCAATATGATTCCAAACCTGGCCTTGTGATCCTCATATAGTACTGTATCTTGCAATCCCATGAATTCTGAAAGCACCTAATCATTTTGGAATGTGTCCAAAATTGGTGGTCGTCGTTGGTTGTAATCGATGAGTTGGAGATAGACTAGGTTTATCTCATGGGTTTGATGGTTTGACTCAAAATACAGGGTGTTGATAATGAGTAGGGAGGAATATTCAAAATGAATAGGTAAGTGAGTTATGGTATCTTCCTCATCACTACTACTACACACATTAGTTATATCAAAGGTAAAATTATCTAAAGGTAGAGATATAGATACTGGTAACTGAAGGGTGGTTGTTGATAACTAAAGGGGATTTTTGACCTTTTTAACCAAGGCACCTTTACCAAGTATGGTCACGCTCAGAGGGGTACATCTGAGGCTAAGATTTCTCATACGCATCTCAGGAATGAGAGGTACTAGAAGACCATTGTCTTTCTGACCAAGCTTCTTGTTTCTGTCATAGCCCATACCAAGCATCATTTGTAATCCTTCGCTACTTTCATCCATGTGAAGATTAGGCACGGGCCTTTCATCTTGGTATAGTGAGATTGATATGTCTCTTTCATCTACTATCTCCCTACTTAAATCCCCCCAGCATCTAAATCTAGAAGGGTATACCCTAAAAGTTTGGGATGGTGTTTTAGTCGGTTGGGGTCATCCATCTGACCTAGGAGATTGAGGTAACTCTCGTATGAAAAAATATTTTTTTTCATTTTATAATCCACACACCCATTGTCTTGGAATATGAGCTTGATTTCAGATATATCAGGAATGGTGGGTGTCTTTGTCTCAAAAGTGGAGGCCAAAGTAGTTGGGTCTACATACGGAGTTGAAGGGCCTTCATCATTCTTTGGGACTTGGGGGATTTTATAGTATTTTTCTTCCAAGTTCTTATAGTAGGCAAAGGGTTCAGGATCACCATAGGAAGGTTGATGCAACTAGTTGCATCTCACAAATCCATGGATGCCCTAGGAGGATGTTATAGGGAAAATCAAGGTCAAGGACCTAATAGGTGATTTTAATAGTGGTTGGCCCTACTTGAATAGGGAGTTGGATAGTGCCCCGAGACACTCTTTCTTGGTCATCATATGCTCTGATTGTGATTCCCTTTCCTTTTTTAATGGAGTGCTTGGATAATCCCAAATTATTTATGAGCTTGAGAGAACAGATGTTTAGAACTTCACCCCCATCCACCAACACCCTCTTAAATTTGTTTTTAAGAACCTGAAATTCAAGGTGGAGTGCATGATTGTGAGATGGTTGAGTGGGGAAGTCTTGAGTAGAAAATGTAAGGCAATTTGGGGTGGTAATGTTTCTGACCATAGCTTGAAACTATTTTTTATCAAGATTGGCGGAGACGATAGATGAAGTCAATGCTTCCTCAAGGATTTCTCTATGAGCAGAGGAGATCTTCAGTAACTCCATGATGGAGATTTGAGTGGGTGTTCTTTTTAGCGAGTCCAAGACATTTTAACCATTAGGAGCAGATTTTGGATTTGAGTTGGATGCCCAAGGTGACTATGATGACCCAAGAATGGTGACTTTTCCATGACATGTGGTGACTCCACAATCAGCTTTGGTTCCATTGATGCTAAAAATAGTGACCAATTCGTCTAGGGATGCAACAACTTGTTCGTACACATGGTTTACATTACCATAATTTTTCTTCCCTTTGTTATTTCCTTTGTTATGATCTAGCATCATATTCATGTAGATCTTTAGGTCTTGATTTCTAGCCGGCTGTTCCATATTTATGATCTTTTCATCGATTAGATCTTGGGTTATATTTTTCATCTTCATGCAATTGGTTGTTGTGTGTCCCTAGATTTTATGATAATCACAAAGGTAGCTTTCATTGTACCATGGTGGTTTCACTTGGGGCTCTTGATAATTCTCAAAAGTGGGGATTTTAATGATATTTTCATCTACCAATTTCTTCATGACAAATTTGACTGATTCCCCAAGGTCTTTGAGCTTTCTCTTGGGGGGATATTTGTTTCACAAATGTGGTCCCCCTTGATTATTCAGATTGTTGATTTTATTATTGTGAGGTTGTTGTGATACCGTATTGGTCTGAGTGTTTTTGTGATTTTTTTTGTTGTTGTTGATATGTTTGGGTGTTCTGTTTTGGAGCACTGATTACGACCTTGGCATCAACCACCCTATCATTAGTGACGTTCCTATTTTCTTACCATGTGTGAGGTTTTTCATTATAGCTGGTGGAAGGGCCGTTGTCTTGATGTTTTTCATACACGAGCATCCCCCCTTGTGCAATAAGGACTTGTTCAATATTAAGCACCTTGGGGATCAATTGGTCATAATTGGTGATGCACTGCATCTTTAGATGGAATGCCAAGGTTTTCTCAATAATTGAAATGATTGTGCAAATTTGGTGTTCCTCCGGATGGCCCACTTGCTCCTATTGGCCTTGGATCACCATTGTTGTAGGAAGAAAGTGAATGATTCTCCCTTACCTTGTTTGAGCACATATAGTTCCTTTAGACTAACATCCATGCCAATGTTTAATGTGTCTACAATATCTTTGAACTTTTTGATGCTAGTAGGAAGCCGAGAAAACCACTCCATGGTAGGGCTAGCCAAACGTTGAGGAAATATCTAAATCAAATATGTATCATCATATGTGACCTCCATGCAATGTACTTGGAATTCCCTAATGTGAACCTCATGGTTTTTGATCCCATGATATTTTCAAGTTTAGGGATTTAAAATACCTTTGGGAATTGTACCATTGTTAGACTCCTGTCGAAGGGATAGGGGAACAAATTTCTTGGTGTCTTTATTGATTTCCCTGATTGAAGATTGAGCACTTGCTATGAGAGAAATTTTATTTGTGTTGTCATGCCATCTTGAAGATCAGGGGGTAGAGTGAATGTTTTCTAAAGTGGTTGAGGCATTTGAGTGATGGATGGAGTGTTGGGTATGTTGGTGGGAGTTTGTTGCAAGATTGTTTGTGTGATTAAGGCTTGCTGATATGCTTGCATTTGTTGTTGATCTTGTTGCTGCTATGCCAAAAAAGCTTGTTGTTGTGCCAGAAAAGCTTTTTGTTGGGCTAATAATTGGACTACTTCCTATTATGCTTAATACTATTATAGGGCTTGTTGGTATGCTTTTTTTTGAGTTCCTTGCAATTGCACTTGGTATTGAGCTTGATATTGGGCTCAAGCATGGGCATGTGCTTGTTGGGCTGCATGTGTAGCTTGGGCAACCTATGTGGCTTGTGCGTCATGAGCTTATTGCACTGCTTGGGTGGCTTGTTGTTGTAGTAAAGCTTGAGCTTGGGCAACCTATTGTGTCGCTACTTTTGCTTATGCTTGTTGGGTAGCTATCTATGCAATTTGTTGATTTCAAATTTGCTAAAGTTCCCTTAGATAGGTGGCTTGTTGAGCCACTTGCAACGTGACACTAAATTTTTTTTTCATGTTGGGTTTCGCTGGTGGTGGTGAATTAGGAACAATGTTTTCTATTGTGATGAGTGGTATCATTGTATTGATGATTGGGGTTTGTATGGTGGATGGTGTGATCGATATGCTTGGTCCTTGGGAGACCATATTTTGAGATACCTGGGGGATGGTAGATGATGTGTTGATTTCTAGGGTTGCCTGAGTGGTTTCCACCTATTGTTGTGATATCGGTGGCAAGATGGGAGGGTTGCTTAGATTTTGTTGATTGATGGTTGGTAATGGTGGAAGGCCCAACCCAAGGGGTGGTGCATATGTTAATGGAAATGGTGGAAATGGTGATGTAATCCCTTGTAAAAGTGATGAGGAGGAGGGATCGAAGATTCCCCTTGTTCCAAATAATCCACCTTCTCCCTATGAGATCATGGGGAGAGAGGATTGCAGGTTGAGAGGATATATCATTGTTGCATGAAAAGAGTATCAATTGGGGTGATCATGAAATGTGAGTGAAACACATTGGTTCAATAGATTTGCTGGGATGGATTGACCCAATATGGTATTCGCATCCAAATCTTGGTTGTTTACAAGGAGATATGCTTGGATTGCATGAAGCAACAAGCTTTTTTTGTTAATACTCGGTTGAGTTGTAGCAATGGATGATATGATTTGTGGGATGCTTCGAATAGAAATTTTAAATGGAGGTGTGGATGAGATTAGGGGCATGATCCCAAGAGGCTTCTCCACAATAGTAATTAAATCAAAATCAAAAGGGAGTTTAGCCCCTTCTTTTTCCAATTCAAGGATGTACTAGGAGGGATTGAGCCTCATCATGGTATTGACATTTCTATGAGTCTCAGGATTTTGAATAATTTCAAGGATTTCATCTTGTGTCATCCTTGAGACATTGTTAGTGATGTCCTCCACTTGACCCTCCTCTTGAGGGTTTTGTGATGGTGGAGGAAGATTTGTTAGGGGATTGGATATGTGCAGGATCATGATGGGCTAAAAAGTGGGGATATCTAAATGATATGATGGCCATTGTGGCTGACAACTTTTTTTTACCCAAAATTGATGAAACAAAAAGGGTTTTTAAAGGATATTTTGAGCTTTCCACCAATATAAATTATGCTTTACTTTGAATTTAATAAATAATTATTGTTCATTTTTTATTTGAATTACGACTAAAGTTATGATTGATAGGCTGATTGAAAAACATCTATAGCTTTCAAACTGTATCACATTTTTCGAATCTGAAACATGCATCACATTCTATGCTTCGTATACTATAGTATTGAAAGAAAAAATGAATTTCATGAAGTGTTGACCAAGTTAAGGTGGTTAGACATACGAGTTTTAATATTTTATAAATTTTGTAATAGAAAATTCATAATTAATTATTTACTTGGAAAAAAATTACAAAAAAATATGCATCACATCGGGACATGAGTTCCCTACTTATATCTAAAATCTTATAAAAAAATATTATCATTTTATTGTGGTTAGGGTGGTTAGATAGACATGTACTTCCTATTTTTTCCCTGAAATTTAAGTACTACTACATTGAAATTTTAAATTTTCACCAAATAGATTTTAAAAATAAATAAAAAATCTAGTTGTTTAGAAACTACAGTCAATTTGCTACAGATTCTATTTTCACATATTTTTGAAATAATATAGATAACTTATTCAAATTTTTACGTCAAGTTGCCTAACTCTGATTTTCTAAATTTTATTGCCACTTAAGGACCTGTTTTTTCATGATGATCTTGCACATACCCGATTGCTTAATCCAAAAAGATTTATTTCAGGAGCGGTTTGGCTTAGGTCACTTGAATTTGATGTTTCTTTGTTCATTTCCATATTTTTCTTGTGTTGTGATCTAGTTTACACCATAAAATAGGGATAAATTTTCAAGAATATGTGAGATGAACCTCTAATTCTTTAGATTGATCTAACTTTAGGCACAAAAAATATAAAAACTAGGATGATTAAGGATCAAAGTGTGATGATGAGATAAATGGAATATGGGTGATGTGGATGATTGAACTCTTAAGAAATCTTGAAGGAAATGCTAGACTTTGGGACTTTGATTGGATTTCGATTTGGTTTTATTTGATCTTGACTTTGGCTTGATTGGATTTTGGTTTGGATAGTGAACTCATAAACACTAATAGGTTGGATGTTGTCCTACAGTAGACTTGTACACAGGATGATAATTTTACTAAGTGTGTAAAGAAGGATTCATCTATACACACCTAGCCAAACAAGATGATTTTGGTTCAAATGATTTACTTTTTTGATTTTCGATAATGAACTTATAAACCCTAAGATGTTGGATGTTATCAAAGCGTATAATTTTTGACAAGGATTGATAATTTGACTAAATATGTGGAGAAGGATTCATCTACACACATCTAATCAGACAAGATGATTTGGATTTGCCAAAAGCCTAACATGAATGATTTTTTCAAGATTTCCAAGATTTTTTGGTGAGATGTTTTTTAATTGATTTTGAGGGATGGATGAGAATGATGACTTTGATCCTAGATTAGACCTAGATATAACTCCCTTCTAGAAGACCTTAGTATTGGAGAACACACTTGGTATTTCGTATGTGAGAAAAGAAAACTTTTGAAAAAGACATGGATTTTGTTGGCAATAAAATTCATACAAATTAGGATTGTTCCTTGATGAACGTTTGTAAAAGTTGAAGGTCATTCTTTCTCTAAATTCGTAAAGCATAGAGAAATGTTTCTTGTGAGATTTTTTACCAACACCCTTGGATTTTGGTTTTTCGGATTTTGATCTTTCGATAAATCATTTGGAAGAGCACATGTGTGGGGTTAAATTGTTTCTTAGCTTTGCTTAATGACTTCCTTTTACCAAAAATAATTCTTGATTAGATTTTTCAAACTAGATGTCTAATTTCCTAATTTCTCATCTCACAAATTCCATTATGTGGAAATCAAGGAAATCAACGCAATAGTTTTTTAATGTTGACTTTAGTAAAAGAAAATTGTGATTAAATAAAAATACTTAGAAACCTCTAAGGATGAAATCCCTAGGGAAAGCATGAGAACTTGGGTTCATCAAAGATATTTGCTCCTCCTAAAGGTTTTGAAATATTGAGGATTTTATGAATGTTTGTTTTCAAATTTTTTGGATCCAAGTAAAGTGTTTTGGTTTCAAAGATATGCATAACCTTAGGATGAAAGATACAATATTTGTTGAGTTACCACTTTGATAGATCTAGCTACGATTACTCTTAGTGGATGATTAGATGCTTGACCACATAGGCTCCCCCTTATAGTGCACTCGCTTCTTGGGTCAACCAAGCATCACTACCCATGAAACTCCCATGGCATACTTCTCATCTCTATTAAGAGCCGTAAAAAATGTGTTAGAAAATATGACTCAATTTATTAGCTTGGACCTCTGTTAAAGGTTTCATGAGTTTATGTCTCTATCACTTTATTGCGGAGTTCTCTTTTGGCCGTTTTGATCATTGGTCGTGAAGACTCTTTCTGATCGATGAAAATCAGAGCGTTGTCACAACAATGGGCCGATGAGCGTGGGGTTGGCAGAATGTGGGTTTGCATTGTCTTCATCAGTGGAGAAGTCATTTATCGATGGGAGGATATGCTAAGTCTCGCCAATGTGCCGATCTCTTGCATCAACGACTGTGCTTGGCTGCTTTCCATAGCATTCGAAGGAAAGTACCATTGTTACCTTTTCCCCAAGAAGAATTACCTATGCGCATGATGTGTGGTGGCTTGTCAAAGTGGTGAGCGCAGCGAAGAGATGGTGGGCCCCGAGTTTCTTTATGCAAAGGGTCGCTCGACCATTGTCTACACCTTGGGAGTTACCTTGGGAATCTAGCGGATGCCGCTAGAGATTTCTCGAAGGAGCTCCAGTGGCTTCCACATAAACCAAGTGGAGGGTGCGAGCGGTGGACACGTGGCCACTTCAGAAGCTCGTTCTGGGCGGGCTCATGCAAATCTTGGAGATTCCCTCCTGGATGCCTCGAAACCTCTTGAGCGGCGGACACGTGGCTTGTGGGACCCGATAGAGCTTGTGGTTGGTGTTTTTGTGATAGAGGATTATTTTCGGCCCAAAATGCGATGAAATGGTTAGTGATGGTGAAAGGATTTCGGAGCTTGATGACAGTTGATCAATCACTGGTCGATGAAGCGGCATAACTAATAGCAGTGCGACACATGGTGGTTTTTCATTGGTTGTTTTTGCACCATTGTTGCAAAACAACTTTTATTTCTGGAAGCTGGATTGGTGAAAAGCGATATTTATGCAATCATATGAGAGTGGATTTTGGTGGTTGGCAGAGCCAGAATTTACTAATTTCTCTGCAACAAATTTATTGCTGGGGTGGTTTGATGCAAGATTGCATGTGGATCTGATTCGAGATTGATTTGGCATGTCGATGAAGAACTGAATTTAATAAACCCTAATTGGTGGTTAATGTAAGACTAGTAATAGTCGGTCTAGACTAGAAGTCAAACAATCAGAAAAGCAGAATATGGAGAAAGGGTTGATGAGTTTGTATTGATTGTATTCCAAAAGAGCATTATAAGAGTGAGTGCATAAAAAACTCAAGTGTTGTTGTAGCTAACTATCAGAGAGTAGAATATTCGCTTACAGTAATACAAATTGTCTTTCTCTTGGTGTGGTGAGATTTTTCCTGAAAGTGTTTTCCCACATAAATTTGGTGTTATCTTTGTAATCATTTTATTTCTATTACTCTTGTCACCCTGTATGTGTTCATATTAAGTGTTTTAATGTTTTAAAATTGGTCGTTGCACGTCTCCCCTGTGGTTTTAGCGTTAGGAAAGTGTTTCCACACTATTACTTTTCCTTTCAAGTGGTATCAAAACGTGTCCAGTTATGTTATCCTTGTTAATAGGGTTGGTTTTTTGTGCTAATATTTTTCTAGTGGGAGTCTTGCAAAGTTAGGACCAAGTTTTATCTAAGATGTCAAGTACATTAGGAAGAGTTGTTCGAAGTAGATTGAAGGAGAAAGGAAAGAAGAAGGACAAGAAGTCCAAATCTAGATCTACAGGGAGATCAAAGTCTCCTAGTAAAAATTCCAAGGTGAAATGCTGGAATTATGGGAAACCTAGTCATATCCGAAAGGATTGTAAGGAGAAGAAGAAGAAGAAGAGTAACTCTTCAGACAATGACTCTTCTCAGAGTGATGCAGATGTTTGTATTGCAGCCTTGGAAATTTAGGCATCAGATGATGTCTGGTTGGTGGACTCAAGTGCATCCTTTCACATGACGTATCATAGAGAATGGTTCACTAAGTATGAGGCGTATGATGGTGGAAAAGAGTACCTGGTGAGTGATTCAACATTGGAGATTTTTGGTCATTGAAGAGTCAAAATACAATTCCTTGATGGTAGAACCAAAGGGATTGGTGGCGTACTTCACATACCAGGTTTGGCTCATAACTTACTCTATGTCGGTAAGCTTAATGATACTGGTGTGGAAGTTTCTTTCTTGAGTAAAGGATTTTATATGGCTAGAGGTGCAATGGTGGTGGCTAAGGTTGTAAGTATTGGCACTTTGTACAAGCTCGATGCACGTCCTATTCAATATAACAATGCCTCTATAAAGTCAACCAAAGTTGTTCCTGTAGAGGAAGATGAAGATGCTTCTCTAGCTACAAATGTGACGGAGGTGAAACTCCCAATAGAGAAGACAATGTTGTGACATCATAGACTCAGTCACATTGGTGAGAAAGGTTTAAAAACATTGAAAAATAAAAATCTTGTTGAAGGGCTTGTAGTTTGTAATCTTGAGTTTGATTTATGCGAACACTACATTTATGGAAAGCAACAATGTGTTTCTTTTTCCTTGAGTTATCATAAATATTTTGGTGTACTGGACTATGTTCATTCTGATTTTTTTGGTCTAGTTAATGTTCCCTCGTTATCGAATTCTAGATATTATGTTTCTTTTATTGATGACTAATCGAGAAGGGCATTTATATACTTTCTTATAAGTAAATCAGAAGTGCAGTCATTTTGAAGATTTTAAAAACTTGGTAGAGAATCAGACTGGAAGGAAAATCAAATGTTTGAGGACGGATAATGGTGGTGAGTTTTATTCTACATATTTTGATAGATACTGTAAAAACCATGGGATTAAAAGGCATAAAACTACACCTTATACTCCACAACAAAATGGAGTTGCTGAAAGCTTGAATAGGACACTGATGGAAAAGGCAAGGAGTATGTTGAGCAGTGTTTTTCTAGAGCAGAAGTTCTAGATTGAGGCCATGGCTACAACATTTTACTTGTTAAATTTATCTCCTTGCTCTGCTCTAGTTGATAAGACACCTTTGGAAGTGTGGTCTGGTAAGAAGCCCTCTCTGAGACATGTTCGTGTCTTTGGCTGTGAGGCATATGCATATGTGCCAAATGAGAAAATATCTAAGCTAGAGAACAAGACTATTAAATGTATCTTCATCAGCTATGGCATTGGTGTGAAGGGATACAAGCTTTGGAACCTCATTACTGAGAAGGTTTTGTACAACAAAAGTGTAATATTTCATGAGCTGAAACCTTCAGCAGCTGATCCATAACTAGAGACAGATCAAAGAGAAAAGAAGAATGATGAAGTTGAGATTCCCCAAACTCCACAAAAGGGAGAACTGCATGGTGTACCTAAAACTGAGGAGAGTTCTAGCAGCTCCGAGAGTTTCGAAGATGAAAAAACCACAACCTCAGCCATTGAGAAGGTCTACACGTCAAAAACAACAACCTGATAGGTATGGTTTCTCCATTTTGGATTCAAACTTTTCCTATGCTTTAATTACTAGCAATGAGGAGCCTAGGACTGCTAAAGAGACAATTAATATACCCGATGTGAATTCCTAGTTGGAAGCCATGAATGAAGAAATAGAATCATTGGAAAAGAATTAAACCTAGGATTTGGTACCTTTGCCTAAAGGAAGAAATTATGTTGGTTGTAAATGAGTATTTAAGAAGAAGACTCATCTTGAAGGCAGTGCTGAGAAGTATAAAGAAAAGATGGTTGCAAAGGGGTATTCCATGGTAGAGGGAATTGATTATGGAGAAAAAATTTCCCAGTAGCTAAGCTGGCATCTATCAGATTTTTGTTGTCACTTGCAGCTGCATATGACTTAGGGATCGAGCAGATGGATGTGAATACAGTGTTTCTCCATGTAGAGATGGAAGAAGAAATTTACATGTCCCAACCTGAGAACTTCGTTGAAAAAGGTAAAGAAAGCCTGGTCTATAAGTTAAAGAAATCTTTGTATGGTTTGAAGTAGTCGCCTAGAATGTGGCACCAGAAGTTTGACACTTTTGTGTTGTCTATGGGATTTGTGAGATCAAAATATGATCATTGTGTATTATAAATCTGAAAATTATCTTATGGTTATTATTACCCTATACGTGGATGATATGTTGTTCATAGGAAATAGTAGGTCTATGATTTATGATCTTATATATCAGTTGTCTAGAAAGTATGAAATGAAAGATTTGGGAGAAGAAAGGTATATTCTAGGGATGGAGATAACCAGGGAAAAAAAGGGAAGAAATCTTTGGGTTAGCTAGAGTAAGTACATCAACACTATTCTTGAGAGATTTGATATGAGTGATTGCAATCAGCTAGTTGTTCCAGTTATGTAGGGAACAAAGCTATCTGTTGAAGACTGTCAAAAATTTTATATTGAGATGGAGGACATGACCAGGGTGCCTTATGCAAGTGTTTTCGATAGTTTAATGTATGTGATGGTCTGTACAAGGCCATACATTGCCCAAGCAGTGGGAGTACTTAGCCAATTTATGGAAAACCCAGGAAGGATGCTTTGGGATGTTGTAAAGAGAGTGTTTAGATATCCGAGAGGTACCTCAAAATGTTCTTTCTGTTACCATGGAAATTTGGTTGGATCATAGAGAACTCTCAACATTTGTGGATATGTGGACTCTGATTGGGCAAGGGACATTGGTAGCAGAAGACCCATCAGTGGACATACTTTCATGTTAAATGGTGGTGCAATTAGTTGGATGAGCAAGCGACAGGCTATAGTCACTCTATCCACTATGGAGGTGGAATACATGGAAACAACTCACGCCTACAAAGAATTTGTTTGGCTCAACCATTTTTTTTTTAATATTAGCTTTCATGCAGGGCAGATTACTATTTTCTGTGATAGTCATAGTGCCATTTGTTTGGAAAAAAGTCCAATTTTCCATGCCAGGATGAAACATATCGATGTGTGGTATCACTTTGTGAGAGATATGGTGGAGGATGGAAAGGTTTCTTTAGAGAAGGTGGATACTCTAAAGAATGTTGCTCATGCATTGACAAAGCTAGTGAACATAGACAATTTCAGATGGTGTGCAAGTTTGATGGGCCTTGGGGTCTATGATTGTCAATAAATTTGAAGTCTTGAGGGAGCCAGTAAGTCTTTGTCAAGTGGGACCTTGTTGGAAAATGTGCCTCAATTTATCGGCTTGGACCTCTCTTAAAGGTTTGATGAGTTTATGTCTCTATCGCTTTACCAAAAAGCTTTCTTTTGGTCCTTTTAATCATTGGTCATGAAGACTTTGTCTGATCAGAGAAACTCTGAGGGTTGTCACAGTGATGGGGCGATGAGCGTGGGGTTGGTGGAATGTTGGTTTGCATTGTCTTCATCAACAGAGAAACCGTTTATCGGCGGGAGGAAATTCTAAGTCTCATCGATGTTCTGATGTCTTGCATCAACAACTATGCTTGGCTTCATCCGACGGTGCTGGCTACTTTCTATGGCTTCTAAAGGCAAGTACCGCTGTTACCTTTTTGCCAAGCGAAATTTCTTGTGCGCATGATGTGTGGCATCTTGTCAAAGAGGTGAGTACAGCGAAGAGATGGTGGGCCCTGAGTTGCTTTATGCGAAGGGTCACTCAACCATGGACACTTGTTTGTGCCTTAGGAGTTCCCTCAAGAATCTAGTTGATGCCACTAGAGATTCCCTGAAGGAGCTCAAACGACTTCCATGTAAGCCAAGCGGAGGGCACGAGCGGTGGACACGTGGTCACTTTGGAAGCTCATTCTGGGTGGGCTCATGCAAATCTTGGAGATTCCCTCCTGGATGCCCCAAAACCTCTTGAGTGTTAGACACATGGCTTGTGGGACCCGATAGAGCTGGCGTTCGGTGTTCTAGTGATAGTGGATTATTTTTGGCCCAAAATGTGATGAAATGGTTAGCAATGGCAAAGAGATTTTGGAGCCCAATGATAATTGACCAATCACTACTCAGTCAAGTGGCATAAAGAATAGTAGTGTGACACATGGTAATTTTTTATTGGTTGTTTTTGCATCATTGTTGCAAAAAAACTTTTATTTCCAAAAGCAGGATTAATGAAAAGCAATATTTTATGCAATCATATAAGATCGGATTTTGGCGGTTGGCAGACCCTGAATTTAGTAATTTATCTGCAATGAATTTATTGTAGGGGTGGCTCGATGCAAGATTGTAGTTGGATCTGATCCGAGATCAATTTGGCATGTTGGTGAGGAATTGAAATTAATACACCCTAATTGGTGGTTGGTGTAAGACTAGTAATAGTCAGTCTAGACTAGAAGTCGAACAATTAGAAAAGCAGAATATGGAGAAAGGGTTTATGAGTTTGTATTCACTGTATGCCGAAATAGCATTGTAAGAGTGAGTGCATAAAAAACTCAAGCACTGCTGTGAGCTAATTATCAGAGAGTGAGGACTGTATCTTTTTATGTAACTTTCACTTACTATAATACAAAGTGTCTTTCTCTTGGTGTGGTGAGTTATTTCCCAAAAGGGTTTTCACACTTAAATCTGGTGTTATCTCTATAATAATTTTATTTTTGTTACTCTTGTTACCCTATATGTGTTCATATTAAGTGTTTTAATGTTTTAAAACTTGTCTTTGCACGTCTCCCCCGTGGTTTTAGCGTTACGAAAGAATTTTCGCACTGTTTCTTTTCCTTTCAAAATGTGGGATGGCTTTCGAATGACCATTCTTGCATCAACAAATAGATAAGGATTTTGGCCTTTCTAAACAAGGGTTTTTAATATAGGAATTTTGTTTGTGGGGGACAATGCATGCAACAAGAGACAATTGTTTCCCTTCTTGTTAGAATGATCCTCGTGATACTCAAAATTTCCTCGAGTACCCACATTTATATACCGGTTGGAAGTCGCTTGTCCTTAGCATGTTCTTGGTTGGGTTGTTCCCTGTGGTGATTACTTTTTCCCACCAGACTGGCCCTCTATGGATTAAAAAAAATGAGAAAGTACATATGTAGTTTGATCGATATTTTTTGGTAAACAAAGAGAGAACACTCGCGATGTACTCTACTCACACTAACAAGATTTTTTTCAATTCTTAAAAACCAAAATTGAAATGTGGAGGTAATCAGTTATACAACTTAATATCACAAAAAGGAATTTTGTTTCTCAAGATCGCTATAAAGTGCGAGAGAAGTGCATAGTCATTTTGATGATATTAACTTGTAAAATGGATTACAAAACAAAGAGTAAACATGTTCATTTTAAGCACAAAGCAATGATATAAATTATTTTTAAGTACAAATTTTGAAGTGTGAGAATTATTTGTTCATTTTTTAAGTCCCAAAAACAAAATCTAGTAGGTTTGCCTATGGTTCTTTTTAATCCATTTATTTTTTCTTTTTAATCCCAAACTAAAATTATTGAGTCCTTAAAAGCATGAAGATGACAATATCCTTAAAATGGGATTATAATATCTCCCAAATATTTTAAAAACACTTGTTACAATCATGTGATAATGTGATAGAAAGTATTCTCTTTGTTTCCTCCTTCTTTCTCACCAAAAACCTGCAATCAATGCTCAAAATGTTAGATGAGATCAAGAAACAAGAAGATATTAGGGTTAGATAAATGATTAAGCATAGAAACCCTAAAACTTAGATCGAGTTTCATTGTCATATGAAATTAGGTGAAAATTTAAAATTTTTAACTCTATCAAAGTTTTAAAAATACCTACACCATTAGATAGCTTAGGAAATTCTACCCCATTTAAAAAAATAGGCTTCAAAAAAGACCTCTGTATGACAAACATATGGCAATTTCAAGATTGACTATAAAAAAAAGAAGTAGAGAGCCTATGCACTAAAATACTTACCAGATGCACTAAAATAGTTGCTAGATGCACTAAAACAGTTGCCAAATATGCTAAAATAGTTTCCAGATGCACTAAAATAGTTGGTAGATGCGCTAAAATAGTTGCCAAATGTATTAAAACAGTTGCTAGATGTGTTAAAAAAGTTACCAGATGTGCTAAAATAAGGGTCAAATGTGTCAAAACAGAGGTCAAATGCATCAAAATGGGGGTCAAATGCACTGAAACAGATAGTGGATGCACTTTATCAGACTTCACAGACGGACTTATTGACAAGACCTGCAAAAAATTTTTAAAATGGGGCTCAACCCTCCTTCTAGTGCCAAAATGTGAATGGTGAATCTATACGTGCACAAACACAAAAGAATAAACATATAATTCGCTTATTATCCAAGTTAGATCAACATTCCCCACTAAATTAGTTTGAAACATGAAAATAGGAAATGAAATGAAGAACACAATAATAAAAGCTATCAAATACTATTCTAATGAGCAAACTCTCAATGCCATGGGGGAATTGGTGCCATTTTGATGTTGAAAATGGCCCTTTCCCAATTGCTTGATGCAATTGTGATGATATTTGATGATGAATGTTCTTTCTTGAAGAAATTTGCCAATAAACTAGATAAATTGATCGTAAAATGTGAAAGATGCTATGAACTCAAATGCTAAATGCCTATAGGGATTGTTCTATTTTTTGATGGATCCAAAGTCAATACAAAATCCCTCTATTTATAGATTTGAGTAATGGAAGACTAAATAAATGGGATGAATGTGGGACAAAAAACCAACCAATGAGAGAAGGCCACTTGTCCACATATGATTGGAGGAATGAGCACATTTTGATGAATGTGCAAATAAATGTCATTAGGTGGATTTGAAATTTGAAAGATGGCTTTAAATGCATATGGTTGAAACATTTTGGGGGGAAATTTGTTAGGGCAAGAAAGTCAAACAAAGGAATCCAACACATGCATGAATTATAGAGTTTTCCTTCTGCTCACTACATCTAGAAAATTAGCGTTAAGCTTCACATTGATCTGCCACACTCTCAACACACAAACACACTTACTAAATAGAATCACATAAAAAATGCACTTTCACTTTTCTCTTATTTCTCTACTTCTTTTCTCTTGCATTACATCTTCACCATTAACTCATCTTGTATTTATACCATCTTCAACTTTGAAACATATCCAAAGTCAGCCATCCAATTTAAAATTCAAATTAGGTCAGTGACAAAACATCCCAAGGTGGAATTAGAATGAGGGCGACTTAAAAAAACACTTAAAGGGACCCAAAAATATCCAACATGCTTCATTATCCTCAAAAGTAGTATTTCACACAAAGTCAGCAAAACCAGTGTAAAACACATTGAACCATTAAGCACACATAGTTCACAACTGGTGAACACAACTTGCATTGTACAATGAATCAACAACCAAAAATTTGGATATAACTTCTACTAACAACCATGAACATCATATATGAACCGAACAACCACATGAGCGAATCCAGAAATTTTTTTGGAGAAACCACTAAACACATGTAACATATCTTTATTACGATTTTATCAATATCCTCGACATATACAACCAAGAAAAACTAGTAGATAACCAATTGATTGGCTGACATCAATGCCAACACTTGCTAACTTTCCTCAACACCTTCAGTCTTTTCATCTTTGCAACAATATGCCCCTTTTTCATTGATGGCAACACATCATGTGAAAAAATATCAAAGACAACATACTGTCTCTAAATATATATTTTTGTTTTCCCCCCCTTAGAAGATAATCTCAAATATGCTTCTTATCATTCTCTTTTCGTGTGCTTCTTCTCTCTCCCTTTGACATCAATGGAAAAGGAAAATAATATTTTTCATTGATCTCTCCTTTGACATTATAATAGAATACACATAATGAAAACACCTAATACTACACACTCTCCCTGAGAGGTAGCCACAAAAACATCAGTCTGAAAGAAATATAGATGGACATAGATCCACCAAACTGATGCATATCCATATGCATCTAGCTGAAGAAAGGAGGGGCAATAACTGCTAACTTCTCATGGAGATATTCAAAAGTATCTTTAGGAAGAGTCTTCATGAAAATATCAACAATCTGATCCTTCATCAAAACATACTCAAGCTTTACTTCAGTCTCTATGACCCTTGTTCTCAAGAAATGATATCTAATAGATATATGCTTCCTCACCGAGTGCATCATAGGATTCTTAGAAATGTTAAATGCAACAGAATTATAATAGAAAATAGAAATGGGATCATCATATAGCACTGTGATATCTTTCAATTTTTGTTTTATCCATAGAAATTATGTACAATAAGATGCAACAACAATATACTTAGCTTCGACAATAGACAAGGAGATCAAATCTTTATTTTTACTCAACGAAGCCACCAATTTGTATGCAAGAAATAATGCACCACCACTTGTACCCTTTATGTTATCTACACATCCAACCCAATCTCCATCTATATAGGCATTGAGTGTAAAGTTAGTATCTTTAGGATACTACAATCCATAATCTAGAGTGTCATTCAAATATCTAAATATTCTTTTAACTTCATCAACATGTTTTTCCTTCAGATCTTCTTGAAATATAGCCACAAGACATACTACATGCATGATATCTAGTCTAGTAGTAGTCAAAATATAATAGTCGACCAATCATATATCTGTGTGTGGAAAACATGTGTAAGTGAAGTAAATAACAACACACATTAATGAAACACTAATAGATAATTCAAACAATAGATTTAATCTTTTTGAAGCATAGTAAAATCTCTAAAATTATTCCATTGCACTCTAACTCCGAGGATTTATTAAATCAAAGTGGGTCTTAGATTTTGTATACTGATTGTTAAAATGACAACCTAGATAATAAAAATGATGATCTAAATGATATGTTGTGATAGAATGATTGATAATGGAAGCTATGATGTTGTGATACTAATATGAAATGATATGATAAACTATTGTAAACTAGAATGCAATTGATATGATATGTTGTGACATGATTGTAATCTGATATGGTTGCTAATATGATTCTATTTGATAATTGCTAATTGTTGTATGCAAAAATTCTCTCATATGATTCCTACAAGTAAAGTTGCATGCAAGTGGGGATCCATTTCCTGTAGCAAGAGGTTGCATTTATATATTTTCAAAGACAATTCATGATGTGGCAACAAGCAATGGTTCAGATTTGATCTGGATAAATCAATGGTAGAAGATGAAGAATTTTGTGAGGAAGAAGGGGAAATTCTTTATCTGAGCAAAACATTGTGGCAAATGATCAGGAAGAAAATGAGGATCCATGAAGCCAACTATTTCCAACTGTTAAAGTTTGATTCAAAATTGGCCGAAAAGATAAAGTAAAATTGAATGCACTTGAAGCTTTCAACTTTAATGAGTGAAAAGTTGTAGACATGTGCTTAATTAGAAATTTGAGTTATTGAATTCTGGAGGGAATAAATATTATTAAATTAAACAATTGAAATTTATTTATTTAATAAAAGGGGATGATAATTAAAAAAACTATGTGATTTATTTATTTAATTAAGTTGGAAGAATTGGATAATTTAATTAAAACAAACTATTGAATTTGTTTATTTAATTAAGATGGAAGAATTAGATAATCAAATTAAACAAACTATTCAATTTTTTTATTTAATAGAAGAAGATAGAAAGTGAAACATATAAATAAATATTTCTATTTATTTATAGATAGACGAATTAAAGGTTACTTAATCAAATAATTATATTTAGTTAATCAAATTTATCCAGACTAGTTTTAGGTGTATACATTTTGCCTCTCTTTGAAGTGATGTGTTTACACATGACATCAAAGAATCGATTTTGCTGCTAGTGTTGAGAAAAAAAATATGACATGCCCAAGATGCTGATTTTTGAGTGATAATGGATATATTCCCCCTCGGGAGATAAATCGATGAATTTTGGATATTTTAGAATTTTTTTGAAATTTTTGAATTTTTTATGATTTTACGATGAGTTGATGACAAATTTGATATTGAAGCGATTTATCTCCTGAGAAATGATTTTGAAACTACCCCTATGATTAATGAATGGACAAATCCCTCTTTGGTAAATAAAATAAATCAATGCCACAAAAAAAAAATCCCACTTAATTAGCCCTGAAAAGGGTAAAAGGGTTAATTTGAAATTCATTTGTGCATTGTGATTTTGAAAATTGATAGTGATTGAGAAAATCGTGCAATTGGACCATGTTGGTGATTCCTTACCACACACAATGACTTGAGCGTGTGCGACGTCACAACTGCCTGACAACGTATGGACCTCCGGTATGTGCCCCCATAGCTTCCTCGTAATTCATGCAATTTTGATTTTCTCGCACTTTTTTTCCATTTGAACTCGGCTTTTTAGTTTTAGTGCTTTTAGAGTCTGATGTAGTGCATACAATTACTATTTTAGCGCTTCCCTTTTTTTAACGCATAGATTGAGACTTTTAGTGCATACCCTATTTTTGGGCATACAACTAGATCTTTAACACATTGATAAATGAGTGTGGTGCATTGATCGAAATAGCGCTTTGATAGGTTAAATTAGCGCATAGATAGGCTCAAATAGCGAATTGACTATGCAACACATTGAATACCTATTTTAGCACAATGATGGATTGATATGGTGCACATACATATTTCATTCATTGATTATCTATTTTGGCACATTGAATAGGGTTTGATCAAACCACCTTAGATCAAACCTCCTTGGATAGAACCCCACTAGTTTTAAACCATACCTAAAATGTAGTCTCCTTTACATGTATCAAAATGTTGATAAAAAATCACATTAGATTTACCTTTTTGGGGATCAAATAAACTCATTTAAAATTTATTTGAAATTATCATGGTAGTCCTTAGAATGAGTTGTCCAATGAATATAATTTTAATATGTTTTTTGTTTATTATGTATTTGTTTTTTTAGTTTTATTAAACATAGGTTTTTCCCCGAAAATCAAGCTTTGTGTTGTGCACATGTGGAAAAGCAGCAGATTATCACAAAAATATATATATATATATTTAGGATAGGTATTCATGTCCTTGATCCATTAAAAAAATAAATAATTAAATTTTGATACATAAAAAAAAAAGTTATGTTGTATACAATCTGCCTATGTTTGAACTGTAATTGGTTTGACTTCGAAACTTTATTAAGCAAAAAATATTTAATAAAAATTAATGAAACCAAATGAAAGTGCTAGATATCATAGTTACAAATCTAAATTCGAAAAAAATAGAATTTAATCCTTCATACAAAAAAAATTATGTTGTATACAGTGAGCATCACTTTTGAAAATTGCTGTTTTTTTTTTCAAAAGCTAGTTTTCAAAGGAGATGGAAAAAGAAGTGCAATCTGATTCCAAAAATATTGAAAAAAAAAATTAGAATCTATAGACAAAATGTCACAAATCACTAGTTTGCATCATCTTAAAATTCCTCATGGTTTAGCTACTATAGGAGATCGAAAGTGAAAATTTAGTTTTAAAAAATCAGTTTAGTGTCCAGTTTGCCCAAAAATTGTAAACTCATATTGTGGGATCACCCCCACTTATACCATGATTTACAACAGGTCATTTACCTCAAAGGATGTATTTTGTAGGTTGGTGTCACTTTATTACAGATATGGGCATTAGAGCATACTACCATCATAAGGGTATGTGCATGATCATCATGGAAAAAATAGGCACTTAAGTGGTGAAAAAATTCAGAAAAATCAGAGTTAGGCAACTTGACATAAAAATTTGAATACGTGTTATCTATATTATTTCAAAAATATGTAAGAATAGAATTTATAGCGAATGGAATGTAGTTTTTAAACTACTAGGTTTATTTAAAAATAAATAAAAATCTATTTGGTGAAAATTTGAAATTTCAATGCAGTAGTACTTAAATTTCAGGGAAAAAATAAGAAGTAGGTGTCTGTCTGACCACCCTAACCACAATAAAATGATAATATTTTTATAATATTTTAAATATAAGTAGAGGACTCATGTCTCTATGTGATTCATATTTATTAGTAATTTTTTTCCAAGTAAATAATTAATTATGATTTTTTTATTACAACTTTTAAAAATATAAAAACTCGTATGTCTAACAACCTTAACTTGGTCAAAAATTCATGAAATTCATATATATTTTTTTTAAACCTATTGTATTCCAAGGATAGAATGTGACGCATGTTTCAGATTCAAAAAATGTGATACCATTTGAAGGATATAGATATTTTTCAATGAGCCTATCAATCAGGACTTTAGTCGTAATCAAATAGAAAATGAATAATAATTATTTATTAAATTCAAAGTAAAGCATAATTTATATTGGTGGAAAGCTGAGAATCTCATTTAAAAACCCTTTTCGTTTCATCAATTTTTGGTAAGAAAAAGGTCGTCAGCCACATGGGCCATCATATCACTTACATATCACCACTTTTTAGCCCATCATGCATCCCATTGTAGATAGACATTGGCCAGTCGAGAGACCTTATGTTCATGGTTATGCATGTCCAATTGTCTAGCATAGGCTGGGAAAATTGGAGTATTGGAGGCGAATGTGGGATGATCTCAAGTTAGTTGTATGGGGGCCTTACATTGGTTGTGAGGCATGGGTAGAGG
>CM021109.1:88048729-88123615 GCA_007115665.2 Sequoiadendron giganteum
GGTACATTTATTGGACGAGGAGGAGAGGGTAGTTGTGCATAGACATAGATGGAGGAGGGGTGGAGGGGATGGTAGAGGAGGGGATGGAGGTGCTGAGAGTAGTGATGATAGTGATGATGATGACAAAGATAATGGGGATGGGGATTGCGGTGGTAGAGGTGTAGCCTTTGATGTCAAAGACTTATTTGTAGCTTGACAAAGGAGATCCTTGGTGTCTGCAACTCAATAGTGTTTATAGATAGGTCTACTCTTGTAGTACTAGCAGACATAGATAGATACATTATAGGTGCAGGTTCATCCTTTGTACGGATAGTTAGCACAGGTGCAAGCATTGTTCACTTAGGCATAGGAATAGGTTACCACTTTGACTGTGGAGAGAGATGTTGCTAGAAAGAATGGTGATTAGGAAGTGGCCCTTAGCGACAAACTACAAAGAGTGGCAGAGGGGACCATTGTGGGTGTGATGATGGAAGAGGTTACCAAATTTACTCAAGAGGCTCAGTATTATTATGGCCGATACCATGAGGTTTTTCTGGTAGAGCAGAGAGTTAGGTATGCAACATCTAGATCACGTTGCAACCACTCTCGTACCACTAGCATGGGCATGACATAGCTAACATACCGAGATCCCGGTGCTGACCCAGGTATAGGTGCAGCAGGGGCAAGTACTTCAGCTGTAGGAGGTTTTGCAAAACCAGCGAGTCCTAAGGGGAGCACCTCATAGTTCCATGATCCTACTTGATGTATTTTGAGACTATTGATGATGTACACTCAAATTACAACTATTCAGACATCATTGTATAATTGACATTATGATTTTTGAGATTCATATGATATGCAGAAGATTCATGATCTATATGTGTTTCATCTGATTTTATGATAGTTGTTTATGATATATGTATTTACTTTCTCTATGCTATGTGATGCTTATATGATGATGATGTTTTGACTATGCACTGATAGATTTATTATGTATGGATGCATTATTAAAATGATGTTAATTTTAAATTCCATGAGATGAATGTGATAATGAGAATGACATGTGATGCAACTTGTTTTTGATATTTTTTGATGCAAATATATGATGTGATGTATGGATTAACTTATGATCTAAGAATGCAAATAAATTATCAAATGTTTCAATAAATGTATGATAATGGCACTATATGCATGATTTGATTTTGATATTTTTCTAATGAAAATATATGTTGTGATTTATAAATGAATGAATGATGTGATAATGGAAATTGATGTGTTATGCAAATTCTAATGCAACTATGTGAGAATGATAGTGTTTTTTTTTTTTCAAGTATACTCAATCCGTTAAATGATAGAGATAACATTGTTTTCAAATCTTTTCCAACCTCTATACAATCTATTCCATAGATGCAAAGCTACTATGAGTGCAATCTAATTTAAGAATGAAAATCTACATATGCAAAATTTGTCATCTTAACAATCCACTGATTGTGCTTTTTATCATCATTGAGCCTTTGAAATGTTGAAAGTGAGTACAAGCATCAATGTTATTAGTTAGAACATGATGACCTGAGTACTTCTTTCATGATTTTTGATATTGCAAGTTAACACAATCATCTAGGTATAATTAAATGAAGATGACCTAAGCATTTCTTGTGTAAAAGAAACAAGAATCTATCATTTTCCTATGAAATTTTTGAAATGTCATTAGTAGCAATACAATCACATTCATCATTTATTTGAGGGTTATTTTTTTGATCTTCAACTACCTCGATATGGTGAATAGTGGAATCATAAATGTAGTTTACATTTTTGCCTTTACCATTTGAAGATGATGATTCACCTTTGTCATAATTAGGTAGAGGATTCTAGAAAGGACCATGATCATTATTTGTTTGTGGTCCTTCAAAAAATATTTGGTTTTTTAAAATCAGATCTTGGATCAAATGTTTCAATTGCCAACAATCATTCATTTTATGACCTTTATTTTTATGATAGTCAAAATAATGTGCGTCATTCCACAAAAATTGTTGGACTTGTGGATACCAATTTTTCTACTCTTGTGATATTAAAATTTTACCTTCAATAAGCTCCTTAAAGTTTGATTCCAATGATTGTCCTAAAGGCGTGAACTTTCTTCGATTTGATGAATTTTGGAATGGTGATGACTTAAATCTAGCAAATTGTTTAAATTTTTTTTTTAATTTTCATTTAGATTGTAGCCTCGAGTGTTGTCTGGGGTTGTCTTAGCTATAACTTTTGTTAAATTGAATATTGGTTTTGTGTTTTACATTTCATTCATAGCATCATTGTTTTCAACATTTCTATACTTTTTCTAAAACTTAGGTTTATCGTTGTTGATGTTGTGATTAGAGGAATTGGAATTGTTTGATCCTTCATTGTATGTTCTTAGAACTCCTCTTTTGACCAAATATTTCTCTATCTTGGGACCATTTTCAATCATTTTCTCAAATTTAGGTGTAAATTTTAGTTCAAGTCTATAGATCATGTCATCATTTAAATTATCAATGAATAGCTTTATATTTTCCTTTTCATGTATGGAACATAGATATCTTGCAAACAACCTTCTCCATCTTTACAAAAATGAGAGAAATGTTCACCTTTATTTTGTTTAGCATTGGAAAGATCCTTCATTGTGATATCATGTTGTATATTGTAGGAGTATTGAGTTATAAATTTGTTGACTAGATCTTCAAAAGATATAATTACTGGAGTTAATTTAGAGGACCACTCCATACATTGTCCATCTAAGGTTCTTGGAAATAGACTCATCAAGTATGTATCTTCATGAGTAAACTCTAAACTCATAGCTTGAAACTCTCTTACATGGTCAAGAGGATCTATTTTTCCATTGTATTTATCGTACTTGGGAAAATCACAATGTTTTGGAAATGGGATGATGTTCACATTTTGAGCAAAAGGATATGGACAAATATCCTATAGCAAGTATCTCTTTGTTGCTCCTATTTGCATATCTTGGAATTGTTGTAAGGTTTTTAATTAATGTTTCGTTGCATCTACTTCATATGTATCTTATGATTCAATCTTAACTCTTTTAGATGTTCCTGTCAATTTATTGATATCAAAGTCCTTTGGAATTTTAAGACCTAGATCAACTAACATTAAAAGATACTTTCCCCCATATTTTTTCAGAATTTTCTCTATAAAATTATGGAACTTGGGGTCTTGTTGCACACTTTTTAGTTCTTCTTCAGATATTTCCCCATTTTTATTTTGGTTGGATCTGTTGAATAGATTATCCTCAATCTCAGACATTTTTGTTTCCTTTTCTTGAAGTTTTAGTCTTTGTGACCTTGTAAAAACTAGCATAAAAGTGTTATAATTGTCCACTAAACTTTGATCTTGGTTTGATATAGTTTCAAGAATGTTAACTTGAGTCAAATAGAATAATAGATTATATGGATTAGACTTACTTGACAAGTATGATTATATAGCTTCATTTCTTCAAGTAGGATGATAGATCCTGATAATGAAACTAGGATTTTAATCAAATTTGTTTGATTTAGAAACTTTTGGGTGGTAGATCTGAGTTTAATTTTGAAGAATTCCACTTGTAAGGTTCAACTTTTGTAAGTTTAAGACTTTGTTTAAATTTAAGAAAGGCTTTTGTTCTAGTAAAAATCCAAATTTTGGTGTAAAACGTTTGACAGATAGTGAAACCAACTCTTTCATTTCTAGCTTGGTGAATGCACTATAACATTCCTTTGATGAGCTAAAATAATTAGCAGATGCATGAAAAAACTAGGTGGATGCATTGTTAAACAAGTTGGATGCACTAGATTGTTCCTCCTATGTTCTAAAATTTTCTTTCTATGTAACAGAATATTAATGCTATGCTCTAGACTTTTCCTCGTATGCACTAAAATATGGGTAAATATGTTATTTAACAGATTGGATATCCTATATAATAGAGAGTGAATGTGCTATTCTGGAAGTTTTCAAGATTTTGGTTTAGTTTATTTTTGCTCTCGATTTTGACAGTGAATTTACTTGACTAAAGGGTATAAACTTCTGATTTGATGAACTTGTATCTAATTTTCTCGTTAAGGACTATGGAAAATGATTGCTTTGATTGGATGATTTCTTTAAAAAATGAACTTCACATACTGCAACAAGTTTGTAAGTAGTTGTTTCAATTCTACACATTAAACAAATAGTGTGTGTTCTAAAATTAGGTTTGATTCTTTCAATTTTCACTAGTATAACACAATAAAAATAGTTCAAGAACTTTTCTATCTCAAAAGGTCACTAAAAATACCACAACCCACATCTTGAAACTATGTCAGCTCACACAAGCGTTTCACCCCCTAGAGGGCACCCATGTTTTTTATTTTCCCGACTCTTAACCAAAGTCGAATCATCCACTTTTGGTCAGGGTCTCTGATAGTTATATGGTGAGTGTCTTGGGGGTAGATTCTTCCCACCCCTTGCACTGTGATATAGAAAGCATTTAGAAACTGACACAGTTGGATTCTAACTTAAATTTTGTAGATAGGGTTTTTGTTCAGAGTGGTAAATAGATAAACTCCATCAAGAGACCTCCCAAAATTTAGAACAAAGGATTTGGAGATGGTTATCTTGCACACTTCCATTGAATGTCGAACTTTCCCCGAATTCACTTTTGATTATAGTGGGTTGGAAAACCTAGCTTTGGTTGTTCCCACTTAGGTCATTCCAATATGGGGAGTACTTTTTCCCACTGTGGCAGGCCTTCTAAAGGTGTTAATAAAGCATGAAAAGTGATTCTAATATTTTGATCACCCAGTGGAAGGAAGAGCATAAGCCTATTACGTCAATCACAGTAAACAAGGGGCTCAATTTCTCTTTTACTTAAGCTAGATATCTAGATAAAGGAAAACTATAATAAATTTCAAAACCCTACAAACACCCTTAGTAATTTTATAGTATTTATCTTTGGCTAGCATAAATGTTTCAAACAAATATCTTTGACTAGGGTACCTTGTCCCTATAACACAAAAAATTGAGATTAATTTCCAAAATGATTCAATTTTCTGAAAAAACAGTCATATGCAGCTGCATTAAACCTTTAAGCATATGTGCTAAAACTTATATGCTCTAAAGTAATAAATGAAAGCACTGAAATAATTATCAAATGTGCTATAACAATCATTGAATGTGCTAGAATAGTATTTTTATGCAACGAAACAGTATTTAGATGCGCTGAAATATTAGTCGAATGCATTGTAAATACTCGTGATCGCGCTAAAATAGAATCACATGAAATCTAGAGTCACTTTCCAAAAAAAATGTTAATTATGGGAATTTTTCCCCATGGTGGGCACCAATTTATGTGTGTGGAAAATATGTGTAAGTGAAGTAAATAAAAACACACCTTAATGAAACACTATTAGACAATTCAAATAATAGATTTAACCTATTTGAAGCATAATAAAATCTCTAAAATCGTTCCATTGCTCTCTAACTCCAAGGATTTATTAAATCAAAGTGGCTCTCAGATTGTGTACACTGTGATTGTTAAAATGACAACCTATAGAATGAGAATGATGATGTAAATGATATGTTGTGATAGAATGATTGATAATGGAAGCTATGATGATGTGATACTGATATGAAATGATATGATAAACTATTGTAAACTAGAATGCAATTGATATTATATGTTGTGATATGGTTTTAATCTAATATGATTGCTAATATGATTCTATTTGATAATTGCTAAATGTTGTATCCTAAAATTCTCTACTATGATTCCTACAGAGTAAAATTGCATGCAAGTGGGGATCCATTTCATGTAGCAAGAGGTTACTTTTATAGATTTTCAAACACAATTCATGATGTGGTAGAAAGCAATGGATCAAATTTAATCTAGATAAATCAATGCTAGACGATGAAAATTTTGGTGAGGAAGAAGGGGAAATGCTCTATCTAAGAAAAACATTGTGGCAAATGATCAGGAAGAATATATGGATCCATGAAGCCAACTATTTCCAATTGTTAAAGTTTGTTTCAAAATTGGCTAGAAAGATAAAGTAAAATTGAATGCGCTTGAAGATTTCACCTTTATTGAGAGAAAATTTCTAGATATGTGCTTAATTAGAAATTTGAGTTATTGAATTATGGAGGGAAGAAATATTATTGAATAAAATAATTGAAATTTTGTTTATTTAATAAAAGGGGATGATAATTAAACAAACTATGTGATTTTTTTATTTAATATAAGAAAATAGAAAGTGGATCAGATAAATAAATAATTCTATTTATTTATAGATAGATTAATTAAAGGTTAATTAATAAAATAATTATATTTAATTAATCAGATTTATCCAGACCATTTTTAGGTGTATATAATATCTATACTTTCTCTGACCAGCCTTAGGTGAATTATCATCTTTACCCAATTTTAAACTAGTCACCATAGGAGTACTTACTGGTTTGTAAGCATCCATCCCAAACTTCTTCAAAATGTCTCTCAAATACTTAGACTATGAAATGAAATTTCCTTTCTCTGTCTGGTGAATTTGTAGCCCAAGGAAGAAATTCATCTCCCTAAACATACAAATGTCAAATTCTTTTTGCATCTCTTCCACAAACATCTTGGACATATTTTAATTTCCTCCAAAGATAATATCATCTACATATACAACTACAATCAAGATTTTGTCATTTTCAATCTTAAAGTAAAAATTACTAATTATCATACCTTTGTTGAATCCTTGTTGAATCAAGTACTTCTGCAACCTTACATACCAAGCTCTAGGAGCTTGCTTCAACCCATATAAATATTTCTTCAATCTGCACACCATATTCGGTTGATCTGTCAACTAAAATCCTTCTGGTTGTTCCATATAGACTTCTTCTTCTAGCTCACCATTCAAAAATGTTGACATCCATCTAATAGACCTTGAAATATTTGTAAGCAACAAGTTCCAATAACATTCTTATAGCTTTTATTCTAGCTATCGAGGCAAAATTTTCTTGAAAAAATCTATGCCTTCTACTTGTGAGTAACCTTTACACACAAGCATCACTATTTCTAACAACTTCTCTATTCTCATTCAACTTATTTCTGAATACCCACTTTCATCCAATGATTTTTTTATCTTCTGGTATTGGGACCAATTCCCAAGTCCGATTCTTCTCAATTTTCAAAATTTCTTCTTTCATCACTTCCTTCCAATGTTCATCTTTACGAGCTTCACTTGCTATCTTTGGTTCTATCTCAAAAAGTAAACACAAATTTACTTCACCAACAACTTTGCTTCTAGTCAACACACCTTTTGTCTTATCTCCAATAATATGACTTTTTGAATGATTCTTATATACATATCTAGGTGTCCTAGGGGACATCATTGGAGCATCTTCTTCTCTTTCATTTTGTTCATCCTACTTCTCTTGCTCATATTTTTCTTGTTCTTCTACAATTTCTTCTATTCTTGCACAATCATATTCATCAGATACATATCCATTAGTATCAATAGAATTAGAGTATGTAGTTTCTGGATTTGACTGTGTAATAGTTTTTGGATCGACATTTTGGATCACACTCAGTGATCCATCATCAGGATGCAAAAAGAGGTGAAGGAGTAGAAAATGCAGATCCAAGCCATTATAAAGGAGGAGGAAGGGGAAGTTTGCACAAGAATCAAGAAAGAGAGATCATATCCTTTTCTACACATCACTCTCATAACACAAGATCATATCCTTTTCTACACATCTTACCAATACTTAACATATTATTCCTTAAACCCTTCACATAGTAAACATCGTTAGTATGATAATTTCCATCAAAATTTACTAAACCTATCTAACAAATTTTAGGACCAGTATCATCTTCAAACATAACCAAGCCTCCATCATATTTCTCAAGCTTAAAAACCTTACTTTATCACCAGTCATTTAATGTGAAAAACCACTATCAACTACCCAATAATTTTTCTCTTTTTTAGCATGTAGGGTAGAGATAATTGTACCTTCTCTTTTCTCCTTCTTTGAAGGGCTTTCCTTTACTTTTTTTTTAGAAGTAATAGAAGTAGGTTCATCTTGAATCACCAAGAACAAGCATTCATTTTCATCTAGATCTTCATATTCTAAATCCTCATCAAATATACTAGCATTCTCATTCACATAGTAAGTTTCATTTATCTTCTTTCCTTTCTTTTCCTTCTGATATCTTACTTTATTCCTTTTAGCTCTCTCCAAAAGCTTTGCAACATAATGACATATTTCTCCAAAACTAAAGAATTTTAAGAGAAACTTACATACATACTTACTAGAGCCTTTACTCATTATTCTTACAAATTTAGCTTCTATTTCATCAAATTTCTCTTCATCTAGATCTTTATCTTTTGTAGCTTTAAAGGTGTAATACCCAAAATCTGAAAACTTAAACTATTATCACATATTAGCATGATGTAAGTTTGAAGCAAGAAAAAATCAATATTCTTATGAAATAATGCAACATGTTTCATATTCCAAACAAAATCAAAATATTAACTAATTGCGAGCATGAAAAACATGGTGCATACCTATTCCATATTGGATTGGCGCACCTTTGGTATTGAAGGAGCCCTTTCCCAATCCTAGACAAGTTCAAATGATGATAAAAATGCCTTAAGATGCAAATGAAAATGGAGTGAATAAAATTAGCTCTCAATGTGAAGAGAGTAACTTTGCTCAAATTGTGGATGCAAATGATGAAGGAAAGGCTTGGATTTTTAGGTGAGATTGAGGAGAGAAGAGGCAAAGTGGAGGAATGTGGGAATAATCCTCAACCAATAGGAAGGAGCCACTTTTCACCATGCGAATGGGCCAAGGTTGTGCAAGTTTTGGTGAATCTGCCAATAAATGACATTAGGTGGCCTTTTCAAATTTGAAATTTTACTTGTTGGAGGGAGAAGAAAGGGGTCTTAAATTCCAAGTGGGGGACATGTAAGACGGGAGTTAATTCTATGTTGGAAGGGATAAGTCATTTGAGAGGGAAATTCAAATTGGAGGAATATTCCCTATTATGCCATGTTGAGGGAAATTAGAAGATTTAATAAATCAATTTTAAATGATTTATTTGTTCAAGTGGGAAAAGCTAGAGGATGTGACTTACATTAAGATTAACATTAATCATGATTTAGTCAACTTAAGAGAGGATTAGGTGATTTGACCTATTTGATTTAGATTTATGAGTTAAAATAAATCAAAAGGAGATGGAAAATGATTTAGATTTAGTTAAATAAATATTTTGATTTATTCAGCTAAAGCGCATGTTGTTAGTGTTAATGGCGAATTTATTTAATTTTAATAGAGGACTTTAGAGATTAATTAAATAAAGTTGATTTATTTAATTAAGGAGAATATGATTAAATATCATGTTAATTTTGCATGTCTACATTTTTCCTGTCTTTGAAGAAATGTACTTGTTGCATTGGTTCAAATAATGATGCGGCTGACATTGAAATTTAAAAATTTATTCTTTATTTCGGATGCGCCAACAGAAATGAGTATGTTAGTACACTGCCCCCTTGAGAGATTAAGCAAAAATATTTGATTTGAGGGTCGATCTCCTGATAAAGAGGTTCAAAATAGATGTATGGATGGTTATGACTAACTGATCTATATGATAATGATGATGTAAATGAGATGTTTTGAAGATGCTTAGAATAACAATTCTATATTATCCTAAACAACTTAAATGATTGTGCAATGCATGTGAAATGGATGATATGGATGATGTTGTCCTATGATGATATGACATGATTATGTAGGATGAGAGTGTGGATGTAGGATGGATGCATTGATGAAATGATACTTATGTTAGCATGAAAGAGAATAAAAGAATGAGATGGATCAACCCCTAAATCCAAGAAGATGCAGAACTCCAACAAGTCCCCTAGTCGTCGAGACTTTATTAGATATGATGATGAATGTTGATGATGTATTTCTTATCCAAGGATGGGAGAGATAAATAACATAACTTTCCTTATGTTTGATAACACACATAGGTGTGACACATCAAGGTATATAGAAAGATGATGGAATTGCACCTAGTGTGATGGAGTTTGACTCAACAATCAGATAGGAGTACTCTTGTTCACACTTGACAAACAAAAACTTATTTGGATTGTAGTTTAGATATTCTAGATATCTTAGACCAAACATAAAAAGGCAAGCCTTATTATGTGGTCAACAAGATGCCTAAAACATCCTCCCTATAAACAAAAAAAAGCACGTATGACAAAGTGATTTTACAAGAACATACAACAAGCACAATAGATAAAAAGATAATGATTGTTGCCCCATTCCTTTCTCTCTAAATCTTTATGTTTAGACATCATCTCGAGAGGTCCTTCGAATGAGCACAATAAGATAAGTCAAAAAGACCAAGATAATGTTCTTTGTACCACTAGCCAGGACTAAACTACGGTAATACCTGATGTTGACATCCATCACAGGAAGGTTGCATTCCTAGGACATGTTATGATCAGGGTTTTGATGATATTGATTCGATGATAAGCTATTGATACTTTGAGTTGACCAACTTGCTGACTTACAGATCTAGACTTGAAACTTTTGATGATTAGGTTTGTACTTTTCGACCAGCTAGACTTCCTTTTGATTGCCCTACCAAAGGATGAAGGCGACAATGATTTATTATGAGCGATTCTTATTACGGGTGAAAGCAAGATGTGAAAGATGCACCATTTTGGGTTTTTTCAGATATTGAGAGGTTGTTTTGTTATTTTGAAATGTTTCGAGGCTGTTTTTGTTACTTTCAAGATGTTTTACAAATGTTTTTGGTATGTTCAATACTTATGATGAAGAGACTAACTTAAAGACCTATCCTAGGGGTCTCGGGAGTTGATCCATAGATTAGCCTTGCCTACGTTATACACGCAAACACCACGTAGTTCAACTGATGAAAAAATCGATTCAATAATAGGATAGATGGGAAAACAGATTTCCATTGCGACGAACACCTAAAGGACTGACCTAGGGTGTCTCGGGGGATGATCACAGATCAACCTTGCCTACATTCAAGCTTAGAGATGACGTTGTTCAGTTGGATGACTCTATTTTTGATTTTTCAGAGTTTTGACATGTTTTGGATTTTGAATGATTTGGATGCTTTTTTTTTTTGGATTTTTGGTTTTCTGAATGTTTTTGAATTTTTGATTTTTTGAATGTTTTTGAATTTTTGATGTTAAGGAAGATCACAAGAATATACACGAATCTGATCTGGTGCAGTTACAGGAACATGCCCACAACGTGATGTGGTAGAGTACTTCGATACAGGAAAGACAAACTGACCTTGGGAATATGCCAAGTAGTACTACGGTGGAACAAGATACGAGCAGAAGATCAAGCTATGGTATAGATGTGAATGGATGGTGGAAGGATAGATGAAATGTAATGGATAAGTAAGCGTGCAGAACAAGCCATGAAGATCTTGGTGGATGGAGAGTGATTTATTTACGCTTCGCATGTGTTTTCCAGGTTTTCACCAAGGTACTTGTCCAAAGCGCCACCGAAGTGGTTTTCACTAGAGGCTGATTTTTTTCTTTACTATTTTCAATCATTTTTCTTATTTTTATAGTTTTTTTGTATTTTTTGAGAGATTTTAAGTTGATGTTGAATCACCTAGTACTAATGACATTAATTCTTCTTTCATAATGTGCCATCGATATCCTTCTTGAAGAAGATGTTTTTCCAAGATACGTGCACTTGAAATAAAATTTTGACAAATTTGTTTTGGTTTGTTGATGCCGGAGTTAACTTTGTCTCTATGCACACATCGTGATAGAATGCCTTCTAAATCCTTATGATGAAGGGTCATTACCCACACATGGTCAATGTTGGAATTGGATATTATTCATGGAGGCGTGGATGGAGTGTGTTTACGAATAAAATATGAATCGGTTGATAGTCTGGAACCTTTGACTCTCCAAACTTGGGAAGATGAGCAATGATGGGTAGATACGGAAGTGTGTAGGGAATTAGGACCAACAACTCGATATACTTTTTACATTTCTTGAGAAGCCTATTTTTTCCTTTGTGGACATCCTTGATGGATACCTTTCCCTTTTTTATTTTTCCCAATTGTTTCTTTAACTAGTGGAGTTTGATAGGGATCATTTGTATTTTTTGGTATCCATTTGTATTTGATTTGACCTTCATGCTTTGATACTTATTTTTATTTGATAAAATTGTTTGTGCTTTGATTTAACTCTTCCTTTCGATGTTCCTCCCAATTCGTGGATGGGGTGATGGGTGGATGAAGATTCGTGACATGGTGGGTTGTAGTATTGACATTGGTTTCATCACAAGGATCCTTTGTGCTCCCTATGTTGACATTTTCTTGAGACGAATTTTCCCCCAGTATTGAATAACCAAGACCTTGATGCTTAGGATTGCCAATAATATGCATTGGTTCCAGGATACCTTCTTCTTGTAGGTCTAATCCTCTACCTTGATAATTCATCTGTAGAATTTTTTTATCTCCAATAGGATATGATTTATCTTGGAAACAAGGTGCTAATCCTTCTCTACTCTGTTGTGGATCTTCAAAAGTGATAGCTTCTTTATTGATGAGATAGCTTTCCCTAAAAAGGTAAGTAATCCAAGTTTATAAGTGATAGGATCCTCCATATGTGGGATAAATTCCTGATTGATCTCTTTGGCCTGATCTTGTGAAATATCATATTTTTAATGCTTCTTCAAGTGGTGTTGATGATCCACCGTTCACATTAAAGTTCTCCTCATGATCCGTTTTTCACATGCCTTCACAATATATTTTTTATTCACAACTTTTGTAGAAGCCTTCTTCATGATCCATTTCTGATATGTCTCTGGATTTTTCTACATCTTGATCAGTTGTACAAATATTAAGAGTATGAGACTCTTATTTTGAATGACGATCATCTTCGTGTCCATCCAAAGATATCATCTCATGGATAGATGAAGGGGCATGTGATATATGGATATGATCATCATTTGCGACATCTTGTATAGATAGAAGAGTGCCCATTAGATCATTGTAGTATCTTGGAGATACAAATTCTTGATCTTGACTAATTCTAGAATTGCATTCGACATGTTTTGGATCAAGTTCTTGAAATGGGTCAATTTCGAAGGATGGATTGCTTAAAAAGGGTTCTTGGACATCATCCTTAGGCACGAGAAGTGGTTCAATATCCTCTTGATTTTTAAGTGGATTTGTATCAATTGTCGAGTTGTAGGTTCCTTCACTATCTATAACAATGAGTTCAAAGGATGTCAATATGTCTTGGGAAGGACCATTGCTAGACCTTGGTGGAAGATGTTGATCATGCTTTAGAATACATTCTTGAGATATGTCCTGCAATTCGTTAGGTGATGTAGAGACATTTTCAACATGATCATTGGTGGATGGATTGTGGATTATGTCAATAGGATCAAATAACATCAACACTCCTTGAAATAATCTTTGTAGGAGGGGTCTTGATCATGACTAAAAAATGGCTCTTGATGTATGTTGATTTGATCATCGAATGGGGTAGAAACATCTTCAATGTGTTTATTAATGGAGAGATTTTGAACATTGTTTCCAACAATTGAGGTAGAGAGATTATCAATGTCTTCAACCATAGGGTCAAGTGATGTTTTCATTTCTTGAATTGGATCATTGTTGGGCATCGTTGGTGACTTTTGATCATAATTTCTAAACTGGCTCTTGGTGTGTGTTGATTTGATCATTAGATGAGATGGAAACATCTTCAAGGTGCTCATTGATGGGTTGATCTTGATAATTGTTTTCAACAATTATGGTGGGGAGGTTTTTAATACTATCGCTAGTGGTTGAACTCTGATTATTGTCCCCAATAGCTATTAGCTTTTGATCAATCAGATCTTGAATGAGATTTTTGAGTCGAATACAATCTAATGTTGTGTGTCCCTTTTTTTTTGTGAAAATCACATAAGTGCTTCTCATTATACCTTGGTAGTTTCACCATGGGCTCTTGATAATTCACATAAATGGGGATTTTAATGAGATTTTCTTGTATCAACCTTTGCATGAATGATTCGATTGGTTCCCCAAGTGGTGTGTATTTTCATTTTTTATCTTGTGGGATTTGCACTTTAAATTGACCTTGTGGTGATTGATATTTGAGATGTGGTGATTAAGTTTGTTGTTGATTTCGTTGATCTAGATATCCAAATTCTTGACACTGGATATATTGTTCCTGATTTGGTTGTGGAGATAGCTCAATTCTTTGATGACATGGTTCAACCAATGGAAGAGTGTATTGAGTTTTGGGTGAAGATGTCTCTTGGTGATATGAATCGATGAGTTTTTTGAGTGTAGAATTTTTTTTTTGCAAGATTTGACCTTGACATTCTTGATATGGTTGACTTGGTTGTTTAGTAAGAAGATTTGGAATGCATCATGGTGGTGTTTTCCTAGGATTGTGGAAAAATTGATTTTGGATAATTCTTTGATTTAGTGTGATGTTTTCATTTGGCATTATAGGTTGACCTTGAACATTTTTGTGGTTGAGAATCAAATTGCTTGGATTTAGGTAACTTTGATTTTGCATGGGGTTACCTTGACTTGAATCAACATATTGAGTTGTCCATATATTGTCAGGATTTTGAACAACATTGGTTTGATTTGAAAGCATATTTATCCCAAAGTTTACCAAGTACAGATTTGATATGTTCATGTTTGGTAAGGGTGGTTTTGGTACAATCACACTTGTCATGTATGGATTTGGTGGGATAATGTTGTTTAGAAGATGACTCATGCATTGATTGTTCAGTTAATATATTTATAGGTTTGGATTTTTCCTTGAATCTACCAAAGGGAAAGGTGTTCCAAAATTCAGATTGGGCATGCTCACATTTTTTATACCATTGAGGTTTGGAGGAGATAATGATGCCATGCATGGTTTGCATAAATGTGAGTTTCGATAATCAATTGGCATTGCGACACTTGGATAGTTCGGTTGACTTGGATTACTCATGATGTACGAATCAAGTTTATATTCATTGTTTTTCTTGTGTTTTGACCATGTTGACCTCTGAGAGGTTTAGGAGCAATGATGAGATGAAGGATGAAAGGGGTAAATGATATGGGTGTTTAAACTTTAAGGAAATTTAGATCAATGCTAGACTTTAGGACTTGATTTTATTTGATTTTGAATAAGGATAGTTTGACTAAGTGTGTTTAGTCAAACAAGGTGATAATGAACTTGTAAACCCTAGGAAGTTGTGTTATCCTAGAGTAAACTTGTACATAAGAGGATAATTTGGCTAGGTGTGTTAAGCCAAACAAGGTGATTTTGAACTTGTTAACCTTAGGAAGTTGTGTTATCCTAGAGGTAAATTCACTCAAGAGGATTGATAATTTGACTAAGTGTGTTAAGTCAAACAAGGTGATGTTGATTTTTCCTAAAAATTCTAGCATAAGTGATGTTTTCAAAGTTCCCTAGAGTTTGTTGGTTAAGTGGTTTTTGATTGATGTGATCCCAAATAAACCTAAGAGGACTTACTTACAAGACCAAGGTAATGAAGAACATGCTTTTCCCTAAGAGTACTACAAACCAAAAGATCAATGTTTGCATGGAAAACCATATAACCAAAAAAAATAGACCAAGCACATGTGTGGTTCAATTGTATATTATCTTGCTTAGATTCGGTTGTTTTTGACACAAGCACTTTCTTGATTATGTTTCAAACTGAGTGTCTAATGTCCCAACTTCCTCTCATCCCACAAAGTCCATTATGTGGAAAATCAAAGAAAATAAGGAAATTTTTTCTTAATGTTGACTTTGGGAGAAACAAATTGAGATGTCTAAATGATTAGAAGCCTTCTAGAGATAAGAACCCTTAGGGACAAGCAATAACATGTGGACACCTCCAAAGTATTTGTTCTTCAAAAGGGTTTTAAATTTTGATGATTCGTTGAATGTTGGTTTTCCACTATTTTTGATCCAAGCAAAGTATTTTCGATTCCAATAACATGCACAATCCTAGGATGAAAAGATAGTTTTTGTAAGGATCCCACTTGGATAAATCTAGCTGCACATATTCAGTATGGATGATTAGATGCTTGACCACATAGGCTCCCCCTTACAGTGCACTCGCTTCTCAAGTCAGCCAAGCATCAGTACCCATGAATCTCCCATGGCATACTTTTCATCTCTACAATTGAATCACATGTATATGTGGGGTGAATTCAAAGGATATGACTTTTTGTACCAACAAATAGAAAGGATTTTGGCCTTTTCTAAACAAGATGTTTTAATTCGGACTTTACATTCATGGAGATTGACCCATGTGGTGAGAGACCATTTCCGCCCTTCTCATCGAGACCAACTACATGATACTGGCCTTTGTTCTAGTACCCACATTTATATCCCGACAGGAAATACTTTTGGCTTTAGAGTGTTACTGGTTGGGTCATTCCCTTCACTCAATACTTTTTCCCACAAGGCAGACCCTCTAAGATAAACAAAAGCGAGAAAACATATTCATAGTTTGATCAAATTTCATTTAGAAACAAAGGGAGAACACACGCAATACGCTTACTCACACTTACAAGATGTTTTATTCAATTTTAAGGTACCCAAATTGAAATGTGGAGATAATCTTTTATGCAACTTAATGTCACCAAAAATCCTTTTGATTCTCAAGATCACCATGAAGCGCGAGAGAAGCACATACACCTTTTAAAATGAAATTACAAAACACAAAATCACATGTTCATTTTAAATTCCAAAGGCAAAATCGAGTTCTTTTTAAAGCCCCAAAATCGAAATGTGAGAGTTGTTTGTCAAATTTTTTAGAACCCAAATCAAAAAGCTTAGTGAGTTTCTAATGTTCATTTTTAATCCAACATGAAAAAGGATCAAATCAGTGATTAATTTTAAACCTCAACAAAGAAGTGAGTCGACTTGAAACAAAAAATGAGAGCATAAATGGAAGCTCTAAGCATTTAAAAATGCTTTCTGAATTTCAAGTTTCAATGTCCGATTACTATAACTAAAATTTGCTTGTTGTTTGATTCTCATGTGAGAGAAAATCATTGTTGTTTCTTGATGTCAACCTGCAAACATTAAATTTTTTTCTGCCTATTAGATTTATTTGAAAGAGTTAATGAAGCATGTAGTATAAAAACAATATTTACACCCATCCATATTCACTACAAAATCAATATAGAATATAAACTCCTTGATAACCTACAAACCCACTTTCAACATGTAAACATAGTCATTCACAATAGATTTGAACCCACTTTATGATTCGCCTGTTTTTACAATCGTTGTTACCTTCTAAAAGAAGTTTGCATTATCAGTACTCAAATCATTCCTATGTGTACTCATTAACACTCAAATCTCATTATTTGGATAGACAAGTCATAAATTCAAAGACAAGACAACCCTATCATTATTCAATAATCCCATAGCATATCAACGCCAATTAATCATGAACAACAATATCGATGTTTAAAAAAGACAAAAAATGGTAGAGTAAATTGATTGCACTGCACTAGAGATTGACAGATGACTCATTAATATGGATGCAATCAAGTTAGAAGAAAGTGGTTTTACTCCCAATGGGAAAATTTTCAAAGTGACATTAAATGTAACCATGAGAAATATTTTCAGAGTGATTAGTTTTACATCAGTAATTTATTGTACCTTATGCGTTTCATTATTATGCCCTGAGTATTTCGCTAGAATCTCACACCAATATTTTATTCTACTTGTGACCTGTCTTGTATCAATTAGACTACAACTTTGGATCTTTTCATTTTTCACCAATTTCAAAGTAATGTATATATAAAATGAAGGGCCACCGAATATAGGATGTAATTAATGGAAAGGGAACAGGTTGCTTAAATACTCAGGGTTGTATAGATCTAATAGGCTGTAACCAGGCTGTAAAGATTCTAACAGCCACATTATCTATTTGATAGAACGCCTCGAGCCATATGCCTAGAAGAGCATTGGAGGCGGAGGTTGAAGTATCTCAACTTGCAATATGTATATGTTCAAAAAGAAAATTAAAAGATGATATCTATACGAAGCATATATAAAAGCACTAATCATTCAAAGCAACGAGTATTTAAAGAAAGATGAGAAGTTAGATATCTATCAAAACTAGCCAAGGTCGTTTTGGAGGTGTTTTAAGTTGATTTAGAGGCTACCAATATTTACATAGAAGCCATGTAGAATCTCATACCACAAGGATCGGTGATAGGTCATTGAAAAGAGAGGAAGGGAGCTGCAGAGAATCATGCTGCTTCTTTGGCAAAGACCCACACCTTATTTACTCAAATATTTTGTTCTGAGCACATAAATTTGTGCTGGAGGTTCTGGTTTCCCATGGCCTCTCACATCCTTACTGCTACATGAACTTTGAAGGTTGTATGAATCAACCTTAGCTTGTCTAGCAAGTCACACCTTTGTTGATTCTAGGAGACGCTAAACACATAACAAGCAGCGCCAAGTGATTTGCTAAAGTTCATTCAAGCCTTAGCATATCACGCTTGTCTATGAGTTTACTTTTATGTCGACTAGGAAAATATGCCTCCACAAGCTCAATGACTTGGTGAAGACTCAAAAACTTTCCCTCATCAGCTTAATCAATATTCTAGGAATATTAGAGAGAGTGGTACGCTATTGTTTTAATATTCTGACCAAATGCCATATAGCTTTGTGATCCAGGTTAGTCATAAAAAAACATCGACATAGATGTGCATTTGTTTCTTATGCAAAGATCTTGTGGACACCTAGGAAAGACATGTAAACTATTCGATAGATTACCTCACAGAAACATAGTCTAATAGAATGCAATCTTCACAGGATTTGTGCAAAATGAATTTGTTCAAAAAAAATCTTTTCAAAAACTTTTAAGAAAATACTGTTGGCAGGTGTGATTTTTTTTGTAAAAAGGCAAATAAATGCTTCAGATTTCTAATGCAATTAGCAGGTGTAAAACTGATTTCACAATCTATGCTAGGATGCAATGATTGTAGGATCTGTGCAAGAATTTTTTTGAGAAAAAACCATTAGTACGCATAAAGGAAACCTCTCAGACCTTTCCCAACATCCTCGTTGCTCATTAGCATAAAATAGATTTGTTTGAAATGCTTTAGAAGCTTTTAAGTAAATCTTGTTGGCAAGTGCAAATACAGATGTAAGTGAACTGTAAGTGAGACAATGACCAAAAAGATCTTTCACCTGTATCCTTTATTTTAACTTGTAATATTACCGCCCAAATAAATATGTTGTCGATGCTAGCTCTTGGGCAGAACGCCTCCATCAAGTGGATAAAAGGATAGTCCTTGTCATGCTAAAACTGTTAGCCCAAAATTTTAGAGATGTAGCGTATGTATTAAATTCACAAAAGCTGAGCAAATACATGTTGAGACAAAAAATAATACTGAAAAGACAAAAAAGCTAACAAATACATAGGTAATAACATAGCCGACGAATGCACAGTACAAATGACTCTCTACTTACGCACAGTAAAGGCCAAAACAAGAGAAGCGACAATATTTAAGCTAGCTTTGGAAATATATCTCAAAACTAGGATCCCAACATTTTAGATATGCATAAAATGGATTGGATGCAAATGGAGGCTACTTAGAAGCCCTCCTTCTAGCGCCACATGTAATACCCAAATCTACAAACTTAAACTGTTATCACATATTAGCATGATGTAAGTTTGAAGCAAGCAAAAAAGAGATATTCTTATCAAATAATCCAACATGTTTCACATTGCAAACAAAATAACAAGATAAACTAATTGAGAGCATGAAAAAAATGGTGCATACCTATTCCATATTGGATAGGTGCACCTTTGGTATGTGAAGGACCCCTTTCCCAATCCTAGATAAACTCAAATGATGATAAAAATGCTCTAAGATGCAAATGACAATGGAGTGAATAAAATTAGCTCTCAATGTGAGGAGAGTAACTTTGCTCAAATTGTGGATACAAATGATGAAGGAAAGGCTTGGATTTATAGGTGAGATTGAGGAGAGAAGAGGAAAAGTGGAGGAATATGGGACTAATCCTCAACCAATAGGAAGGAGCCACTTGTCACCATGTGAATTGGCCAAGGTTGTGTAGGTTTTCGTGAATGTGCCAATAAATGACATTAGGTGGCCTTTTCAAATTTGAAATTTTACTTGTTGGAGGGAGAAAAAAGGGGTCTTAAATTCCAAGTCGGGGACATGTAAGAGGGGAGTTAATGCTATGTTGGAAGGGACAAGTCATTTGAGAGGGAAATTCAAATTGGAGGAATATTCCCTGTTATGCTATGTTGAAGGAAATTAGAAGATTTAATAAATCAATTAAATGATTTATTTGTGCAAGTCGGAAAAGCTATAGGATGTGACTTACATTAAGATTAGAATTAATCATGATTTAGTCATCTGAAGAGAGGATTAGGGGATTTGACCTTATTGATTTAGATTTATGAGTTACAATAAATCGAAAGGAGATGGAAAATAATTTAGATTTAGTTAAATAAATATTTTGATTTATTTAGCTAAAGGGGATGGTGTTAGTGGAAATGATGAATTTATTTAATTTTTATGGAGGACTTTAGAAATTAATTAAATAAACTTGATTTATTTAATTAAGGAGAATATGATTAAATATGATGTTAATTTTGCATCTCTACAAAAGGCAGTCTCTGATTTGCTTCCATTCCTTAGACTCGACTTCCTCATCTCATAAGATGTGAAAAATCCTAATAGTAGATCTTTAGTAGAAGTCTTATAATCTATAGTTTGATCAATAGAACTCACCTTCTCACTGTAAGCATCAGGAAGAGTTATGCCAATATTCTTTACAATCCTTGTTTCATCAATAGTAGCACCAAGTCCTCGCATTCTAGCCAATATCTCATCCAATCTCTATACATAAGCTTTATACATAAGCTTTAATATTTTCACCTCTCTAACTCTTTCATCACCATCATTCACTCTTTCTAAAGCATACTAGACTTCCTTAGCTATCTTCAAATTCTGAACCTTGATCAACTCTTAATGTACTAGACTATTCTTCACAATGTATTTTTCCTTATTGTTAGCTTCATGTGATTTGATTTCTTTAGTTGTACTTAGACCATTAGCTAGATGAGTGTAAGGATTTTTGTAAGCTTTCTCCATATCATATCTATAATACTCTCGATATTCTTCCATCAATAATTTTTGGATATGATAATTAGTTCCATTGAACCTCAAATAATCATAAACCATTTTTCTATCCATCCTGGACCTTCCTCAAGCGATTAAGATTTTCACCAAATAACCAAGCTCTAATACCAGTTGTTGAATAAGACAACTAAGAGGGGGGTGAATCTGTTGTCACATAATTAACCATTTAATTCAATCATCGAAAATAGTCCTTAATACTACTTAAATGATTAATCATCAAATTCCAATGCAAAAACTTAAATCCAACACATAAACACAATAATACCAAATTCACACAGAAAACACAATACAGGAAAAACCACTTTAAGGATTAACTCACACTATAAAGAATATCAAAACTGACTACAAAAGGCTCACTACTTGAAATAAGGACTCACTATCTAGAACAATGACTCATTGTCCAATAAGGCTACAACCTAGAAGGCTCACTACCACAAATATACAAAGAAGAAAAAGAAGAGTTGTGAAAGAGAGACTACAATAAAAATGCAACAAAGGATTTCACCACAATTATTCACACACATGCATGAATGGTAGAGTTTTCCTTCTACTCACTACATTTGGAAACTCAACATTAAGCTTCACATTAATATGCCACACTCTCAAAATACATACTTACTGAATAGAATCAATATCACATAAAACTACACTTTATCTTTTCTCTTCTCTATTTACTTGTTTTCTCTTGCATCACATCTTCACCATTAACTCATCTTGTATTTGTACCATCTTCAACTTTGAAACATATCCAAAGTCAGCCATCCGAATTCAAATTCAAATTTGGTCGATGCCAAAACATCCTAGGGTGGAATTAGAATGAGGGTGACCCAAACACATGCTTCACTGGGCCCAAAAAGATCCAACACACTTCATCATCCTCAAAATTAGTATTTCATACAAGGTCAGCCAAATCAGTGTTAAAAACATAGAACCATCTAGCATTAATGTTCCAAATGTCAAAACTATCTTCAATAGAACTAGGAGAACAAAAATCTAGAACTAAGACTTCATCTAAGATAAATCTGGACCAACAACATTTCTCCCAAAACTCAAGGAGAAGCACACAAAACCATAGTTCACGGTTCTGGTGAACACAAATTGCACTATACAATGAATCATCAACCAAAAATATAGATATAACATCTACTAATAACCATGAAAATCATATTTGAACTGCACAACCATAGGAGAAAATCCATAACAAAAACTAGATTAGCCACTGAATGCATGCATCATATCTTTATTACGATTTTCTCAATATCCTCAACATATACAACTAGTAAAACTTAGTAGATGACTAGTTGACCGGCTGACATTAATGACAACACCTACAAACTTTCCTCAACATGTTTATTCTTTTCATTCTCACAACACTTATTATGGATTGGACTAGCTATGTAAAAAGGACCATTAGGTGTACATTTAGGTATGTCACTTTGTGAGAAATCAATGTCAAGAGGTTGTTTGGTCAAGACCTTATGAGGTCTAGCATTGATGAATGCTATCACATTATCGATGAGAGGTAATGGCATATGATCATGACCCTTGATAACATTGTTCTTATTTTTAGGAGGATTAATTGTGGCATGTATGTTGCTATTTTCTTGTTTATTCAAGTACTCTTGAAGGAAGTAGCTAAGGATATAAATAATTTGTGTTTCGTTTTAATTTTTTAGCACTTTCCTTAGATTTTGTATCATAGGGACCAAGCTAATGTCAATGCATTCACTAAAGATATGGGCTTGTGAGTTTTCTAGTTGTTCATCTATCTTGTCACTGACATCATGCACATTGATTATAGGAGGTGAAACAATAGAAAATGAAGTATGCAAACTCTGAGCCATGGTGGGTTGATTCTCAACACTATCAAAAAGAAAGTTAGGAAACCCAAGATCCACTATGAGTGAGATATCATGGGATCAAATAAGCCTCAAACTACATCTTATAATAGTATTGTGAATAGGACACCAAGTTGTAAAGCTCATAAAAGTTTTAAAAACCTAGTGTGCAAAACCTAGAATAGAAAATGCAATAACCTAGAATGAAATGCAATTTTTATAATCTAAGAAATGAAATTTTTTGATAAAAAATGTAATAAGCTGAAAATGGAATGTTTGAATGCAATTTTGAACTTTTAGCAATGCACTAAAATGAAGCAATTTAAGCTAAATGCAATGAAATTGATTAAACAAAAAATTAGTAAACTAAAACAACTAGACGAATGCATCAAACAAAAGCTAAAATCTAGGATTTTAATTTCCTAAAATTGTAGATCTATAGCTAACTAGGACTCATTCACCTATAAGGGCGAATATGTCCTAGTTAGGTCTTTCTGGGACAAATAAGACCCGATCAGGGACTTATTCACCAACAAAGGTGAATGGGTCCTAGTAAGGTCATTTAATTTTTTTTTTTTAATGATTTGCAAGTACTCGGGTATATCTTTCATTTCCATGTAGTAGACGTTGAAATGGAGCTTCAAATTTTCTAGAAATTCAATTAAAAAATGTTATAGAAAGGTGAAATGAAAGACCTAGTTTGAAATGCAATTTTTTCTAATTTTCAAATGCAATTGAATGATACCTAAATGAGATGCAAAATGACTACTTTTTTTTATAATTCCTCAGATTTAAGAAGTGCAAAGCAATGCAAATATAAACCCTACATGATATGCAATATTTAAATACAAAAGAATAAAACCCTAATTCAATGCAAATCTAAATGCAATGAATGAAATATTTTAGCTTAAAATACAGTGAGAGACTCTAAAATTTAGAAAATTGAAATGTTTAAAATGTCGGGTTCACCAAAAATGATAAATGTGAAAAATATGATCCACCCTATGTGATTGGACAAGATGATGGATCACTTAATTTTCAAGGCCCTAATCACCTCAATATGTGTAATATATGATGCTAATAAAAATTAGAAATGTAACCTAATTACTATAGAAACTATGGGGGATGTTTCTTAGAGCATAAAAAGTTGTGTTCCTAGCAAGAAAGTTGTTATTTTTGAGCTATGAAGGACTCATTCGCCTTCAGTGGTGAATGGGTCCTTTTAGGGTTTTGAAAAAATGATTTTAGGATCCTATACCTTGATGTCTATACTCTTAAAATCTTGATTATCATGTTCTGAAAGCCTATAGTTAATTTTGTAGAGCTATTTTCGTGATCTTATACTTTGAATGACAACTTTATCAACTTTACAATTTTGAAAATCTTGCTCCAAATCTTGCTCAACTTGATCTCCAACCTGTAAAATCTACAATCACAAACTCAAGGGTAGAAAACTTTTTAATTTGTTAGTGAATGGGGGTTTTCCTCAGTCAAATACCTTGTAGGTAATTAAACCAAATGATGAAATAAAGGAATGGATCATGAAACATGAAATCATGTAATTGATATCACCTTGGATGATGTCTTCTGAAATAAATCTGCAAACTATCATGGACTATCCATGTTGAATGTAGATCTAAGATCCTTGAAAATGATGTGAAAAATATCTGGAAATAGAGCTTCAATTCTACACTCACAATCTTAGCACAACAATAAGAATGCATGCATCAAAACCTTGAAATGATGATATAATCTTGAATGGCTACAATAAACATTTGAAATCTGCCTAGAATTTCCTTATGAATTCTCTTCAAATGGTCTACAATGCTTGATCACTTGAATTTTTGAATTATTGAAACTCTTAGGATGAAACAATGTGAATTAACCCCTTATTTATACTAAATTAGGAGATTAACCCCAAAATTCAAAGAATTAAGGCCAACACCAGATCTGGGAAGAGAGGTAATTAAATTTTTGCCAAAATGAAATTCAAAAATTAGGGTATCATTAAGGGAGGACCCATTCGCTACCAAAGGTGAATGGATCCTAGCTAATTTTCTAGGACCAAGCTTCAGGGAGCTGAAACAAGGCCAAAATCTCATTCTAGATCAACTGAGAAAGGGGGGTCCTATCAAGCGAAAAGCCATTCACCATTAAGGGAAAATGGGTCCTGGCTCATCTTACTAGGACCAAATTTTTCCCAATGAAATAATTTGATATTTAATTTATGATTGTCGAGAAAGATCCTTGGGAGGTGTTAAAATTAAGGCCTAAATTTGAAACAAAAGGGGGTTAATAACTCCAATTAACCACAATGAATTAGGACCAGCTAGATAAGTGTGAAAGTAACTTAAAATAGTTTAAAACACTTAAACAAGTTATACATTATTCATATTTTTATTGAAAAGAGGCCCATTAGGCTTAACTAAGCAAATAAGTCCTAGAAAAGTGTGAAAGTGTGTTACAAAAATTTACAACACCTTCAAAAATGACCAATTACGACATGCTTTAGTTACATAAAGGGTCCTAGAATAGTGTGAATGTGTACAGCATATTACAACACTAATCCAAGACACACTTGTTCAGCTTTAATGTTAATTATTAGATCAAGCAAGGAAAGGGGTACTTTTTTTGTTACTATATTCACCTTCACAAGTTTGAGCACTCAAGGCATGTAGTTGAAGGAAGAAGCTTGAAATTATTTAATGGTGGAATATTTGCAATAGTAACATAGTGTAGAATCCAAAACCAACATCTTACAACCAAGAAGAGGTAGTGTAGAAGTGGTGGAATGAACTTGGAGAGTGAGAGCAAGTGAGGATTGAATTGGAAGGAGTGAAAATGATTGAAGAGATGTTAGAAGTGCAACAGATAGTGAAATAAATTGATATAATGGATTTGAACTAGCAAAAGGGAGGAAAAATACCCATTTTTTGTCAGTTAAGGAAGTAGGAGACATTACGCATCACAACCAATAGAGAAGTGTAACATCTCTACAGATTCAAGAGGTAGGAATCCTCTTAGGATGGAAGTGTTGTGTGTGCACATCCCCAAAAATGATTCCTCCAGTGACATGAAAAGACATGACCAAGTTGAATGAGTGAGGTGGCAGAAGTGAAATTGCATCATCAAGTTTACATTTTCTAATGTAGGGCTGATGAAACGGGGAATTTTACTAAGGGTGTAAATTTTCTACCCCACTATGACCAGGAAACATTGAAACCATAACCAAACCATAAGAAATTTTGGCCAACAACATATATGGAAGTTGAGATAAACCATAATAGCCCATAGATATGGATAATAAATAAAATCTCCCAAGGTCATATGTATTTCTATATACGCCATTTACCAAGACCATTATTTGTACCACTTCCATAGTTGGAGCCATGTTGTCTTCCAAGACCTCAAATTTTATACCATGAATTATGTTTTCGTTCCTAGCTAAGTGTACTTATCATGCTCAAAATAAAGGCAAAATATAACTAATTTACACCATTAGAACCTCTTTATAGTATCACATAGTGAATTCTTAATGTACATAGAAGTATTTTAGTAAAATTCTTATTTTGTTGGAAAATGAGATCCTAGGTCTAATGGATTGATCACTAATATCGATATTTTCCAAAAATATGGATGGGAGAATCTAGACCAACAAGGATGTGAGATTTACTAACAACCTGAAAGGTGAATCAACCAAACTTGGATCTATATTCAATTTTTTGAGGTGGTAGGTTCGATGGATTAAAAGGTTGATACAATGATGTAATTGAGTAAATTATGAAAATGGAACATTTTGAGATGAATTTTGAGAGACAAAAAATGCAAAACAATTGACTTCCATAAATGTAAAGAGTAGACACTAATGCACCTATCATTGAAGGTTTTGGAGAATATAGGTGGTCTAGGGAATAAGGACTCCCTAGACCGAGGACTTGAAACTTGAATCTTCTTTCATAGGCCTGAGGTCCCTAGTTTGTAGTATTTATCTTTCAGATTTGGTTATCGAATCTTCATCTATTACTGAAATAATACATATTCCATGACTTGTCAACTTGTAGGGATTTTATGCATGAATTGTCAATGGTTTTTCAATCTTCCTCCAATCCTCTTTAGATCTATAATTTGCACGCATAAAGGATGGGAAGGGTTGTTCCATATAGGGGCTTTCCTTACTAAAACCTCGTGTTGGTACTTCTACCTCCATAATGAAGAAACCGATGATAAAAGAGAGCTTATCCCTTTGAGGGATAGAGGCTAAATGATAAAAAATGATAAATTGACACTTTTCTACAACTCACCACTCAAATCTAATTTACTTGATGGACTAAAGTCATGCTCATCACATTCAAGGATTATTTATTTCTTAACTTGATTTGGTTTGAAGACCTACAAGTGTTAGTGCTCTGAAATAAAATGTATGCAAAACATGAACAAAGCTCAAATAAAACATGACATGATGCTTGAATGACCAAATATTGCAATAATTCTAAAAATTATGCTCTTCACTACTCTTAGGATGATTTTTGTAGTATTCTCAATATTTTTCTTCCTTTTTTCAAAATTGTGAAAATACTATCTATATATATGTAATTAATATAATTTCCTAAAAATTAAATCCTGATAGCCAACCATTAAAATTATAATTTTAAATAATAAATTGTTGACACTCAAATATTTAAATTTGGAGCCAAAATAGGTAGTCCAGGGTGCTCTTTGCCCTAGACTAGATTTTTATTTTTCAAGGATGATCTAAAGTGTTAGGGAAAAAATATTAAATGCCTACTTTGATTTCGCTATTCCATGTAAGTGAGGAGTACTCAATTCTTGTTTCACCAGTTTCTTAACTTCTTGTATTATCTCAAACTCTATATGTAGCCTTATAAGATTTTAAAAAAGGCTCGATTGCACCTTGATTTTACTATTGCCACCAGAATTTTCCTTAAAATCCTTTAAAATTGATGCACACATCCTTAACATCCCATTATCACCTACCCCATCATTTTTTTAAATACCCTTAATTACTTTTAGGTTAGTTTTACACATGTAATTAGAAATATTCTTTAGGAAATGATAGCGGAAATACCTAGGTGATGTGTAAGCCTAGTGCAACATTGCCTCAAAATGATAAGAAATTAGAAAACAACTAGCAACATTGACATAAGTGCCCTATTTTAAATTACAATGAGGAAGAATATAGATCATAAGATCATAATTTCACTACTAAACAAGTCCATTTACATTTTAATTCAACCAATGCCACTTATCTTTCACCCTCTAACACCTAGTAGGATTTAATCAATTATAATGATGTACCTATGACTATGTGTTATGGGGCTCTTAGTCATTGCAAATAGTAATCATTTATATTAGTCAAGAAAATATTACCTTTCATTAATGTCTCAAATTTCAACTAATAAGAAATTCAATAGTGTAGACATGAAAAATTGACATCATGCATCTAATATTAAATAAATTAAATTTATTTAATTAAATTAGTAATACATAAATTTCCTCCCATTTGATTTAAATAAATCCAAGTATCTAAGTCAAAAGTCAAAATCAGCTAATTTTTATCTTAATTAATCAAATCATGATTAATGGTAATCATAATCACTCGAATTCTCTAGATTTTGCCACTTGCACAATAAATCAATTTATTTGATTTATTATTTCTTCTAACTAATTTCAAAAGGGCATTAAGATGGAATATTCTTCAAAATTATGAAATCCCTCCAAATGAATTTTCTCCTGCAACTTGGCAATAACTTCGCTTACATTGTTTCTTACATGTCTCTCGCTTGGCATTTAAGACTCTTTCTTCTCCCTCCAACAATCCAAATTTTAAAATTTCAAAATCCACCTAATATCATTTATTGTGCACATTTATCAAAATATGCTCAAGCTTCCTCCATTCACATATTGGCAAGTGGCACTTTTCCATTGGATATTGAATGATCCCACATTCATCCATTTTGCCTCTTATTCTCTTAATCTCATCTATAAATAAGAGGCTTTTCTTCTCATTTTGGACACAGCTTGATACACATTCATCTTGCAACATCTTAATCACAATATCTAAAGCTTATCACAAGGGATTGGGAAAGGGATCTCTTTTCAAATGAAGGAGCACTAACTCCCCTATGGGATTGAGGTTTGGTTCATTTTAGATAAGTTTGCATACTTGTAAGCCTTCATTGTATGTTTTTATTATCATGTTTTCTTATCTTAATGTGATCAATAATTTCATAGGGAGCATTATATTTTCCTTGTTGAAACTGACTAATGCTAATATTTGTCTTTTTTTGAGAAAGATTGCAGGTTAGTGCTCACATTCTGGCACCCACCGTGGGGCTCAAACCCGCCCATTCTTCTGGTTCAAATTTACTTTTCTAAAATGATTATTCACCCACATAGTCAAAAACTAATGGGTCTAGGTTAAGTTATGCTCATGCATACTTTTCTCCTACATTTTGTCCATCTTTGTATTTTGTTCCTGATAACATTTTAAAGGATTATAATTTAAATGGTTTTATGTGTTGACTCACAAACTTCATGAAATTTGTTGTATCTCGAAGATACTATATTTTCAAGTTTTATTGGGGGAAGCAAAAAGTATCTCCCATTCGGTCCTTGAAAGAGATTCATGAAGAAAAATTCACACTTAAAGCGGGCCTAGGCATGAAAAAAATTACGGCCTGCAAAGTACAATGCTAACTGCACATGAAACTATATTTGGGCACGTAGTTTCAAATTTATCTTAAATATTTTTTTCGCATTTTGAATACATTGCTAACACGATAACTCCTATAGAAATGTGTTATTCTGGAATGTATCATTGCTATTTCAATTTTGTCTCAATTCCATTTTTTGGGTCTATTTATTGGCATCCGACGGGGATCTGGAAGCTTAATATTAGTTGACAAATGTATTTTCTATTTTCAATATGCTTATGGTTACTTTGTCACCATTAATCTCTATCAAAAATTTAAATTTATTGAGGTGTTATGTCAAACAATGAAAGTAGCTGACATTTTCTCTAATTTGCACAACTTTATATCACATACCATTTATTTCCCACTATCTGCTTTCAATATCTTCACCTGCTCATACATTATGTCACTCGAATGGTACTGTCTTAGAAATCGAGCTCTCCCTCCTATGCACCCCTCTATCGAGATTACGCAGCCATGTAAATAACACAGATTCCATGTTCATTGCCATTCCTTCAAAGATTTGTGCTTTCTCAAAACTCTAGCTTTATCATTTGATATGAGTCTAGAAGTCCTTATTTTCATTTGAAGTTGGTGTGAATCATAGCATTGATTAACTTTGTTCATCAGATTGTATCTGCAATTACATTAGCCTGAAAGTTTCCAAAAGCCATATATACATGAAGAAGAGGATTTTGTAAAAACTCCTACGGAGAATGCAAGCGCAAGGCGCAGGTCCAGAGTGTGTGAGAGATCCATTGGTATGTTGGTTGTCTTTGTTGAGTATGAAAAAAATGTAACGCCCCACCACGCAACCCTAGAGGAAGTTGCAATTAACTACTTAAACAAACTAATTTTTGTTTTTGTTTAAGCACAATTAAAAAATAGTTCACTAACTAATGCCAACAACCTCCAAGGTTACCAGATAGAGGTTATATAGAACCTCAACAAACATACATAAATAAAACCCATGTCAATTATTTAATTAAGAAAATAACACATATATTCCAATTAAGATGATTTACCTCAAGCATAAGAGATAAATTTCAAATTCATTAACCATTCATTAAACAATAAGGTTACAACACTCATTCCCCGAATGAGGCAAGTCCAATAAATAAGATTACAATTACAACTTCTACCTCAATAATAAATGAGGGGTAATAAATAATACAAGACCAACTGAAATGAAATAAAGCAAGAACTGATATTGAAACAACGAGCTCTCCAACTAGAAGTCTCACCCACACAAACATGAAGAAAGGACCCAACGGATTTAGGTGCACGCCACCCATCCAAGTTGAACCCAAAGGCCCACCCCCCATGCTAGGAGATAGGAACAAGGAATCCTAGCCAAAGCCATCTACCTCTAGACACAGGCTAACACAGAATTGAGCCAAACTAAAACAACCAATCACATGTGCAACACAAGTAAAACACAAGTACATCATGAGTACAACTCAAGTACAAATCTAGTACCACATAAGTACAACTCATACACCATGCAAGTACAACACAAGTACAATTCTACATGGTCACATTGCTTCAAAAAATAAAGCAAATCAAGTATGTTACGCGAACCAGACACATAGAACCAAATACCAACTGTTGTCCTAGACAAAGTGTCATCACACAACTTGTCATGGGTTTACCTCTAAGAATCTTCATAGGCTTCGGCCCCCACTAAGGGTTGTTCTGGTGGCCTCAACCAAATCTTGGCCCCCATACTCACTCATGCAGAATGAAATACCTTTCGTATAGACAAGATAGATGACCTTTCCATTCCAAGCCTTCCCACTTATCCCAAGTCTAAACGAGTCCTTGTGTCTATGAGTGAGGCAAAATTATCTTGATTAGTGAGAAGTTAGTCTTAATCTTCTAAGTGTTGTTTTAGTTATCACTTGATTATACCACCTCTGAAGGTTGTCTAGTTTACCTCTTTAGGCTCTGGCCCCTACAAAAGCCACTCTTCTATTTGACAACATATCAAACAAACCCAATCACCAAGGGTAAGAAAGTGCACACAAACAAGATACCACGACCACTCCTTTTTTAGGAGGCAACATTAGTTCAAACCCTCTCCAAACACTTGGAGGTAACAAGGTAAAAAGGTCACTCCTAACAAGGAGACACAACTTACGAAATCCACTCCTAAACCAATGAGGTACAAAACATCCTCATTCGTGAGAACCGGGTTATTTACTGAATACATACCATGCACTATCCAAGGGATACAAAACAATTGACAACATGACATGACAACCCACATAAAATAAGATCCCCATCCTCTAAGATCCTCTGGAAGACTTACAAATTAAACACTCAGTTAACCCATTTACCAAATAAGATTACGAAGGGAATATTCACTCAAGACACATGAAATAAAGTACCTTTGGATATTCTAAATCTATGTCCTCATTACATTCATTAATTTATTGTGTCACTAAAACTTAATTTAACAACGTCTTGCCAAGACCAAGGATGAAATTTAAACCAAACATTTAATTTCCTAACTGCCTTTAAATAATAAAACAAGCATTTTCATCTATAATTGAGAACATATCGCTTAAAAATAAATAACCATTCATCCTTGCAACTAAATCATTATAAAATAATCAATTAATTTCGTTATTAACACATTAATCACAAATCCAACATTTTCCCGTTTCAAATTTATTGTTTTAAAATAATCTCAATTATTTGTTTAAAAAGTCAATATTTTAGTTTCTTCAATTAACCTTAATTCATGCCTTCAATAAATCATATTTTAAAATATATATATATATATATACACTTGAATAATTTATGTATATACATATATTGGATATACCCACCTGTATTATATGATATAATATTAAATATTAATATAAATATATATCAATATTTAATAATATTAAAATATAATAATAAAATATTAAATTATATAAAAAAATAATTATTTAATTAATAATTTTTTATTTTTTTCAAAGAAACCCAATGGCGACCTCGGGCCGCGCCTTCTGACTTAGGGTAGAGGTGGCTATTTTCGGACCGCGTGCTAGGGAAGTGCGCGGTTTTTAGGGCGCCGATCGTGTTTTTACCAGGGCAACGACAGATATGGCACAGGGCGGCGGTGTTAGGAGTGGGCAGTCGACTGTGTTACACAACCGACCCCTCATTGTGGGCACGGTTGTGTAAACACAGTCGAACCCACTATGGGTGGCGGCTGTGTTACCACAACTGTCCCACCATGGCGGCCGGGGGGTTTGCGTTAGGCGCGGCTCCCTCCCCATGTGCCTCCCATGGGGGCGCGGTGGGGAGGTTAGCCCCTAGTGCCTCCCCAAAACATTTTTTTTTTTTTAATTTTCATTCTCTCTAACCTGCGGATTTCTTGAAATCCACGCCTCACACAGGGGCATAAAAAAATATTTTAACAGCATATCCCCAATAACATATATGCAATATATATAAATATAAATATATATATATTTGTATATATATATATATTCACAAATGAAATTAACAAAATTAAATGAGGAAGTAATACATAAAAAAGACCATTTTTAAATCAAGAACACCTTTTTTTTTAGAACATTCAAATAGAACAGGGGTTTTCTTTTAAATTGAAATGCAAAATCCAACTGTGTTTATTTTGCAATCATACAACAGATTTCAAATGCTTTTCAACCTGATTTTCAACAACAACATATACAATTTATAGTTTCAAAAGCAACCAATTTCAAGATATGAACCTGATTTCCTTGAGTTTGTGAGGAGATCGAGATAGTATTTAGCTTCCAACTTCAACTCCACATATTTTCACAGCTTCAATCCAAAACCCACAAAAATGCAACAATTCTTCCTCTCCTCTATTTCCAATTTTCCAAAACTTTCATAATCCAAAATTGTGAAGAAAAATTCCATAATAAAGAAATTCCAAAAATAACTCCAAAATATCAGTGCAACTACCCTCATCAATTTAAGAAAACAGAATAGCAAGTACCTCATTTTTCCAATATTGAATTCAAATTTTCTAATTGAATTTTTTAAAATACTTTCTTTAATTTCCAATTTCAACCAAAATAACAATAATTTCAAAATGAACAATTTAACTTATTTCGACAACATAAATTTAATTAATTAATAAAATAGATTTAATCAACGATTAAATTATTTATTAATCAATTAAATTTATAGTAAAATAAATTACATTTCCACACAAACCAAATGAGGTAAATGACAATTTAACTATAAAGGCATATATTTTAACATTTTTCTAACTTGCAACTTTAAACTAAAATCAAAGCCAGATGACACAATTAAGGCAACTTAACCCGACTAACACCAAATGATGCACTATGATTAGGGTAAGGACTTGGCACGAAAAACCTAGCTACTATCTCCCAATCAAATACCGTTGGGCAATGGACACACTCAAACCTGTGAAACCAGGTGGAGTCAATGTCCTGTACCTGTCAACCTACGAACGAAGAGTATATCCACATGCATAATTATGTCATAAATAAGACACACTGTGAAGAGGAGATCACGGAATTGTAGGGCGCTCGCAAGTGAGTGATGCAATACAGTCCCCTTCACCAATGCAATGTAACTAACTGACAAATCTAACATACTAATATAATCCAAAGCATAAACTTCATTAATTCGAACATCCATAATGCTAATACCAATACATGTCATAAAGATAACATCATATTAAAATACCATCACATCAAAAGATAACATTAACGTCACTTTATAGATAGCGATCAAATAAAAGCCGAGTACCATAGTCAAGGTACTAACAAAAAGCACACAAACAAGGCATCTGAATAACCAGAAACACATCAAAGCAACATACCCACACAAGGACACACTGTCCAACCAGAGGGAAGAATGGAGGGGTATTACAAAAAATATTGTGTTGCTTGTAAATGGACTAAACCATGATTTTCATGAGGATTTTATTTTTGAGAGCTGCATTTATTAACTCATGCTTTAGATACGTTTGCTCACTAATAAAAAAATCTTCATTCTCTACAAATATAGATTCATGCTTTTGAAAATAAAATCTCTATGGATAGTAAATATTTCTAGAGGGATTCTCTTTTAAATTGGTTTGTGAAATCTTTCTTAAAGGCCATTCTTCATATTCAAGTGACTAAAAAACACCAAATTCCAAGAAAATATTTTAATTTATTCATGCTTTGACTTGCATTTCTTTGAATAGGAAGTGATCATTTCCTAGCAGTGCGTACCATTTTATTCTGCCTTGTGATCCTCTCTTTTCTGTTGAATATGCTGGATTTTATTATGATATGGCATTAAGTGTATGAGACAGGCAAAGCACAATGTTGATCGGTCCCCATGCTTCATGATTACTTGTTTAATTCCCATGTCGGTGGTGCGCATATTCTATTAAAGTTCGTTGATTCAAGATCAATTGATAATCATTTAAGATCAATGAATAGGCATTTATTGGCTAGTATTATTTCTTGATTGCTATGCTTGAACTTTTTTCTGCCTAATTCAAATAGTGATTATTAAGGAGTACCTAGGCTTTGTCTAGGCTAGGCACTCATAAAATGAGAAATAAATCTTGCCATCACTCTGTAGCTTGTCAATATGTCAATCAACTTCAAGGGATTTTTTCTAGGTAGCTTTCTTAAATCTGACATTAATGCAAACATCTTATCAATATAAAATTGTTTGTTTTAGCCATGGTAAATTCACATTTATTTGGTGTAAGTTTCTTTGATGGAATTTTAGGTGACTTTTATCAATTTTGATTAAAGTAGAGTCGATTCTAATTATCATATGTAGATTTGACTGTCTAAAATTAAACTTTTTCATTTTGATTTTTTTGCATAAAATCTGATTTTTCTTATTATGTTCTAACCATTGTTTGTTTTTACGGAGACTTTGCATGACAGGGGTAACTTTTTTTCATCGTTTCATTAATTACTTGAAATAAATCTTATTTTTGAAAGCTTTGTAATATTTGTAGGTTGGCTCCAAGAAACAATAGTGATTTTCTCTCACATGGGAATCAAACAACTAGTAAATTTGAATTAGAAAAGTGCTCATTGAACTTAAAATTGACAAAAGCATTTTTAAGTGCTAATTGTAATGATCTAGAGCTTCCATTTTCTACTTTCATTTTTTGTTTTAGGCCAACTCACTTCTTTTTCTTTGAGGTTTAAAATTAACCATTGATTTGACATTTTCAAGTTGGTTAAAATTGAACCTTAGAAACATACTATAATTTCAATTTGGTCTAGAACTGAACAATAAACTCTCACACTTTGATTTTGAGGCTTTAAAAAGAACTCAATTTTTCCTTTGGAAATTAAAATGAACATGTGCATTTGGTGTTTTGTAATCTTTTTAAAAAATTAATATCATCTAAAAGATATGTGTGCTTCTCTCACGCCTCACAAGGATCTTGAGAATCAAAAGTCTTTTTGTGTTATTAAGTTGTCAAAAACATTGCCTCCACATTTTGATTTGGGTTTAAAATTGAACCAATATTGTGAGTGTGAGTGAAGTACATCATGAGTGTTCTCTCTTTGTTTCTCAACAAAGATCGATCGAACTGTGGATGTACTTTCTTTCTTTTGTTTATCAATAGAGGGCCTACCTGGTGGGAAAAATTAATCATCCTAGGGAATGGCCCAACCAGTAACACACTAAAGCTAGGCGACTTCTAGCCGGTATATAAGTGTGGGTACTCGAGGAAAGTTCAAGTATCATGAGGATCATTCTAAAAATAAGGGAAACAATGGTCTCTTGCAACATGGATGGTGCCCCACAAATGGAATGCTCGCATTAAAACCCCTTGTTTAGAAGGGCCAAAACCCTAAACTATTTGTTGGTGCAGGAATGGTCATTCTGAAGCCACCCCTTGTTTAGTAGAGATGAGAAGTATGCCATGCGAGATTCATGGGTACTAATGCTTGGTTGAACCAAGAAGCGTGTGCACTGTAAGGGGGAGCCTATGTGGTCAAGAATCTAATCATATGCTAAGAGTAAGCATAGCTAGATTCATCCAAGTGCGAACCCAACAAATATTGTCACTTCATCCTAGGATTGTACATATTCTTGGAATCGAAAGCACTTTGCTTGGATCCTAAAAATTTGACATGATCATCAAATTTCAAACCCTTTAGGGGAAGCAAATACCTTTGATGAATTCAAATGCTCATGCCTGCCCTAGGGATTTCATCCTTAGAGGCTTCTAAGCATTTGGACTTAATCACAATTTTCTCTCTAAAGTCAACCTAGGAAACTATACCCTTGAATCCTTGATTTCCATATAATGGACCTTGTGGGATGAAAAGAAAGTAGGACATTAGACATTCAGTTTGAAACATAATCAAGAAAGTGTTTGTGGTAAAAAGAACTGAATCTAAGGAAGATAACAAAAAATTGAACCCCACACAATGCTTGGCATCTTTTGGTCATATGGTTTTCCATGCAAACATTGGTCTTTTGGTTTGAACTACTCCTAGAGAAAAGTGTGTTCTTCACTACCTTGGTCTGGTAAACAAAGTCCTCTTTGGTTCATTTAGGATCAAATCAACCCAAGTTTCATCCCTCCCCAGCAATTTATCATCCTGTCCCACTAAACAACTTTTAGAGCTTTGGAAGCATCATTATCTAGACTTGGGTACATCCTTAAACCAAACCAAAATCACTTTTTTAGTTAAGTGTGTGGATGAATCATTCCTCTTACACTTAGTTAAATTATCACCCTTTTGAATGAGTTCATCCTGAGATAACATCTAACATCTTGGGATCTGAAAATTCATTATCCAAACCAAACTAATAAAATCCAAATCCTAAAGTCTAACATTGATCCAAATTTCTCAAAATTTAAAACACCGTATCATTCACCCCTTTCATCCATCATCTCATCATTGGTCCTAAACACCTTAGAAATTGACTTTTTCAACAAGGTCAAAACACAAGAAAAACATGGAATATAAACTTGATTCATACATCATGAGTGGTCTAAATCAACCAAACTATCCAAGTCTTACGATGCCAATTGATTATCAAAGCTCACATTTATGCAATCCATACATGGGATCATTATCTCCTATAAACCTCAATGATATAAAAAATGTGATTTTTCCCAATTTAAATTTTGGAACACCTTTTCCTACGGTAGATTTAAACCAAAGCGAAAACTTACAAATCTATCAACCAAACAATCAATGCATAAGTCTTCCAAACAAAATTATACCACCAAATCCGTACATGCCAAGTGTGACTGTACCAAATCCACTCTTACCAAACATGAACATATCAAATACACACTTGGTGAGCTTGGGGATAGATATGTTTGCAAATCCCACCAATTTTGCTCAAAATCCAGGAAATATGTTGATAACCTCATGTATCCAAGTCAAGGTAACCCCATGCAAAATCAAAATTACCTAAATCCAAGAAATGTGTTTCCCAATCACAACAATGTTAAATATCAACCAATAATGCCAAATCTAAACATTGTACCAAATCAAAACATTGTTCAAGATCAATTCATCCATGATTCCATGCAAACACCACAAGTATACATGCCAAATATGCTTGCTAAACAACCATATTCATACCTACACAAATAAGGCAAACAAGCACAATATTAGATCATATGCATGCAAGAAACAAGGATTCCCCATGAAATCCATTTACAATGCTCAAAATAGGAAAATATGAAGAACAACATGAAATATAAATGAAATCCTAATTTAAACAAAGAAAACTCTTGATCCCATGGGGGATTTGGTGCCAATTGATGTGTCGAAATCAGCCCTTTCCCAACTCCTTTGTAATCTTGATGATTTGATCCACTTGATGGTTGAATTCCTACATAACCTAGCTAAGAATTTTATAAAAAATAGATGAAATGACTATGTTTGAAGATGGATTTGAGTATAATAAGTTTACTCAAATTGTGGATGATTGAATGAGAGGAAGAGTCTCTCATTTATAGATTTCCAAAATGGGAGAAAGAGTGGAAATAAGCAATGTGGGATCATTCAACACCCAATGGCCAAGTGCCACTTGTCAAGATGTGAATGGTTGAAGGTTGAGCACATTTTGATCAATGTGCAAGTTTGAATTTTGAATTTGATGAAGTGACATGCTTAGGGGGGATGAAAGAAATGGAGTTAATGTCACTTGGCCCAAGGCCAAGGACATGTAAGAGACATTAAATGCCTTGTTGGAAGGACCAAGCCCATTTGAATTTGAATTCAAATTTGAGGGAATATTCCCCTTTTATTCCATGTTGATAGAAAATAGGAAATTTAAACAAATCAAAGTAATTGATCTATTGTGCAAGTTGCATTCTCTAGAAGATTTTAGTGATAGAGATTAACTTAATCAAGTATTTGATTAATTTAATGAGGGATTTAGGAGATGTGACAATTTAGACTTAAATTTATGAATTGATTTAAATCAAATTGAGAGGAAGGGTTTAATTAAATAAATGATTTTGATTTATTTAACTAAAGGGGATAATGTTAGATTAAATCAAATAATGTTTAATTTATTCAATTTAATAAGAGGACTTCAGATATTTAATTTAAATAAAATAAATTATTTAAATGACCAAAGACAGAGGATCAATTAAATTAAATTGATCAATTTAATCAAAAGGGGAGAAAGATTGAATTAAATAAATAATGATTTATCTAATTAAGAGATGAAAAGTGATGATAAGTTGAGAGTATAATTCAGGAAGAAATAGTTTTAGTAAATCAGGATCCAGTGTGTCGAACTGAACTTGTTCATTTTCCATGTCTACACTTCCATTGGTTGAACCATGTCATCAAAGCATTAAGTTGTCTCCACAACCATATCAAGAAAAATATCTCCAATATGAAGAGGTTGGATATCAACAACATCAACAACAAACCCAATCACCCCATCTCGAAGATCAGTCATCACATCTCAAAGATCAATCACAACTACCCATCAATAAGCACCTTCAAGATGTTTACATCTCCTCTAATGATAAAATCAACATATATCAAGAGTCATTTTTCAATCATGATCAAAACCCACCAATGATACCCAACAATAATCCAATTCAAAAAATGTTAACATAATTTGATCTTATGGTTGAAAAAATGGACAATCTCTCCACCATAACTACTAAGGACAATGATCAAAATCAATCCATCAATGAGAATTGTGAAGATATGTCTACCCCATCCAATGATCAAATCGACATTCATCAAGAGCCACTTTTAGTGATCTATTTGAAGACATATTGACATCATTTGATCTGATTGAAATAATCCAAGAATCTGTCACTAATGATCATGTTGACAATGTCTCTACATCACCTAATGAGTTAGAGGGCATATCTCAAGAACTTATTCCAAACCATGATCAACATCTATCACCTAGGTCTAGCAGTGGTTCTTCCCATTACATATTGACATCCTTTGACATCATTGATACAAATACTAAAGGGATCCTGAACTCAACACCTGATCCAAGTCCACTCAAATATCAACAAGATATTGAGCCACTACCCATGCCTAAGGATGATGTCCAAGAACCCTTTGTAAGAAATCCATCTTTTGATACTGACCCATGTCAAGAAATTGATCCAAAGCAGGTCGAAAGAAATTCCAAATTAATCAAGACCAAGAATTTGTATCTCCAAGATATTGCAATGATCTAATGGACACTCTCTTATCTATACAAGATGTCACAAAATATGATCATATCCATATGGCACATACTCCTCCATCTACCCATGAGATTCTTTCTTTTGGATGAAAACAAGAGTCTCATAATCTTAACATCATTAACAAGAAACAAGAGTCTCCTACTCTTAACAATTGTACACACGACCAATATATATAGAAAAATCTGGAGACATATCAGAAACAAATCATGAAGAAGGCTTCTACAGAAGTTGTGAATTAGAAACATCTTGTGGAGACCTAGCATAAATAGATCATAAAGAAGGATTCTACAGAAGTTGTGAATCAGAAACATCATGTGAAAGCATATCCAGAATGAATCATGAGGAAGAATTTTATAGTGAATCATTAACATCGCTTGAAGAAGCATTAAAATCTAATATTTCAAAAGCTCAAGCTAAAGATATCAACCAGGAATTCATCCCACATATGGAGGATCCTATCACTTATAAAATTGAATCAGTTACCTTTTTTAGGGAAAGTTGTTTTATCAATGAATAAACTATCACCTTTCAAGATCCACGATAAATCAAAGAAGGATTAGCACCTTGTTTTCAAGATAAATCATATCCTATTGTAAATAAAATGTTTCAACAAATGAATTATCAAGGTAGAGGATTAGGCCTACATGAATAGGGTATCTTGGAACCAGTGCATATTATGGGCAATCCTAAGTATCAAGGTCCTGGTTATTTGACAATTAAGGGATCTAAACATATCAGTGATACCTCTATAAAATAGGGGGCAACTTCATCTCAAGCAAATGTCAACATAGGGAGCATGAAGGATCCTTATGATGAAACCAATGCTAATATGACAACCAACCACATCATGAATCTTCATCCACCCATCACCCCATCCTTGAATTGGGACCAACATCAAAAGAAATATTTTAATCAAAGCCTAAAGAACGTTATCAAAGCAAAAGAAGATGAGAAGCATAATGGGTAAATCAAATACACATCGATACCAAAAAGTAAAAAGAAATATTATCCCTATCAAACTCCATTAGTCAATGAAACTATGAGGAAAATTAAAAAAGGGAAAATTGTCCATCAAAGATGTCCATAAAGGAAAAAGTACGCTTCCCAAGCGATGTAAGAATTATATCAAGTAGTTGGTCCTGATTCCATGCACACTTTCATATCCACCCATCATTGTTCATCTTCCCAAGTTTGGAGAGTCAAAGGTTGCAAACTATCAAATAATCCATCTCTTGTTCTTAAACACACTAGACCATCCACACCTCCACACATGATATACAGTTCTCACATTGACCATGTGTTTGCAATGACCATTCGTCATGAGGATTCAAAAGGTACTCTATTGTGATGTGCGCACAAAGACATAGTTAACTCCGATATCAACAAACCAGAACAAAATTCTCAAAAGTTGCATTCAAGTGAACATATCTTGGAAAAGTAGCTTCTTCAAGTACGATATCGATGGAACATTATGAAAAAAGCATAAACATCGACAACACCAGGTGGTTCAACATGAGCTTAAAATATTTTAGCAAAAAAGTCCAAAAAAATCAAAAAGATATAAAAATCCAAAAAAAATCAGTAAAAGGATTAAAATAGTAAAGATAAAAATTGTCCTCTAGGAAAAACCACTATGGTGGCGCTTTGGGTAGGTACCAAGATGAAAACTTAGAAAATAGACATCATGTATAGAATCAAGCATCTATGTGTGCCAGTTCAAGAGAAAGAATCTTATCACATCCATAATAAAGCCAACATTCCATCCATATCATCCACTCATTGACAAACCGTTTATCCAACCCATTACCATCTATCTACATTATCTTGATCTTGATGAATTTTTGGTGCACACTTCACACTTTTTTATGGTAAACATCTTGACATGGGCCATTTTCATTGATCCTATCCTACCCAATGTTATCTGAGCCTTGAAGCATTATCCAAATGAGAATCCTCTATTCAAACACCTTATCTTGTCACAAGATAATCTTTGGCATTCTTTGCATTCTTACCATATCCATCCATCCATCCATATATCCAAGTATCTAACCATGGGCGTTTAAACATTGCTAGATACTAGGGTCATATATTTACATCTTTCTTCGAGAATAAATCTTGATCTATATCTTCACACTTATGTGGTGATCCAAACATTGGAAAATGTGAAATCAAATGGGTCAAGCACTTGTGACATAAATTTCAAATCACTAGCCCAAGGCATATTTTGACAAGAAGATGTTACTTATCAATCTTTATCTTTCATTGAGCATCAAACTGAACAATCAATGTCAGTTGCATCTAATGTCTACTTCAATGTCACATCAAATCATGAAAACAATTTTTTTCTAAATCAAGCTTCATCAATCCTGATCAATAAAATCCAACCAATCCATCATCATCTTGGGATATCTTTCCCAATCGTCGTGTTGCTTAACTCTATCCTTGCATTACTGTTTATCCTCAATAATGCTATCATCATCAATCCATCGATCCGATCAGTCAACTTCAGCTTGGTTTTCAACAAAATCCCAAAACAAAGCACTGATATCATATCCATATCCAAATCATCAAAATCATGTGAAAAAACCAAGAAAATCCAAAAAATCCAAAATCATATCAAAATCGAAAAACAAGTCAAAAAACAAAAAAAAGTCAAAAACATGGTTAACCGAACTACGTCATCTCTAACCTTGAACGTAGGAAAGGCTAATATTTGATCATCCCCTAAGACAAACAATCCAAAAACATTCATAAAATCCCATAAAACCCCAAAACATTTGTAAAATCTTCAAAATCCCAAAAACAACCTCAAAACATTCAAAAAACACCAAAAACATCCAAATATTCAAAAAAACTCAAAATGGTGCACCCATCTCATCTCGCTTTCACCAACAATAATCATCATTCATAATAAATCAATCGTCATCGTCATCCTTTGGTAGGTCAATCAGAAGCAAGTCTAGCAGGTTTAAAGGTAAAAGGTCAATTGTGAAAGTCTCAAGTCTAGGTTAGTATGTCAGCAAGTTGGTCAACTCTTCGTATCAGTAGTTTATCACCCAATCAATCCCAAATCACTTGATCACATGTCCTAGGATGCATCCTTCCTACAATGGACATCAACATCACGCATCACCGTAGTTTAGTCTTGGCTAGCGGTATGAAGAACATTAGCTTGTTTGTTTACTTTATATTTGTCTTTTCGACTTATCTTATTTTGCGCTCATTTTGATGACTTCTCAATGATGCCTAATCAAAACGGTTTAGAGAGAAAGGAATGGGGCAACGATCATTATCTTTTTATCTACTGTGCTTGTTGTATATTCTTGTAATATAACTTGGTCATGCATACTTTATTTGGTTTGTAGGGAAGGTGTTTTAGATGTCTTGTTGACCACATAGGAAGGTTTTCTTTTCTCTATTTTGGTCTGAGATGTTAGAATATCTTAACTGCATTCAGAATAAGGTTTTGTATGCCAAGTGTGAATAGGAGTACTCCTATTTGATTGTCAAGTCAAAGTTCATCACACTAGGTGCAATGCCATCCTATTTCTTTATACCCTGATTAATTGTACCTATGTGTGTTATCAAACATAAGGTAAGTAGCCCTTTCAAAATCCCAATTCTTGATAAGAAAATCATCCATCTCTAATCATCATCTCTAATAATGTTGGCTTATTGAATCTTCTTGTCACCATCTCATTTCTTATTTTCTACGCTATCATCATACCATGACAATTAATCATCATCATTGTTGCATCCATCCTGCATCCACAAACCATCAGTATACTGCAAATCATATCATATCATATAAGAAACACTAATCATCTCACATGCATTTTCATCATCGCATAGATTTGTTAGTTTAAGCATCTCATAAATCATACATTTGCATAAAACATCCATTGCATAATCATATAGGCATCATCACATCATCCATGTCATCCATTTCACATGCATTGCATCATCATTTTAAGTTTTTTAGGGTAATATAGATTGGTTATCCTAAGCATCTTGAAACCATCTCATTTGCATCATCATCATAACCATCCATGCGTCCACCTTGAACCTCTTTATCCTGAGATTGACCTTCAAATCAAACTTTTCGCTCAATCTCTCGAGGGGGCAATGTATCAGTATACTCCTTTCCACTGGAGCATCTAAAAAATCATAATATTTTTGAAATTTGACTGCAGCAAGTTTATTCTTTGTGTTGTACATTATCCTACGTCATGATTACAGCTTAGTTACGTTTACTTAAGGACCACATAGGAGGTAGTTGAAGTATTTCCACCTTTGGTGGACTTATCATGTTATTACTTTATCACTTCCACCTTTACTGGACATATGATGTGATTACCTCCCCACCTTTTGTGGGTGATCCACCATTTGTGGTGATTATCACATTATCACTTTTCCACTTTAGGTGGAGTGATAGTTTTTGATAGTTGTCTCATGTCATAAGATTATAGCACTTGTCATAATCTTATGCACTCCTATGTACTCACCTTGACTATATAACCAAGGGGTCTCTCATTGTAAATCATACAATCACTTTATATCATTGAATCATATTGATAAGAATACAGTTTATTCTTGTCACATTATATTCTCTTTTTTTTTGTGTTTTCTATTTGGTCTAAAGATCTTGGCAGCCGTAGTTAGTTCTAACATGGTATCAAAGTGGGTTGGGTGTCATTGGAGAGTATTTTTCTAAAGAGAGATGTCAGATTTGGGGAGGTTCCATTTTTGGCTCTTTATTGCAGGTTCATATCGGACCTTCCTAGTGCAAATTTGAGCTCACCATTGCATCCAATAGACTCGAGAAAGTCGGATTTGACTTTAGTTTCACTCAATTTGATCACCATTTGCATTTTTGGAACACAAGGGTTTGTTGCAAGTGTTTTTTATTGGATTCGTCATCATTTTTGCTTTAAAAATCCAACTTTCGCTCATTTGCAAGAAAAATAATTTATGGGTTTTATAGCCAGGGTCAAAATCTGAACTAGGTATCTTTTAGATTTTGTAGATCTTGCATAGATCTAGAGGAAATTGCTGTACAAAAAATGGTGTGCATCATTTTTCTTCTGGCCGAAGGTTAAAAACAATCATTTTCTCATCTTTTCCTCGCTAGATCAAAAAATGACTTATGGGTTTTGTTTATAGCTTCAAAATATTTATGGGTTTCTGTTTTTGTTTACAAACAGTGAGTATATTTGTCATAAATCAAATCAAAAATAAACTATTTTTTACTAGAAAACCCGTTTCCTCTAGGCTAAATTCAAGTTTTTTGAAAAATTGATAAATTTTGACAACAGTGTTGGTTTTTGGCAAACAAGATATCGATGGAAAGCTAGTTTTGAGCAATTCACAGTGGTGTAGACCATTTTTTTAGATTTTTTCATCATAGAGGTAGATGCGAACATTCATCAATGCATGCATTATTTCCTTTTTTGTGTGCATTAGATTTGCATTTTCTTTGCACTTCAATTCAATTCAAGATCATTTCTCAGTCGACTGTTGCTTCATAGATTCCAAAGATGTGCCAATTTGCGAGTTTTCGAGTGTTCCTTGGCATCGGGTTTTTTGTTGCTTTATCATGATTCTACCTTGACTCAATCAGTGACTCACATATGGTTTTAGTAGCAAAAAAAAGTATCTTTCTTTGCTTGCTAGATTGAGGATTCTTGTGTTACTCCAAATTGTACTTCCAGTGCTTCTCTTGCAGCAGGTTATCTCATTGAGGGGGGGCTACATTGTCTCTCTTGTACTTCCTTCTTATGGGGGGTTTTTTTCCTCACATGGGGTTTTGGCCTTCTCATGCATCATTGAAAGAATTTCATTTTTTGTATTTCATCTCTCTTTTGAGGAGGAGTTTTGTCCCACTAGTTTTTCTCCTCTTCTCCATTCTATAAGACATTGCATTGCATTTGTACATGGGTACCTAACATGGCCTAGTTTTCAGGACCCATCTTGCATTGTTTTATTTTGTGTACATTCTCCCTAAGTTTCACTTAAGTGGGGGTGTTGTTGTAATTAAATATGTTGTACCTTGTCCTAGGTCATGATTACACCTTAGTTAATTTTACTTAGGGACCACACAAGAGGTAGTTGAATTATTTCCACCTTTGGTGGACTTATCATGTTATTACTTTATCACTTCTACCTTTCATGGATATATCATGTGATTACCTCTCCACCTTTTGTGGGTGATCCACCATTTTTGGTGATTATCACATTATCACTTTTTCACTTTAAGTGGAGTGATAGCTTTTCACAGTTGTCTCATGTCATAATATTATGACACTTGTAATAATATTATGCACTCTTATGTACTCACCTTGGATATATAACTAAGGGGTCTCTCATTGTAAATCATACAATCACTTTATATCATTGAATCATATCGATAAGAATGCAGTTTATTCTTGTCAAATTCTATTCTCTCTTTTTGTGTTTTCCATTTGGTCTCAAGATCTTGGTAGCCATAGGCAATTCTAACACTTTGAACAAACGTAGTAGGTACATTTCTTCAAAGAGGGGAAAAATCTAGACGTGTAAATTTGACATCATTCATCTAATATTCTCCCATTTGATTTAAAGAAATCCAAGTATCTAATTCAAAAGTCAAAATTAGCTAATCTTCATCTTAATTAATCAAATCATGATTAATGCTAATCATAATCACTCCACTTCTCTAGATTTTTCCACTTGCACAATAAATTAATTTATTTGATTTATTATTATTTTTAATTACTTTCTGTTAGAATTAGCTATGGCTGCCAAGATCTCGAGACCAAATTAAAAGCACAAGAAGAGAGAATATGATGTGACAAGAATAAACTATACTCTCATCAATATGGTTGTGATTGATTTACAATGAGAGACCCCTTGGTTGTATTGTTAAGGTGAGTACATAGAAGGGCATAAGATTATGACAAGTGTCATAATATTATGACATGAGACAACTAGGAAAAGCTATCATTCCACCTGAAGTGGAAAAGTGATAATGTGATAATCACCACAAATATTGGATCACCCACAACAGGTAGAGACCTAATCACATGATATGTCCACGAAAGGTGGAAGTGATAAAGTAATAACATGATAAGTCCACCAAAAGTGGAAAATCTCTAACTACCTCCTATGTGGTCCCTAAGTAAACTTAACTAAGGTGTAATCATGACCTAGGACAAGGTACAACACATTTAATTACACCAACATCCCCCTTAAGTGCAACTTAGGGAGAATGTACACAAAATAAAACAATGCAAGATCGGTCCTGACAACTAGGCCATGTTAGGTACCCATGTACAAATGCAATGCAATATCTCATAAATGAAGAAAAGGAGAAAACCCAATGGGACAAAACTCCTCCCCAAATGACAGATGAAACACAAAAGATAAAATTCTCTCAATGATACATGAGAAGGACAAAACCTCATGTGAGGAAAAAAACCCCCCATAAGAGAGAAGTAGAAGAGAGACAAGGTAGCCCCCCCCTCAATGTTGAGTCTCCCACAATGATGGTAGAAGCTCGACATTGAATGTTGAAGATGATCCAATCTCGCCGAAACACATTCCTCCCCTTAAGAAGAAATAAAACCATGGATCTATACAAAATTTCAGGAAGATGGATGATGGATGATGATATCTCTAAAGCATGCTCAAGTGTCTCCATGTCGATACCAAAAGCTGATACACTCCAAACATGCATTCTAGGCCACACTGCTGAAGAGGGAAATCCAAAATCTAGTAGAGATGAATGTAGAACATGATCCAAAGACAATGATATCCCCTCTGAAGATAAAGAAGCCTCCTCCATATTTTTTCCAAAAGTATCCACAGTCACATCAAACGGCAAAGAATAATCATGTAGAGAATGAACAAGAGGGTCAGATTGTTCCCTCAGAACAACTGAAGAAGGAGAATCTTCATCAAAGAGAAGATGAAATTCATCAATGATGCCTCCCAAATCTACAATATGAGACTCCAAAAACAAGTCTAAAATACCTATCAAAAATTCATCCAAAGTAGCCATATCTAGAAGATAATGAGGATCCTACTACACTGAATCATAAGGAACCCAAATTGTGGAATCACAAGTATCATCAACTGCAACAGTATGTGGAGGAGATGAAATGCATGAATCAAGAACTATATTTGATGTGAGAACTCACAAGTTCAAGTAGCCAAATGTCTCCTTTAAATCATGGTTCATATGATCAATAGTCAAAGGAACAATGCCATCATTAGAAGAAAAATTTGCAAAGGTATACGACCAAGATGAATGATCAACCACCATAGTAGCAATGATCTCTCTACTCTCCAAGTATTAGATGATGACTGAACTAGGTGCGAAATCCAGAGTTCTCCCATCTCCATCATGTGTAATCTGATATATGGAAAGAATATTTTTTGTCAAATGAGGAACACACAAAACATTTTGGAAAGTGTTATCCCCAAAACTAATAGATCCCTTCCCAATTACACTCATGTATGTATTGTTTCCCATAAAGATAGGAGACATAGTACAAGGCTGAAATGAAGAGAATATAGGCTACAAAGATGCCATATGATGAGATACCCTTGAATCTATAAGCCATCTCCCTAATCTTAGACCTGAAAAAGCACAAAGAGCTTGACCTTTATATCCTGATGTAGATGCTTGACCTTTGTCCTTATTAGATTGTTTTGAAGAAGGAGAAGAAGGTGATTCAGACATTCTAGAAGGAAAACTAATGTGATTCTTTTTGAGAATATTTTTCAACTCATCAATATCCTTCTTATAACAATAGTTTTCTTCATGTCCATCCTTCTTGCAATATGCACAAAAATGCCTCTCCTTCTTAGATGATTCCCCTTTAGAAGAGGATTTTTTCTTAGATTGATCTAAATGTGGATTATTCTTTGCTTTCTTTTGTTTCTTACCTAATTATAATTATTTCACCTGACTAACCAACAACGCCTGAGATTTAGAAGTCTTGATGAGACCCATTGAGATAAGCTTTTGTTGCTCATGTATCAACATCTTAGAAAATGATGCAAATGAAGGTGTAGTATATGTAGACCCCATAGTCAGTCTATGAGTATGAAAGCTAGAAACAAATGAATCATAATCATGACCAAGTTTTTTCATTGTATTGTAGACCAACTAAATGTCCTTATTATCAATTCCACATGCTTTACATTGCTCTCTTAGATCGTTAACCTTAATGATGTAGTATTGGATGTTGTCAAAGGCCTTAGGATCAAGTCTCATCAATTCATTACTAATTTGATAGCCTCTTACTTCATCTGTAGTACCATATAATTCTTTTAATTTTTCCCAATCTTCATGAGAATTGTTACATGATTCAATTCGAAACAACAAATCTTGGGAAACTAGTCTATGAAGAGATCCAAGAGCTTTGGTTTGTTCAATCATCCATTTTATCTTTTTATCTGCATCTATAGGTTCAAGTACCTTATTTTCAACATATAGAGAGTGACCTTTAGTCATTAGAATTCTCCATGAATTTTGATGCCATGTTCAATAATTATATGATGTGAGCAAAGGAACCTTAGAATTATCCATGAAAATGAGAGAGCACAAGCAAACAGATGAAAGCAATGTACCAGGAGACCCCCCCAAATCACTCAATCAAGAAACCCACCAAGAAATATCTAATTTGTCACATTATATTTAGTGCATTTATAATTGCCACTTGCCAAAAAAATGAAGTCAATTTTAATTTTGGCACATGCAGATGCAAAAATAGGCCACAAAATCAAGTCTATTTTTTGGTATAAAATGAGATCAAACTGATCATACCACTGATAAGTACATGAAAAATTATGCACTTTTAAAAAAAATAGTACCCAAAAATGTTACCGTAGGAGCAAGAAATGAGCCCCCCAAGTTCCCAAAATGATGACGAAACAACAACACTTGTGAGAATCTACAAATTATGGAAAATATAGACACCAAAACTAAAAATTTATTGCACCTTTGTGAAGATCATGAAAAAATCTTTTCGTCGATATCTTGTTTGCCAAAAACGGACATAGTAGCCAAAAGTTATGAATTTTTACAAAAAAACTGAATTTAGTCTACAAGAAAACATGATTTCTAGCAAAAATAATTACTTCTGATTTTATTTCTGAAAAATCTACTCACTGTTTGTAAACAAAAATAGAAACTTATAAATATTTTGATGCTAAAAATAAAACCCAAAAATCATTTTTTGATTCAACAAGCAATAGATGAAAAATTGAATTTTTTTTAACCTTCAGCTAGGAGAAAAATGACATGCGACATTTTTTGGATAGAGATTTTCTCTAGATCTTTGCAAGATATGCAAAATCTGAAAGATACCTAGTTCAAACTTTGACACTTGCTACAAAACCCATAAATCGTTTTTCCTCCAAATGAGTGAAAGCTGGATTTTTGAAGAAAAAATGATGACAAATCCAATAAAAAATGGCTTGCAACAAACCCTTGTTTGCCAAAAATGCAATTGGTGATCAAATTGAGTGAAACAAAAGCCAAATTTGACTTTCTCGAGCCTCCTGGAGGCAATCATGAGCTCAGATTTGCACCAGCAAGCTCTGATACGAACCTGCAATAAAGAGCCAAAAATTGAACCTCCCCAAATCTGATATCTCTCTTCAGAAAAAGACTCTCCAATTTCACCGAACCTGTTTTGATACCATGTTAGAATTGGCTATGGCTACCAAGATCTTGAGACCAAATGAAAAGCACAAGAAGACAAAATATGATATGACAAAAATAAACTATATTCTATCAATATGATTGTGATTGATTTAAAATGAGAGACCCCTTGGTTGTATAGGCAAGGTGAGTACATAGAAAAAGTGAGTACAAATGGTGGATCACCCACAAAAGGTGGAGAGATAATCACATGATATGTCCACAAAAGGTGGAAGTGATAAAGTAATAACATGATCATCACCAAAAGTGGAAAAGGTCCAACTACCTCCTATGTGGTCCCTAAGTAAACTTAACTAAGATGTAATCATGACTTAGGACAAGGTACAACACATTTAATTACACCAACACTTTCAAAAGGGAATCAAGATGGTATATTCTTCCAAATTTGAGAATCCCTCTAAATGACTTGTCCCCTCCAACTTTGCATTAACTCACTCTTACATTGTCTCTTACTGTAGACATCAAAATCTACAAATGGTTAGCATAATTCCAATATCCTCATAGAATAATACAACATTCTTCAAAATAAATGAAAAAATTAATCCAATCATGCAAAAAAGACATGAAGTATATCTATTCTATGATGGATTGGTGCTATCCTTTGTGTAGAAGGAAGCCCTTTCCCAATCCTTGATAAGCCAAATGAGATGATAGACAATGAGATGCTCATGAACTCAAGTTGCCTATAATGATAATGCTCAAATTGTAGATGAAAAATGAGAGAAAATGCATTGAACTTATAGGATAAGTTGAGAGAGGAGAAGCCAAGATTGAGCAATGTGGGATCAAAACCCAACAAATGAGAGAGAGCCACTTGTCACAATGGGATTGGCCAATGCTTGTGCAAGTTTTGGCTAATGTGCCCATTTCAAATTTGAAAATGGCAATAAATGAATATGGTTGAGGGTTTTTGGGGGGAATTGTGTTTGGCCAAAAAAGTCAAACAAGAGAGTTAATGAGGGCATATTCCCAAGGAATATGCCCTTGTGGGGATAATAGGGGTTTTAATAAATCAAATTAAATAATTTATTGTGCAAGTGGATGGAACATGGGTTAGTCTTAGCATTAATTAGGGATTTAACTGATTAATCTAGTGCTTAGTTGATTGTGAGACTTTGATTTAAATTTGTGGGTTAAGATAAATCAAAGTGAGAGGATATTAGACATTTAATTAAATTTATCTGGTTTAATTAAATCAAGACTTTAGGAGGTTAATTAATTAATTAGATTTAATTAATTAAGAGGGAAGACTGATCAAATGTGATGTTTAATCAATAATGTTAATTTTGTATGTCTACACTTACATGTCTCCAACTTGGCATTTAAGACTCTTTCTTCTCCCTCCAACAATCCAACTTTCAAAATTTCAAAATCCACCTAATAGTTTTATTGTGCATATTCATCAAATTGTGTTCAAGCTTCCTCCATTTACATCTTTACAAGTGAAACTTGGCCATTGGATATTGAATGATCCCACATTCATCCATTTTGCCTCCTCATATTTCAATCTCATCTATAAATAAGAGGCTTTTCTTCTCATTTTTGACACAACTTCATACACATTCATCTTGCACTTCATCTTGATCATCATCTTGCATCTTGTTTATCATATAACATAGCATCTTCCAAGAATTTCATCCATCATCCAAGAGCTTATCAAGGGTTTGAAAAGGGCTACTTTTCATGGGTATGTGCAGGATCATCATGGAAAAAATAGGCCCTTAAGTGGCAAAACATTTAGAAAAATTAGAGTTAGGCAACTTGACATAAAAATTTGAATAAGTTATCTATATTATTTCAAAAATATGTAATAATAGAATTTGTAGAAAATTGAATGTAGTTTGTAAATTACTAGGTTTATTTACAAAAAAATAAAATCTATTTAGTGAAAATTTGAAATTTCAATACAGTAGTACTTAAATTTTAGGGAAAAAATAAGAAGTAGGTGTCTGTCTGACCACCCTAACAACATTAAAATGATAATATTTTTTTATAATATTTTAGATATAAGTAGAGGACTCATGTCCCGATGTAATGCGTATTTTTTTGTAATTTGTTTCCAAGTAAATAATTAATTATAAAAAAATTATGATTTTTTTTAAAAATATAAAGATTTGTATGTCTGACCACCTTAACTTGGTCAAAACTTCATGAAATTCATTTTTTTATTTCTTAATCTTATAGTATCTAAAGCATAGAATGTGACGCATCTTTTGGATTCAAAAAATATGATACCGTTTGAAAGCTATAGATGTTTTTCAATCAACCTAAAAATTAGAACTTTAGTCGTAATTGAAAGAGAAAATGAATAATAACTGTTTATTAAATTAAAATTAAAGCATAATTTATATTGTAGGAAATCTAGGAATATGCTTTAAAAACCCTTTTCGTTTCATCAATTTTTGGTAAAAAAAAGTTGTCAGCCACATACCCATCATATTGCCACTTTTTGACCCAACATGATCCTGCACATACCCTCATATCAAAGTAGCACTAATCCACTATGGAATAGGTTTTAACATAATTCACATTATTTCAATTAGTCTCTTTGGTATTTTAGTGTGAATCAATATTTCATAGAGATGATAGTTTTACTTGCTTTAAATGGACTAACAATACTAATGTGGTTCATTGTTTCAAGTTTGTGGAAATTAGTACCATCCATACATCTATTTTGAACCTCTTTATCATGAGATTGATCCTCAAATTGAAATTTTCGCTCAATCTCTCGAGGGGCAATGTACTAGTATACTTCTTTCCACTGGGGCATCCGAAAAAAACATTATTTTTTAAAAATTTGATCGCGACAAGTTTATTTTTTGAACCAATGCATTGCTTCAAAGAGGGGCAAAATATAGACATGCAAAATTGACATCGTGCATCTAATATTAAATAAATTAAATTTATTTAATTAAATTAGTAATACATCAATTTCCTCCCATTTGATTTAAATAAATCCAAGTATCTAAATCAAAAGTCAAAATCAGCTAATTTTCATTTTAATTAATCAAGTCATGATTAATGTTAATCATAATCACTCCAATTCTCTAGATTTTTCCACTTGCACAATAAATAAATTTAAATTTTATTTATTATTTCTTCTAATTACTTTCAAAAGGGCATCAAGATGAAATATTCTTCCATATTTAAAAATCCCTCCAAATGACTTGTCCCCTCCAACTAGGCATTAACTCCTCTTACATTGTCTCATACATGTCTCCCACTTGGCATTTAAGACTCTTTCTTTTCCCTGCAACAATACAAATTTCAAAAATTTAAAATCCACCTAGTATCATTTATTGTGCACATTCATCAAAATGTGCTCAAGCTTCCTCCATTCACATCTTGACAAGTGGCACTTGGACATTGGATGTTGAATGATCCTGTATTCATCCATTTTGCCTCTTCTCTCAATCTCATCTATAAATAAGAGGCTTTTCTTCTCATTTTGGACACAACTTGATACACATTCATCTTGCAGCATCTTCATTACAATATCTAAAACTTATCACAAGGGATTGGGAAAGGGCTCTCTTTTCATATCAAGGAGCACCAATCCCCCTATGGGATTAAGGTTTGGTTCATTTTAGATAAGTTTTCATACTTGTAAGCCTTCTTTGTATCTTTTTATTATCATGTTTTCTTATCTTAATGTGATCAAGAATTTCATAGGGAGCATTGTATTTGCCTTGTTTAAACTGACTAATGGTAACATTTGTCTTTGTTTGAGCAAGATTATAGGTTAGTGCTGACAAATAGATGTATTCCTTTAATAGAAAAAAAAGAGATAATAGTGTTCTCTTGATAATAGTAGACCATGCTAGGATTGCCAAATTTATGTTTCAAGATTATAATTTATTATTCTATGTCTCTAAGTTTCTAATTAGGGTTGAATTATTTGTTTAATAAATACACCCACAAATAGTGTTAGTTTTATGTCACGTAAGTGTTGATATCAATTTAGTTCATTCCTCTAAGGATTTCAATGTTCATTCTTCTGCTATTTTTAGAAGCAAGTAACCCATTAATGATAATATTATGTTTTAAATACATTGCTTACAGTAATCCTCAATTTAATATGACACTTAACAATAATAATGCCTCTTTATAATATATCACGTGTGCATGGTATAGCCACTTCACACTACTAATGCCTCTTTATAATATGATGTTGGCCTTTCCATTGCACCAAAAGATCAACCTGTCAATGCCCTATACAAGTGTCAATTAAGATCCATGGGAGGTGGTTAAACCATGTCACAAAGCCAAAGGGAGATGCTAGCGGTTAGTCCAACAATCCCCCCCTCAGCATCACTTGAGGGGTTCGAACCCATGATCGGCTCTGATACAAATTATTGGTTTTGTGGTTGCACCAAAAGATTGACTTGTCAATGCTTGATACGAGCATCAGTTAAGATCCATGGGAGGCAGTTAAACCATGTCGCGAACCTGAAGGGAGATGTTGGTGGTTAGTCCAACATATGATAGCATGATTTTTTTAATTACCATATTGATATTCTAATAAATTTAGTTAGAAAATATTCACTTTTTTTGTTGATGCCTAAACCTTCTACTTTAATGACAAAGACTTTCACACCACAAACATCCTCTTTCACCAACCCTATTCCATTCATCTAGCCCCAAAAATGCACTGGGACATCGATATGCCTATCATGCCCATAGCATTAAAAAAGTATACTCGTGCAAATATTTTGGAAGGATTTTTTCAGCAATGCAAGTGGTTTTTCTGTACTATTGAAATTAGTGTTTTTAACATTATTTAAAAGTCATTTAAATTTTATTTTTATACTACGTTTCTTTTATATATTTTTATGTTTAATAATTTTTTAAACCATTTAAATTATTTGAATTATATTTAGATTTTTTTTTATAATTTGTGTATTTAATACTATTTTTATAATTTTGATTTGAATTTGTATTTGTATTTATATTTAATAATATTATTTTAAAAATGTTAATATTATCTTTAAATAATTTTTATGTCTACTACAGATTTATATTTTATTGTATATTTTTAATATTTAACATTTTTTTAAAAGAGACTTATTATTTGAATTGTGTTTGTATTTAATTTTTAAATTATTTTGATATTTAATATTTAACAATCTTTTAAAAGAGACCTATTATTTGAATTGTGTTTGTATTTAATTTTTTAATTACATTTATATTTAATATATTTTTAAAAAAAATTGATTTGAATTATGTTTGCACTTATAGTTAATAATATTATTTTTTTAAATATTAATATTGTGTTTAAATTATTTGTATGTTTACTACAAATTTATATTCTTTTTTAGATATTTTTAATGTTTAGCAAATATTTTAAAAGAATCTTAAATATAATTTTAAGAATTTTTAATTTAAAATGTATTTAATGTCTATCTTTTTATATAATTTATTTATATGTTATCTTAAATATTACATTCTATCTAATTATTTAAATGTTTAATAATTTGGAAAAATAATTTAAATGTAGACTTCATACTTTTTTATTAATTTAAGGTTTAGTGATTATCCTCTTGTTTAAATTTTGTTTATGCTTACTATAAAAATGATTTCTACTCTTAATAATTTTTGAAAGTGACATAAAATTGGTTCTATAAATTATTTTCATTTACATTTTGAGTATAATAAAAATTAGAGGCGAAGAAATACCCATAATATAATGAAACTTAGAGGAAATCATGTTCTTTTGTGTAGATTTTTTTTGAAAATATTTGTGATATGAGAAAAATCAAAGGTAAAGAACTACCCATAATATAAAGAAAGGTCGAAGAAACTATCCCCATTTCACTAGAATTTTGTTAAAAATATCTATAGTATAAGAAAAATTAATAGCAAGTACCTATGTTGTTATGTTATATTTTATAAAATTTTGTAGACCAATATTCTTGAAGAAAGTATACAACCTCTTTGAAAAAAAAAATTCCCCACACCTATGGTTGTATACTTGCTTCAAGAATACTAGTCAACAAATTTTTTAAAAATATAACATAACAACATAGGTACTTGCCATTATTTTTTCTTATACTAAAAATATTTTTAACAAAATTCTAGAAGAATGGGCATAGTTTCTTCTACCTTTATTTATATTATGGATATTTCTTTGTCTTTGATTTTTCTCATATCACAAATTTTTTGAACAAAATCTACACAAAAGAGAATGATTTCCTCTAACTTTCTTTAGATTGTGGTTATTTTTTTGCCTATAATTTTTTGGTTATTCTGAGTGAGTTCCTATAGCAGCGGCTGTCGGAAAGCAATTCTGGATTACACGGTGACGATTATAAATTAAAACCAATCACAAATTAAGGCCTGACACTTAAAGCAATTCTGTGCTATAGCATTTAGCATTTAATTCACTGTGGAATATATGGTGACGATTTTCTATGGCAGCGGCCGTAGGAAACGCCTCTGGGCATAATCAAACCCGACTGCGAGCACGCGCTCCAAGTAATGATTGTAATAGCATTTGTTTACCCTTATGCCCTGACGTTTTGGAATTATTCAAGAGTCAACCGTTACTGCTTTGCCGCCCTGCCAGAAAAATAGAGCTCTGGCCGTTACCATGTTCTTTTTTATATTTATACTTCCTTCTTCATTCAATTAGGTAGAGAGAGCACGCCGTGCAAGGCAGAACCTAGGGTCTCATGCCCGCCGTCGTCGTTACTTCCGAACGAGGCGGAAACGGAGCATCTAAATCAGCTGCGGCAGTTACAGAGCTACCGTAAGCCGCCGTATGCTTCGGTGGAGCCGCAGAGCATCGCGGCTCGTCACAGGAGAAGCAAAATTCGTGAAAAGATCAAGTCTCTGGAGAAGCTGATACCCTAGGGTTCGAAACTCGACACTGCCAGAATGCTGGATGAGGCAATCAAGTACCTCAAATTCATGCAAGCGCAAATTCAGGTTTTGGAAACCATGCCTCATGCGAATCTCAACTCAAACCCTAACATTGCCCTCGCCAATGCTTTGGCGGTGCATAGATCAGCTTCTGCTTCCGCTTCAAAAAAGAAGCTTTGTATCAACCAAATGCTTCACTCTTTACTGAGTTCGTCCAGAATTCAGAAGAAGCTTTTCAGCGAGGGAAAAATCCTCGTTACCGTGCAGCAGAAGGAAGCGCTTGCATCTACGCGACCTTATCTATCCGGCGATTTCTCCAATTTTTACTTAGACTAATAAATTTTTAAGCTTCTTATTTTAATCCTCTCATTGCATAGCTCCTCTCATATTGGCCAAGAGCTTCATATGTAATGTCGGAAATATGACGTTTCGTACCGTCGCCTACTGTAAAATTTGGCAGAGCAAAATTTTGATGTCAGAAAATGCTGTGAAAATCTCTCTGGATTAATTTTTTTTTAAATACAATACGTGAATTCTGCCGGTGACATTTCTTTTCCTGTAGATTATATTTTTGGCAACCAAGTTTAGTTTGAGTTTAAAATTGGCAACGTCTTATATCAACGAATCTTGAAAATCCATGTAACTGTATTATCTTTATGTTAACAGGAAAGAACATTAATGCAGCAATATGAGAGCTTCAATGCAGACAGCTTGGGATGCATTAGTATGGGAAAGTTTCGTTAATTGTAATTTCTTTCTGTATTCAACAATATTTTTAAAGCAAAATTTTTATTGCTCATTTTAGAGTTTTTCGGAATGCTTTTTCCTTGGTTTCTATCATCTTCCAAACAAATATGTACGCTTTTTTAAAGGGCAAAAGAGCTTTCATTAGTAGTTAATTTAGGTTAATTAAATAAATATGTAGTAAATTAACTTTAAAAAATAGGTTAATTATAATCATATTTGAGACTTAATAGAATAGATTAATAGTAATAGTAATTTTAAAAATATAAATGTAATAAATGTTCATTTTTATTTCTATGATTGCAGAGTAATATCTATAGTTATGTTTTTTATTCTACTTGATTTTTAATTATTTTTTATATTTAAAGATTGGTAGCATTTAAAAATATATTTTGAAGATTTGTAAAAATTGAACATGTTCTCTTAGCTCAAGCCTCCTCACCCAAAATGACTAAACAATAGAAGAAATCACTCTTCATTCATTCTCCTAAGATAACTTTGTAAATCTAAATTCATTTTATTACACCTATTGAATTTTCTTCTTCCCTATATGCAAATAACAAATTCTTGCATGATCAAATGAATGCAACTAAATTCCTTTAAATACATAAATATATAGCAATAAATAACATGCATACTTATTTGTCTCTAGGTAGGTAAGTAAAGTGAAGGAGTTAAAGAAAACGTGAGTAATTGTGTTGATTGAAGGTTCAAAAGTTATGATCAAAATAATAGACAATTATAGTTTTTCCTTTAATACAAAAAAAGGTGAAAATATTGATGAAACACTTATGGATTAGTAAATAGATAGACATAATAAATAAATAATACATGGGAATGCGGACTAATTTGGATAAGGTACGGATAAAGGATGTGGGAATGTGTGTTAATGGAGGTGTGATGACATGGGGAAAAAAAAATGAATTCACACAAGATTATGATATTTTTCAATTTGTAAAAGTATAGACATTCTCTTAAAATGGATAAAAATATAAAATGGGAATTAGCACGAGTAAACAAAATTTATCATTATAATTGTACATATATAATCTAGGCTCGATAAATAAATGTAAACAATAAATATATAATTAGGGAACCACAATGAAGAATAATTTCGTCTAGTATAAATTATGTATACTTTGATGGGTAGGAGTGAATTCTAAACTGCAATACTCATTTGAATTTTAGACTAAAGACAATATGATGTGGAAAACTTGATGTTTAATTCAAACACTTGCAATAGTATTTATACAAGCAAAAAGAAGGTAATATGGAGAGTAGTTAACATAACGATGGTAACTGGTAACTACACAACTACAACTACCCCATAAACAATAACACAAACAATGTAATAAACTATGCTAACATTTCCCCCTTATGACATTGGTCTTACAAATGTACCCCCAAAACAATTCAAATTTCACCTTAGCGAGAGATTTGTTGAGAAGATCAGGTATGTCCATGTCAGCCAAAATGCGACACAACCAAATTGCTTCACACACTACACCTTATGCAGCACAATATTCAACCTCGATGGAAAAGAGAGTAGCAACAGTTTGCTTCTTACTAATACATGACATAGGCCTAGATTCTAGATGAAAAACATACCCTATAGTTGACTTCCTATCATCAACAAATCTAGCATAGTTGGACCCAACATATCCCTATAAGAAGAATTGAGAATTTTGTTTATATTCTAGACCCTAATTGAGAATACCCCAAACATACTACAAAACATGCTTAGCTAGAACCTAATGACATTGCTTAAAGGCTCCTGCAGAAATATAAAAAGATAGTTGATAGAAAAGAATAAATTTGGTCTAGTATTTAAGTCAAATAAATGAGACTCCCAACAAGCTGATGATAAAGAGTAGCATCTACTGGAGGTGATTCCTGGAATCTAGATAGTTGCAAACCTTTCTCCATTGGATTGGATGTAAGTTTACAATCTATCATTCTTAACTTTTCTAGGAGTTTCTTGGCATATCTAATCTAAGAGATAAAAATATGGTGTGGACTTTTCAATATCTCTTAGCCAAGACAATAGTGAAGAAGCCCTAGTTTTCTTATATCAAAATATTGTTTTAGATCTATTTTTACATCATCAATGTGAATTCCTAAGCTCCCTATGATTACAAGATCATCCACATACAAGACAAAAATGACAATCTTGGTGTCTATCTTCTTAATAAATAAATTAAGATCTAAAGGGATATGAATGAAACCATGTTGTAGAAGATGACCATCTATCTCAATATATCATCTCCTAGGGCCATGTTTAAGCCCAGACAGAGACTTAATGAGATGGCATACCTTTTGAGGATGGTGTTCATCAAGGAAGCCTTTAGGTTCAGTCATGTATACCTCTTCTATAAGATATCCATTTTAAAAACCACTCTGCACATTCATCTGATAAAGCTCCAAACCTTTCTATGTTGCTAGTGCTCAAACAACTCTAATTGTCTTTAGTTTTGTAGTAGGGGAAAAATTTTCTTCATAACCAATACCTTCTTGCACACCATAGCCTTTAGCAACAAGAAACACTTTATGTTTTTCGATGGATCCATCTTCCTTGTTTTTTATCTTGAAAATCTATTTGGATCCCATGGGTTTCTTTCCTGGAGGAAAATCAACAAGTTCCCATGTTTGATTCTTCATCAAAGAATCATACTTAGCATCCATTGCATTCTTCAATTGTGGGTGACACAAGGCCTCTAAAATTATATTAGGTTTAATGTTATCAATTATTGAACTCATCAAAGCTATATTTACCTCATTTCTCACATGTCTTCTTGTTTTAACTCTTGAAGAAAGATCTAGAAGAGAATCTAGATGAGAACCATTGATGGTGTTTTAGACCCATTTTAGACACTAAAATTATGTCTGTTGTGCGGATTGATGTTCTAATAGACCAATATCAACAAAAAACCCTCCTTGTAGATCTCCTACCTTTGGATATGAAGACTCATCCTCATTATTTGATTGTGTAAGAAATTTATGAGAGGTCATTGTTTCTTCATTTTGTGTCATGGAATCAAAGGATAACTCATCACATACCACATCTCAACTCTCACACACCTTATGTGTCTCAAGATCCATGATACGGAAAGCTTTGGAAGTTAGGTTGTAGCCCACAAAGATACATGGGAGTTTCTTGAAGTTAAGATTTTGTTTCCTAGTGGCTAGGACATGGATATATGCAGTAAAACCAAACACTCGAAGATGAGAAATTGAAGGTTTGTAACCACTCCATACCTCCTCAAATGTCTTGTCTTGTAGTATCTTTTTAGGAGCCCCATTAAGAAGATACACAACTATCTTAACTGCTTCTACCCAAAATTTATCCTCCAATTGTGTTGAGGAAAGCATGTATCAAACCATCTCAATGACAGTCCTATTACAACACTCTATAAATCCATTCTCTAGGGGTGTATAGGGGAGAAGTAAAATGTTGTTTGATGCCATGATTCTTTAACAAGTCCAAGAAATTTGTGGACATGAATTACCCCCCTCGATCTGAGTGGAGGAGATAAAGAGGCCTGCATGTCTTGTGGACAACTTGCTGATAGAATTCTCAAAAGTGGGAAAATGCTTCACTCTTCTATCAAAGAAATTACACTCAAGCATTACAAAAGAAATCATCTAAAAATAATTCAAAATACTTTTAGTGTTGAAAGGATGTTGGAAAAGGTTTGCAAAGATTGGTATTAACAACCTCAAGACGGTCCTTGGCATGAAAGGAAATTGACTCAAATAGATGTTGAAGTTGTTTTCTTGCAAGACATTCATAACCTAGAGGCAAAGAAGCGGAAAGGGAAGGAATTCCACATTAAATATTGTAGACATGCAGATTTGACATCATTGTCAATGTTCACCTTTTGATTAAATAAATCAAGTTTTATTTAATTAAATCATAAATCTCCTAGAGTCTATTAATTTAATCACCAATATTAAATTAAATTATCAATGCTCATTTCCTCTCATTTGATTTTAAAAGAAATACAAAAATCTAAAATCAAATGTCATATCACTTAAATCATCTATTAGATTAATCAAATCATGATTAGTTTAATCCTAACTACATGAATCTTCTAGATTCATCCACTTGCACCAATAAATCACTTTATTTGATTTATTAAAACCCATATTTTCCCTCATTAACTCTTATGTTTGACTTTTTTGGACAAACACAATTCCCCCCAAAAACCCTCAACCACATGCATTTATGGCCATTTTCAAATTTGAATGGGCACATTGGCCAAAACTTGCACATTCCTCACCCTCTCACACCTTGACAAGTGACATCTTGTCATTGGCCCATGAATGATCCCACATTCATCAATTTGGCCTCTCCTCCCTTCAAGTTCAACTATAAGTTGAAGGCTTCTCTCCTTCAAACACAACAACAAATTTTCATGCAAGGTTACTCTCCACATAAGAGAACTAATCTTTCTCATCACAACAACACAATTTGAAAACACATTGCATGCAAGGTCACTCTCTCCATTTGAGATTCAATCTTGTCCATAATATCATCTTGCTTATCAAGGGGGTGGGAAAGGGATTTTCTTTCCACATTTCAAAAGGCACCACTCCCACTATGGGATAGATATGGATATTGTTTGAATATACTTTCAAGTTTTCTTATTTGGTCTTTTAGAGTTTTGTTTAAGCATGTTAGACATGATTCATTATCTCATAGGGATGTTGTGATTTGCTAACAATGCTAACCTTGTGTCAATGTTATAAGAATTTTTCAAATTTTAGCATCCACAAATATCCTTAGAGTTGAGTTGATAGAGGAAGCTGACTAAGAGGTTCCCAAATTGATAATGCTAAAGAATAATGGAATATGTTGTAGAGGTAGCAAGAGCAACTATAGAGGAACAAATAGTATTTAGGGAAAATAATCAGACTTTCAATAAGTCTTTAGCAAGGAACACAACATCTCTAGAGATCAAGCAAGCTTTGATACTATTGTAAACTTGAAATTGCACCCGAAGCTTATGATTCAAGAGTTGACTAAAAACTTAAATATTGGATGTCCAACGTGGAACATAGAGCACTTTGGTGATAGTACAACTCTTTTCACTAAGAGGAATGGTGACTATGCCCATGCCCCCTCCAAAATACTCCTTATTGTAAGAAATGTGAACTTGTCTCATGTGGGTTGATCAATTAGCATATCAAAAAGCTGTCGACTTCCTATCATATGTTGACTAGCACCAGAGCCAATCAACCATACGTCCTAATGGAACCCCTAAAAATTTTGTTCCATTTCCGCAATCTTGATGAGTTTTAAGGAACTATGGGTTTTGTCTCCTACTACTATATAAGGGGTTTTTAAGGTTACCTAAGTCCCATTTTCAAAACCCCTTGGATTCTATATCTTCACCTCAGTTTTATTTTTTGGTTCACTCCTTGTGTCAGTCATCAATCCTTTAAGTCATGACTCTTGACATTGAAACCCATTAAGTGACCAACACTCTAGTCTTGTTTTATTGGTTGCTCCTATTGGATCATTATTTTTTAAGTTTTCCTAAGTTGGGTTGAATATTTCCCACTCAAAAACCTTAATTATTTTATTTTCTATGTGTGGCTTTGTCAACCTACATGAGTCTCTTTTAGGGTTAACTATTTTTGACATGTGTAGATATAAGAATCCCTAAATGTCATTCGATCAATGCATAAAATCTAGACTATTGCCCACATGCCTGTTCCATTTTGTCTCACACTTTTATTCATTTGGGCTCATGGGCGAAGGCTATTTGTCCCTGATGATTTGTGGGAAATACATCACTAATAAAGCATGTAGTTGGTCGTTAAAAATGATCAACAATGGGATATGAATGAGGTGGCTGAATCTCAATCATTCCCCATGTTCCCATTTACTTTTCTTGGCTATTAAAATAATGACATAGGATAGCGGGAAATTGCCACCTGTGTTCATTGATGATGGGCCTACGGGTGAGAATTGTTGATTTTAAAGTAAATCAACAGTCAATAGTGGATGACGTGGATTAATCTTGACCATTCACTACCATCCCGTATGGGCCCCATCCTTCCTACCAGTTTCCCAACGGGGAAGCGGGCATCTACCATGTGAAGTAATCCTAAGGATGTGGAGGCATAGATATGTGGGAAAATATTTAATTGAAACCTCAACATGGGACATGGGAAGAAAATGTGTGTTACTAATATGCATATTTTGCATGTGCTTAAAATATTTTTTAATTTGAGGCATAGATGTTATATTTAGGATAAAGTTGTTGCTAGCTAAGGAGTGTGTATGACGAGGCAGCGAGATCTGATTTGATCTTCTTCCCATCTTCCCATTTATGAAAGTTACACATGATTTATGTCTCATGGGGGTAAGTAGAAAGGGCCACACAAATCATGTCTAGAAAGACAAAGAGGTGGTGGAGCTTGTGTACTACAAACAAGTGTTTCCATGTGGCCTCCTATCATTTGGTAAGTGTTGTGGCTATGTATAGTGAGATCTTTCATAATAACTTGATAAAATCTGGATCGTGAATCAATTAAATCTCCAAAAGGATCAATAGTTGGCTTTCAAAACTTCGTTGAAGGAAATCAAGTCGTTCTAGTTCACACGAGTGAACCTTAATAATTGAAAGGACATTGAGCTACCAAATTAAGGAATTGAATGATTATTAATGTTTATCTTAAAGGCATAATTAAGTGTTAAAAGTATACGAAATACACTCAAGGAGCTCATTATATGGTTTCTCAACATTTTCTCACATGGGAACTAGGGTTGTCAACCTACGAGAAAAATAGTAAGTCAATTACTGCTTTTCTTCTAGCATTATTGATAAGTTGTGATTTCTCAAGCTTAAGTCTGTTAAGGTTTTTCTTGGTTCAACTTTTTAAGGTTTGACATTCATAAAAAGGGACTTTGATAATTCCGAATTTGCAAAATTCGTGCCAAACACTCACAAAATTCATAGGCCTTGTTCAGTTAAACCGAAAAACCCTACCTTGTTGTACTTCCTATATTATGGCTCCTAAAGTAAAAGTGTCTTCGTCTAACTTAGGGGAGTCTTTTGCTCCCAAAAGACCTCTAAATAAAGACCTTATGGATCTAGTACCACCCTCCACTATTGAAAAACATAAAGGCCAATCGATTCCTAGAGGTCCTCAGATAGTAGTGGGTTTGTTCGACAGAAGAGGTGCTATCAGGGATGCTAAATTACTTTATACAAGATGGGAACTATTTTATGGTTGGTTCAAGAGCAAAAATATGGCCATCCTAATAGGAAACCCTTGGAACTGTGATCTAGGAAAGTTAATTGTGCAAAATGTCTATATGGATGTTGACTGGCTTAAGGCAATAGCTGGTAATTATGACCTAGTCACGAGGACTATCAGAACCTATGATGGAAAAGCAATTGTTAAGATCACTAAGGACGAATTGGGTATTATTTTCAAGCTTAGTGAATGGAATGATGAAATGCATAAGATAAATGAAGATTCTCTTAGGTAAGAGTATTAAAAAACAAAGATTTCATTTAGAGTCCACATCTTACCATGATTTGTAGCAGAAGTTGTAGGATGGAAGATTGTAATAGGATCACATGATTAGGAACCTTTCCTTGTTAGCTATTTTGTTCCTTATTTCAAAAGGACCTTCTATTCCATTTGCCAAATAATTGGATATGATCTTATGTCTTGAATTCCAATGGAATGCATGTATATGGTGGCCCATATCCAACATCCCCAATATTGTGGAGTGTCTGATTATGCAGGATTTCTTTCTAAAAAAATTGATGAGGGACTGGTATGATTAATGAAAGGTGAATCTAGGGTAAGATGGAGTTGGTACTCACTGCTAATGCATATGTTTTTGTACAAGGGTGCAATTTACTCTAGACAAAATATTGACTTTTAAAGGAAAAGGGGTGACTTAGATCTGCCCATGTAATAATGGACCACAGTCTTGGAAAAAGGTGATAAGACATATCTGTAGACACGTAAAATATACATGCACCTGATTTTGATCATATTAACATTGTTTCGTCTTAAATTATACTCTCAACTTATCAACACCTTTCATCCCATAATTAAATAGATCATTATTTATTTAATTAGGTCTTTATCCTCTCTTGATTAAATTAATCAATTTAATTTAATTAACCTTATATCTCTATTTAATTAAATAATACATTTTATTTAAGTAACCTCTAAAAGTCCTCTTATTAAATTGAATAAATTAAACCTTATTTAATTTAATCTAACATTATCCCCATTAGTTAAATAAATCAAACCATTTATTTAATTAATCATTTCCTCTCAATTTTGATTTAAATCAATTCATCAATTTGAGTCAAAATTGTGAAATCATCTAATCCTTCATTAAATTAATCAAACCTTGATTAAGTTAACCCCTATCACTAAAATCTTCTAGAGAATGCAACTTGCACATGAAAATAGATTTAATTCATTTATTAAATCTCTATTTTCCTTCACATAGCATAAAAAGGGAATATTCCCTCAAATTTGAATTCAAAATGCAAGTGGACTTGTACATCCAACAAAGAATTCACTCATCTTACATGTCCTTGTGCATTGAGCCAAGTGACATTTACTCCACTCTTCTATTCCCCCAACTTTCAAATTAGAATTTCAAATCTCCCCCTCTTTGGCACACTGACCAAAATGTGCTCATTCCACAACCATTCACATCTTGAAAAGTGGCACTTGGCCATTGGATGTTGAATGATCCCACATTGCTTATTTTCACTCTCTCTTCCATTTTGGAAATCTATAAATGAGAGTCTTTTTCTCTCATTTTATCATCCACAATTTGAGTAAAATTAATATACTCAAATCCATCTTCAAGCATATCCATTCTCATTTGTTTTTATAAAGCTCTTAGCTAGGTTATGCAAAAATTCAACCAAGGTGGATCAATCTTCATCAAATCATCAAAGCTTATAAAGGATTTGGGAAAGGGCTGATTTTAACATACGAATCAGCACCAACTCCCACATGGGATCAAGATTTTGCATTGTTTAAATTAGGATTTCATTGCTTTTTTATTTATTTCTTCGTTTTTCCTATTTTAAGTTTTGTAAATGGATTTCATGTGGAATCATTGTTTCTTTCTTGCATATTATCTAATATTGTGCTTGTTTGCCTTATTTTTGGCAGGTATGAAATTGGGGTTCACAATATGATTATGTCACATTCTAGAATTTGTTTGCTTATGAACTAAAGAAAGATTTGATTGTGAATTTACCTATATTTCCCATTGCTCTACATGATTTCTTGAGAACTAAAGGAAAGAAGTCCTAAGATAAGAGTTGATCATAATTGGGGAGATGTTACATCACTCTTTAATTACACTATCTTAAGAGTATATGGTTCCAAAGTAGCACCAAACTTGTTTTTGAGGTTTGTGCTAGAAAGAATTGGTTTCCTCGAGGTTATGTGACAACTACGAAATGTTAACAATGAGCATTTGTTTAATTAGGGAAAAGGAAATTTATTTCCTTCATATACATGTTTCTTTGATTTGGTAATGACCTAAGGAGGTTGTAATAACATCCTTGAAGTACTCAAAACATAGTGCATGCAGAGGATAGTTGAGAGGGCTAGATATGATCCTAAAGGTTTAATGGCTTGGTTGAATGCGAGAAACAAGAGCTAATAATATGTCCAAATTTTCTAGAGTGTCGGATATATTTCTTATCACATCTTTTGCATACTATAAAATTTGGACATATTATTAGGAAAATAAAGTAGGAAGAACTTGATTTCAAGGTCCTCCCATAGGCTAAAGATATAACAGAAAAGGTGGAGCATGGAACAAGGAATTTTGATTCAATAGTAGACAACCTTGAAACTAAAGGGGTAGTTAGTAAAGATAAAGGGAAGGCTCAAATTGTAGAAGAACATAGTGGAGGAGGAATCCCTTCTATAGGAGAAGAGTCTACTTCACAGGCACCCGAGGAAGCAAAAATAAAGTTTTCTATAAGGAGAAAGAGTAAGGAAAAGAAATTTGATGAAGCTTGTTTCCCCACTAAACAAGTGTAACACAATCCTCCTTCTCCTCTGCCACAAATACCACCCCCATCTCCACCAAGGTTGGTAGAGCCTGCAATTGTGAATATTGATTCTCCACCACCTAGTTAAATACCATCCAAAGAGCCACCATTGAAAAGACAAAATATTGAGGCAACTAATTTAGTGGAATATGATGATGAAGTCTTCGATGATGATATTTGGGTGTCAAAATAAGAAATGCAAGAAGGAGTGCCTACTGCATCTATAGTAAGGGCAACAAATCAATTGAGAAAAAACATTGAGTAATGTTGATCTTAGAGGGATCAATTGAAGTGAAGATATGCAGGTTGAGGCATGTACCAAATTCTTGGATGATGACTCATTTGTAAAGACTCAAGATTCTATGGAATTTGCATACAGGGCTAAAAGAGATGAATATGTAAAAATTATAGCTATAGAAAGGAGCTTTCATCCAGAAATGCTTGATGCTATCATTTAGAAAAAGGGTATTAAATGAAATTAGAGCCAAATTCTAAAACATGACTACAAAGGAGGGTCAAGAATTGGTGAGAACTAGTGGCATCTTGTTGTTGCTAGAATGGGATCTAGCTTCAGTTATAGATTTCCAAACAATCAACAAATGTGACAGACCCCTCTCTGATACAAAAGAAGAAGCTACACTTGCACTATAGGGGTTTTCTTTTAGCGAGAAATGGAAAGCCTTGGCTATATGGTCTTTAGCCCCAAGCACAAGAAAGTCAGACATTTTTGATCCTACACCTAACTACAGTGGGGGCATAATAATAAAAATATTATTAGAAAAATCAACCTTAGAAGTTTTAAATATGTCAGTTCATGTTGCACAATTCACAAGGGCAACTGTGGAGTCTCTAACTACGAAAAAGGATAAACTTAGAACAAAATTGAATAATTGATTGGTTAAATATGGAGATCTCGAGAGGGATAATATGCAATTGTGTACAAAGGTATCATTATTTGAAGATGTATTGCATATGTGACAACCTACAAAGCTCAAATAGAATGATGTTTACTCTCCAACTACTACACAAGAGGACATATCCCTAGAGTTTATTGTTGATGTAAGTTCTTCACAGGTAATTGTGCCATATAATTGGGAAGTATACCCATTTCAATAGTAGAACCTACTGTATCAGAAGGCCCACATGCAGAAGGGGATATCAATAAGGAAGAATTTCTTAGGAAATTAAATTAATACAAAGAAAAATGTAAAAGCCATGATGAATATGATTTTAAGAGGAATATGAGGATTGTCACAATAGTACTAGAACATCTGAACAAAAGAGTGAATCACAAATTGAATAGTATTCGCTACCGTTATTCATCCATGGTTGATTCCATCAAAATGTTTGATATTGACAAAGAAAGAGCTATTCCACTCATGGAAGTTTGGATCCGTAGGAAGCAGGAATTTATATTGATGGGAATTGGGGTTAACTAGGATCCCAACCGACCTAAAAGGTTTAAGCCTATTGTGATTCTTGTAGATAAGATTGAGGGGTACAGAGAAAATATTGAAACATTGGAGAACAAGATAAAGGAATTGGTAAAATCCTTCCATGAATCTCATCATGGCCTTCTTCCATACATTTTAAGGGTTGATGGTATCATTAAGACTCTTCAAGAGTGGAAAAATGAAGTAAATAAGGTTATTTCAGATCAAGCTATGAAAATTTGTTAGAAATTTGATATGGAAACATTAACATTAAATATTGATATGTTAGTTCATGTTGAGACTGTTCTACTAGAATTTGATAAAGAAGCTAACCAGATTGTCACCAAGTATGCACCTTAGAGGCAAAGGGATGATGAAGTAATGAAGTTTGACTGGCCTACTAAAGAAGAATACCTAGAATGGAAAGACAGATACTTGGAAGGAGTGGGAGGTCTAGCATTAAGAGTGGTGGGCAAATAATTTGAAATTTTGAATTCTACAACCATGATTAATAATGGACATATGGGAATGCACTACATAGCTTAGAATTAGTGGGTAAAGCACAAAGTTGTGTCACACTTTCATCCAACTTATCAGCACAGATGAATTTAACTATTTCTAACTAAAAATCAATTTTGGTCAAACATATGATCTAGTAAGACTCATTCTAGCTAAGTTAGATACTTCCACAACTTTTTCAACTAAAATTATTGGCTAAAAATATATGGAGGACCACTTTGAGTCTAATTTACCAAAAAAATAAAATTATTTGAAAAAATTGAAGTTTCAATAACTTTTGCTAATGTAAATAACACATTTTTAAACATATAAAAAATACCCATTTGTAGATCCATAAGTGTAGTTTTCAAAAATATATTTTAAATTTTAGTAGTTTAATTATTATTTATATTTTATTTTTATTTTTACTAAAATTAGGTTATCAACACAAACCATTAGGTTGATTACCATGGCAAGGAAAAATACTAAAACTTACTAAAATTTTTTGAAAAAAATATGATGCATTAGATAAAAGAATCCATTTCAAGATGGTATATATTTTTTTCCAATTTAGATAAATATTTAATATGAAAGTTGACATCTGATGGAAATAACTATTTTTTTATTCACGCATATTATATATTTATTTAAAAATATATATTTATCATAATTGGAAAAAATAATATCCATACACTAAAGTTTCAAGTTATAAATACACACAAAAAAAATGAAAGAAAAAAAATTAACTATAAAAATTTTGACATCCCATACAACTTCATATTAACCATTTTATCAGCAATTAAATTATACTATTAATTTATTTAAAACTAGTATAAAATATATATTATTTTTTTTAAATACAAACATAAAATATACTAAAAAATACACATTTTACTAGTTTACATTATTTCAAAATCCAAAACATACATGCCACTTTTTAATGATTCAAGTTTAAAAGTTGGATCAATGTTGGTGTTTCCTTTATAAAGTGTGACACAACTTTGTGCTTTTACCCTAGTATAGATTAGGCTTTTTTTGAAGTATGGAGAAATATAGTGCATCTTTATCAAAATTGAATTGATAACAAGGCTGAAGATGCGGTTTTTCCTTTTGTCTTTTCTTTTTCTGTTTTCTTCATAGTTTTTTCTTCCTTTCCCTTTGTGTCTGTGGGTACAAATTTTGAGGTAAATGTTCGGTTGTACCCATTTTGAAAATTGGACCTAATCACCCACAAAAAATGAAGACTACTATCATTTTCTCACGTCTCCCACCTCTTAGGAGTGCATTGTAACTGAATATGAGAATCTTTGATGTAGCGGTCCAATAAGTTTTTAAAATGTGTATTTTCTAGCCCGAGGCTTGTTTTACTCCTTCATTTCTATAAGAAGGAATTTAGGGCCAAAAACTAGGTGTTCATTGTTTATGCAATTAACACTGTGAATTGTAAGGAGAATTTACTAAGCATTTTTTAGAGGTTTTTTGGTCTTAACATTAGACCTCATTGTTATGTATGTAATTTGGATAACAATATAGCAAGATATATACATAGAAATGCCAATTTCATGGCTATTTTATCTCCTTGTGCTTGCTTTATGAGTTATGAATGAAATTAATCCAAGATTTATTTTATTTGTCTCTATTGTTCATTAGTGGATGTTTGATTTCATTACTACTTATTGATTCAATGAATTAATGTAAATTCTTGGATGAGATTACTAACTCATAAAAATCAGGTGTTAGGATATTGATAAGTAGTATTAGTCATAAATGTAATGGGGGAATGTTATAATGAAATATCTCTTGAGATTGTGCCTTGCTACTGTAAGTCTCCCCATTAATTAGATAGTAAAATCACCTAAAGGTGTTATTAGATGGTGTATAAGAACAAATATAAAAAGTTCAGTTGGTCAAGTACCACACGGTGATAAACCATAGATCTCAGAGATATTTGACAAGCACAATGAATACATAAAATACTTAATGTCAATATATATTGAAAGACAGTCAAGGGTCTCCTTATAAAGGAGAAATATCCAAGTGTTGAACAAAATATGAAGAAAATATCAGTAGGGAAAAATATCAAGAAAATAGCAATGTGCATAATAAATGCCTAAGTAGGCTTAGGTCAACTTGTGTATGAAAGAAATTAATAAATACATTCACACCCCCCCTTAAGCATAACTTAGGTAGGAATGGATAAAATGGGTCTTAGCTACTAGCTTGGTGAGGTACCCATGTACAATGCAATCTCTTGAAAAAATAGATTAAGATTGAAAACCTAATGGGAAAAAAATATCCTCCAAACAAGAGAGAAGAAGAGGAGAAAACTAGAAAGCCACCCCCAAGGATGATGATGATGCTGATATAGACTATACACCAAGAATAGATCGTAGATGAATGAACTTTCTCTCAGTGAAGGGTTTGTTGAAGATGTGAGTGACCAGGTCTAAAGATTGGTAAAAGACTAAGTTGATGATTTGACCATGAATCAACTCTTGAATATAATACATATGAATCTCTATGTGTTTGGTTCATTGATGTTGAATCAGATTCTTGCATATCTGAATAGTACTCTCATTGTCACAATAGATTACTATAGGTTGTCAGAAAGAAATACCAAACTCAAAAAGCATTCCTTGAAGACTTATAGCCTCAGTAGATGAGTTAACACCCCCCTGAACTCTGCCTCTCTGGATGATATAGCAATAGCATTATGCTTCTTGCTAGACCAACTGATAGGACCTGAATCAAGTGAAAAGTTGTAAGCTAATGTGGACTTACGATGTTTAGTGTCACCAACACAATTTGAATCTGTATAACCAACCAAGTCAAGTGATGAACCAACTCTGTAGTGAATCCCAAACCCAAGAGTAGCATGAAGATAGTGAAGAATCCTCTTAGCTAATTTCCAATATAGATCATGAGGTTTATGCATGAATCTCAAAACCATGCCTGCTGCATAGGCAATGTCTGGCCTTGTATGAGTCAAGTATATAAGACTACCAAAAATTTGTCGATACAATGCAGCATCAACCAATTGTGTAGTATGTAGGAAGTCTCAAGCTTGACTCGAGAAAGAAAGGGAGTCAGAGATGGTTTGCAAGTATTCATATGAAATCATGCAAGTAGATCAAGAGTATACTTGGGTTGTGCAAGAGTAATCCCTGAAGTTGATTGTGAAATCTTGATTCTAAGGAAGTAGTGCAATAAAACAAATTCTGTCATGTCAAATCTATCATGAAGTGATGTCTTCACTATTGTAATGGTAGATGAAGACCACCCAGTAATAAAATTGAGTCATATTTCCATAGTAGATACACATTAGGATCAGAATGATATCTAGTAAAACCTGAAGATAGGAGGTAAGAGTCCATCTTGGCATACCAAGCTCTAGGAGCTTATTTAAGCCATAGAGATATTTCTTAAGTCTACAAACTAAGGATGAATCTTGAACAAAACTTGGTGGTTGATTCATGAAGATTTCCTCCTTGAGGTCTACATGAAGAAAAAAACTCTTCACATCCATTTGATGTACATTCCATCAGTGTGATGCAGCTATAGAAAGTGTGAGTCTAATGGAAGTCATCTTAGCAATTGGTGCAAATGTTTTTGTATAGTCAATGCCTGCAACTTGTGAAAAACCTTTGGCTACCAATTGTGCTTTGTACTTATCAACTAACCCATCTGCTACAAATTTAGTTTGATATATCCACCTACATCGAACTATCTTCCTTCCCTTAGGAAGTGAAGTCAAATCCCAATTGTGATTTCTAATCAAGGAATCATATTCCTCATCCATAGCAATATCCCACTCTAGTATGCCTGATGCCTCTTTGAATGTTTGTGGATCAGAAATTGAAGCAAAGAAGGCATGTGGCCCCCCTGAAAATTGAGTCTGTCATCTGCTGAATCTTGTACCTCTGCATCTGTTCTATGTATAGTGTAAGATGTGGGTGATTCTAGTGTAGACATATCAACTTCGAATGCAATTCCTGAACTAGTTGAAGATGAAACCTCATCACTGTGAGAACTGGAAGAAGAAGATACTACACTAGGAATCTATTGAGACTGATCTGAATCATCAGTACTATAATCAGGATATGAAGAGTCCACAATATGTTGAGAAGTG